>VDFB02281492.1:411228461-411932161 GCA_007258455.2 Sequoia sempervirens
AGTTGAATTTAACATAAAGGAAGACATAATGCAAGCACATTATGTCTTTCTTGACATGTTTCCCAAAGAAGCAAAAAAATGTCAAAACTAAGACATAATGCTAGTATGTTATAACACACTCACGGTATATTTTTCTTTGGCAATCCTGAAGCCTTAACATTGGTATTTGCCTTGGAATACCAACCCAAAGGCTTGGAGGGCATTCCCAATGACCAAAGACATGTTTTTCCAAATTCTATAATTTTTTCACATAATTGGGTTTGTGCTCACTGTCAAGATTGCATCTAGTTCAATATCAACAAAATCAAATACATAGGTCATGATAGGTTCTCTCTTAGCTATCCAACGATGTAATTTTTTTCACTTTCTGACAATGTTAAGCCTTTCATCCATAATTTCTTTTGTTCGTATGTCTCTTTTTATCCAAAAAATAGTGTTTGGTGTTTTTTTCGTTATAAATTAACCATTCATTAAAATTTTAAATAAATTACATTTTTAGAAACTAGACTTCATTCTACAATTTTTTTTTTATTAAAAAAATCAATTACTTTCCAAAATTTGTAGGGGGAGCAAAGCCAAAATTTTGTTTTTCCGAAAGTGCCCACTTAGAAAATTAGTAAAAAATCAAATATTCATTAAAAATTTATTAGAAAAATCATGCATCAACTAGATACTGTTAGATAACTTTTGACCGTAGCGATTTTAAAAATACTACAAAAAAGTCCACTGTGCTACTAGGGTCATGCAAGAGTTTTTATGTTATGTTTTTATGATAAAAAAAACACCAATTTGTGTACGTCCCTCTTTTGAACCCCTTAATCTCAACCATTTTTAAAAAAAAATTAATAGTTTAGAAAGTAGACTCAGAGCACTTCGATCCTTGTTTTTGTTCCATCTCAAAATTTTGAGTGTAACTATCCTCAAATTCACGTCCAAGGTTAGTATTTCTCGATTTTAGAAAAAAGTGGCCAATTAAGCCCCCTTTTTGGGAACCATCTTAGTGCACTTACCCTCATCTTGCATAACACACTTCCCTTTCCTATGGAGCCATCTTGTTTGTTCATGGGTGTCAAGCATACAAAGTTTTACTTGCCTCATGAATCTTGTTGTTCATGTTGTGTGGTGCCTTATCATAGTTATCAGGAGGTATAGCTTTGGTATGGTTACCATATGGGAACTAAACTTAGGTGTGACTTTCCCATAGCCACTTGTTTTTTTGTGCGAGTGCATACCAACCATGTGCATATGTGTCTCACTAGGGGCTCACCTAGTGGACGGCCTAAAATTCCACTAGCCCTTGTGAGAATGCATTGATTTGCATATTGGACATTGTGTTCCACTTGTAAATGTCTTGGACAAATAGAGTAGATTTGATCCACATCATGTTGGACAAATGATCAAAGCTTGATCCACCCCTTTGATTTTGTTATTTCTTTCTCTTTATGTCTTTGACAATGTATGTTTGTATCTTGTTGTCACTTCATACATCATTTTCATGTGTGTTCTTTTGTGCTTATGTTGGTTTGCCATAAGATCTTGATCCTAGATGCTTCTGCAACCCTCTTAATTGTTTTCATCCTATCTTATTAGGATTGGTACACTTAGAGCCCTCTTGATGTGTATTTATCTACTTTAGTGTGATTTTGAAGTAAGTTCCTCATCTCACTAAAATAGGAGCTAAATATAGTCTAGAAAAATGTACCCCATTACATTTTCACACGTGTTTAGGCCCTCCTACTAAAATTGGGCTTCTTTATACCTTATTTGATCTTATTTTGCATCCACAAGCCTTATTTAATGCATCCTTTTGAGGATAATCCCAACACATATCTAATGACCAATCATAATTTATTTATTTTGTTTGTGTGTTCTATATTTAGTGTTCTACAACTCATACACCACCTTAGGTGTATGGGTCCCACCTAAGTTTTGGGGCATGAACCCGAATTTGGCATGAAACTTAACATTTCTTGAAATTTGTGTCCCAAGCCTAGGCTACTAGGACTCATATGCCACAACTGGCGTTTATTATATTGAATCTTGTTATCTAAAACTTTTAGATCTTACATAAAACTATTTATTATTATAAAATCGCAAAATATTATTTTAAAATATAACTTATATTTAACTTTATAGGATCATAATTTTTTTGACAACCTTTCACATTTCATTATAAATTAGAATGTATTTATTATGCTCTCCTTTTATATTTGTGATAGAACAAACATATAATATTAAATGTTCCAATGTGCATACATTGTCACCCCATAATTGTAACATAAGAATAATATTTTTTTATATTAAAATACTTGTATAGATGAATACCGTATTTTATTTAAGTGACATACTTAAATTGGATAGTTACAATATTTTATATAAATTAAAAAAATGTTTACTTCACTTGTTAATAAACATATTTATGATTTTTATGTATGACATTCATAAATTTTCATGTATTCATATATAAATCCAGCTTGTCAAACATTTTGTAAACATATTTATCATTTTTATATATGACATTTATTCATATAAAAATCCAACATTTTATAAATTTATATATGAAATAATTATTGATCTAATATAAATACCTATGTTAGAAAAAAATAAATTATAAAACAATAAAATTTCACCCAATTATTAACCACCCTCTCTTATGATTGATTGACAACTTCCTTTGAGATTTGTCAGAATATTTTATCAACTACTTTGGAAAGTGGAATAAAGCTATGTTATCCCACTACAAAAGTATTTATTAGAAGGGGTACATGGCAAAAGTGATCATAAAATTTTGTAAGTGGAATGTGACTAGGGACATAAAAGAGAACTATGCCCCTCAAAATGACTTTACAAATTTGTTGCAGTACCCACTCTTCTCTGCATTTTACACAGTGCCACATCTTACATTTTTACACCTCTCTTCCACACAATTTCATACACAAATATAAGCCACCACCAATCTATGCCCCTCATCATTTCTTCCGCAAATCATGTTATACTTTTGGTCACTTTAAAATTTCAACATCCAGTTAGTAGATTTTCACTCATGAAAAATATTGCGTAGGTAGTTTAATTTTATTTGTCATAGAATTTTTTGGGTATATCTATGATATTTTTGTGAAGGAATTACTCCAACATAAATTATAATTTAAACTTTGAAAATGGATGGAATTAAACAAATGCACTTATGAGGATAAATGGAGGGAAGTTCCGACGGATTTAGCAATTGAGATTCATGAAAAGGAAAAGCGGGAGGTGAAAAGATGCAGAGGAGATAGCACAACTTGGATAGAAAAAGAGGCATCACATTTACACATGCCATGCCAGTTAAATAGGCAATGAGATGACAAGGTTGCAAACTGTAGGTAGAAAAGGATGACAAGGGTTTATTTTTTAAGTTTTTAAAAGTTTCCAGTTATGGCTAGATATAAAGTTTGAGCCTCAAATTTAAATGCACAGCATGAAATCAGCAACATTTTTTGAAAAATAATGGCGGGAAGGGTGGGGCCCACATATTATTTTGTTTCAATGGGGTCGCCAAGCGCTGGGCAGAATTGCAAGCCTATGTACGTAACCAGATGCAATAGATAAAAACATAGCAGTTATACAAGGTAAGATGTTCAAGGTATGAAACCTTTTCATGTCATGTAAACATTTTCTTTGCAACTATGATGCACAAGGTATAAAACAATAGTTATAAAATCTGTCAAATTTTATGTATTTCTTAAATCTAAAGAAAGAATCTAAAGCATGATTTAGTACATAATTATGAATCTAATTTATTTTTATCTTTTTAACACTCAACAAAATGCATGCTAATGTATAACCGTACCAAAAAAAAATGTAAAAATGGGATGATTTGAATTTTTTAAATAATATTGAGAAACATAAAAATTAGAGTGCCAAATTATGGACCGCCCCACCCATCCCGCTGATGCCTATAGATAGTAGGACAAGTCATTTATACGCTCCTATTATGAATAATCCCCTATATGGCCCTCTTTTCTTCACCGTATTGGTTCACTATTGGAATGATAAAGAGAGGAAGAAATTATACTAGAGGACCGCCCCTCACATATTCTGTTATGGCCAACGCCACGAGGCCAATCATAGCCAAATGCCCATTCCAAATCTCTACTGAAGATGAAAATATTGGCTGTGATTTTTTCTCCGACGATATCCCCTTAAACATGGGCACCAACAATGCCACCGACAACATTATTGCACTTAAAAAAAAACCACGACACCCCTCCACTACTCAGCTGTAGCACCAGATCTTCTTCGTTCAATAGCTCCACCCCAACTGCAAACACAAACCCCACCATTTCCAACCTTCCATTAATGGTCTCTGGTAATGGCCCTGAGAATGCAAACACATCACCAAACTTCATGCTAACCTAGCCAAACCCAATAAAAATGACATTAAAAATGACTACATCATATGTATTTTACGGTGAGGGATTTGGGCAACGGGAAAGGTACTTACCTTGTTTGTGAGGACTGGAAGTGCAAAACTTCTGGTTGGACTTGGGATAGATTTTTCCAAAATAATATGAGACAAAATGTTGTCTCTTGGGGAGAGCTCTTTCAGCTTCGAATCCACCTGCGGGGATAAACAAATTATCAAGAATTTTCACTAGAATTAGTTTGCAGTGAGTAGTGAGTATAAAGTGATTAAGAAGAAATAGCAAACCTCTACCAAGCACTTGACATGGAAGCTCTTCTGTAGCACTCTATTAACATTACCCATCAAATTCATTTCCTTCATTCCACAATTAGGCAGTGTAGAAGATTTCAGCATCATTGAGGCCATGGCTACCATTAACGAGCTTTTTGAGGAGTTTTGAAGATATTTTATTGTCCCTCAGAATTTGTTGCTCCACATCTCTGCGTTGAATGTTGACTTGTCATCTATTCCATTGTTATATAGAAGAGGATGGAATGTTTCAGTGTTATTTTGGAGGGTGATAATTAAGGCACATCGATTTTGTAATGTGGGTGGGTAAAAAGAGGAAGACATGGTTACTCCATTATCCGCACATGTGTCCAGTTGAATGTAGAGAGAGCGGAGGAATGCTCCGTTCCAAAATTAACTGTGAAAATTCTATTGCAGAAACTGATTATTAATCTCTTATTTAAATAGATTATTTGACTACATAAATTTAATTCACAACATATATTGAAAAATAACACAACTGTAACTTCAAATATAAAACTCACAAGAATAAAGAAGAAAACATGTACAATAATGAACACAATATTTTTGAACAAATTATCCTTGGAAAAACTTCGAAGGGAAAACCAATACTGTAGATAAGGAATTTTATTAAACTTTAGCAAGTCAAGAGATACATAAACTGCTTTCCTCTTACTGGTAGAGCTCCGACAATATTATTCTCTAGAAATTCTTCCCTCAATTTCTCCTGTTGAAATTCCATAGCTATTTTCCCCAATGCTATCACTACACCCTTGCTATCACTGTAAAAAATCCTCAAGTGTGTGTTCTCCAAATGCCCATTGATCCCCTTTTATACTATTATGATTGAAAACTCAATGGCCATTATTTAATCTTAATCAATGGCTAAAATTAATTAGACTCTAACAACGCTAACTAACGGAATTCTAGAAGTCTCTAGAGGAATCAGTTAATTAATTAATTACATAATTATCTAAACAACTAACTCCTTTCTAGAAGTCTCCAGAAAAATCAAATAATTAATTAAATATTTCTTGGGAATGGAGACACCTGTCCAAGCTACTAAAATTAACACTCCCTCTTAGTGAGGAAGGTTTTTTGCATGACACCCAATTTATCTTTGGAGAAGATGAATTTTTCCTTCCCCAATGCCTTTGTCAAAGTGTCTACTACCTGTCGATTTGTAGGTATATACTATAGCTGAATAATCCCCCATTGTACATAATCCCTAATGAAGTGATACCTGATGTCTATATGCTTAGAACTATCATGAAACATTGGATTCTCAAAAAATTTGATGTAGTTTTGATGATCGTAGTGTATCACTATAGTCTCAACCCTCTAACCAAAAAAGGCTACCAGCAACTTCCGAAGCCATATCACCTTACATGTCGCCATGCTAGTTGCTATGTATCCTACCTCTACAAAACTCAAAGCCACAGACTTCTGCTTCCTACTATACCAAGAGACAACTCCTGATCCCAAGCTAAAGCAACACCCTAAAGTTCTTTTCCTATCCACTGTACTTCCTACCTAATCTGCATTAGTATAGCCTATCAACCTAATACCATCACCTTGAGCATATCTAATCCCATACTTGATTGTACCATGCAAATACTGCAATACATGATTTGTCGCTATCCAATGCACTCTCTTTGGCTCCGCCATGAACTGACTAAGAGAGTTTACTACAAAGGATCTATCTGGTCTGGTGTTGATGAAATAAATGAGAGACCTAATCAACTACCTATATAAGGTGGGGTCTACATCCTTTTCCCTAGATGAGTCTACCTTCTTCCAATTCATGATCATAGTAGTAGACATGGCTCTACAATTTTTCATCTTGAACCTCCTCAAGATTTCGATGTAGTATTTCCCTTCTCCAAGAAAAATCTCTCCATCTATCTGCCATACCTCAATGCCTAGAAATTAGTGCATAAGCCCCAAATCCTTCATCTTGAACTCTGCAGCAAGGTCCCTCTTGCACTCCTCTATGAGACCCAGTGAACCTATTAACAAAAAGTCATCCCAATATAGAACAAGAATGAGAACCTCAACCCCAACCACCAAGTAGTAGAGGTTAGCATCTGCTTCACTCTTCATGAAGCCCATTCCTTGCAAGTATCTATCAATGCACTCATACCACACTCTAGGAGCCTGCTTGAGTCTATAGAAAGCTCTCATTAATCTTCACACGTGGGTTGCATTGTGTGCTACAAATCCCTCAAATTGTTCTATGTATACCTCCTCTTTCAATTCACCATTAAGAAACACCATCTTGACATCCATTTGATGGATCTTCCATCTCATCTATGTTGTAAGTGAGATCACGACTCGTATAGAAGTATACCTGGCCACTTGATAAAATTTCTCCTCATATTCAACTCCCTCCTTCTAAGAGAACCCCTTGGCCACAAACCTTTCCTTGTATTTCTCGATGCTACCATCTACACCATGCTTTATCTTATAGATCCAGCGTAATCCAACCACTGCCCTATCTGTTGTTCTAGGAACAACCTCCCACACATTGTTTTGCACTATTGAGGTATATTCCTCAACCATCGCATCTTGCCACACTTGTTGTTGTGCAACCTCTTGATAGCTCGAAGACTCACTATCTACCAACTAACTAACTAAATCTATATAGTCATTATACTTGTGTAGTTGTCTCCACTATCTACTACTTATCCTAAGAGCTCCCACAAACTCCTAAGTATCTCTATGTGGTTGTTGGTTCCCACTACCAACTATAGAGGATGAAGTATCAACCTCCATGTCTCCCTGATGCATCTCTTGGATCTATTTCATCTGTTACTCCATACTCTACAAACTCTTAGCACCTAAGCCTATGCTTGTACTATTAACTGTACTCGAACTTCACTGTCTCTAATTCGGTTGAACGATCCTTGGAGCTTCTACTGGCTGCTTACTCTAATCATCTGCTAGCAAATCTCTGGACCTCCTAAATGCCTTGGCCTCCATGAACTTGTCATCACGCCTAACTATAATCCTTCTAGTCCCTGGTATAAATATTTGATATTCCTTTGAGGTTTCACTGTACCCCACAAAGTACCCTCTCTCTGCAGTCTAATCTAACTTGGAACGTGAAGCCCCTGGAATGTGACAATATGCCAAAATCCTAAATATCCTTGTGTAGCCTTGGATTTTAACTATTTTAATGATGTAAAACAACTAAAATGAAAATGTGAAAACACAAGGAACACCTCAAAATATTATCCTAAGGAATTGATGACACAAAGAAAATAGATGAAATGAAGAGCATAAGTAGATATACCTTTCATTGCTGCTAAAATTCCTTGCTTGTCCCTTGTGAATGTAAGCTTGTATGATCCTTGGATGGCTATAGATATGAATAAATGCAAGATTGACAATATGATGGGATGCAAATGCAAATGGCTAAAATGGCTTGGCTAAATGAGTGAAAATACTTGTGAATTAAGTGCTCAAAATGACATGTGGGTGTTAAAAAGACTAAGTGTTGTAAAATGTAGTAGAAGAAGGGGGTATTTATAGAGAAATTTGAATTCTCTAGAGAATTCAATGTTTAAGATTGAACCACTAAGATCAAGATATAGAGCTATGGTGAGTTGAGGACTCACAATCCCCCGCACCTTGACATGTAGAATATGAGATGGCCAAGGATAAAATGATACATGGAAGTGCGATGGAAGGGAGGTACATGATGTGTAAGAAGGACGTATACTTTGGAAGTACATTGGGGGATGAGAAGAATCTTGGGTGAATAAATCTAAATTAAAAATTCACATGCTTGGAAGAATCCCATAGAAAAGACAAGGTTCCAAAAAGGGAATCACTTGTTCATATGTGACTTGATGTGATAAGTCAAATATTCCAGAAGATGCATGGGAAAAGGGGATTCTAGGAGGAATAAAAGTGAATTAAAAATTCACATGGGGAAGAGAGGAGCCTTGGATGAAAAAAAAGGAATTAAAAATTCATTGGGGATGGGGAGAGTTGATTAAGGTACTAACTACCTAGCTTAACTAATAAGTAATTAGAAGATAATTAGAGGATAATGAGGATTAGAAGCCAACTTTCAAAAGTTGGAGGAAGTGACACATCCTAATCAAGGATTAGGCATGTGCACATCCCTAATGAAGAGATTAAGAGTTTGATTAATATTAAGGAAAAGTGATGTGACATGTGAGGAATTAAATAAATATCATATTTATTTAATTCATTTGATGAAAGAAGGATTGAAGAAATAAGGTATTTAGGAATTTGGTAGAATTAAGGGTATTAATTAAATAATAGTAATATTACTTAATTAATACAAATAAAAGGATGTTTAGATGAAAGGGGATAAATTTAGATAAATTAATTGTCCAAATTTAGGTTTCTACATTTTTCCCCTCTTCGAGATGGTGTTACAAAGTAGCATCATTTCAAAGAATATTATAACATAGAATCTGGAAAAATACGGTTAGATTGGAAAAGATGCCCCGGTCATTCAAAATATGGGGATGAAGATGAATATTATGGATTGAGGATGGCCCCTCAAGAGGACATGCGGGTTCAAGAGAACATCGGTGTGCTTTTCGAAATGGATGAGATGATGCAAGGGGAGATGAAGCACAAATGGATTTAAGGTGATGTTTCCCTAGTCAAGTGACACGCCAAAAGGGGTTGATGATGGACAAAGTGTTGTCGATGAGGGAATGAGAGATCTTGAAACAACATGAGGATAGGGTAGGATACATCCCAAGGAGTGGTATTGATGAGGGAAGGATACATCCCAAAACACCACTAAAGGATAGGGTAGGATACATCCTAGGAGGATGATGATGATGATTAAAGAGACGATGATAAAAGATTGGATGAATAGGGGAGGGAGATTGATGAAGAATGTATGCATGGGTGGGGAAGATGAAATGGAATACTAATGCAATTTTCCATCTTCGGAGCACTGATTTTTACTATATCATAAGGCACAACATGCTAGGGTATGAAGAACCTAGGCAGCTTAGTGTCTAATGCATAATATAAAGACAACAAACAAGAAGGCTATCCCAACACCCAAAGTTGTGAAGACCTTGGTCAGGCTAGGTATTGAGATAACCACAAGCACAAAAAGGATGGCCCGGTGTAACACAAGACCTTAGGAATCTTAGTGGGTACTACATGAGACAACCACGAAGACAACAACATAAATAAAAAGATCAAGATATGCCCCTATGTTAACCTATCAAAGCACACCTTGATATGATGGATTATGGAAACCATAAAAAGTGATGATAGGGAGATGAAATGATAAACAAAATAAAAAAGCATCAAAAGATCATAATTAATTTCAAATGTCATTTTCCATAGGATCAAGATGATGGATGGGTTTGGTGAGGTCTGTTAGGAAGGATACATCCTATTGAGACCGATGATGGATACTAACTAGAAGATCGTTATGACACATGAGATTCAAAACCAATTGGATCCATTGATATTGGTGGATCTCATTTGTTAAGAAGTAGCTAAGTAAGGGAATAGCTTGATGATGCGACACAAGAGAGACAAGACATAGGACTAACACACCCTAAAGACCTAGGGGCTCAGGGGTAGATCAAAGATTAGCCTTGCTTACGTGAAAGTGCAGAGTCCTTGTAGTTTGATAAAAGGCTGAGGACTGACCATGGATAAAAGCGGGGAGAGGATGATGGAGACCTTGATAGATGACCAAGACAGGATGGAAAAAAGCAAAAAAATGGATGCTAGATGATAAAGTAGCCCCAGGGGTGGATCAAAGGATTGACCTTGCCTACATGAAAGCACAGGGGCAACATAGTTCGACAAAAGATCAAATACAAACGATGGTTAAGGATGAGTGGATAAAAACATGAAATTGATACGATGAGATAGGAGAGACCCTGTGGATAAGATAGGATGGATGACGATGACACAAAGCTCAAGTATGGGATAGTTATCCAAATTATCAAAAGATGAATTGGGAGAATGACATGATGGAGAGATGAATGATAAAGAATGATAAGAGATTGGAAAGATGACGAAGGATAGGGAAGGATACATCCTAAATCAACACCAAAGGATCAAGGAAGGATATATCCAAATGATGACAACAATGATAATGATTTGATCAAGGTGTTGGTTTGCATGATGAAGGAGCCTATAGCTAGATACCAATGACAAGGGATTACAAGATGAGATAAGGATAGGGATGAATAGATAAGAAGTGGAAGATGGGTTGGATGGGGAGTTGAAAGGGATGCTATGATGGATGAATAGAGGGATAAATATGAGGAGATGAAAGAGATGCTATGATGGATAGGAAGATAAGGATGGGGAAATGAAAGGGATGCTATGATGGATAGGAAGATAACGATGGGGAGATGAAAGGGATTGGATGGATAGGAAGATAAGGATGGGGAGATGAAATGGATTGTTTGGATATATAGGGAGATAAAGATGGGGAGGTGAAAGAGATTATTAAGATGGATAGGAAGATAAGGATGGGGAGATGAAAGGGATTGTCTGGATAGGAAGATAAGGATGGGGAGATGGAGGGGATTGTTTGAATGGTTGGAAGAGAATGATTGGTAGATGTAAGAGATTGTTATGATGGATGATGTCTCTAAGGACTATGTCACAAAGGGATATAAGTTCCCCCACTCTAAATATGTCATGTGTCATGAAAGGGAGGGATGCAAGATGAGTGGAGAAAGAAGGTAGAGGATGTGGATAAGGATTAGGATAGAGCATGGATGAAGGGAATGTATATCGAGAGGTGTCTAAAGAATGCATAGAGAGGTTCCCCTATTTTGATCAAGATCACAAGAAGGATGGAGGGATTGGAGATAAATGGGATATGATGGTAGGCTGCAAAAGATAGGTGGGATAGAGAGGATGAATAAGGAGGATGTATAGCAGGAAGCATAGTAGATGGAGGGAATGCATATAAGGAGGCTGCCCCCAAGTGTGGAAAAAGATGGATGGGGATTTACACATGATGCCTGTTTGTGAGGTTTTCATCATGGTACTTATCCAAGGTGCTTTTTTTCCAAATTTTCACCATTGGACAAATTATTTCTCTTTATTTTTATTTATTTATTTATTTTTTATTGTGTCGGATTTTCTTTTTTTCTTTTGTTTATGAATTTTTTGAATTTTGTGATAGTATAGGAAGATGGATAAGGATAAGGATATGGATGAAGGACTCAAGCATCAAGTTCCATATGAGCTATTAAGAGCCCATGTGTGGGGCGACTATTTGAGGTTGGTACAACCCTATTACGATAAATGGATTATGCAAGAGAATGGATTAAAGGGATTGGGTGGGGGAGATATGGGGGATAATGGATGGGATGCTGCAAAGTGTATGGATGGAATGATGGGATAGGTGTGTGATGGGGCGATGAGTTCAGGACCAACATTGACATATAGGGCGGTGCATGTGAAATGATAGGAGAATTAATTGATGAAGAATGTGAGGATAATGGAGGTGATGGGATAGTGATTTTTGGGACATAAGGACCCAAAATAGATTGAGATGACAAGAGTGTATGATTAGATTTTGGATTAGAAACTTTGGATGTTGTTACAAATTTTTCATTTGAAGGTATTACATCTTTTTTCTTTGGGATCCACATAGTTTTGATCTTTTCTTTGGTGGACCTTTGTGGTCGATGGATATGATTATGCTTTTGGATCTGATTTTGGATTGGATTTGAATTTTTCATTTGATTTTTATTTTTGTCAACATTTCCTTTAGATTCATGTGGATGTTTAGATTTATGCATTTTTACTTTAACATCCAAAGTTCTGTTAATAGCAATGGGATGGGTGCAAGGAGATGGATGATGTGGAGATACGGAGGTAGGATTATAGGGATTATGTGTAGATGGTGGATGTGTGGGTACGTACCTTTATTCATCCTGATTAGGGGACATGCGAGTGGGATTTTTATGATGGGTGACATGGAGGGGTGATGAATGGATGAAAGGATGAATAGGACAAGATGGAGGAGGTGATTTTGGGATATAACGACCCAAAATAGAATTAGGAATTAGAGGATGTGTGATGGTAGAAGGAGGGACATAAGGACCCAACATGGATGGAGCAGATGAAGGAGGAATATAGATGGTTGTTTTGAGGCAATACGATGGAGGGGGATGGAAACAAATGATTTGGTGGAGGGATTGGGGGAACCTCTTATTCTTTTAGAAGAGGATAATTGATGGTATGTGGAGGTTGTACCAACACATTTGGATTTTGAGTCATGAGCAATACAACCAAGAACATTTGTACAAGGATTTTATTTGGACTGGATGGGCTCTAAAATACCTTGCTCATGAAGGCCTAAGCCCTTTCCTTGATAGTTCATGTTCTTAAGCATTTGATCCATGATAGGATTTTTGTTATTTTGGAAGAATGATGCGAGTCCATTATTAGGTGGAGGAGGATGGGTGGTATATATGCTTTGTATTTGTTTAGCGAGGAGACCACCATGGGAGAATGTGAGAGTATGATCCAGGTGGATCCAAAATGCCTAAAAATTTCACATTCTCAGACTTCATCCAAAGAAGCATCAATGTGTAGATCTCGCTAACATGATCCTAATGCAACTTTAATGGGCTCAAAAGGAGTCTATGTAGAAGTTATGCTCAGTCAAAGGTTTAGTCAAATAGGCGAATCAAGGGTTCAAAAAGACAAAAAAATTGATTGTCTCAAAATGAAATAAAAATGACGCCAAGTCGTAGTGCTAGTCACGCTAATTCCATAACTATATTCAGTTTCAAAAATGGAGCTCGTATGTGAAAGTTACGGCTGGTCAAAATTTTGACTCTGGTTGACTTTAATGACATCAACAAGTTGATGTGGCAAGAAAGGTGAGTTGGCACAAACATGGTGGAAAAAGGAATATGGATTAAACCATATTGTTAAAAGAAAACATGTATGGTTTAAAAATTAGAAGATTTTTATGATTTCAAGGAGGATTTGGTGGGATTTTGTCCCTTAAAATCCTCTTCCCTTGCCCATAAAACAAGGAGAGAAAAAAAAGCCCATAAACTCATATTTCTACAATTAACCCCTTTAAGCCCAAATTATAATATTTTAAGGGGCTTAAATAAAAATGAAAATAATTCATAAATTATTAAAGGAATAAATCTCAAAAGGATTAAAGGCTTGAATTATAAGTCATTCATTTAAAAGGGATTTGATTATTTGTAAGTCCAAAATTATAACTGCCCATAGTTAAAGGGGTTCGTTTTTTAATTGTATGGCTTAGAATTATAAAAGAAAAAGGGGGATTTATTTTTGAAATATTAATTTGTTATACTAATAGGATATTAGTGATTTTTATTGTAAAAGGGGGAAATGGTTGGAATTTTTACTTGTATACAGGAGATATGCAATATTTGCAAAATAATATGGCCAAAGCCCTATTAGCAAATAAATTTGTATAAAAAGGGGTCTTATTTTCTTGTAAAGGTGGTAGAATTTTATTGGAGAGAATTGTAACAGGGAGAATTATTCAAGTCACTTTGGTAGAAATAATTCTTTGGAGGAGAATTTACAAGGTGTTTTGTACATCGAAAATTGTAAAAGAGAGAGATTGTGGAGAGATTATTGTAGGTTCTTGGAGCTTGGGTATTGTAACAAAGCATAATTTTGATTGGTGATATCAATAAAGCAGTCCCAACATTGAGAAGCGGACCCAAACACGTAGTCCACATTGGACAAACTCCATTATCAATCTGTGTTGTGATCCTTCTATTTCTTTATCTCATTTTTCTCTCTTTTTGTCCAATTTCTATCTAGTTCAATTTAGTTTATTTTTCAATAATTGATTTTCAAGTGTACCTTATTGTAATTTCAATGGTTATAAAGCATAATTACACAATTCTGCATTAGATCAGGAAATTACTAGAATTAGATTTAATTTACATGTTATTTTGTAACTTTCTAATTATAGATCAAGTTGGTATCAGAGCCCATTTTGTAGGAAATTGCAGACTGAATGTTAACCAAGTTGAAATTGAAACAAGGAGAAGGTGCACTAGAAGAGTTCAATTCAGAGTTCGGAAAACAAAGGAATTTTCCACAAGCAGAGATGGTAGCTGAACAAAATCCTACATAGCTTGATGAGAAAGCTTTCCAATAAGCATTTCTCAAAATGAAGGCTATGGTGGAAGTTCTTTTCCAAGAGAGGCAAGAGTGACAGAAGAAAAAGGAACTCAAGAAAAGAAAGAAGAATGAAGGTGAATCCTCTTCAAAAGATGATAAAGGTAAAGGAGTAGGAGGTGGTAGTGACCCTCCTAAACCTCCATCCCCATCTTCTTCTTCATCCTCCTCTTCCTCTTCATCTACCTCTTCTTCTAAAAAGAAACAACCTGTGAAATTTGAAGTTAATTCACCTTTGTTGAAACTTGGTGTTAAATTTGATTTGCCAATGTATAATGGAGAACTAGATATAGATAAACTAGATAATTGGATTAAGAAAATTAAATTTTATTGTAGAATTCAAAAGTTTATTGAGGATTCTCAAAAAATCCAATTAGCTACTCTTCGCCTAGGAGGCACAACTTTAATTTGGTGGGAGAGTAGAACATAGGAGGATCTAAGTCATTATGGAAAAATTATTTCTTCTTGGTTTGAGTTTATATCTACATTAAAGAAACAATTCTATCCATTAGGACATATGCAAAAAGCAGTAATGAATTAGCAATCATTAAAGCAAGAAAAAGGACAAAGTGTTTAGGAATATACACAAGAGTTTAGGAAAAGGGCTTTAATTTTGGGCATTCCTTTATACACACAAGAAACTTTATTAAAGTATATAAGTGGATTACATGAAAGTTTGATACATACAATACTTATGTTTAATCCAACTAACATTGATGAAGTTAGTGTGCAAACTATCCATTTGGAAACAAGCTCAAGGAATAGCCATGATAATCTATTGATGGAATCCAATAACCAAAAAGGAAGCAAGAAAGGGAAAGAGAAATCACACAGAACCAATACTATAAAGAAGGAGGATGAGAAGCCTTATTGCTCACACTGCAAGAAGCAAGGGAATGAAGATGCAAAGTGTTGGAAATTGCATCCTGATCAGAAGCCAAAGTGGTTCAAGGATAGAAAGGGTAATTAGAAGACTGTACCTATTGTGCAGGATCTTAGATCCGGTTCAGATGATGAAACCAAGATCTTAGTTGTGGGTATCAAAGGTAAAAATATTATTGTCATTACTAGTTCTCATGCTTCTTCTCTGAGTTGTAATGAAGTACCTATTGAAAGTAAGAGGAATGAATTGTTTCATATAAGGGTTATTGCTAAACAAAGCAAGATTGATACACTCATAGATAGTGGATCACAAGTGAATCTAATCTTTGAAAAAGTTGTTAAGGAATTGGGATTAAAGAAAACACCTCATAATAATCCATATTCATTGGGTTGGGTGAATGATAATGCTTGGTTACATGTGTCACAACAGTGTAAACTCTGATTTGCAATCACATCCAAGTTTGTAGATGAGGTAGAGTTAGATGTAATTCTGCTTGACATCTGTGGGATGGTTCTAAGTAGTCCTTATTTTTATGACAGAAAGGCCATTTTCTATAGGGAACATAACAAGTATCATTTGTTTAAGGATGGAATTGAATATATTGTAAAATCTCATCACATGAAAAATGATAGATCTATTGTAAACACAAGGCATATGAAAATGAATGTAAATTCAAGAAATGCTTTAATTCTCATGTCTATAACAACTAGCGATACTAAGAATGAAGATGATAGGGTGTGACAGACAATACAGTGTGAGGATTAGTTACAAGCAGAATCAAGCCTTCAGCTAGAGGTGGTAAAAGAGGGTTTGAATGTTTCATTTTCTAACAATGTTCCTATTTAGAATATCAAATGTTGATACTATTTCCTTCACATTAGTGTATTTAGTATTGTTGCTTGTTATTCTACTAGTTATTTCTATGTGGATAATGAATGTGATAGTGAATATTGATGAACATGCAGTTGATGGTATCAATAAAGTTACCTCATATTTCTTTGTGTTTGTGATGGGTCACATGTTAAAAATTTTAGTAAGAAGGACAAATGATACTGGGAAAGTGGGGGCGACATTTCCCTAACTCAAATTGTACATAAAAATAGACTTTTTGAGGTCCAAAAGCTTCTCAATGGGGAGGAATGATCCAGGTGGATCTAAAATACCTAAAAATTTCACAGTCTCAAAATTCATCCAAAGAAGCATAAATGCGTAGAGCTTGCTGACACAATCTTGATGCAAATTTAATGGGCTGAAAAGGAGTTTGTATGCAGAAGTTATGCCCAGTCAAAGGTTTGGTCAAATAGGCGAATCAAGGGTTCAAAAAGGAAAAAAAATGATTGTATAAAAATAAAATAACATTGGTAGATTTTGACCCATTTTTCGACGACGGCCCATTAGAATTTCGAAGGCTATTTGTCGCTATTTTTGCATCAGAATTTTGACAACATTAGAAATGTCAAAATTCCGGCCCGACATCATCATCGAAAAATGGGTCAAAATCTACCAGTGTAAAACTGATGCCAAGTTGTAGTACTCATTGTGTTGATTCTGGAATTATATTCGGTTTCAAAAATGGAGCTCGTATGTGAAAGTTACGACTAGTCAAAGGTTGGTCAAAATTTTGACTATGGTTGACTTTGATGACATCAACAAGTTGATGTGGCTGGAATGGTGAGTTGGCATAGACATGGTGAAAAAAGGAATATGGATTAAACCATATTGTTAAAAGAAAACACGTATGGTTTAAAAAGTAGAAAAAAATTATGATTTCAAGGAGGATTTGGTGGGATTTTATCCCTTAAAATCCTCTTCCCTTGCCCATAAAACAAGGAGAGAAAAAAAGGCCCATAAACTCATATTTCTACAATTAACCCCTTTAAGCCCAAATTATAATATTTTAAGGGGCTTAAATAAGAATGGAAATAATTCATAAATATTATTCAAGGAATAAATCTTGAAAGGATTAAAGGCTTGAATTATAAGCCATTCATTTAAAAGGGTTTTGATTATTTGTAAGTCCAAAATTATAACGACCCATAGTTAAAGGGGTTCTTTTTTTAATTGTATGGCTTAGAATTATAAAAGAAAAAGGGGGATTTATTTTTGAAAGATTAATTTGTTATACTAATAGGATATTAGTGATTTTTATTGTAAAAGGGGGAAATGGTTGGAATTTTTACTTGTATACAGGAGATATGCAATATTTGCAAAATAATATGGTTAAAGCCATATTAGCAAATAAATTTGTATGAAAAGGGGTCTTATTTTTTTGTAAAGGTGGTATAATTTTCTTGGAGAGAATTATAACAAGGAGAATTATTCAAGTCATTTTGGGAGAAATAATTCTTTGGAGGAGAATTTACAAGGTGTTTTTGTACACCAAAAATTGTAAAAGAGTGACAAATTGTGGAGAGATTATTGCGGGTTCTTGGAGCTTGGGTATTGTAGCAAAGCATAATTTTGCTTGGTGATATCAATAAAGCGGTCCCAACATTGAGAAGTGGACCTAGAGACATAGTCCACATTGGACGAACTCCGTTATCAATCTACGTGTTGTGATCCTTCTATTTCTCTATCTCATTTTTCTCTCTTTTGTCCAATTTCTCTCTAGTTCAATTTAGTTTATTTTTCAATAATTGATTTTCAAGTGTACCTTATTGTAATTTCAATGCTTAAAAAGCATAATCACACAATTCTTCATTAGATCGGGAAATTACTATAATTAGATTTAATTTACAAGTTATTAAATTGTAACTTTATAATTATAGATTAGAGTACCAAGGGGATATAAAAGTGGTGTGGGGATAGTAGGTTTAGGTGACGATGGAGGATCATGAGATGGAGGTGATGGGGTAACAACATCCTAATCAGGAGTGAGTGGTGAGGGATCAAGAGAGGGATTAAATAACATGATAGGATTTGGATCTATGGTAGTGGGTGATAAGGGCTCACACAATAGAGATGGAGTGGTGGGATCAAGGAGATAATGGGATGGAATGGATGGGGGACTATGATCTTGGGGTGGCCTAGATGGGATGATAGGATCTTGATATAGAGAAGAGGGAATGTTAGCATGCTTTGGATCAAGCTCTTGGAATTATTCTTCTTCTACAGGTGGGATGATAATGGAGGCCTGTTGGATGGGTTCATCAAGTAGGTGATATGGAAGGTTGGAGGGTTCATGGAGTTCATGAGAGGGGATTTCGGTGATATTGGGAGTGGGAGGAGGGGATTGGATTTGATCATCATCAGTGGGTTTGATGACAATAATAGTAGGAGATGGGGGTTCAATGGATTCAATGGGTGTGATGGTGTCAATGGTTTGAGTGGTGCTAGGGGTGGTAGAATCAATGATATGGGTGATCCCATAATACTGGTTTACAATTTTTGGCCAAATTGGACACTGGAATTTTTATTTTTAACTAAATCTTCACATTCAAACACCTATAGCGGCTAAACCGTGAGGAATTTGAAGATGATGCAAACTAGAGTCTCATCACATTTTGTTTGTAGATTCTAAAAATATTTTTTTCAAAATTTTTGGAATCAAATTGCACTTCTTTTTCCATCTCCCACAAAAATTGGTTTTTTTCAAAAAACAACATTTTTAAAAAGTGACACACACCGTATAACGCATAACTTTTTTTCCAAGAAGGATAAAATTCTAATTCTTTCAAATTTAGATTATGTAACTCTGATATGTAGTGCTTGAACTTGGTTAGATAGTTTTTTATTGAATATTTTTTCTTTAATCAAGTTTCGAAGTCAAACTAATGACAATTTAGACATAGCGCGACCATAAAACGCGTAACTTTTTTTGTATATACCAAAATTCAATTATTATTTTTTTGTTGGATCAAGGACTTCAATATCTGGTGCACTCATATTTTTCAATTTTTTTTTTTATAAACTGCTATTTTTCCACATGTGTAGAATAGAGACCTTCATTTTCGACGAAAAACCTATGTTTAATAAAACTAAAAAAACAAATACATAATAAAAACAAAACATATTAAAATTATATTCATTGGATAGCTCGTTTTGAGGAATACCTGACTTCAATTGGGTTTGTGAAGATTCCCCCATTTTCATCCTCAACCTAAGCGTCAAAGTGTAAAAAATTAGGTTTTTTGTGTGAACAAAGTCAAAAATTAGGGGAAAGGGGGGTTTGCTAGAACCAAGGGGGTTCCAGCGAACCCCCAGGGGTTCTAGCGAACCAGGGTTCATTCGAACCCTGGCTCATTTGAATCCCCTCAATATGCATTTTCCCTTTTGTTTTTTGGGTGGGAAATGTGGGCCCCGTGATTGATAGGTTCGATTGAACCCTAGTTTGGTCAAACCCCTTTATGGTTCGGTCGAACTTGTAGGTTCATTCGAACCCCTAAAACCAATTTTTTTGCCATGGGGCCATTTTTTCTCAGTTTTCCTTCCTCCATCAAATTTTAAACCACTATTGTGGCTTCACCCATAAGCATGATATAGAGAAGGGTCTCATCACTAGTGACCATGGATGATGGACGAGGACGACATGGCTCCATGAATTCATGATGTGGGGTTACAGATGTCTTCTTTTTCATAAGTCCTTGGAGAACTTTTGGAGTGAAAAACTTGTATATTTTAGTTTGAGATGGTGTGATAGGAGTAGGTGAGGGATTAGGGATTGGTCTAGGATCATGGATTGGTGGTCCACTAGGGTTAGATGGAGGAATGGGATTGCATGTAGGAATGGGAGTAGATGGAGGATTAGAATTGGATGGGGGTTTAGGGTAGGGATATTGGAGTGGTGAATTAGGATAGGGGGGCATGGACTATGGATTAGGACAAGAGGATACAATTAATGGATTGTAGTAAAGGTATTGGGATGGTGGATTAGGATTAGAAGACGTGGATGTTGGATTAGGATAGGTTGATGGGGGTTCATTTTTAAGATAAAAATGTGTGGATGTAGGATTAGGATGGGAAGACTAATAAAGGGAATTAGGATAGGTAGAGTGGTGTGGAGGATTAGGGTAGTGGACATATGAGGATGAAGGATTGAGATAGGAGGATGTGAACATGGGATTAAGATAGGGGTATTGTGATGGCGGATTAGGATAGGAAGACATGGATTTTGGAGGAGGTGATGCAGGTGAAGGATATGATAGGGATGCAGGTGAGGAAGACAATGGATATCTTTTTTCAAAGGTAGCATACGAAACGTGATTAGATATGGATGAAGACATAATGGGATGGCTTGAAGGGGTGATTGGATTGCGGGAAGTGGATGGAGAAAACTTACTAGCAATGATAGCATCAAGGGGATCTATGTCATATTCCTCTTGATCGACAAGGCTTTCGTTATCATCATCAACGTAATTAGGGTTCTCCTTGATTACTATTTTTGGTTGAATTGATGAAGGGTAAGGATTCATGATGTTGGCTTAGATCAATATGGATTAGAAATATGATGAAAGGATAAAAGAATGGATTAGAAGAAGATTGAAGGAGGTATCTTGGATGTAGATGGACTAAAGCTTAGATTAGGATTTAGGTTAAGCTTAGATTGGGATTGGATTAAAGCTCAGATTAGGATGATTGGAGTTGATGATCAAAGGATGTTTACGACACCGAATCTACCTCAAGATGGAAGCAAATTGATTGGTTTGGAGGTGATTAGATAGGGATGTGATTAGATTGGATTGGATTAAATCAATCAATGAGACAATTGATAAGATCAAATAATGGACCACACAAGATGATGGAAGGGATTCTAAACTAAGTTTTGTTATGCCTTGCATAACCACCCCATTTTATTCTGCAACAAAATGGGTTCCCCTTTGTGTTTTTTTAATTTTGACCTTTGGTTTTCTGCCTTAGGCATTTTTTTCTTTCAAGGTTTTGTTGGGAGCGGAACCAGGACCAATACCAGACTTATTCCTTCTAAGTCTTGGTCTTGTTCTTTTCCCGGTTTCAATCTTGACTATCACTTCTTCTTTTTTGTTCTCTGTCAGAATCAGATCCAGGTATGAATCCAAATGTTTAACTTTTTCTAGGTTTCTCATTCGGGATCCCATTCCGGCCCCAACACCGTTTTGCTTCTGTCCTTCATGTTTTGGTTTTGTACAGGCAGACTCGGAATTGGATCTGGTACCGAACATGGAAATTTTTTTAAGTTTCATTTTCTTGTTCCATCTCGGACCCAACTCTGCCTTTCCCCTTTGTTCCTTTTTTGGTTGGTCTTTTTTTTTTTTCTCTTTTGACCTTTGCCTTAGGTGTTTTCTTTTTCAGCCTTGGGCAGTTTCTTTTGTTCTGGTAGGACCGGGACCGGGACCGGAACAGAAACCTAACTTGGAATTTCTTCCAAGTTTTGTTTTCTTTTCCTTCCCCGATCCCGGCTCTACGTTTTCCTGTTCTTTTATCTTTTGTTTCTTTTGTTGATAGGGATGTTTTCCCCCTTCCCCTTTTGTCTCTTTATGTGTCATTGGAAGCAGGTTCGGATCAGAATCTGAACCTAAAACTTGAAAATGTTTTTGGCTCGTGTTTTGCTCCGATCCCAGTTCCGCTGGGTTCGTTTTTAACCTTTGGTCCGACCGTTTGGTCGCAGTGTCCTTCTTCCCCTTCTGCTTTCTTTTTCTTGTTCTTCCTTCATTTTTTTGGGTCACGTCAGAGGCGGGATCAGAATGAAATCTAAACCAAAAACTTGGTAAAGTTTCTGGTTCAGATTTTTGTTCCAACCCCGATTTCGCCTAATTTGTCGCTTCGCCAGTTTTGAAAGTAGGAGTGGTCTCGGTCCTGATCTGGTTCCGCCTCTGCTGAAGCTAGGTTTCTTTTGTTAATGGTGTGATAAATAATGATGTTATTTTGGAACTAATGGAGACCTTGTTTTGCAAGATCAGGTAGTGTGCATGCGGATGTTCCTCCAAGAAATTTTCCTCAGGGGTGAAACCATATTGGCGTAAAAACTTGGAGTTTGGGAGGAAGTCTTGGTGAATGGGTGCAGTCTCACTGATGGGGATGTCTTCAAAGAGAGAGAGTGGGTTCGGCATAATGTCTCGTCGATGAAATATAGTCACAACGACTAAGAGCTACACTTCGGAAAGAGGCTTGTCTTCGACATAGGGTCTTGGCGAAATCTTAGAGTCTTGCCAACCATTGTTAAGGGATTCACATGTTGCCATAAGGTTATCTACCTGCTAAAAGGTCTAGGTGACTCCAATGAGTCTCTTCGAAAGGAAATGAAATAAGGGAGATAGGTGGCTTTCCCATAGGGTCTCCCCGACTACGAAGAGCTTCACTGAAACAGAGCAGACTCAAAGAGAAACAAAGGGGTCGCTATAATGTATCCCTAACCTCAGAATGTCTCACTGACTAAGAGCTACACCTCGGCGAGAGAGGAAGACCTCGACATAAGGTCTCGACGAGGAGGGTAGGTCTTGTCGACGTGAAGTAATATCAGCTTAAACTCTTGCCAAATCAACAGGTTCTAGCCAAAATAAAACAAAGTCACAAGAGGATACATAGTCGGTGTAATGTCTCAGCGACTCATGAAAGTCACACCAAAAGGAAATTTGCTCGATAAGAGAAGGGAAATTCGAGGTAACGTCTCCCCGATTCTAATAAGTCTTAGCAACACAGAGTAAGCTCGCGGAGAGGAAAGACATGCGCCAAAAGGTCTCAGTGAAACGAAGGAGTCTTGCTGATGGGTTTTGCGGACTCAATGTGACTTCTCTTATTCGCCGATACATTTTTCTAACTATCTTGTGTCATACTGATAGCTGCTGGGGTGATGAAATTACATCAGGGAGACATGAGGGGTGTCTCACTGACATGTGATGCTAAGCAAACCGCTTTTGACCATCGAAGAATTTTACGTGGCCTATGATTGTCCAATCAGAAGAAGCATGATGGGCCATTGACTGATTGACCACCCCTATGTAGGTAGATTGACAAAATACAAACCAGATGGACTCTTTCTGAGAACAGTTGAAGACCAATCCACTCAGGCGATGGTGTTCGGATCTGAGAGAAGGCCCGATGGTGCTTCCTGAGGGTGGTCAAGAAGTAGAGGAGTCCCAGAATGAAGAGGAAGCCAAGTGATGGAAGAAACCATGACTCAGAGGGACACCTGTGGTGATCACTGCTGGCAGAGGCAGATTAGTATTAATGAGGGTATCCTGAGCATTAAAGGGGGACTGCAAGAGAGTTCAAAGGTGGACATGTAGATGCTAGAGTTAATGCTGCAATTGTCAAAAGATCTAGAAGGGCTTACCTTGTGGGTAGAAATCCTTCATCAGCATGGACAACAAGGATGGACATTGAATGCACAACTGATTTGCTTCAAAAGATCTGAGAGCTGACTCTCCAACTAGATGCTGATATTTTTGTAAACCCTAGTGTAGGGGACATCGCATCCTTTCTTGTACGTTCTGTATATAAGGAATTCTTGCCTCTTTAAAAAAGAAACTTCTAGGGTTAAATATTTTTTATTTTTTTAGAGTTAGAACTGTTGGGAGTTAGTAAGTTAACAGAAGAAGACAGAGCTGCATCTTGATTCTGATTAATGAGAGCTTCTTTTATCTTATTAGTTAGCAGTAAGATCTTAGTACAGACTATAATGTATTTTCTAAATTGTCTTAGTGTAGTCGGAAACAATCTGAAGAATCAGATTCTTTGTACACTAGTGAATGTGCCAGTTTTGTAAATATTGCTTATCTGTTTTAATAATAGTAGAAGCAATCAGATTTTAATCTACTTCATGTTGTGTTCCTGAATGATATTTGTCTTAATTGATCATTGATTTGTGAAACCTCCAAGGAATGAAAGGTTATTTGTGTTTTGTTTAATGGTAGTTAAAAGGTCTGTTATTCGAATTAGCACTATGAATGAAAGAGGTTGTGTGTCAATCACAAGTTTACTTTGTTCTGCAGTTTCGGTTTATGAATTCCTTGAAGTCAACAAGTTTGGTTAACATTGGATGAACTATTGTTCTTTTATATTTCAAAACCCTAATCCATCTTTTTATATTTCTTTAAAACCCCTGGCTAGTATCAAATTTATTTCATGTATGATCTTGGAGCAATCGAGAAGCCCAACACCAGTAGGCCCCTTGAATATTACTGTTGAATTGGCTACTGAGCAACATCAACACAATTGAGACCCAACTACCAAGACCTTGGGAGCTAAGGCATCCATGTGTTGCCTTTCTCTTTCAGGAGAAGTAGAGTAGCAATACTCTATTTGCATTGTTGTGGTGCCAAAATCGCCATCAACAAGTTCAAAGATTACCCTAGGTGACCTAGGATATTGAATGATTGAATTAAAGGATGAATGGATGATTACGACACTAAATCCACCTTGAAATTGAAAGAAGATTGATTGGGTTGAGATGATTGACTTAGGATGGATGAAAATCCTAAGCAAATGTTGATGATGATAATCAGATTTAGACACCTAGGTCAATTTGGATAATAAATTCAAATGAATTTTAGAATTTTTGGATTGAGAAAAGTATAAGTGATGTGTAGCCTAGAGATGCTTGAGGATGATGTATTGATACGATTTGGATGATGAACGAATGAGCTCGATAGAATGCAAATGGAACAAAGCTCAGATTCATATTACATTAAACCTTAAAGATTAGGATTGGATTGAAAGATATGATGGGATTAGTTCCATCAGTCAGATCTGGAAGCTGCAGAGGGGTGAATTTTCCCTTCCGGTGTGGATCTATGAATTTTCCCTTCTGTAGGGAAAATTTTCCCCACTATAGGGAAAGTCTGCCCCACTACTTTTAGATTCTATGAGTGGGTAAATAGGCTATTAGAACAAAGGGATGAGTGATTGGAACAAGGTGGTAGATAATCAAATTAAGGAAATAGATGATTGGATTGGGAAAAGAAATGATAGAGGTGGATGAACAAGCACTCAGAACTGGTAAATGATTGCTTAGAATGGATGAAAAAATACGTGGAACTATTAAAAAAAGGTTCAGAATGACCAAATAAAGTTTTGGAATGGATAAACAAAGGTTTGGAATGGCTAAACGAAGGTTTAGAATGATTAAACAGAGATCTGGAATGACAAAATAGAGGTTTAGAATGATTAAATGGAGGTTTGGAATGATTAAATAGAAGTTTAGAGGCTAAATAGAGCTAAACGGGGCAAATTTGACTGTTCAAAAGGGAAAATTTTTTGCACTACAGTAAATAGGAGGGAAAATTCACCCCACTACAGCAAATAGGAGGGAAAATTCACCCCACTACAGTAAACAGAAGGGAAAATTCACCCCACTACAGTAAACAAAAGGGAAAATTCACCCCACTACAGTGAACAAGGACTTGTTTTTAGATGGAAATGACTATGTAAAGGACTTAAAATGACAGCAATAAGGCCAATTTGTCAAAAAATTTATTGGTTTCTCTCAAGAAAGAACTTTCAAACAAGCACAATCCTATGATTAGTGTTAAGGGTATGTTAATAAAGGTCTTAATCTAGGATGCACAAGGTGTCTAGGGAGTCTTTGATATACTCTCGATATGTGAGGCACAACTGTGAACACCAACTCATCACAAATGTGAGTCAGAAACCCCAACAAGATACTAAAGGGCTCAAACCAACTCTTCATTTCTATCTACGTATCACCCTAGCTTCGACGCTTTGCTAATTACAATGCGATTGGATTGAGGTACAACTTTCGCTCTCCCCCCTTTATATATCCTACCAGTACATGTGGCTCAAATCATCCCTTGGGGTGATGAAATCCCCAAGCAAGTCCCACTAGAAAGAAGACACTAATTGTTTCCAAATATGTCCCAGGCTCACATGAAGTGCAAGGGGAAAGTGAAAAAAAACTAATGCCCCCTTTGGGTAATACAAAAATATATGCACAACAAACAATGGATATTACCTCCCCTAATTAAACTATATTCCTAGATTAACGAAAAACAACAACGATAGCTTTGGAAATCTATGCAAACAGAAGGCGCTGGAAGTAAACGTTAGTTGTTTTATCCTTCTTTCTTTGCCAATTACACAAGAATATGTTGAAAAATGTTAGAAAAAACACCAATATCCTTGCAACAAACAATGTTAGGGGGCTAGAATCTAAAAAGGGAAAAAACTACAACAAAAAAAAAGCAAAAATGGTCATTTTACCTCTCAAAATGTGTTGTTTTGGGGCGTATCTGCCCCACTATAGTAAATAGGGGGAAAATTCACCCTACTGTAGTAAATAGGAGGGAAAATCTACCCCTCTATGACAATCTATGAGAGAAAAAAGTTAGGATAAGGGTGTGTCTGCCCCTTTGTAGTCAAATGTTAGAAACATTATTCAAATTAGCGCATAGTCACTCTTATGCAGTAAAATGTTAGAAACAATATTCAATCTAGGGTGTAATCACCCTTTTGTAGTAAAATGTCAAAAAACAAAGTTCAATATAGGGCATAGTTTCACTTCTGCAGTGAATAGGAGGGCATAATTGCACTTCTGTAGTGAACAAGAGAATGCAATTGCATTTATGTAGTAACCAAGAGGGCATATTCATCCCTTTGTAGTAATCAGGAGAGCGTATTTGCCCCTCTGTAGTAAGATGTCAAAAGCTATGTTCATATTAGGGAAAATCTACCCCGCGGCAATCAAATGTCAAAAATAATTCTCAGATTAGGATAAATCTTCCCCGCTATAGTAAAATGTTAGAAATAGTTTTTCAGATTAGGGTGTATTCACCCCACTGCAGTAAATGTCAAAAAAAATTCTCAGGTTAGGGCGTATTTTCCCCTTTTTCGCAAACTAGTTAGAAATAGAATATAAGTTAGGCGTATCTACTCCTTTGCAACAAACTTGTTAGAAATATAATATTGGTTAGGAAGTATCCGCCTCGCTACAACAAAATTGTTAGAAATAGAAAATGGGTTAGGGCATATATGCCCCTTTGTAGCAAACCTATTAGAAAAAAATAATGGGTTAGGGCATATCTGCCCCTTTGCAGCAAACTAGATAGAAAAAAATATAGATTAGGGCGTATCTACCCCTCTACAACAATTAGGAGGGCATATTTGCACTTCTACAGTAACTAAGAGAGGTTATTCAAACTTCTATAGTGAACAAGAGGGTGTATTCGCCCCTCTATAGTGAATAGGAGGGTGTAGTCACCCCTCTGTAGTGAACAGGAAGGCATAATCACACTTTTTTAGTGAATAGGAGGGAATAATCACACTTCTATAGTGAACAGGAGGGCGTAATTGCACTTCTCTAGTGAACAGGAGGGCATAATTTCACTTCTACAATGAACAAGAGGGCGTAATTGCACTTTTGCAGTAATTAGGAGGGCATATTCACCCCTTTGCAGTGAACACGGAGCGTATTCACCCCTCTGCAGTGAAAAGAGGGCGTAGTCACCCCTTTGCAGTGAACAAGAGGGTGTAGTTACCCCTCTGTAGTGAAAAAGGGGGCATAGTCATCCCTTTGCAGTGAACAAGAGGGTGTAGTTACCCCTCTGCAGTGAACAAGAAAGCGTAGTCACCCCTCTACAATGAATAGGAGGGCATAGCCGCCCCTCTATAGTGAACAGGAAGGTGTAGTCGCCCCTCTGTGACCTATACCTACAAAAAATATCAACAACAACAAATGTGAAGTAAAGGAACCCATTTGTGGGTCCCACCAAATGTGCCAGAAATGTGTAGCCTTGGGTTTTAACTATTTTAATGATGCATAATAACAAAAATGCAAATTTAAAAACACAAGAAACACCTCAAAAGATTAGCCTAAGGAATTGATGACACAAAGAAAATAGATGAAATGAAGAGCATAAGTAGATATACCTTTCTTTGCTGCTAAAATTCCTTGCTTCGCCCTTATGAATGTAAGCTTGTATGATCCTTGGATGACTACAGATATGACTAAATGCAAGATTGACAATATGATGGGATGCAAATGCAAATGACTAAAATGGCTTGTTAAATAAGTGAAAATACTTGTGAATTAAGTGCTCAAAATGATAGCATGTGGGTGTAAAAAATACTAAGTGTTGTAAAATGCAGTAGAAGAGGGGGTATTTATAGAGAAATTTTATTTCTTTATAGAATTCAGTGGTTGAGATTGAACCACCAAGATCAAGATGTAGGGCTATGGTGAGTTGAGGACTCACAAGCCCTCACATCTTGACATGTGGAATATGAGATGGCCAAGGATAAGATGATGGGGAAGTGAGATGGAAGGGAGGTACATGATGTGTAAGAAGGACATGTACCTTGGAAGTACATTGGGGGATGAGAAGAATCTTGGGTGAATAAATGTGAATTAAAAATTTACATGCTTGGAAGAATCCTATGGATAAGACAAGGTTCCAAAAAGGGAAGCACTTGTCCACATGTGACTTGATGTGACAAGTCAAATATTCTAGAAGATGCATGGGGAAAGGGGATTCTCGGAGGAATACACGTGAATTAAAAATTCACATAGGGAAGAGAGGAGTCTTAGATGAATAAAATAGAATTAAAAATTCCTTGGGGGATGGGTAGAGTTGAGCAAGGTACTAACTAGGCTTAACTAATTAGTAATTAGAAGATAATTAGAGGATAATGAGGATTAGAAGCCAACTTGCAAAATTTGGAGGATGTGACACATCTTAATCAAGGATTAGGCATGTGCACATCCCTAATGAAGAGATTAAGAGGTTGATTAAGATTAAGGAAAAATGATGTGACATGTGAGGATTTAAATAAATGTCATATTTATTTAATTCATTTGATGAAAGGGGGATTGAAGAGATAAGGTATTTGGTAGAATTAAGGGTATTAATTAAATAATAGTAATATTACAAGCAATTAATACAAATAAAAGGATCTTTAGACAAAAGGGGATAAGTTTGGATAAATTAATTGTCCAAATTTAGGTGTCTAGAATCCTGAAGTGGCTAACATCTGGCTTCTTCCCTAAGAATGCCTCCTCTGGTGACATCTTTCCCAATACCTTATGTGGAACCTTGTTTTGTATGTAAACTATCGTACTACATGCCTCTTCCCATAAGTAACGTGGCATATCCTAGTCATACAACATAGCCCTTACCGCCTCTAATATAGAATGATTATTCCTCTTAGCAACCCCATTCTGTTGTCGGTTGTAAGGAACAGTCCAATCTGTCTTGATTCCTTCCCTAGTAGAAAACTCCTAGAAATATTTCTCTTTGTACTCACCTCCATTGTCTGACCAAAGTACCTTTACCTTCCTATCTATCAAATTATCCACAAGAGCTTTCAACTCTTGGAAGCGACTGAAAACCTCATCCTTGGTCTTCAAGAAGTATATCTAGGTTTTCTTAGAGAAATAATCAATAAAAGTAACAGATTACTCATATCCTCTGAGATACTTCATTGAAATTGGTCCACATATATCTAAATTTACTAGATCAAGAACACCCTTTGATCTGATGTCACTCCTTGAAAAATATGTTTTCATAAACTTCCCCAACACACATCCCTTACATGCGCATCATGTGCTTGTGCTCACCTCTAGAACACCTATCATTATCTCACGAAGCAATTTAAGTGCTCCATGATGTCTATGGCCCATCCCCCTGTGCCATAGATCTCCTTGATCTCTAGAATTACTACTATGTATTAGTGTCCTATGAGTATCAAACTGCAACCTATAAAGCCAACTACTCCTAACTCCAATAGTTGTGGGTGATTACTAATCCTTATGCTTGATTAACACATTTTCCCCTCTAAAGAGTACATTGTAACCTTTATCCTGAAGGATAGATATAGAAATCAAATTCATACCCAAGCCTAGCACATGCAACACATCATGAATGGGAATCCACTTTCCATTCTTCCTCTGAAATAAAATAGTCCCTTTCCCAAATAGATTGAGTTTGGACATGTTCCCCATAGAAATTTGTATTTTGATGTCCTCCTCCTTATAACTAGAGAAGTACTCTCTAACTCCTATCATATGAAATGACGCCCCACTATCTATATACCAAACACCTTGTGAGGTTGAGCTAACCATACAAGCTATGAGAGTGAATTCATCCTCCATTCTACTAGAGAGCTCATCTGGACTTGTTGAAGTTGTCGTCTGCTTGTCTTTCTTTTCATTCTTCTTTCCTTTGTATGCAATCACTGACATAGTGGCCAAACTCATGACAACCATAACACTTAATCTTAGAAAATTATTTCTTTTCACCTTGTGAATTTGATCCTTTGCTAGACCCCTTCTTTGCTTTCCCTTTTCCTTCTAGGGAAACATTTTCTTTTTTTTCCTCACTTTTCTAACTCTTACTACCAGTTCCACTAAAAATACTAAGTCTAAGCTCCTCCTAAGTAAACTCACTCCAAAGTCGATCCCAACTCGGTAAGGTGTCTCATCCATTAATAACTTGAACAAAGACATCCCACTACCTAGTAAACCCATTTAGGGTTACTCATACTATCTCATCCTTGTCTAGTTTATCTCCAACAACTGTTAACTCATCCTTGACAAGTTTGAATCTAGTGAGGTAATTTTTCATGTCTTCTCTGTTCATCCAAGTATTCCTCAACTTTTCTCTAAGAATCAACTTTCGATTAGTGGTAGTGCCATTCTAGTATAGATTCAAAATGGCGTCCTGCATCTTCTATTTTTTATCTAACTCTATGACATGTGGAATAATACATTCCTCAATACCATCAAGAAGCATCATCCTTGCCTTGGCATCTTCCTTCTTATATGCTACTTGATTTGTGTTGGATATGTACATATAGGTACAACACTAGTCACATATTCCTTGATCCCATTATCTTCCAATAATAAAGAAATTATAGCTTTCCAAACACCAAAATTTGAGGCTCCATCCAATATTTCTTGATCTCTTAAAAATACTAAGGCCATCTCAAAAGATAAAAGCAATAATAATAAAAATAAATCTGAAGAGGTAGAACTAGGTTTTTATAAACCCACAAATTTTCCTTCCTATGCCTACACTAAGCTTTTTCTACCCTCAAATCAGCTCTAATACCATGTGAAAATTCTATTGCAATTACTAATTATTAATCTCCTATCTAAATAGATTATTTGACTGTATAAACTTAATTCACAACAAATATTGAAAAATAACACAACTGCAACTTCACAAATAAAACTCATAGGAATAGAGAAGAAAACATACACAATAATGAACACAATATTTTTGGAAAAACTGTCCCTAGAAAAACCCTAAAGGGAAAACTAGTACTACATATGAGGAATTTTATTGAACTTCAACAAATAAAGAGATACATAAATTTCTTGCTTCTTATTGGCAAAGCTCCGACAATATTCTTCTTAGGAAATTCTTCCCTCAGTTTCTCCTATTGAAATTCCACAGCTGCTATCCCCAATGCTATCACTACAAAAACTCCTCAAGTGTGTGTTCTCCAAATTCCCATTGATCCCCTTTTATACTATTCTCATTGAAAAATCAATGGCGATGATTTAATCTTAATCAATGGAAAAAAAAATTAGACTCTAACTTCCCCAACTAACTAAATTCTAGAAGTCTCTAGAGGAATCAATTAATTAATTAATTACATAATTATCTAGACAACTAACTCCTTTCTAGAAGTATCCAAAAAAATAAAATAATTAATTAAATATTTCTTGGGAATGGAGACACCTATCCAAGCTACTAAAATTAGCATTAACTCTTTTGCATAATCTAGAATCCTCTAGTAATTCAATAATAGTGTTCAACATTGAAATTTGTCATCTTTGATCAAACGTATTTTGCTATTAAGTATAGAAAGAAAATATTACTGTGAAGCATATATGCTTGTTCCGAGTACAACAATTTCTCAACTATGACTCGTTTGCATTAGTAGAATCTATTGGTTTTGGTTGACTTTTAAGATCACGAGTGTGATTTCTGACAGGAGGGGAAACCATCCATGTGTTCTAAAATGTACCTACATTCAATTGATATGCTCAAGGGTTCCATTTACAATTTAAAATTATAATTTTATTACAAGAAATAAATATTATTAAAGATATTATACTTCAATAATTCATATTAATAACAATGTATTTTTAGATTAAATTGTATACAATTTATTTGCAACAATGTTTTGGACCACACTTCATAATCCATCATCATTTTTTTCTCTTATAGTTCTCTTTCATCTTGATAATGGATCATGGAATGTGATGGAAAACGTTGATGCAAATAAATCATACATAGTTTATTCTAGAAAAAAAACACTGTTAATAAATATTATCTTATATTTTTATTATACCTAGTTTGATTCATTTAAATCTTATATTACACCTAGTTTAATTCATTTAAGTATGTTATAGCTACATTCATTTCCCTAAAGATAGATGGGATATATCCTGATTATATTTTTATATCTAGTCTTATGGCTCAATCATAGGATTGGGAACATTCTATCCATAATTTATTTCAAATAGATTATATTATATGTAGATGAACAACAATGATGTTATTATATTTTTTGAAATAATATTTGATTAACAAATTTAATATATAATTTTTTGGTTGATTTTTTTTCTCATTCATCAAAACATAAAAGGTAGAGTAAATTCATGAAATATTGTAATTACAACTATCTTGGTAGATACATATGTAAAATGTAGAAGCATAAAAAAAATCACATGATTTATTTAATAAAATTTCTCAAAGAAATTTTCCTCATGGAATGCCATGACTGCAAGATATACACAAGAAGCTTTTGCCAAAAATGCTTTAAAAAAATTCAAGCAAATGCAATTGGCAAGTATAAAGACAAATTTCACAACCTAATCTATATATACCTTTAATTGGATCCTAAAATTAATTAAAATTGTGTCTTATATACCGATTGTGCCTTTCCTTCAAATATTTATGCAATTCATTGTTACATGTTGAGCACAAGGAAATAGGTGTTCCACCTTTTAGGATATGGAACTAGGGTTAGGAACTATTTAACTCTTAGTTCATTAGAAAACCAATATCCCTCAACCAAGTGACTCAATTGAGGGAAGGAGAACTACAAGGGGGTTTCCTTAGGTGTGATTAAAAGGGGGGGTTCACCATTAAAATAAAGCTTCAAAGGAGAAATGCAAACTCTAATGCACTAAACCCTAGAAACTTAAAACACAAAATTAGATTACTAAACAAAGAGAAACATAAAAGTACTTGGAGGATAGGATATGTATAGAAAAGATCTATGAACACTAAAAAATTTTGTTCTTGAAGTGCACTGGGACTCATAGGCCAGACTAGGTGATTTAGTCCTACTATTGGAATCTGGACAAAATTTGGAATCTTTTATTGACAAATCAGGATCTACAAAAGATTGGTGAAAAGAGGTATACTAGGACTCATATGCCCAAAAGGGTGATTTAGTCCCAATATTATCCTTTGATTAATTTTTTTTTAGCCTCTAGCGATCTTCTGTAGCTTTTGTCTTTTATGATCTCCAAATCTAAAAGTCTGAATTCTAGCATGTAGGTGAGTTTTCGTGAAGATGACAACTTTGAAAAATTTCTTTAATCTTGCAACTTTTTATTCACAAGATCTCCAAGCTCCAAATCACCTAGATATGCAATCACACATGAAGAGAGAAAAATGTTGTGTTAGGGAATATGGGTTTTCTTTGGTCAAACCCCATTTTATTAATCAAACCTTGAAAAGAAATAGAATAACATTAAGGAATGGTGAATGAACAATATGCAATGTTGCAAATCACCAAACCCTTAAAATAAAGGTTGAAATTTTGTGTGAAATGAATCCAATGGATGTGGATCTTGACTCTTGATCTTGATATGAAATAATGTCTCTGAATGCTTGCTTGAATTGTGAAAACCTACATCACAAATGTTAGCTCAAAAACACACAAGATGCATGAAGAATTTGACATGATGCTTGAATCTTAAATATAGCTCCAAATGTTTGATAATCAGCTCTTGAATTCTCTTGAATACTCTTGATCTTATAAAATTTCCTTAGGAACAATCTAGGAGAAATTACGTGAAATAACCTTTTACTTATACTTGTTTATGCAAAATTTCCAAAAATTATAGCACTACAAGCCAACATTAGATCTAGGATAATGAAATACCACTAATAATTTGATTTAAAATAGGAATTGGTTAAAATAGGACTTGTTGGGACTATAAAATTTTACAAAATTTTAAGTGCCTATGTTAAAAATTTTCCTTTGACACTCAAAAATACACCTAAAAAATTTTCCCCAGTGACCTACTTTCCAGGGTCATAATTTGGAGCCCATTTTTTTTCATGCCAAATCCCTTGGTGAGTGTATTCATTTGACATATGTGAACATGCATTTATTATTCAAGCCTCTAGTGATGAGTTTTGATAAGGTTTTGAAACACAAATATGGAAGGTTCTGGGACTATTTTGTTATTTGCAAACTCTCAAGCCTATAAAGTGGCCTCTTGTTCAGACTGATATCTCATTGTTGGATGATCATCATGGAAAATGGATTGGTTCTCTGCATTCCCATCACATTCATATTCTCCTTGGTCTGATTTGAGAGCCACAAGATCAAGTGTGATATTTTTTTGAGGTCAAAAGAAAATGTAGTTTGTTCTATTTTTACATCTGCATTTTTAGAACTCTTTGAGGTCAACTTTGACCCCAAATATCTTTCGAAGAATATGGATTGAAAGAAATACCTCTTGCACACATACTCAATGGAATTAAATGACTTAGTTTTTCCATTGGAAGTTACCTAGGAGAAGATTTGGTATTTTTTCAAGATGGTGACTTGGTGAGCCCTAATTGTTTTTTGTAATTTGTAGTTGTAAAAAATTCTGAGTTAACCACTTTGGCATTGAATATCTTGCACCTTGGGATGAATTTTTCCAAGTTGTTGCACTAAATTCTTGGGTCAAATTTCTACATTCTTGTTTATTTTCATGGTTCTAGGAGGTTGTTTGACTAGTTTTCCATAGTAATTCCAAAGGCTACTAGGCTAGTTTTGGTCACTATGTAAATATGCTAGAAAGAAAATTTTAATGGAAAATCACTTCAAATTTTCATGTCAAATGCATTTAGAGGAATCCTTAGGTCAATTGAGTTTAAACTTGTTTCAAAATGATTTTTTTTTTAGTTGGGCCCACATGGGGACCAGGCATGTGTCACACAAGTTGAGGACAACTTACTAGTCAATAAGTCAGTAGTTCATACATTTTATTTAAGTGCTTACAAGAATATAAATAAGACCAATATAAGGGACACAAAGCTGCTTTCATAGATTTTTTTATAATCAAAGACAAACTAAGGCAGTGTTTTGAGTCACTATTTAATCTTGTTTGGTTGATTGAATGGCTACATGGTACTAAAAAGGAAAATCTCCTATAAAGACTAATATTGTTCAAGTTTCATGATTATGTGGATGCATATTTGTGTCTTGAAGCCATTAATTAGCCTATTTTGAAACAAATTCTGCTAATGAAAATCCTTTGATAGTAGATCTAATTAAATAGGTTCACACTCTTAGTGTACAGGATCATAATTCAAGTACACATTTGAAGCTCATACTACTCCTTTTAATAGTTTCCATGCATCTACTATTGTTAATATTGAGAAAAACTATTTATTAGTTGCATATTTTGGAGGGATTTAAGAGGGTGCACTTGATGTGAAGAGATGGCTACAAAGGTACAAGGATGGTATGTGACATGCTCCAAAGGTGGTAGATGAAGAACCTGATGTTCCAATGTGGAATCCAGTTATTTTCAAACTTCCTAGTGGGAAATTTCTTTTATTCTACAAGATTGATCAAGAGGTACAAAATTAGGGTGGATGTTTTAAAATATTTGTTGACAAGGGTATGTCTTGGTTAGAAAGGAACAACTCCCACCTAGAATTTTAGGTCCTTCTAAGAATAATCCTCTGCTCTTAGATGATGGGAGATTATTACGTGGCTCCTCGGTTGAAAGTTCGAATGCTTGGGGTACATGGGTGGAGATTACACATGATTCAGGTTACTCATAGAGTAAATATGGGCCTATATACATTCGTAGATTTCCAATGAGTGTAATTCAGTGAGTACCCTATTTGAGTACAAAGAAGGCTATATGTATATTGTTGTGTTCACTAGAGTAGATAGGTAGGATTTGCTTGGCAGAACCATCAGATGGGGGTTTCAATGGGAGTAATGCTAAACCAACATTACTAATGAATTTGAATTTTGGTATAGATGGTGTAAAACTGCTTGATGGAAGATTGGTACTTCTCTACAATACAATATCACAAGTAGTACTCTAAGTTGTTGTATCAAATGATGATGTAGACTCATGGAAGGATTTTTTTATGCTAGAGGAGACAAAGCCATGGTGTGGGCCTAGAAAGAGAGCAGGTTAAATTTAGGATTGATATGGGGGGTGCATTGAAGGTGGGAAGATACTCATAAAATACTTTATGTTGAATTGGAAACATGGAACTGGGAACAACGAATGGATGAAAGAAAAGAGAGTCATTTATGATGCATAAAGTGAATTATAACTAAAAGATATTTTTGTTGATATTCCACTTGTAGATTGGAATCATTTCATAGCTTTGTGCAATGAGAAGAAGAATCAAAGAATTAGGAAATACATTTGGGGATGGCTAGCAAATTATATTATAAAGTGGCATGCCATTGATTAGAAAAAAAAAAATTCTGAAACGGGAAGCCATTGTGCTAGCCAAAAAGTGGTCAATTTGACATTTCAAAGCAATTTTTTACATAGGTACAAAAGGCTGATGCTAGAGACATTTTTGACCTAATTCCTAGTGTGGGAAAATCTAGTGCATTATACTTTACACAAGGGGAGATCATGATTGAAGTAAAGGCCAAAGAAAAAATCAGTGGAGAATCCATAGAATGCGACCTCACATCTTGAGATGGATAGTGAACACATTATGATGTGGCGTGGCCATAGCAGGTTTATAAAAAAAACAATATTAAGAGTAGTATAATGGCACCCACACATTACATGGCACTGCAATGCATAAGGTTTTCAATTCTATAATTTCAAAAGCAAAAATGCACTATTGATAGGGTTACTTGAGCTACCATGATCAAGTGATACAATTTGAATGAGGAATAGTAGAATTAGGGTAGAGGATCAATCAAACGAGAAGGATGGGATAGATGTGAACCAATCTCCATCGTCACCTACTAGCCCCATGGGATGGAGGATGATGTCATCAAAAAACTAGCAGGGTGTGTAGGCTTAAGCCATGTGGAAAGTGGAACTGAGGAGAGGATTTTAAATATAGTTATAAAGAATAATGAAATAGTTAAAAGTTGTAAGTAATATATTCATTAGCCCAATAGAAAATTTTAAAAGAAAAAGCACTGAAATATTAAAAGCAAAGTGTTGCCCGATAAAATTTGGTGGTTTTCACTATTTTAAAAGCAAGAGATTTAAATATAAAGTGAAGTGACTAGAAATAAAATATTTAAAGTAAAATAAACATTTTACTTTGTTGGGTAAGTATTAAAAGGGGGCATGAGTAAGATTTTTATTTTACCCAATAAGTGATTTTTTAAAATCCTCATTGTTTAAGGGCTTTCAAGTGAGTTAATTGATTATTCACTTTATAAACAAAGGTCATTATTTGCTAGGAAATAAAAAGTGAAGTGCACAGGGTAAAATGGAGAGGAGGTGAAAATACTTTCACAAGCAAAAACATTTTTTGGCCGTTGGGTAAAAGGGGGAATGGAATGAAGTTTTCTTACAGGGAAAGAGTAATTTTTAGTTGCAAGTGAAGAAAGATAAGTGAAAATCAATGGGAGAAATACTATCAAATGTCAACTGCACATGGATTTTAGGGTTGTTTCTTCTTCTATATCTTTTCTTTCTTTCTCATTTTGTAGGGGTTCCAATTTCTAAAGTTCTACAAGGAAAAAAAAAGCTCTATATAAATTGTAAAGTTAGGGTGAGGTATATGACTATTAGTCATTAGTCTGATTTTTTTTGTGTTTTGAACTATGCTTCATGAATATTTTATTGTGTGACTATCTCCATAGCTGAGATGTGATACTCTTTAAATTCAATAATCAAGGGTTATCTAAGTTTTTCATGTGCATTTGTTGCATTTGAGTTGTGTTTGTTATTTCCTTTTATTCAAAGAATAGAGTAATTTCTTTAATGAATATAATGGGGGTATTGTGTTTCCTGGTGGATTTCAAACAATGGTGATTTGATAATCTTCAATAGTCCTATTATCATAATGTGATAACATTCTCAAAGATCTTCAAAACATGTTTAACATTGCATGATAAAATGTTGGCTATATGACTTCGTATCCCTTTTCTTGGCACTATTCAATCCTTATGCATCTTCTTTTTTTAGTTTGGTCCCAAATCTTCAAACCTAAAAAACCCTTTTACTTTGATTTTCTTTGCTTTCATGTTTAAATTATCTTTTTCCTAGTATCTCCATGGTGTTAAATAGGTATAAAAGTTTATTTTGAAAGTATTGCATATGTCATCCCACTATGTGTTTGAGACAGAGGTTTTGAAGTTATGTGTTCTCAACAATGATCAATGCAAATGGGATTATGCTTGAACCTGGTGGAATATAAAATACCCATTACTCATATGTTTGAAAATTATCCAATTTCATAGGTTTGTGTTGTTCTTTGGCATAAGTTTATCATGCATTCAAGCCTAAAATTAGCAGCACCCTCCTAAGTCCTATGGAGCTCAAAGTGCAGAAGGTTTTCATATCCTTGTTCATTGGCCTTTCTTGTCTTCAATCCATTGATAGTGCAAATTCCTTGTCCTAAATATTTAATCCCCTAGTTTAGGCATTATGTTTCTCCTTAGGATTGAAGGTTGCAAGAAAAAAAATCAATAGATTGGTGAATCTACTAGGGAGAAGCAGGGGAGTATCCATTTGCACAAAGTCAATAATTTGGTGAATCTGAACATTTGGTTTAGGTATTGAGAAGTTTTCAGACTTGGAAGAGGCTTTGTTGCAACAGAATTTAAATGAATTATGTGTGACTTTTTTGTTGGGGAAGACCCAAAATGAAATTTATCTTTGAAAGAGCTTCATACTGCTTGAAGTTTAGTCCTTTGTGAAGAGAGTTGGAGACTCTATCTAAAGAACCTAATGAAGATGTGAAGAAAGATTTAGATCTATAAATATTTCCAAATAGGAAGAAGAATTTGTAGTAGCTACAACATATCCAAGTATTTTTCACTTTTGGTTTGCAAGAAATTTGTGTGTGAAAACCATATTTAAAAGTGGGTATGTTCAAGATCATGATGGGCCAAAAAGTGATGATATGATGGGTATGTGTAGGGTATGTGGCTGATGACCTTTTTTTTTACCCAAAATTAATGGAATGAAAAGGGTATTTAAAGGAGATTCTCAGCTTTCCACCAATATAAATTATGTTTTACTTTGAATTTAACAAATAATTATTATTCATTTTCTATTTGAATTATAACTAAAGTCTTGATTCATAGGTTGATTGAAAAACATCTATAGCTTTCAAATGGTATCACATTTTTTGAATCTGAATCATGTGTCACATTCCATGCTTTGCATACTACGAGATTAAAAAAGTGAATTTCATGTGAAGTTTTGACCAATTTAAGGTGGTCAGACAAACGAGTTTTTATATTTTTAAAAAAATTTAATAAAAAATTCATAATTAATTATTTACTTGGAAATTTTTTTAAAGAAATATGCATCACACTAGGACATGAGTCCTCTACTTATATCTAAAATATTATAAAAAAATATTATCATTTTATTTTGGTTAGGGTGGTCGGATGGACACCTACTTCTTATTTTTCCCCTAAAATTTAAGTACTACTACATTGAAATTTCAAATTTTCACCAAATAGTTTAAAAAAAAAAAAACCTAATAGTTTAGAAACTACATTCAATTTTCTACAGATTCTATTCTTACATATTTTTGAAATAATATAGATTACTTATTCAAATTTTTACGTCAAGTTGCCTAACTCTGATTTTTCTGAATTTTTTCGCTATTTAAGGGTTTTTTTTTCCATGATGATCCTGCACATACCCAAGTCTAAAGAAAAAAAAATGGTTCCCTATTGAGTGAAATAGCACTAAGAAAGGGAAAGGATAGCAATACTAAATTTCCATACTTTTGTGATAAAATTTGTTAGCATTATGTATAAGGGTATGTGCAGGATCATGATGGGCCAAAAATTGGCGATATGTAAGTGATATGATGGCCCATGTGTCTGATGACTTTTTTTACCCAAAATTGATGAAACAAAAAGGATTTTTAAGGGAGATTCTCAACTTTCCACCAATATAAATTATTTTTACTTTGAATTTAATAAATAATTATTATTTATTTTCTATTTGAATTACAACTAAAGTCTTGATTGATCGGCTGATTGAAAAACATCTACAGCTTTCAAATGGTGTCACATTTTATGCTTCACATACTATAGGATTTTAAAAAAAAATGAATTTCATAAAGTTTTGACCAAGTTAAGGTGGCCATACATATGAGATTTTATATTTTTTTAAAGTAGTAATAAAAAAATTATAATTAATTATTTACTTGGAAAAAAATTACAAAAAAAATGCATCACATCAGGACATGAGTCCTTTACTTATATCTAAAATTTTATAAAAGAAATATTATCATTTTATTGTAGTTAGGATGGTCAAACAGACCCCTACTTCTTATTTTTTCCCTGAAATTTAAGTTCTACTACATTGAAATTTCAAATTTTCACCAAATAGATTTTGTTTTTTTTAAATAAACCTATTACTTTAGAAACTACATTCAATTTTCTATAGATTCTGTTCTTACATATTTTTGAAATAATATAGATAAATTATTCAAATTTTTACGTCAAGTTGCCTAACTCTGATTTTTATAAATTTTCACTAGCACTTAAGGGCCTATTTTTTCCATGATGATCCTGCACATACCCATAAGTATGATTGTTTTTCTTAGAGGTACTCATGGTGAATAGAACTTAAACATAGTTGAAACCAAATGTCATACTTTGTAAAAGGTTTCAGGTCATATGTTGTATAAGGAAGTTAGGAACTATGTAATAATAGTTGCATTACTATGAAAGTTTTGGAAAAGAGCATATCAAAATGCATCAAGATATGCATCCTTGTATGGTTCCTAGTGAAATCATGATTTTTTATCATCCCTAGCTAGGTTGTCAAAAAAATTCAGCAATAAAGGTATAGAGCCACAAATTTCAGTGGAATTTGTGGTTTCCCAAATGTCATCCCATCTAAAATCAGAGATAAAATGCCAAAATTCATTGGTGAAAAGTCTAAATTAGCAAGTAGGCATATGCAAGAATTCAATAATTTAATGGATGAATATGAGGTAGATCATGAAGATGTGATCATGAGTCTATTTGTTTTGTCTCTAAAGGGAGATGGAAGAGATTGGTTCTCTTACTTACCAACATGCTCTATCTATTCTTAGAATGCGTTCATGGTAGCATTCATTGAAAAATTTGGTGAAAGAATTGATCCAGTTTCAATGAGATAAAAACTTATGAACATCGAGAAAGAAGAAGATGAGTTGGTTCATGCTTTCAATCTCATATTTGAAAAGGAAATAGGTCATATTCCAGAAAGTATAAGACCAAATGATGTAGTATGTTTGATTGTGTACTTAGGTACATTTGAAGAAGAAATGAGTTATCTAGTAAGAGATAAAGAGCCTGCAACATTACACCAGGTATATCAAATTTCCATGAATATTGAAAATAACTAAAAGTATTCAATGATGAAGGGATACATGGATGTGAGTGTTGATTATCCTAGCACACCTCATGCAAATATAATTTATGGGTCAAAAAATAGAAATGATTTTCAAGATGATAATGCTTTTGTTATGATTTCTCCATCATCATAACATGCAAATTATAGTGAGCTCCAAGTTGAACATCACCAATATTTGAGCAATGTTGATCAGATGTCTTTTGTTCAAGAATTTTCTAACATGAAGATGCATAAGGGAGAATTGCCCTATGATTTGTTCTCAAGGTTTTTGGATGCTTTGTTGGAGATCCCCAAGAATTTCAAACTTAAGGATTCAATGCACATTGATCTATTTTGTGAAATATGATTCAAGGCTAAGTACCTTGCCAAAGGAATTGAATTCTCATAGCTTTGACCAAGTACTTGATTGGATAAACATTGTTGAAGGATCCCAATATAATTATGCACAAAATGTGATGTATCAAAATGAAGATAGTAGCTATCCTACTGAGAGAAAGTAGAACATGACAAACATAGATGAAAAGAGTATATCAGAAAATGAAGACTCATTTTCTCTGGATGATTATATTGATTGTAATCAACTCATAAGCAGCACATATCCTAATCAATACAATTGGAAATATGGAATGCACAAGGGTTATTTTTATGCAATTTTTTGCTACCTTGAGGCACCAAATGTTGATGAAAGGTGTGAGTCAGAAATTAAAAATAAATGTCAGAGCACTTACACCCCTATTTTTTCAGCTTATACATCATTCCATAATGTTGATCACATAGAGCCCCAAACAAATTGTCAAGAATTTGCATCCATTTTTGATCCTATCATCTCTATTCAAGCCCTCTATTACATAAGGAGACATGAAGAGGAATCATCATATGATCTCTATGAAATATTTATTGATACTCTATCTATAATTCCTAAGTGTCACAAACTTGAAAATTCAATATGCATTGATTTATTGTATGAATCTTATGAACTAGGTTCGAGTGCTTTGCCAAAGGAATTGAAGCCTACTAGGCTTGACCAAGTGTGTGAATGCATTTCTCTTTATGAAAATATTAGAGATGATCATCAAAAAACTATTATGTTTTTAATATGTAAAGATGATGATTCTACTACTCCATATGAGTCAAGTAGTGAAATATCACATGAAGAATAAGAGAGTAGAGCAAAGGTTGAAAATGCATACCTCATTGAAGCAAATGAAATATGTGGTAAGTTCATTGGTTATTTAGATAATGATTATAGTCATCATATTTAAAATTTGAATTTTATAGAGAATAGAAGGAGATGCATGAAGTTATCCCTTGTTGCAACTCTACTAATTAGGGAATAGAAATGGGATCAAGTATTCAACATGGTGAATCAACCCAACTGATTGGTGAGGTTGAAGTGGTCTATGCAAATAACCAATGTAAAGAGAAAGAGCCTAAATACATGTTTGGTAGCCTCCCAAGTTTTGATTCTTTTGAAGATTCCAACACCTATAGTCCTATGGAAGACATAAGACTGTGCAATCAATTTGAAGAACTTGAATATGTTTTTAGTATTGATGAGTCTCCTTTTTGTAGTAACTATGATGACATTGAGTATGGTCATTCCTTTGTTGATTATGATTATCCTCATGAAGTAGAGATAAACTCCTTTGCTTCAAATGAGATATGTGTTGATAATGATGGGAACAAATGTTTTCTTGAGAAGGAACAACTTTCTTGTGAACAAAGGCTCCATAGGAAAGAAAAGTGTGTTATTCAAGGTGGCTATATAACAATTATTGTAAATGAGAAATAGTGTAAGGGTGCTGTAGAGAAAGGGGATTTACTACTCACGAGTTCTCTTCATTAAGAGAACCTCATAGGGTGAACTTCCAAAAACTACCTCAAGGAACAATGATGAGAGTTCTAGAATCTGAAAGAGCAAGTCACAAAGATTTTTTGGACAAACTAATGAGCCCTTAGCCAAAAGATGTCAGCGTGGAATACGGAAGATAGTGTGTCATGCTAGCATCGTAAAGCCACATTGGCATCTCATATGGAATAGAAAGTAAGATTATCACAAAAAATGGCTAAATAGTTGCTAGCAATCTGATTGCTAAGAACTTACAGAATGTGATAAATAGAGTGTAATAGAACTGAAATAAAGTGAAGTAGAAATGATAAAGGTAAGGAGAAGAAAGGAAAGAAGATGCTCACAAAATTTCCAAGTAATGAAGCCTCCAACTAGTAAATGTCTTCAATACCTGCATGTGCAAGATATGGAGAAAGTATTGGGGCTGTATAGGGGTTTACCTCAGTCAAAACCCCATTTTGGTGTTCCCACCTCTATGGACAACCAAAAGATAGAAAGAGAGAGTATAATTGAAATGGAAAAAGCGTGTGGTGCAAGAAAAACCCGCTTCAAGAGTAAACCCGCACCACCAAGTATGAGTGATAAAAGCAATCCTCGCTCAAGGAGGAAAACCTGTAATCAAAAAGTATGAGTGATAAAAGCAGTCCCCACTTGAGGAGGAAAACCCATATCATGAAGTGATAATGAAATTACTAGGGATATGGAATCCTGGGATGCTTGTAAGCACAAGGAAAGGAAGATAGAGCTAAAAGAGCCAAGAGTGTTGCAAGAGCTTGAGAATGTTGCAAAGAGAGCTTGAAAAGATGTAAGAATGCTAGTGTAGCAAGCTATATGAAGTTGTGCAAGAAAGAATTGGAAAGTGGAAAGTTAGAGCCAAAGCTAGAGAGAATTTAGAATGAATCTAGAAGTAGAGGAAAGCCTAAAATGAATTGAAGAGAGAGCATTTAAGGAGATAAAAGAAGCAAAAAGAAGCATCCCAGAAAATTACAAGGCATCCCAAGCCATAACCACCAACAAAAGTAGGTGACAAGTGGAAAAAATGCACATAAATGATCATTTGAATGTTTTTCTCATAGGATGCTAGCACAACGCATAGACATCTTCACAACTTGCAAACATTTGTGTGGCTCTAGTGTCTAGACACATCATGCTATGAAATGATGGAAAAGTATAAGGTTTGACACAAATATAGTGCACGAAGGTAGTTTTTGAAAAGGGGTTTGACACAAAGAATCCCGAGAAGGGAAAAAGGTTGATGTAGTGGCTAAAATGAGCCTACAAAAATGCTAAGGGGGTGGATACTAAAGTGGATGCAAGAATGCATGTGAAAATTGCAAGGGGTACAATTTTACAACATTACAAGTACATTAAAATGGGTTTTACTTAGTTCATGTAAGGTTTTAACTTAGGGAACATCATGCCTAATGTCTCCAAGAGAGGACCAATCAAAGAATAAAAGATTCACAATTTAGGAGATGTAGGGTGTCGCATCAAGCCACTAAGAGGAATATAATATACTGAGAGATGACACTCTCAAGGAACATCACACCCAATGTCACCACCAAGAAAAAGACACATCACATGAATTATGAAGAACACACAATGAAACATAAGTTGTAATATGCAAAAGAATAATGCTAATGTATTCCCCCACTTTAAAGAAATTGCTAAACACAATGATGTGAGAAATTACTTTAAAGTACCAAATGATAAATGCTAACAATAAATAGGACATGAGAGCTTATTTGGAAATCCCTATGCCAAGTCATATGTTTCCAAATGAAGCTACATCATCAAAAGGTGTTGCCCCCACAATGAAATCTGAAAATCACCTAAGGGATCCATGGATTTGAGGTCAATATGTCTTTACTACAATGTTGTTAGAGAGCTTAGAAATGTCATCATTCCCCAAATACTCATAGAACTAGAAGAATGAAAAAAAGAGAGTGAAAACAAATATTTTTTTTTGGGTTAACATTGAAGAGACCTAAATTTCTCGACACCTTGTTTCATCCCTAAAAGGAAAACACAAGACAAAGAAAAGATAAAAGATTTATGAAATATAGAAGAATGTAGAAACAAATAGAGGAATGTCACAAAGGGAGAGATACATCAAACAAAATAGTACAGGAGATCACATTACGCACATGCAATCAAACTCATAACGTGAAAAAAAAAAATAGAAGACTAGTAAGGCACATGTGAGTCAACCTGTAACAGGTCATCCACATCCCAATCTTGTTCATCATATATGAAAGATAGATAACTAGCCAAAGGGATAACAACAAGTGCAGTACTAGGAGCATCAACAAGTTCAACACTCTTCTTAGGAGAATTCTAATTTAAGCTCATAGAAGAGGAAAATAATGAATTCAATTCATTATGCTCTTCTTTGTCAATTTTAGCAATCTCATCATCATTTTCTAAGTTAATCACAAAAAGAGGTCAAATGATAATGTCTAAGGAAGGATCTAGTCCTTGTTGTGGTTGCAATATAGGCTCTTCTTGTTGTGGTGAAGAGGGAGATTCATCATGAATTTCTTCACTTAAGTTTAGATGTTGACTTTTCTTGTCATTATCTCCATTTAACCTTCGAGCAATAGCACAACATCTACACTCTCTAACATTTCCATTTCTTTTGGTATGAATTTCAAGTTTTTTTTATGTAGAAGTGGGTTTATCAACCATGGGTTTATTTTCTTCCCTAAGGGGAGGAACATAAACAACCATAAGAGGTTGTTCAACCACTTTTTTATTTAGCTTTGTAAACTTGTTTTATCTTAGGAGGCATGACAGGATTGTTTTGGTTGTCTCTTAGTAATTTGTGGGACATTAGAAAAGGTTGGTCTTGGTTACTTGGAAGGGTTTTCAATTCAATCATGGTTTAGTCAAGGATAGGTGGCTCAATCATTGGTTAAGGCATGTTTCAAAGCGATAATTCTGCTATGTGTTTTTCCATAAAATTTTGATAGGATTTGAAAAAGAAATATTCACAAGGTTTAATATATTTAATAGGCTCGGGCCAAAACAAATCCAACAAAAAATTCCCATGGGAAGACACAGGATTAAATCCACTATGGTGCATAGTAAATATTTTGAAATAATGTTAGGCAAGATTTTCAAATGAAATACAAAATTCTACAAAGCATGAGCACACAAAGCCAAATTGATATTTAAGAGATGATAAGAAATTATAATGAGCCTTGCTTAAATAGGCAAGGAGAAGAAAGCCAAGATCCACCAAAGGTGGATAGGATAGGAGGTCAAACCCAAAGATAGGAAAGGATAGGAGGTCAAACCTAAAGATAGGGTGAGACTCCTAACCACCCTAGAAGATAGTAAAAGGTGTCAAGGACCATTTCCTTGACACCTAAGAAAAAGACACCTAAGTACGCTTAAGCCAAGTGTACATGTACCAAAACCCACCCTTAAGCATAACTCAGGTGGGAAAGGGAAAAAAAGAACAAGAAAATTTCTCACAAATGGAGAAAAGGAGAAAACCTTGTGGGAAAAAAACTCCTCTCCAAATGAGAAACAATACAATAAATGAATGCACAAGTGAAAGAAGAAGAAAGATAGGACTTAAAACCCACCAAGGACTACTTCTAACACATAAGAACATGAAAAAAATCCTCCCATAGGAGAGAGAAGGAGAGAGACTAGAGAGTCCCCCCATAAGATGATGGATCTCGTAGTACTGAGTGATGATAAAAAAAGAATGCCGAAGAGAATCCATGAATGTTGAACACAATTTCTCCCCTTATGCAGAAGGTGAACCATTAAAGTGTGCAAGTAATCTCACCATTCTTGATAGGAACATGTAGAAATAAGTATAAAGTTCTCTGAATTATGCAAAAGATCTAAAGACATAGATGATGCTGATAATGTCTTCGCAGAATGCTCAATGCTTTCCAAGCCAAAGCTAATGTGTGACAAAGATTTGGGAACAGGGACCATAGGGATCATAGATGGATTATTATAGCTGGAACAATAAGAATATGATACTATCACTATAGAAGCTAAAGTAAGCAAGGCATAAGCAAGAATATCTGAAGACGATGGTGATGCAACTTCATCACAACTGACATCGAAAAGATGACGAATGTCCTCAATAGTGTCATCAAAATCAACAAGATGGGGTTCTATAAAAAGACATGAAATGTCAGGTAGATATACATCCCAAAGTGGTGGATCTGGAAAGATGATAGTAGTAGGTTGCTTTGCAATCTTACAAAATAGTGAAAATATAGTTTGAGAGAAATGAGGACAAAATTTACCTCCATGTTGAGTGCTCGCACAATATGTACACTTGACTATGTAACATGTATACATGATCTAAATTTTCAAAATATGAAATGAAAAAAAAAACCTTGTTTTGACATTTTATAGTTTGAGTACATGAGCAAAAAATGAAAAAAAGGCCTGTAAAAAGGCACTTTATAACATTCCTCCAATAACATGATAGTTAACTAACTATGATGTTTACAATGATAGTTTACATGTATTGTTAAGGTGACATTATATGTAAAATTTACAAATATTTTTAATGCTACAAATAAGGTAACTTTACATAACCATCTATGTTTGTTTGAAATAAAGACTTAACAATAAATGATGTCAACTCTACCTAAAAAAATTTCCAAACTCCACAAAACACTCTAGAAGCCTCTCATGTGAAGAGATTCATCCCTCCTTTCCTCCCAAAACTGTGAGTGGATGATGTGTGGGTCGACCTTTGTTTGAACGCAACCTACAATAAGTGAAATTCCTGAGCAACAATAGAAAAACATAGGTCTAAGGAGGGTAAAACACAAATCACTACAGTAAAATGCAGTCAACATAGAGAAAGGGAATCTTCTGAAGAATACATGGGAGGGAAGATGATGTTAGAAAGATAATTCACCCTCCACAAAGGCTTGACCAGTAGGTAAAGACACCAAGTTCCCTCCTTCCACCATCGCTAATTTTGTTTGTAGCAGTAGGAGACCCAATGGGTGTACCAAGTGCATTAGCAGCAAGGACCACAAGGTAAATTCTAAATGCCAAATGAGGGTGTATATTTCTAATTTTCCAAGAGGACACAATGATAGCCTATGCACATTGTAGTGCACCCTTCAAAAATCATGCCTTTTTTATGCTTTCAAACACTCCAGAACAAGAATGTGGTCCCACGGCCTCCAAATCAAGTCTTCTAATCATCAATGTTGATCTTGATGCAACTATAACTAATGATTGATATCTACAGAGTGAATGACTAACAAAGTTGGTTCGATGGCAACCAATTTGGGAATGGCACAATGCTTTGACCATTGATTAGGTGTAGAATGTTGATCCACAAAAAAAATCTAGTGTAGAAGGTGTACACAGGTTAGTCCAGAGAGGGGTACACTAACTAGTTGATGATAAATGCCAACAAATAAGATTTGATCGCCCATGAATTGAAAAAGAAGGCTTGGGCCTGTAAAGAGAAACTGTGCACCTCCAACACAACTAGTCACCTCCATTGAATGCAACAAAAAAAAAATTGCAAAGGCTTCGCTGGAGGTGCATAGAGGCACATGGAAGAGGAAAATTGTAGCAAATGAGCCTTTAAAAATTTACAATGAGCCAGAGAAAAAGAATATTGAGGCTAATCAGGTGAGATACCTCCTTGAAGAACCTACAAAAAACCAAGATTTTACCTCAAATGGGTAGATGGGTAGGGGTTGAAAGGCACAAAAATGATTAGTACAATCTACTAATTGTAAACAAAATATTGAAAAATTGAACCTTGAAATGGTTAAGTGCTCAATTATGCTCAAAACAAGAATATTTTCACTTGCATGGATTTGATACCATGAAAGAATGTTAGCTAAGATATGCAAATGAAATAAAAACTTCTACAAATCATGAGCACACAAAGCCAAATTGATATTCAAGAGATGATAAGAAATTACAATGAGCCTTGCTTAAATAGGCAAGGAGAAGGAAACCAAGATCCACCAAAGGTGGATAGGATAGGAGGTCAAACCAAAAGATAGGAAGGGATAGGAGGTCAAACCCAAATATAGGGTGAGACTCCTAATCACCCAAGAAGATAGAAAAAGGTGTCAAGGACCATTTCCTTGACACCTAAGCAAAAGAAACCTAAGAACAAACACCTAAGTAAGCTTAAGCCAAGTGTACATGTATGTGTACACCAATATATTTCATTGCCAAACTTTAAGAATTTATGCACAACTGACAAGACAACTTCCATGGAGCATAGCCATGGGTAACCAAGCTTCATACAGAATTTATCCGACATTGAGATCATGGAGAAAAAAATATACTTGTTTTGGTCTAAATTTTAAAGGAAGGATTATTGAACCTATCATAGTTGCATAGGGTGAAAATAGGTTCCACAAAAATGGATCAACAAATTGATGGACCACTTATTTTTCAAGGCCCTAAACACCTTAAATTATGCAAAATAAGATGCCAATAACAACCAGCAATGCAACCTAACTGTTATAGCAACTATGGGGGGTGATTTTAGAGCATAAAAATCTATGTACTTGGCCAAAGAGTTGTTGTTATTGAGCTATGGAGGACTCATTCGCCTTCAATGGAAAATGGGTCCTTTTAGGGTTTTGAAAATTTGATTTCAGGATACTATTCCTTGATATCCACACTCTTAAAATCCCTATTATCAAGTTCTAGAAGGTTGTATGAAATTATATAGAGCTCTTTTCGTGATCTTGTACTTTGAATGAAAATTTTTGCAACTTTGTAACTTTGAAATTTTTTCTCTAAATCTTGTTCAACTTGATCTTCAACCTGTAAAATTGCAATCCCACACTTAAGGGTAGAAAAACTTGTTTTTTTGGTGAATGGGGGTTTGCCTTGGTTAAACCGCTTGTAGGTAATTAAACCAAATGATGAAATGAAAGAATAAAGCCTGAAACATGAAATATGTAAATGATGTCACCTTGGATGTTGATTTGTGAAACAAATCTCCAAACTATCATGGAGTAGCCATGAAGAATGTAGATCTAAGATACTTGAAAATGATTTGAACAATAAATGCAAGTAGATCTTCAATGCTACATCCACCTCTTATCTCAACAACACGAATGCATGCATAAAACCCTTGAAATGATGATATGATCTTGTATTGCTACAATAAGCCCTTGAAATATTCCTTGTAATGCTTTATGAATTCCTTTGAAATTCTATATAATGATCTTGTAAAGTATTAGGATGCTCTCTTGAAAATATTAGATCACTTCATAAATTTTCTAGCTTGTGTTAGGAGAAACAATGTGAATTAACCCCTTATTTATACTAAATTAGGAGATTAACCCTAAAATTCAAAGAACTAAGGTTGACACTAGATCTAGAAAGAAAGATAATTAAATTCCCACCATAAAGAAATTCAAAAATGGGGTCTCATTAAGGGAGGACCCATTCACCACCTTGGGTCAATGGGTCCTAGCTAAGTTTCCAAGACCAAACTTTGGGGGGACTGAAAGAAGGCTAAAATCCTATTCCAGATCAACTAAGAAAGGCCAGTCCTGTTAAGGGAGGACCCATTCACCATTAAGGTCGAATGGGTCCTAGCTAAACATACTAGGACCAAATTTTTCCTAATGAAATAATTTGTTATTTAAATTATAATTGTGAGGAAAGATCTTGGGGAGGTGTCAAAATTAAGGCCTAAATTTGAATCAAAATGGGTTTAATAACTCCAATTAACCAAAATTAATTAATACCACCTAGGTAAGTGTGAAAATTCTTTAAAACACTTCACAACACTTAAACAAGGTACACATAATGTAAATTTTTATTGAAAAGGGGCCCATTAGGATTAATTAAGCAAATCCATCCTAGAAAAGTGTGAAAGTGTGTTACAACACTTTACAACACCTTTGCAAATGATCAATTAAGGAATTTTTTAGTTAAATAAAGTTCCTAGAATAGTGTGAATGTGTAAAACACATTATAACACTACTCCAAGACACCATTAATTTAGCTTTAATGTCAATTATCAAACCAAGCAAGGGAAAGGCTAGTTTTTCTGTTACTACAATAGGGCAAGCAAAACCATTATGCATTTTTATCCATGCTTTCATTTTATCATATGTATCTTGATAGAGTTTGTACACAAGTAATAATTCTTCTATGATCACATTCTGTCCACAGATGGGATCAATTAATATCCCATTAGTGTGATTTTCATTGATTTAGCTGGCTATGTAAAGAGGACCATCAAATTCATTTCTAATTATACCTTGTGATGAGAAGGCAATGTAAAGAGGAATTTTAGTTTGGCCCTTATGAGATTCAATTTCAATCAATCCAACCATATTATTCATAGGAATTTTTTCATTAGTATCCATGTTGTCATCATCCATGTCAATATTCATCACATCATTCTTAGGTTCACTAGCTTTGACAAATTAAATATTATGATTTGGCATAGGGTTGGTAAAGATTTTTTGATTTTTGGTTGGGAGGTGCAATGAACTTATTACCTTGATCATTAACACCACAAATTTGAATATAATTGGAATCAATGAGGTCTTGCACTGTGTGTTTAAGAAGTTTACAATGTTTTGTATCATGTCCATTTTGATTGTGAAAATGACAATAAGAATTGGATCTAAAGTTAAGAGGTAATGGCTTATTAGGATCGAGAGCTTTAAAAAGAGGAAGAAAATAAAGTTCTTCTATAGAAGTTGTAACATAGTGTTATGAAGGGTATTGGGTAATGGAGTAAATTATCTTTTTGGATCCCCAAATGTAAAAGGATTTTTCTTCTTTATAGCAGCCACTTGGGTATCAACATGTTGAGTTGGTTGAGGTGGATTCAATAGAAGAAATCCTTTATTCTCTTTCCTAAAAGGTTGGTAATTGTTTTGATTTGTGGATTCAAACTTTCTAGGATGGTTATCTAGGTGGGTTTTGTTTCATGTGTTGGTTATTTTTTATGAACCAAACTTGATCTCATCCCTCACCAATGAATCTACCAGAATTCAATTATTAGCAAGGGAGAGGATTGGCCAACACAAAAGTAAGGATTTTAAGGCCTTTACTTCTACTCTTCGGTCTTTGTGAAACCCATGAGGGTAATCCCATTTATGCTCATAAGATACTCATTCAATCAAAAGAATTTTTGCACACAGATTGATTCCTCCTAAGTACAAATAAGAAACATTCATCAAAGGTTTGGAAAAACTTTCAATACAATATTATCCATTGCGAGGAATAAAGTGATACTTCAGATTAGGACATTATAATTGAAAGATTTTTATGATTTCATTCTCATTCCAAGCCTGTGGTTAGGAGAATTACTAACTCAATTAAACCTAAGATAAGATACTGAAGAGACCAGTGCCTCATCCATAGGGACAATGGAGTCACCTTTGTAATTAATCAGTAATACATTAACAATTCAACCCAGTAATTGGTGGAAAATTTATATACCACTTTGTAGCATTCAACTCATTGTGTTCAAAACATAACTTCTTACCAAATCCTACATCCTTCCCTCACAAACCCATGACCTTATTTTACCATTAAATCAACCCCTTGAATTGAAGCATAAATAAACTCATTCATTTAGTTTAAACAATGAAAGACAAATGAAACCATTATTAACAATTTCATACATATTTTTCAAGGAAATTACATAAGAGAATATATTTTAGAACTTATATTTTATATTACTAGTGTTACTGTAAAACATTTCAAGATCATTACATTATGACACATACCCTAAACTTGTTCCTGGTATATTCATTAGTCTATCTATTTACATTCCATTCCTTTCTGAGCTTAATTTTTCACCTATACCCTTCTAAGACTCAAAAATTTGACCCTTGTAATCAGCCTTGAAATCCCTTTTATAGAACAAGGGAACAACAAGCATCCAATTGAATTATGATTACATTTCACATTTCATTTCAAAACCAATTTCACTAGAATTTGAAATATTTCTCTGACAATTATAAGCAATCATTGACATGGTAGGGGAAAGAAAAAGACAAAAGTCCTCATGAGATATCGATGGAGAGTAACCAAATCACTGCAGGATGCCATTAGTCATTATTGTAGTGTCCATGTCAAGCAAAATTATTATTCATTATACTAGCTAAAATACTTCCACATAAGCATAAAGGATAAAACCACATAGAAATTGAGGACAATCCTAATGTAGTGGAAATGGTGTCATCAAAAACAAAAATGAGGATGAGACACTACTCTAAGTCATCAACATAAAAGTATGCTCATCTATGCCTTGTGCATGATGCAATAGGATGAACCATCACTCCTTCCTCATCAGAGTCATCATAAGGCACCAGAGAGAGAAGATAATGGTCATAGCCTGAGTGAATGTCATATCCACCATTTGAAGGGCTATCAGAAAGCACAATGGGAGAATTGTGTTTTTCCAAGTAGGCTTGGTGACTCTTGTTTCTCTTCTTTTCCTTCTTCATAGGCATAGATGAATCCTCCTTAAATTTTTCCAATTCTTCTAAAATGGTCCTGTTTCTCAAATTTTATGTGCTCCTAACAATAGTCTTCTTATTTTTACTGCATGCACTTCTCTCACCCTTTGGAACCACATAAGTCCTAGGGACTTTTGACTCAGCCAAAGGCATGTCCTCTTGACACTCAAACACACTGAGTCATCTAGACCTCCTAGTTGGCAGAATTGGCACACCACACTTACCCATTTTTATAGAACCCCAAGAAAAAGCTAACCAATCTAAATTGAGGGGAAATTTACCAACTATGAGATCTTGAATCGAGTTTGTAGGAGAGTATACCCAAAAACCTAAACAACTTCAACCAACCCCAAAAATATGAAATTCCTAGACAAACTAGAGCATGAATTACACAAAGCTCATATAAGAAACCAACTCACTCGAGAATGAAAACACTAACACCTAAAAAAGCTACCATGTCTACCCTTAATCTTCATTAGTCACCTATGATATGACAATAAACATGCATCACCAACTTGATCCATGTCATTTCATTTATATCAGCGAGGTACATAGAGCTGACATTTGAAGAGAATATTCCCTTATACATTTTTTCGCTCATCATAGATTTTCCCCACCTTTCTGGGGTTCAATTAGCAGCACAAGCACAAATGTGATGAAATCCCAACTGTTGGATCACTGTTCATTTTGGAAATCTTCCTCATACATCATGCATCGTTGATTCATCTTTCAAATGCTAAACCATATCAACGACAGATGAAAAAAAACAATGGAATCAAATCAAGCCATGTGCATCTTCCCTAGTTACAAACATATCACTAATTTACCCTTCATTAAAATAGTGATAGCCCACATTGACCAATGGCCACTATCGCTCATCACGATGCACGAAACCAAAGAAACACCTCTCATCGCTCACGATGCACGATGCATGAAACCAAAGAAACACCTCTCATCGCTCATTGCTGATTTAAACTTAGATTTCAAAATCCATTTGTGATGAGCGATGAAGATAAGCAGTGGATGAGAATTAAGTGAAGGAAAATTTAGCATGTGCCCGCAAGTTGTTTTAAGAATGGAGACCATCTAGGATGACGTATAAAGGGCCTCAAAGAAGTTAGAACATAATATTTTCAAAGGATGTAAATGCCAAATATGGTTAGTCAATAAACCTTATAAAAAAGTGTCAGACCTAGGAATTTTTAGGGACCAGTTACTCCATGAGTCTAAATGACATAAGATGTTATAAAATGACTAGAAATAGGTAGCAGAAGGTCAACAATGAATTAGAGCTTTAACAAGGGATTTTTCCTAAGGGTTTCTGCAGAAATATTGTGAAAAAAAATAACAATATTGTAAAACCCAAAGCCCAAAGATTTGAGACTTGTTGAAAATTGTAGAATTTAGAAATAGAGCCAAAAAATATGAAGGTTCCATCATCATGACTATTAACTGATTTTTGATAATTATGAAGGGAAATACACAAGTGTAGGAAGGAAGGAAATTTCATCATTCCAAGCTTATCTTGTATCTTAGTTTGTAAGTTCTCAATGAACATTCATTGAAGGTGAGGATCAGGAATCTTTATGTCAATTTGGGAATAAAGCAACTAGTAGTATGAAATGAAGTCAATAACCTTTTCATCATCCTTTTGCTTGCATCTCATCAAATAAGCTAATTCCATCTTAGGGATCATATGCACTTGGAAATGGTTAATAAAGGCCTCAACAAGTTCATTGAATGAATGATTTGAGTTATTTGGTAATGAGGAAAACCATTCTGAAGCAATATCTTTCAAGGACCTAGGGAAAATCTCAGCCAAGAGCTTATCTTCAAGGGAAAAATCACTACATAAGGAAGTGTAAGTGGAAACATGGTTAGAAGGATCTCCTTTCCCTCCATATTTCTCAAACCTATGAATCTCTATACCTTGTGGTATTGACGTTCTTAATATCTCCAAGGATAATGGATTACTTTTGACATAGTATGAAGGTTGGCCATTTTGATTTTGGTTTATGGTGGAAATTTTTCATTGAAGGGATGAAACATTTTGCAAAAGTTGGTTAAGGATAGCATCATTGGTTGTGTTTTGGGATGGAGGTGAATATGTTGGAGGTGTATATGTGTTTGAGAGGGAAGTAAATAGAATACTTATATCAGGTAAAGTGGTAGGAGATATGATGTGAGATGCCATAAAGGTACTAGGGTAAGTGCAAGAAGTTGAGTCCATGAAATGTGGAAGTTTTTTCCTTAGCCAAAAAATGAAATCGGCATTGCAAAAATGAGATCTTGATTTTTAAAAGTCAGGATCATGTTTAGCTTTGATATCCCAAGCCTAAATTCTAAACGGGATCCCAATTTTTAAAATTTTGGATCTCATTTGTTAAAGGGTCCCAAATTGATGGACGCGAAATGGGATCCCGATTATTACAAAATAGGATCCTGATTTGTAAAAATCGAGATCCCGTTTTGTAATAAATAGGATTCCATTTTAAGATGGTATTTATTTTTTTAAAAAAGAAACTCATTATGCTCTGCACAGGATCCTGAATTGGCATGAGCAACAATGATAGAGTAATGACTTCCAAGTACGCCTCCACCCCCAATTTTTTTTCTTTTTTTCATTTTTTATTAAAAATTTTAATACAAGAATAGATTTTAGCATTTTTTTTCCAATTTATTTAGTGTTTTAACCATTTTATTTCATGTAATAGTGGAAATGATGATTTGTAGAAATATATGAAAAAATGCAATGAAACTTGAAGATATCAAATATAAAGGAATAAATCAACCTTAAATTGTATTTTAAAAACAATTTTTTTCTTTTAAAACCTAAATTGTTCAATCAAACCAAAAACAATTGCATTTGAAAACCCTAAACAAGCTTTTTGAAACCCTAAATTCAAATCAAACCAAAAATTGGATTTGAAAACCCTAAACAAGCTTTTTGAAACCCTAAATTCAAATCAAACCAAAAAATTGGATTTGAAAACCCTAGTTCAAAATGAAAAAAATAATTGCATTAAAAACCCTAATTGCTTAGATTGAAACACTAAATTGAATTGAAACAAAATTTTTTTGCTAAAACCCTAAATTGAAATCAAACAAATCATTTTGCATTTGAAAACTCTAATTTCGAGCTCAGGAATATTTGATAATGGAAAAAATTCATTTGCATTGCTTAAATGTTTTAAATTTCATTTACATTGTATGGAGAAAAAAATATGTTAAACTCTACTTTCAATGTTAAATTATAATTAGATTATAAAACAATATGTTAAAGAATAGTTACAATTCATAAATTTTATCAATGTTTGCAAATTTAGTTAGAAAATTCCTAAATTCTTGGACAATCCATTTCCAATTGTCTCTTAACTAGATAATATTTGCATTCATTTTTATTTTATGTTTTGATATCTCTTAGTCATGCCTTGTTTCCATTTCTTGTTTGCACGTGTTGTCTCATCTTTCAAAAATATTAACCTTCATTCTAGTCAATTAGTTGTTAATTAGGCTTCTAGTTTAGTCTAAAATATCAATTTGCACTAGTTACCTAGACACTAAAAGAATCTAAATATTTTTATTTTCTTTCTTTTAGGTTCTTTCAATTCCAAGCAATCCAAAATAAAATACTTGATTCAACATTAACTAATTTTATATTATACATTTTATATCATAAAATTCATTTAAGTGGGAAATATTAATGAAAAAATAATCTTATATTCAATTAAAATATACATCAAACTAAATCTTAATAATACATAATTATGTGTTTCTATTGCAAAAATGGTCAATCTATTCATAAAATTAAAAATCTTCATAAACTAGTCACTAACTTGCAAGTCCATTATTCCAAGGGCCACCCAAACTTCACCCTAAGTTCCCTAAAACCTAAACCCTGAACTCTAAAATCTAAACCCTTAACACTAAAGCATTCTTTTTTTCCTAGGACCTTAAAATGAAATTTGCTTTCCTTAGAAAACTCCACCAAATTTTATTCCCTTAAGCCATGTCATTTTGTCATAGGACCTTACTACATAGATCCCCTTAGGAAATCTTATTACCCTAAACCATAAAGCCATCATTTTTTCCTAGGCCCTTAATGAAATTTGGTTGCCTTGGGCAACTTCACCAAATTTTATTCACTTGAGCCATGTCATTTTTTCCTAGGACCTCACTATACATAGATCCCCTTAGGCCATTCTATCATCCTAAACCGTAAATCAATGTCTTAAGGGGTCCTATTATGACATTTCTTAAGGGGATCAAAGAACTCAAAATTTGGTGAAGTTTCCCAAGGCAACCAAATTTAATAATAATAAGATTGTGCAAGATTATAATATGAATGGGATTTCATGATCTAGGTTGGTTAGTTGAAATAAGAGCTATCTCAATCAACTATTCCACAAGAAAATGTTGTTCACTAACTTGCAAGTCCGTTATTCCAAGGTCCACCAAAACTTCACCCTAAGTTCCCTAAAACCTAAACCTTGAAATCTAAAATCTAAACCCTAAACAATAAAGCATTCATTTTGTCCTAGGACCTTACTACATAGATCCCATTAAGCAATCCTATTACCCTAAACCCTATACTCTAAACTCTAAACCCTAAACCCTAAATCCATCATTTTTTCCTAGGCCCTTAATTAAATTTGGTTTCCTTGGGGAACTTCATCAAATTTTATTCACTTGAGCCATGCCATTTTTTCCTAGGACCTCACTAGACATAGATCCCCTTAAGCCATCCTATCACCCCAAACCATAAATTGATGTCTTAAGGAGTCCTAATATGACATTTCTTAAGGGGATCAAATAAGTTCTCAAAATTTGGTGAAGTTGTCCAAGGAAACCAAATTTAATAATAATAAGATCATGCAAGATTAAAATATTAATGAGATAAATCATGACCTAGGTTGATCAATTTATGGTTTAGGGTGATAAGATGGATTAAGGAGATCTATGTCAATTAAGGTCCTAGGACAAAATGACATGGCTCAAGTGAATAAAATTTGGTGAAGTTGCCTAGGACTTTAATAAAATTTGGTTGCCTTGGGAATCTTCACCAAATTTTATTCACTTAAGCCATGTCATTTTGTACTAGGACCTTACTACACATATCTCGTTAAGCCATACTTAAGGGGATCAAAAAAGTTCTCAAAATTTGGTGAAGTTTCCCAAGGAAACTAAATTTAGCAATAATAAGATCATGCAAGATTATAATATGAATGAGATTTCATGATCCAGGTTGATCAATTTATGGTTTAGGGTGATATGGTGGCTTAAGGAGATCTATGTCTAGTAAGTTCCTAGGACAAAATGACATGGCTCAAGTGAATAAAATTTGATGAAGTTGCCTCAGACCTTAATGAAATTTGGTTTCCTTGGGCGTCTTCACAAAATTTTATTCAATTAAAATCCATGTCATTTTGTACTAGGACCTTACTACATAGATCCCCTTAAGCCATCCTATTACCCTAAAACCTAAATCCTAAATTATAAACCATAAACCCTATTGCATTAATAAATTGTCCTATATTAATAGTTAATTGTTTTTTCATTCTAGTAACATTCCTTAGACGTAAATGAGGCTTACATATTTTATCATTTGTATTCAATTAGGCTATTTATATTGAATGGTTTAAGGGTATTTCCTAAACATGTATCTTACATTTTGAAATTACAAATCTAATGTAGGTTCACTTATATCTTAGAGATCACATGGATTGATTCAATAATATTTGCAATCCACCTCCACACCATCCTTCTCCACCACCTTCACATCCATCTCCACCCACTCCACCTCATAACCCCCCACGTCCACCACCTAAAATTTATGGTGCTCGCTTGAAAGTACGAATCAATGCCAATGTTAGAACCATCCAAGATCAAATCAACATTATTCAAAATGAAGAATGTATCACACAACCTATGAGGATGTTTTAATCTAGGATGCAAAACATTTTTGATGTTGTTAGGGCTATGGATGGGATCTTAGATGAACATCGACAATGGCTATAGGAGAGGAGAAATTTTGATTCTAAAAAGGAAAACACAAAGAAATGAAGAGATGCAGTAGAGATCCACATGTTCAATTTTTAAATTAAGACAATGATCTTATAGTTATGAATTTATTAATTTGGTTCAATGGATATTTTGTGTGATGAATTTATGAACTTGGTTGGATGGATATTTTTAGTGACGTGAATTTATGATTTTGGTTGGATGGATATTTTTAGTGACATGAATTTATGAATTTGGTGGAATTTATGAGCTTATAAAAGTATATATTTTATGACTATCTACTAGATCATGATATCTATTGTTGGAAAAATATTATATATATATATATGTTTGTGTGTGTGTGTGTTAGACATAAAATGAGCTTTTTGTGAATGCTTCAGGTTTATTTTTTAGTATGTACATGTATTAAAACTGCATAGTTCTAGATCATAAATTTTGAAATTTGTATGTATGTACATAGTTTAGTTGAATGATGTATGCATACAAATTATACATCGTATTTTAAATGTATTTATATGTTAAATTTTGAATTTTGTAATACATGCTCAATTTCAATGCTCAATTTCAATCAATGTATGTATGTGTATGTATATGTATGCAAATCCTATTCAAACAAATTTGCATGTGCTTTTCAAATTTAACTATTTCTTGTATTTTTGTAAGTTTGTATGTTAATTTTGTATAATTTAATGCAAGTGGACTTATATCTAATATCATGGATCAATTTAACATTGATGATATCATCAATCCTGCACCTCAGACACCTCCACCTCCCCCTCCACCTCCTCAACCTAATATCCCACCTCTAGCACCCATTGGATCTGATAAGGCTCACTTGCAAGCACACATAAATGATCAAGTGGAATCCATTCAAAATCAAATCAATGCTATGACAAATCAAGCATATATTCCACCATACATGAGATCTTTTACATCTGCGATGCAAAATGTTGTGGATTCCATTAGGAATATTGATTTTGATCTAGATAGGCATCGACAAGAAAGAGAGAAAATGAGACAATTTTATGTAGATGGTCTCTCCTATAAACAAATTTTAGACCTTAAAATAACAAAATCCCAATCTCTATCCCTTACTTTTTTTACCCTATTACTCGGCAACCCATTCCTCCCAATAAATTTAGAATATTCATGAGGTGGTGTATACATCCACATATGAGTGCACATTTTTGGGATCAATGATGTATCGTATTTGGCAGTCCACCACACACTAATTTGGAGGTCCCATTGTATTTTTTGAGGAAAATATATATAGAGTTTTTTATAGGGAAAAAGCCCAATTATTTTGATTTTAAATCATTTCAAGGTGTTGGTGATGGCATGCCACAATAGAGGTTAGGGGAAAGGGTTGATCCCCAATTCCCCATACATGTGCAACCCCTTGTTGCTCCTCTTGGTCTTGTCATTCCTACACCTATGTATCAATGTGTTGTGGTATTAACATTAGGATCCCTTAGTATGCTTGTAGGAGACCTTGATTAGCATGCTTCTGTGATAGCGGGTAGGGAGTATAGAGATGACAATGATGGAGGAGTGTTCTATGGAGTTGGTCCAAGTGCCGCTTCAGGAGTATCAAGACCACATGTATGCACTAGTGGCCATCAGTTATGCTATGGACCCAATCAGGCCACACCTAGTTTGGGTGGATGAGGAGATCCCAATGGTTCATCTAGTCGTCTCAGTTCATTTGTAGAATTTCTTATAGCATACCATTACCCTAAGGACACTGCAACATAGGTATAAATATGAATCCATGTGTTTAATTTATAAGAATTTTAATGAATGTATATATCAAAGAAAATTTTTCAATATAAATTTTAACAATAAAATATTTTGTGTAAAAATGAAACTAATGATGGGGAAATCATCCACTCCATGAGTATATACATTGACACCAGTCCTAGTCGGCAACCCTTATAGGTTATTTTGATTTCAATTTTTTAAATTATATATGAAATAATTTTTAACTTGAGTTTTTAATTTATAATTAAATCATGAACATATGTTTTAAATATTTATGTTGGTTTAGGGGAGTCAATTGACTTGCACATCAATTCCATCTGAGGGGTTGTGGAGCACTCCTCCACTGTCGAGCGTCATAGATAAGGGGAAGGTACATTTATATTATAAATTGTTTAACTTACATTAGTATAAATTCACAATTATGAATTTTAAATTTACTATATATCAAATGTGCATGTACACTTGTAAATATTATAAGGGATGTCTACATGTATGTCTAGGTTGATACAAAAATGAGAATGGGCATCATACATACATTGGATGGTGTGGCTACTCGTGAGGACTCAAAATTTCAAGGTGTATAAAAAAAATTCTACACAAAATGTGTAAACTTGAATATATATATTTTAACCTAATTCAAGCACACATGCTTTAAATTTGATCTTGTAGGAATTTTTTAGTGGGTATTTCTATCATGACTCAATCTTAGTTACACCTCTAGAAGGACATGCAAAGGAGGCTCCAAATATCATGGTAATTTAAATTTTTTATTATATTTAAAGTCAATTACAAATTATATATTATAAATAAAATTAATTTAAAATTTAAAATTGAATATATATATATATAATATGATCTAATACATTTTTTAAATTCTTTTTCTTTTATAGCATGAGACACATCTTGTAGTTGAGCATGTACAAATAGGTCCTGGAGTAAAGGGTGCACAACCTCATAATACAGCACAATATAAATATGATAAATTATAAATTAAATTGAATTAAATCATTTTTTATTGTAGAATTACATCTAATTTCAACTTTCTTTCTCTTGTTTATGTAGATTGATTTAGGGAATTTACAGGTTGGTTTGGGTGCACTGGAGCATCCAGACCCAGATATGATGATAATTTAATTTTATGATGAATTACAAATTAAATTGTCATTAAATCATTTTTCATCGTCTTATATCTAATTCCATCTTTCTCTTATACAAAGTGTTTCAAGTCATCTGCATAGTCTACATGGTGTGAAGAAGTCTCTTGATTATAGAGATGATACATTACCTAAACATTATTTTATGGATTATATTTTTTTATTTCATGGACTACGTATTTTGTTTCTCATGTACTCTATTGGACTTTATATTTCATGGATCAAGTACTTTGTTGGCCTTTAGTTCATGGGTTGTACTCTAATTGAATTTATTTCATGTGCTTAATATATTGGTTTCATGCACTTAATATGTTGTAAATTATGGACTTTATTATTGTTCAATTTTAATTTACACATATACATTGATTCATTTTATGTTCATAGTCAGGACATTAATATAGGACATTAATGTGAAATTAAATATAAATATGAAATTAAAGTTAAAATTAATAGGACATTTTAATATTTGTACTTTACAAATTTAGTGATCCCATACATGATATACATGAGATGTACATTCAATAATTAGTGATAATTAGATAATGAACTTATTCAATTCACATCAATCAATAATTAGTGATAATTAGACAATGAGCTTATTCAATTCACATCAATCAATAATTAGTCGATAAATCCTAATTTACAAACAAAATCAATCCATTTATATACCACAAAGGATGAAATTTTAAGAAATAAACAATACCATACAAGATTAGAAAAAAAAATCATTAATAAACTCTATAAATAATAGCATCCAACACTAATTTATAAGCCATCAAACCAAATAATAGCATCCAATACTAATTTATAAGTTGTCAAAACAAATAATAACATCCAACACTAATTTATAGGTTGTCTTAAGGGGGTGTCTTAAGGGGTCCTAATACGATGTCTTAAGGGGATCAAAGGAGAGAATATTTAAGTATAAATATTAAGTGATATAAAAAATTATTATACTTTAGTGTGAGTCATCATAAAAAATGATAGAATTAAGTATAATATTTAGGATATGTGCTAATATGAAACGTCTTAAGGGGATGTCTTAGGGGGTCCTAATACGACATCTTAAGGGGATCAAAGAAGAGTATAATTAAGTATAAATATTAAGTGATATAAACAAGTATTATAAGTTTTAGGGTGATTCGTCATAACAAATGATATAATTAAGTATAATATTTAGGATATGTGTTAATATGACATGTCTTAAGGGGATTTCTTAAGGGGTTATAATACATCTTAAGGATATAATTGATTTAACAATAATTTATGCATGATATTTAGTGATTATACAATCAAATATAAAGTTTCAAAGTAGGAAAACATGCACATTTAACAAACAAAATATATAGAATATTTATTTTGATATATAAAAGTACATACAGTACATAATTGTGTATATATGTATTTTTAATTTGTACAAAATGTTTAATTGTGTATGTACGTACATATATGTCATCTAAAATCGATGTTACAAAATTTGGCTATGCCATCTCAAGAACATCTCAAACTCGTGCCTAAAATGTAGTGTTACATCCCTAACTTTAACTCTGTTTTACTTTTTACTTTTCAAGTAATTATTAGATTATTATGCATGATTCAATAATTAGATGTTTAGGAAAAATGTCTGGAAAAATCAATGTTTTCTTGGGTTACATTTATTTCACTAAAATTGTCATGTGTTTAAAAGTTGTCAAGATGTGATGACTTCATGAGGATTATGAAATGATTTTTATTACACTAATCTTTAGTTGGTGATGGAAAATTACATTCATGAATCATGTTTCTGCCCTCCGAGAAAGGGAGGGAGAGCATCATTGGAGAGAAGGATATAGATACAAGGAATAGAACAGGTGGTCACCATCTTAGGTCTAGTGTAGATGCAAAATGGTGAACCTAGTTGAGTTGGGTAAGTGATAATTGGCCTTTTTGGTGGAAGTTATTTCTCAATTCAACAAGTTATCGATGTCATTTAAAGTCTTGTTCTTGATGTTTAAAGTGTTTAGAAGCTTGTCAATAGTAATCGATTAGTCAACTTTTGTGTTGATATGATTCTCTTAAGGGTTATTAACTCTCTTTTTATTATATAAAATAAATGAATATATGAATGTAGGTTACCTTATCGATAAGGTAAGCATATGTACTCGTACACGTATAGATGGGTGCATGGATGCATATGTGCATACAAAGACACAAACATCGTCAATGTACAAATATTTACGTTCAAGAACGTATGGATGCATACGCTCATGCATAAGCTTTTGTGACGAAAATGACTCACATATAAGTATATTCAAATATATAATGTGTTCAATATCTAAAAATTTATTCTTGGTTACTCTCATTATGATATTTCATGTGGATGTTGATCATTTAGGATCATCGTTGAATTCGTTCACTTTGACGAATATGCTAGTTAGACGATGTAACGACCTATATCGTCAACCTTTCCCATGATGCTAATATTTTCTTAAATTATTATTATGTTAAAAAATTGGCAATGGCTACATAAGCCAAGAATTAAACGATATGACCCAACTTTTATTTAAAGAAGAGAAAGTTTCTTTAAAGAAATTGTTCAACTATTAGAATCTTTGGTAATGGCTTTTGTTTCAAATCTTTTGGGGGCCATATTCGACTACACTTATCCTTATCTAATGATGACGTGGGTATATTGTAGAAATATTATTGGTTCCACTTGGTGGCAACCTCCTTCTCATGTAATAGATAATTATTATCTTGACTATTTAAGCATTATCATAATCAAGTTCTCTTGGAGGCGTTAGACCTTTCAAGTAAATGTAATATTTTTCATAATTATTTTATTAACCAACTCCTGCAATGACAAGATTGATGGAGTTACTGGAAGTTTCAGTGTCTAGCTAAGTATTGAATAATTGAGTCCTTGGAAACCAACTTTTAAAACTAACTTATAAACTACCCGTTATTTTTGTGCCAAGTAGCAAACCCACGTTGTCATGTAGGTAGAAGGTAAAATTTTAGACCTCGTTGATAGGAAAAAGGGATGACGATTGGAACTAAGGAACATATTCTTGGAAATCATTTTTATAACGGCTTTTGAACTAATTTTTGGAACGACTTTACTTGGACAGGATCTGTGTACCATACGGGGGGAAAGCATGCAAATCTGGATGAGGATTTGAATGGTGGAAAAAAAACCCACGTTATGGGGGGAGAAAATGGTTTTCTCTATCAACCTCCATATCAATTCTGAACTAACTCTGGGGAATGCATCTTGGAAGATGGAAAATCTAGTCATCATAGAAGGGTGGTCGCCAAGCAAGCAAGAAAGGAAGTTCATGACATAGGAGGCTCGGGTGAGAAAGATGAAAGAGGAATCCTTCAATAAAATGATACTGCATAAATTATGAGCAGGACAAGAAGACATGAGGAGCATCTCAAATAGAGAACATATCTAGAAGTTAGGCATGAGCTCACCAAGATTATAAGTAAAGTGATTTCTATTTATTTTTCCTTGTTATTTTTGCGTAACAAATACTTCGCTGGAATATTCAAAATATTCTTGTATCAATGATAATGAAAAGAATAGATGTCTCTTTTGCACGTAAATCATGCTATGATTTTTGCAAGGATAGGAAGTGGATTTTTTTGTATGTTTAAATGTTTACGAACCACCCAAAACTAGATAGGTTGTACATATAATAACTATGATGGTAGGCCATGAAAAGTTTGCAAACTTCACTATCATGCAGGAAAATCCATGAGTTGTGGAGCAAGAATCCTTTTAAAAGGCTATATCATCATTTTGAATAGTGGCGAGAGAGACGAAGAATTTGGAGAGTAACTTTGACTCTTGGGAAAACATAGAACAGTGTTTTAACATAAAGAGATATAGTGATGAGTCCTCAGAACAAAGAGAAAGAGACCAAAATAAATTTTTTTGTCTCTTGCTATGCATGTATGTGTGTGAGAGCACTGGGCCAAGTAGCATTCTCATGAAAATGTTATCCTTGGAAAATCCTTCCCCAATAGCATCCAGGCAGTGAATGGATAGGTACCCTACCTTGCAGGAAAATAGGCAAGAACCGAGACAAAGTTAATAAAATACAATGGACCTAATTCTTAGTAAAGGTTTCTTACCTTGATCTATTGATTTAAAACATGTAGTAGACTGAGAATTATAGCTCTCTTTTCCAAAATATTGTTGAGCTTCTATTGAAATTAAGTGTGGAAACATATGCTTCAAGTATAGTCTACCCCTATAAGGGAGGATCATGTGTTAGGATACTTTGGAGTTACAGGTTTTACTTCTAAGGATCCATAAAGACTATTTAAGATAATAGGATGTCTTATTTATTGGATTCGTCAAATAAATCTAGTTTGAGACAAATTTACTGCTCTAATTATATATTGAGCACATTGAGGAAATATCTTTATTATGGGAAGGAATTGATTCTCATTGGAGACATGTTCAACTTCTCCTTGTATCAAGATTGATAATTTTAACCACCTCAAGGGTATAAACATACTATGAGATGGGAAGTATGATCCTTATTATATATAAATGATCGAACTTATTTAGTTCTATGTGCACAAGGAATTTTTGTTATTCTGATACTTGACATCAATGTTGTAACCAACTTCGATAAGGGGATGTTGGGTGACCAAAACTCAACCTCTAACATGTATTTTGTACTTGGGATTGTTGTTATAGGTATATATGACTTATGTATATAAAGGATGATATTCATATGAGTTTATAACCTACCCTTATCCGAATGTGAGTAACCTTGAGTAGACTAGGAAGTTGAAAGTAATTTATTATCCTTTATGAATCTAACTAGAAAGGTTGAAGGATTGAACTTGGTCAAAGTACTAGTTATGAGAAATAATGGTATTCATTAAGATATATATATATAAATTGGGATATTACTCGAATATTGTGCTTATTCATGTCACATGAAATGTGAATTTGAGAAATGCTAAGAGGTCTGGGAAAGACTAGAAGTATTTGTTCTTATGTTTTGTTACACTTCTGCTACTACCTTTGGAAAACAGGGATGTTGATATTTCCATGCATTGGGTTAGAGAAGCTAAACCCTAGTATTGAAACATGAAGGATATAGGAAATACATAAATATTATGTCGGATATGACATTGTATAAATATATACTATTTGATAGTGAAAGGTTGAGAAAACCATGGAACAAGACAGGAAGTCTTTATAATACCTTAAGAGAATCTTTGATAATGTTGAAACTCAATTTAACACATCAAGATGTTGGGTACTGAATCTTGAGAGTAGAATGACAGGAAGTCATAAACCCTAGATATTGCAAGGATGCAATAAGGGACTTTTAAAAGGATTGAAATACCTAAATGTTTATATTGAATGAATATCCTAGATTAAGGATTAGTTCTTAGTCAGATTGGGTAGAATGGATTTTCTATATAGACTAGTTTGTGTCTAGAGTACCAAATAAAGTAAGCAAACTATAGAATGAGATAATTCCAAGACGAGTTATAGGTGTGTGTCTAGATGGAATGACCAATCAGAATGATCATACTTAGCCAGAAGGGATCTAGAGTTGTATGGTCAATTGAGTTTTGTAGGACACATCCCTAGGACTCAGATGGAGAAACTTGATAGTTCTTTATATCTATACTCTTCAAGAAGGGCCGTGTCACTTCCAGTTAGGAAGTGCGTGGGGGACCAATAGAGTCTGTGGTTGGAGGAAAAGCACTCGAATGATGCTCTCCCTCTATATCAGTAGACTCTTAGAGGCTTGTGAAGATAGAGACCAACATTCCAGATGTAGTGAACTCCATGTTCTGGCTTACGACAGACAAAACCTATGAGGTAAAACTATTCTTTATGCTAAGTGTATCTTATGTGATATCAATGAATATTGTAAGGAATTATCTTGATTCTAGTTATGATTACATGTGAATTCAATTTAGAATTTTATCTAGAAAATTTATACTTTATTCTTGTGCTTACGCAAATGATTTAAAAAAAAAATTCTCTCATGTTTACTAAGTTTGTTTACCTTCTAGTAAATTCTTGAGTTTACTTGTGTATTAAGAGACAGGTTGTTACATGTAGTAGGTCTTCACACCACTTGATATAAAAAAGGTACAAGAAATATCAATGAAATCATCAAAACATACATATTTTAATTTATATAAAAGTATCTATACATATGTACACAAATCAAGTACCTACATTTAAAAGTGTTCCACACATGTGCGTAGGTTGAATCCAGACATCCTCTCCTTTTTGTTTCAAAGTATGAGATCAATGCAATGATGGCTTAAGGATACAAAAAAGGATAATAAATCAATTTTAACTATTAATGTACAAGCAATACCAATATATAATCAAAGCTTGTATTTAAATATAACTTAACTAATAATTACATGTTTTTACCAAGTATTCCATGTTGTCTAGGTTGAATCTGTATGGACTAGATCCTTTTTGTAATTATGGATTAAGGATCTATAAAAGGAAAATTTAAATCAATTTCAACTAATAACAAACTTTATCAATATCAAAACATGTATTTAATTTATTTAAAAGGGCAATATAAAACTAAATCTATATTTACCTATACTTAATTATTCTATTGTACCATCTGCATCATCTCTTTTTTGTAGTGCATCTATGTTTATCTCATGCTCTTTCATATAATTTGTCCATAGCACTTTATTTTTAGGTCTTCCATGATGCTGATCTAGTTTTATATTTATTTCCACCACCAAATGTGAATAGTGTATAATTTTTTATGTGTTTCATAATCATTGAATGTGGTTAGACCATTCTTCCTTGTTAGGTATTTTCGTAGTCAAGTGCCAACAACCACCACCAATCCTATTGGAAAACATGAAAACCATCATCAATTAAGTTCTCAAAATGTTCTTAAAGGGACCAAAGACTTGTTCTAAAAAATTTCTTAAGGGGATCAAAAACTTGTTATCAAAATTTGCTTAAGGGGATGTCTTAATGGGATCACCATACCTGTTGGATAATGATAGCCATCATAGACTTTTCGAGGTGTTATCAACTTATGTTTAGACTCCACACAATGAGCCAACCAATATTATATTTCCTCTTCATTCCCCTCAGGTGCAACAACAACATACACATGTCTTGCAAAAAAAAAATGATTTAATAACTTGCACATATCCATATAAATAATTTAGTATTAAAAAATAACTTAATGAAATGAAATAAAATTAAATAAATTGAATTAAATTACCTTCTTGTACAAGGTATAAAACATGGTCATAGTATTTAGATGCAAACACTTGATCATTTTCTTTAATAGTTATTTCATATTGATCATGTGCTTGTGCAGGTGTCAATGATCTTGCTCCCACTGTTCAACCCATTTTGTATTTTCACATGCTTCCCAATCTCCTAAGATACAAAACTGACAAAAAAATGTAAGCTGCCTTGTCCATATAGTCCATGTGCTTGTTTCTAAACTCCTAAATGAGATTCATTTAGTAGATCCATATATTGTCTCACAATCAACTCTGGGTACACTGTTCTCTTCTTCAACCAACCAAAAGAATCTATGAATTGTAGAGTACTCACTTGAACTAGGTGTAGATAATCTTCTATTGCACCAATCCATAATCCCATGTGAATCTTTAAATTTTACTATATCCTTGAACTACCCCATACAATTATCTGACCATATGAGGTGTTTTGTCATCTAGTTTCCTCTTTCTCTTAAATTTCTATAAAATATATTGAAATAGTATTGAACAAAATCTAACGAGTGTAACTGATTGTCACTCAAATAAAAATGATACTCCCTCCAAAAATTTATATCATCCTCAGTGCTATCATATACATGTCTATAAACAATATGGACAAACATAACTACTTGCACTAAATTATAATATTGTGATTGAATTTCCTCTTGCGGAGCTAGAGTATAATTTTCCACAGAATCAACCATTGAAAGTATAGCACCAATTGAAAATGTGTTTCTACATGCATGAAATTTTCCATCAATCCACCGAGCATGTTGAGAGTGCATGACATATTTAGGTACAATCTTATTCTTAAATTCACTCATGAATGCATGTACACTAACTTTTTATGTAACTAAATCACAACACTTTCCTATTTTTCTATCTTTTAAATAATTTTCAGCATTCTTAAATATTTTAACATCTAATAATTGTTGTCCAAAATCATTATCAACATTTTCATGCATAAAAATTCTTAAGAATAAAAGATTTCCATAGCTAATGCATTGTCTAAAAATACAAGAACTTAAATAAAACAATTTACCATTAGATCTTTCACAAAACAAACCTGATATAAACTCCCTAATTACTTTAGGTGGTATATTAATACCACATTCTTGTATAATCATGTTAGTATGCAAGGTACAACGTATATATCAAAAAAAGGGTATGTACAGGATCATGATGGGCGAAAAAGTGGCGATATGATAAGCATGTGTAGGGTATGTGGCTAGCAACTTCTTTATTACCCAAAATTGATGAAATGAAAATGGTTTTTAAAGGAGATTCTTAGCTTTCCACCAATATAAATTATTCTTTAATTTGAATTTAATATATAATTATTATTCATTTTCTATTTGAATTATGACTAAAGTCTTGATTGATAGGCTAATTGAAAAAAATTATAACTTCCTCGAACAGTGTCACATTTTCTAAATCTGAAACATGTGTCACATTCTATGCCTTGTATAATATAGGATTAAAAAAAAAATCATGAATTTTTGACCAAGTTAAGGTGGTCAGACATACGAGTTTTAATATTTTTTAAAAGTTGTAAAAAATTTTTCATAATTAATTATTTACTTAGAAAAATAATACAAAAAAATATGCATCACATTGGGACATGAGTCCTCTACTTATATCTAAAATCTTATAAAAAAATATTATCATTTTATTGTGGTTAGGGTGGTCAAACAAATACCTACTTATTTTTTCCCTAAAATTTAAGTACTACTGCATTAAGATTTCAAATTTTCACCAAATAGATGTTTTTTTTAAAGAAACCTAGTAGTTTAGAAACTAAATTAAATTTTCTACAGATTCTATTCTTACATATTTTTGAAATAATACAGATAACTTATTGAATTTTTTATGTCAAGTTGCCTAACTCTAATTTTTCTGATTTTTTCGCCACTTAAGGGTTTTTTTTTTCCATGATGATCTTGCTCATACCTAAACAACATAAAAATAATGAAATTGAACATGCATTTTAAAACAACAAGATATTTTTTGCTTATTAATTTTTGCATAACAAGGTTTACACTTTTCAAAAGACCTTTGACTTATTTTAATATTACCAGGTAACACTAAATCACCACAAAATTTTCTATAAAATTCAATTTGTGTTGTATCTAATAGGTGTTTTGGGTGAGGATCGTGAAATTTGGACCTCACTCTTAATTTTAAAACATATCTAGCATTAGATGATACCCTTGTATTATCATGGAAATATTTTTCAATCAAAGATTTAATTTCAACATTCAATTTCATATCAAACCTCGGGAGTCAACCACTAAAACTCCAACATTGGTCGATAGGATCATTTTCTATACTTTCTCTTCTTTTTGCCACTCTTAGCAATGTTTTAGGATGTATTTTTAAAACTTCACTAATATTGCTTACCATTCTTTTATTCAAAGTTTGTTTATGGGTATGTGTAGGATCATCATGGAAAAAATAGGCCCTTATGTGGCAAAAAAATTAGAAAAATCAAAGTTAGACAACTTGACGTAAAAATTTGAATAAGTTATCTACGTTATTTCAAAAATATGTAAGAATAGAATCCATAGAAAATTGAATTTAGTTTCTAAAATACTAGGTTTATTTAAAAAGAAAAAAATCTATTTGGTAAAAATTTGAAATTTCAATGTAGTAGTACTTAAATTTCAAGGAAAAAATAAGAAGTAGGTGTTTGTTTGACCACCCTGACCACAATAAAATAATAATATCTTTTATAATATTTTATAAATAAGTAGAGGACTCATTTATGAATGTGATGCATATTTTTTTGTAATTTTTTTCCAAGTAAATAATTAATTATGAATTTTTTATTACAACTTAAAAAAATATATAAAAACACGTATGTATAACCACCTTAACTTGGTCAAAACTTCATGAAATTCATTTTTTCTTTTTTTAATCCTATAGTATGTAAAGCATAGAATGTGACACATCTTTTTGATTAAAAAAATATGATACCGTTTGAAAGATTTAGATGTTTTTCAATTAGCCTATCAATCAGGACTTTAGTCATAATTCAAATAGAAAATGAATAATAATAATTTATTAAATTCAAAGTAAAGCACAATTTATAGTGGTGGAAATTTGAGAATCTCCTTTAAAAACTCTTTTCATTTCATCAATTTTGGGTAAAAAAAGTCATCACCCACATACCCTATAGATACCCATCATATCGCCACCTTTTGGCCCATCATGATCCTACACATACCCTTATTAACTATAGCAGTTGTTATAGCTCTTCTTGCTGAATTTTTAGCTTTAGATAGACTATTTTTTCCAATAGATTGAATGGCACTAGCAACTGTAAACATAGCATGTTTTAATGAATGATCTTTTCTTCTTGGTTTAACAAAAAACCCTAACTTTTTCATTATTTTCGTCATTTTTTTCATTCTCATCAATTGCATGATTAGTTGACATTGAAATGCACATTTTTTATGATAAAATATTTTTTTGTATATTCTATTTGCATGTGTTCTTATTATCCTCCAAGAAATCTTACCATGAATATTATCGAAGACATCACGTTCAATTTTTAAAAAATTATGTTCATGAAATTCAAGATCACATTCTAGATTTTCATTTTCATTTTCAACTTCAAAATGATTTACATTTTCATCTTGATTTTCATCAATAAAACGGCTTTCATTTTCAGTTTCATCAACAAAACACTCTTTCTTTTCATTTTCAACAAAATTATTATTCTCATTTTCATTTTCAACAAAAGATTTTTCATTTTCATTTTCAACAAATTCTATAAAAATTTCATCTCTCTGAATATTATCAATGTCAACATCATTATGTCTAGCATCTTCTAAAACTTCTACATACAAATTTTCTATTTTACTAAAATGTGGATTTGAAGACATACCTAAATTTGTGCCTATTGAAACATTCTCCATAGTATTGAAAGAGGGATTTAAAGACATACTAGGACTTGTTCGTATAATCATATTATTTTCCAAATTGACTTCTTGCAAATTAGCTTCATCTACAACCATGGTCTCCTCAATGTTTTCATTTTCAATAGTTGTGGAATTGGATGCTCCACCATCATTCATTGATTTAATTTTCATTCTTCTTTCTCTTTTTCTTTGTTTCTCCTTCTCTCTCTTGTCTTGAATTTCTTTAGGAGTCAATGTCTTCCTATCTTTCCTCTTGTTACAAGCTTGTGAACGAATGATTATAGAATTTTCAAGCACAAATGAATGTCAATAGTGAAATTCTTTAAAAAAATTCAATCCAAATTGCAAGTTGAAGACCTATAAAGACAAAATTCATCCTCTTGTGTTCCTTGAAACAATTAGAAAACTAGCACAATTCCACTTAAAAAATTGTCTATTTGATGCCTCCTTTCAAAAACTCAATCCATATTACAAGTTGAAGACCTCTAAAAGCAAAAGCCTTCCACTTTTGTTCCTCGAAACAAGTAGAAAACTAAACAATTCCACTTCAAAAACTATTTACATGATGCCCCCTTCGAAACATTCAACCCAAAATGCAAGTTGAACACCTATAAAGACAAAAGTTGATAAAAAATAGCCCAATATGTTGCACTCAGCTGTACATGTGATGTTGAAAACTTCACAATAAAACTTTGCCTGTAAATTTTTTTAAAATGGTAAAAAAGAAATGGGGTGTACTATTTCATAATCAGGATCCCAATTGCTAATATTTAATGTGGGGACCGTTGACATGGAAATGAGGTCTCGTTTCCATGTCAATGGTCCCCACATTTAATATTAGCCAACATGATATCGATTTACAAAATGGGATTCCATTTCTAAGAATTTAAAATTCGCTTTGCTTTGTGGTTGAGTTTTTGGCTTGTATTCTAGTTCTGGAAAAGCATTGGAAATCTGAACCTAGCCCTTCAACCTGGTTTGACCTGCAAGTTGAAGGTCCTAACAATGTTAAAGAAAAAAAGTGAGTTTAGACATATGGCTAATGACATTTTTTGTAGAATTTTTTGATGAAATTAAAACCTATTATAGATGAGATAGTGCAAGTTCCAAATATGTATTTTTTTTACAATTGGATTATTTTTTCTATTTTTCAATTAATTTCTGATGAAACTGGTCCATAAACTTTAAATATCAGGGTTTTTTACTATTTTAATAACTTTTTATCAACATAACATTTTCACGAACGAATTGCACAAGAACGCACTTCAGACAATTCTTTTCAATTTAAAAAAAATAAAAAAAATGTAAGTTTAGGTCATCTTATGCATGACGTACACGATGATTTTTCAAAACAACAAATATGGCTAATAAAAATTTAACGAAAAAAATATTCAATAAAAAATATCAAAAACATACTTTAGTGAGTTAAAAATATTTTCCCAAAAGGATTTAGAAAACACGATAATTTAGGTCAAAATATGGATGGCGTACACGTGCATAGTATGGTAAAAAAGGTGACTTTTAAATAGTAGTTTTTAGAAATGTCCATTGGAACTCAATTTGTACCATTTGGGTATTGAAATAAATTACATATTTGAAAACTAGACTCTGAGTACTATATTTTATGATTAATGACTTTTTTGAAGATTTCATCTCTAAGTGCTTCAAATTTTAAGGTCAAATGTGTCAAATTCTAAAAATCAAGAAAAACACTTCCACTTTTTGGCCAAAAAGTGGACTCAACTTCTTGCTAGCACCCACTAGGATTGCTAGTGGAAATACTTAAGGTAGGAATGACATTACTAGTAGGTTGCATCATTGTGGTAACTTGAGGGTTGGTATAGGAAGGAATATAGGCAATGGTTGTAGGAGGAGGAATTTGAGTTCCTCAACTTTGAGTATAATTCAAAGTTTGAGCACAACTAGTCATAAGATGTTTGCCAAAAATTTGAGCTAAGTTATGTGTAATTTTTATTCATTTTTCACTTTCAATCATTTGGTGTATGTTATCGATGGTAGGAATTGCAGTGTTGGAAATGTTTTCAATATTCACTAGGTTTTGCAGTTTTTCCAATTCTTCATGGATTTGGATTATATTTTTGTGAGGGAAACTAGCAACCATTGTTTCAACACTTTTCATGCTTTTTGAAGGTAAAGAGTTATTAAGGGTACATGGCTCATACCTAGTGAACTAGTGTCAACACTATGAGTGAAAGAGCTAGATAACCCAAGATCCACAATGAGTGTGTTATCGCAGGCTGACATGAGTCTCAAACTATGTCCCACTATAGTATTAGCAATATGACACCAAGTTATAAAGCTCATGCAAAGGAAAATCAATGAATGCAAGATTAATGATATGCTTTAATTCCAATTCTTATGTTGACAAATGCACTTGAAATGAGACCAAATAAAGCAAGATCTAATGAAATGAATGAAATAGAAACTCAACAAACTAAAATAGAGATCTAACAATAACAAACCAAAGCATAGAAATGAAGTTTTAAATGTTGTAAAATACATATTAGGGTCTAATATGGGAATAAATAACCTATATGGGTGAATGAGTCCCAGTTAGGGTTTCTGGAAGATTTAAATGTTGAAAAAAGACAACACAAAATTCCCAAAAATCTAGATAAACCAATGTAAACACATAAAATGTACACATGCACTCAATCCTGATCTACTAACATCGCTTCATCCTAAAATATCCCTCTGTGTAACCATTTAATCGAATAGCCTTATTTGATTAAAGTCATCATATTTATCCTTTTAATTAAATAAATCCCTTGATTTAATTAAATCATTGTCTCTATGTAATTAGCTAGGTCATTTCATCTTCCTATCTCTATTTAATTAAATAATCCATATTATTTGATTAAATTTCTAAAGTTCATCTAATTAAATTAAATAAATCAAACATTTAGCTAATTTAATCTAACATCACCCCATTTGGTTAAATAAATCAAAAATATTTATTTAACTAAGTCTAAATCATTCTTTTCTCATTTTGAGTTATTTAAATCCTAAAATCTAAGTCAAAATGGTCAAATAAGCTAAATCTCCTTTAAATTAATCAAATCTTGAATAATCTTAGTCTTAATCCATCAAATCCTCTAGATTTTTCAACTTGCACATGAAAATCATTTTAATTGTTTTATAAATCATCTATTTTGATTCAAAAAAGGAATCCAAGTGGGAATATTCTTCAAATTTGAGATCTCCCCTCAAAATGACTTGTCCATACAACAAGGCATTTAAATCTCTTACATTGTCTCTTACATGTCTCCCACTGGGCATTTAACTCATCTTTCATCCCCCTAAACATGTCATCTCATCAAATTCAAAATTCAAACTTGCACATTGATCAAAATGTGCTCAAGCTTCCTCCATTCACATGTTGACAAGTGACATCTTTCCATTGGATGAATGTTAGTCCCACATTCATCTATTTTGGACATTCATCCATCTTCGCATTCTATAAGTGAAGAGCTCATCCTTCATTTTATCCATCCACCAATTGAGTAAACTTACTATACTCAAATTTAGAGCAATATTTATCTATCCTATTAAGTTCTATAGCTAGGTTATGTAGGTTTTTAGCTTGGAGCACTCACCATCCTTCATCAAAGTGGATCACTCATCAACATTCATCAACATACATAATTCTTGCATCATAGGGATTGGGAAAGGGCCAATTTTCACATCAAATTGGCACGAATTACCCCATGGGATAGTGGTTTGATTGTTTTGAATAAGATTTGATAGTTTTCATTTGAATTCTTTTCCTATTTCTTGTTCATTTCATTTGAATGGATCTTATGGGGAATGATTGTTTTAGACTTGTTTATGGACTAACATTGTTTTGTTTACTCATGTTTATGTAGGTCTAGATCAAGCATTCACAACCACCTATACAAGGACTAAATCGCCCGTGTGGGTGAATGAGTCCCAAATAAGGGTTTTTAAGTCAAATTCAACAAACTATTAGTTGATGTTTTAAGTTTTCTAAATTCTATTCTCAAATGACTATTTGTAATTACAGTTTTCTAATGAAATTCAATGAAGATGCAAAAATGCAACCTATATGCACTTTTCACTAATGCAAGATTTAGAAGCCATAAATGAAAATTAACTAGTGCAAATGTAATGCAAAGTTAACCTAGTTCTAGGTGTACAATGTTCTCCAAATCAGAAATGCAGTTGTTCAAAGGGTATGTGCAGGATCATCATGGAAATAATAGGCCCTTAAGTGGCAAAAAAATCAGAAAAATTAGAGTTAAATTAGAGTTAGGAAACTTGATGTAAAAAATTGAATAAGTTAAATCTAATATATTATTTCAAAAATATGTAAGAATAGAATCTATAAAAAATTGAATGTAGTTTCTAAACTACTAGGTTTGTTTGGAAAAAATAAATCTATTTGGTGAAAATTTGAAATTTCAATGTAGTAGTACTAAAATTTCAGGGAAAAAATAAGTAAGTGTTTTTCTTACCACCCTAACCACAATAAAATGATAATATTTTTTTTATAATATTTTAGAAATAAGTAGAGGACTCGTGTCTCAATGTGATGAATATTTTTTTGTTATTTTTTTCCAAGTAAATAATTAATTATGAATTCTTTATTACAAATTTTAAAATATGTAAAAATCTCGTATGTCTGACCACCTTAACTTGGTCAAAACTTCATGAAATTCAGTTTTTATTTTTTTAATCCTATAGTATGTGAAGCATAAAATGTGATGCATGTTTTGGATTCAAAAAATGTGAAATCATTTGAAAGCTAAAGATGTTTTTCAAGCAGCCTATCAATCAGGACTTCAGTCGTAATTTGAATAGGAAATGAATAATAATTAATTATTAAATTAAAAGTAAAGCATAATTTATATTTTTGGAAATCTAAGAATTTCCTTTAAAAACTCTTTTCGTTTCATCAATTTTAGGTTAAAAAAAGATTGTTAGCCACATACCCATCATATTGCCACTTTTTGGCCCATCATGATCCTTCACATACCCCAAAGGTCGGGTTCACCAAAATGAACACAAAGAAATAGGCATGTTCCACTTTTTAGGAGGGTATGTGTATGATCATCATGGAAAAAATAGGCCCTTAAGTGGCAAAAAAATTAGAAAAATCATAGTTAGGAAACTTGACGTAAAAATTTGAATAAATTATCCATATTATTTCAAAATTATGTAAGAATAGAATCTATAGAAAATTGAATGTAGTTTCTAAACTACTAAGTTTTTTTTCTTTTAAATCTATTTGGTGAAAATTTGAACTTTCAATGTATTAATACTTAAATTTCAAGGAAAAAATAAGTAGGTGTTTATCTAACCACCCTAACAACAATAAAATGATAATATTTTTTTATAAGATTTTAGATATAAGTAGAGGACTCATGTCCCAATGTGATGCATATTTTTGTAATTTTTTTCCAAGTAAATAATTAATTATGAATTTTTTTATTACAACCTTTAAAAAATATAAAATCTTGTATGTCTCACCACCTTAACTTAGTCAAAACTTCATGAAATTCTTTTTTTTTAATCCTATAGTATGTGAAGCATAGAATGTTCAACACAAGTTTGTGATTCAAAAATTGTGATACCGTTTGAAAGCTATAGATGTTTTTCAATTAGCCTATCAATCAGGACTTTAGTCGCAATTCAAATAGAAAATGAATAAATAATCATTTATTTTAAATTCAAAGTAAAACATAATTTATATTGGTGGAAAGCTAAGAATCTCCTTTAAAAGCCCTTTCCATTACATCAATTTTGGGTAAAAAAAAGTTGTCAACCATATACCCTACACATACCCATCGCATTGCCACTTTTTGACCCATCATGATTTTGCACATACCTAGGAGATGGAAATAGGGTTAGGACCTATTTCACTCTTAGCTCATTAGGAAACCAAGATCTCTCAACCAATTGACTTAATTTAAGGAAGGAGAACTACAAGGGGGTTTCCTTAGGTGTGATTAAAAATGGGGGGTCACCATTAAATTGAAGCTTCAAAGGAGAAATGAAAACTCTAATGCACTAGACCTGAGAAACTTAAAACAAAAAATCATATTACTAAATAGAAAGAAACAGAAAAGTACTTGAGGGATATTTTATGTCTAGAGAAGATCTGAAAAGTCCTAAAAATTGTTGTTCTTGAAATGCACTAAGACTCATATGCTAGACTGTGTGATTTAGTCCTACTACTAGAATTTGGGCATGATATGGAATCATTTGTCCGACAAATCAGGATCTACAAAAAAATGTGAAAAGAGGTATATTGTGACTCATACACCCAAAGGGGTGATTTAGTCCCAATATTAGGGTTTGACTTATACTTTGGTAGCCTCTAGTGATCTTCTATAGCTTTTGTCTTCTCTGATCTCCATGTTTGAAAGTTTGAATTTTGGCTTGTAGGTTAGTTTAAATGAAGATAACAACTTCCTAACAACATTGAAAACTTTCTTTATTCTTGCAACTTTGTCTTCAAAGGATATTCAGGCTCCAAATCACCTAGATCTACAAGTACACATGAAGAGAGAATTGTTTTTTTGATAGAGGGTATGTGTAGGATCATCATGGAAAAAACAGTCCCTTAAGTGGCAAAAAAATCAGAAAAAATAGAGTTAGGAAACTTGACATAAAAATTTGAATAAGTTATCTATATTATTTCAAAAATATGTAAGAATAGAATTTGTAGAAAAATGAATGTAGATTATAAACTACTAGGTTTTTTAAAAAAAAAAAAGAAATCTATTTGGTGAAAATTTGAAATTTCAATGCAGAGTACTTAAATTTCGGGAAAAAATAAGTAGGTGTCACTGACCACCCTAACTACAATAAAATGATAATATTTTTTATAAGGTTTTAGATATAAGTAGAGGACTCATGTCCTAATGTGATGCATATTTTTGTAATTTGTTTCCAAGAAAATAAATAATTATGATTTTTTTATTACAATTTTAAAAAATTATAAAAACTCTCGTATGTCTAACCACTTTAACTTGGTCAAAAATTCATGAAATTCAATTTTTTTAAAAATTTATAGTATGTGAAACATAGAATGTGACGATGTTTTGGATTCAAAAAAGTGATACCGTTTGAAAGCTATAGATGCTTTTCAATCAGTCTATCAATCAGGACTTTAGTCGTAATTTGAATAGAAAATGAGTAATAATTACTTAATAAATTCAAAGTAAAGAATAATTTATATTGGTGGAAAACTAAGAATCTCCTTTAAAAACCCTTTTCATTTCATCAATTTTGGGTAAAAAAAAAGTCATCAGCCACATACCCATCATATTGCCACTTTTTGGCCCATCATGATCCTGCACATACCCTAGAGGAAAAAATAGGTTTTACAAGGACCTGAAACCACAAAGTTTATAGACTAGATAAAGTTAAAACATTAAGGTACGCAAAGAAAAAAAAGGTTACATAGAGAGAAGAACTATTACAAAGTAGTAGCCCCCAAACCAAGGCTAGAAAAGCCCACCAAAAAACCAAACAAAGAATCCACAACAATTAAGCTAGGGAGTTTAAAACATCAACAGTCTTAGCCTCTAGGTTATGCATCTCTTGGACACCCTTCTTTAAGGCCTGGACCATCTGGGTTGTTGGAGGCGCTTCCCTCTTCAAGTTGGCACGTGTTCTCTTCGAAATTCCTATGTCTTCATCTATGCTCTTATCCTTTTCCTCTTCTAGATCAACGACCAACGAGCCCTATTGAGACTTTTCCAACTTCTCAATCATAGCATTGATGATAATGGTGTTGTGCCTCACTATTCTATGGTTTTGCTCCATAACAACTTTCATGTATTGTTTTATTTTATCAATTTCTACTTCTAGAATCTTATACTTTCCCTTATTATCTTTGACCTTTTTTCCTCATTTTGTTCTCTTTCTACATTCCTTCCACATAATTCAAAGAGGTCACTTTCAATTCCAAGTCCTCTAGCTTGTTGTTGAGGGCCCTATTTTTTAGGTTAAGATCTTTAATCTCATGGAAAAGCCCATTTAATTATCCTGAAATAATCAACCATGCCATTTCTTGCGATGTCCAGGATATCACCAAGCAATTCTCAGTCTTGCTTGAGATAGTTATCATCTGGGTTGAGGGTTCTTAGGAATCTAGGTCTTTCATCTCTATCTATGGTAGGGTAGGATGAAAAAGAGTCCTTGCTAACTTTAGGGTTCTCAAAATTTTCCTACAATTATCCTTTGAGTAGGGGACCAATTTTTTAGCAGGTGAACCCTTTTGGAAAAGTTTCCTTTTAGGGGTTGAACTGTTGGGGTTATTCACAGGCTTATCTTTCCGAGTTGGGGTTTATGAAGCTTGGATTTCTTGCCAGAAAGGACAGGGGATGGAGAATCTTCTTCAATTCTCTCCAGGTTAGGCTTAGGTTGCTCCTTTGAGCCACTATTATCCATGTCATAGTCCTCAACAGTTGAGACGGCTACCAGGTTGGATAAAGCTGACAAATTTTGGAAATGTTCATAAATCAGCCTAATAAGCCCAGTATGTAAGATTGGATTTCTCCTGAAGTTTTTCTTGTGATCTTTTAAGCTATTGCTCAAAGAAAAGAATAAATAATGAGGAAAACAAACCCTTACCTTATGGCATAAATGGTTGAGTAGGGAAAAGTGATAACCATAAACCCTGGTGAATCTCCCGTCCAAGGCTATGTACTCCATGATAATATGGAGGACTTTTCTCCAAAGCACCTTGATGGAATTGGCTTCAAGTAGGTATTGGAGACTTTAACCAAATTTATTTTCTCCTTATCTTTCTTCATAAATCTAATTACTGCCACGTCAGAGAACCTTCTATCACACAAGAATTTCATGCCCTTAGTCGACATACTAGTCACCTCCCCTATGAGATTCTCATCCAGCTTCACCTTCCTCCAAAAAAGGACAATTTCTCTATTCTTCTGGGTTTTCTCAAAGTAATTAGTGGCCTTTGGATTAGGCCCATGAAGTTTTTCTAGGAATGGGAGCAACCTTTTGTGTTCAACTTGTTTCCAAACCTTCGGTTCCTCGTGTGCATTTCATAGCTCTTTGGCTCGACCCTTTTCCTATCTCCTCCCATTTTCATGAACAATGTTGGAATTTGTGCCTCAATTCTTACTGACATGAAATTCTTTGAAAGAAAAGTTGGTGTGACATCATGGATATCTGGCCGACTAACTGTTCTGAAGCTCTTAAAATGTTCATATCACTGTGACAAGGTTGATGTCTAGCTGACAAGTCTATCACTATGACCTTGTTTATTTGCTGTGACCTTTTGGCGAATGGAAACCTTCAGGCGATAGTGTGATCTTATCAGGCATCAGGGAGACTTGGATGAAGGGTCTATGGTCAGTATGTGGTCTCACCGACTTAGAATGTCTCACCGATAGTATATGGTTTATCGGTGAGATAAGGGTTTCGGCAAGATGTCTTCGCAAACTTGAAATGTCTTATCGATATTGAATATATATCGGGGTAACATAAAGGTCGTGGGTAGTTGTCTCAGTGATGAAGCTAGGTCACGCTGATGGGAGTATTCACATGGTGTCTTTGGTAAGACATGGGGCTCTTGGAGAAAGGTCACGGTGAAAGACACGAGTCTTGCCGATAATAGTATGACTTCGATGTAACACGAAGTGGTCAGTGGAAAGTGTTAGAGTAAAGGTTTTAATTTAATCATGTTGATTAAATTACCTTTATTCCTCTCTTAAGATTTCACTTTAGTTTGCATTTTGTGACATTTAATAATTATATTAATTATTAAATGTCTACCTATTAGGGTTTCTTTTAGGGTTGCACAATATCCTTTTATAAGGATTCATCATTGTAATTTATCTCTCTCTCGGATGAATACATTTTTTAGCTTTCAGAGCACCCTTGCTTGTGTGTCTCCATCTCTTCTTTTTGTGACAGGTTATTTACATGCAGGTTATCTTCGGGGTCTGTGAAGTTGGCTTTCTCAACTTCAACATGGTATCAGAGCTCTAGACCTATTGCTTCCTATTCTACTTCTGAAGAATTTTGAGCTACGAGGGTTTAATAGGGATTTTAGAGGTTTTCTGGTTATTTTTGTTTTGGATTTGGCTAACTCCATTTTTTGGGTGCATTTTGGGCCCAAACGGGCCTCACGGTTGGATTTAGAGTGGCCAAAAACCCATATTTTCATATATGGTTCGACCTATTTGGGCACTGTCGACTGGGGAGGAAAATATTTTTACCTAGGGGTTGTACGACCCCCAGAGCACGTTTTTCAAGGTTGAAAAAGCAAAAAAAATATTAAAAAATTAAAAGGGTAAAATTTTCGGGCGCCTCCCGTGTAAAAGGATTCAGCCGCCAGTTTGGGTGGCGGCCTCCGCCCCTCACCACCACCGGGCCACCCTAGCCTCACCCGCCACCGGCGTTTTTCTTACCGCCACCACCGAACACTGGTTGCTCACTGCCTGCGCTCCGAAACTCGCCACTCCGACGACCGCCGCCACCAACAGCTCAGCCCCCGTGGGCGTATTTCGCAGAGCCCAGGGTTCTATCTACGACCGGGAGCCTCCGCTGGACCGCCCGCCCCTGCCCCTGGTCGTATTGGTGACCAGGGGCCATGTCGAAGCCCCCAGGCCAACAGCCCCCTGGTCCGCCCACATGACCAGGGGCCCTATTTTTCTTACACTTGAGGGCTCCTAGTGGCCAAATTGGACATTTTTAGGGGACTTTCAGTAAATCGGGTATAAAATGGGCATACAATCTCTGTTGTTTTAAAATGAGATACCGTTGGAAAGCTGATTCCAGCGCCGATCTGATGGTATAGGTTTTATTTTCAGATTTTTCCATTTTGATGCTGTTTTATCAGTCAAAGTAAGAACAAGATTTTCGCACTCCCGGAGTCGTATCTTTTGCGTCCGAACTTCATTTTTCACAAACGAATAGGCATTGGAAAGGTGTTTCTGTAATATTTCTAGATCTATCATTTATTTTTCCAGAATCTTCCACAGGTACATTTTATTCAATTTATTGTGTTTTCACACATCTATCAATTACTTGGATTTTTTGGCACCTGGAAATGATTTGTTTGCATGGGATGGATTTATTTGATCTGATTTATCAGTATTGAGGTTAGTTATTCTCAGATGTTTTAATTTGAAGAGTTATCATGGGTTTTTCTACTCACCCTTCAGTTATTTTTCTGGAACGGGGTAATTATGAGTCATGGGCAAAGGGCATACTTACACACTGTAGGTGGCTTAATATTTTTGCTTAATTGTATGATCTCATACCTGAACCAACAAATTCAAAGGGAAAACTAGCTTGGGATATCATTAGAAATCACATAGTAGGACTTATATTGTCTAGTGTTGATTCTAACACTGTGTGGGCTATATCAGGCATTGATTGTCCTCACTCACTTTGGACACATCTTTGGGAGATCTATGGAGACCCCAGTCTTTCTCCATTACCAGAGGATCCTGCTTTAGATTGTCTTGAACTCATTGGTTGGAGAGTGAACACACCTTTTGATCATGATACTTTAAAGGAACTTCAGTATTTAGACACCCTTACATATTTTGATGAATTAGAGGATTGTCTCACAGTTCCTACTCTTCAGATTGAGATTATACTTGTATCGACATCTTCTCCTGTTGTTCTTGATTAGTTTGATATTGCCTCTTCTTTGGCTCCTACTGATTCAGCTAAGCAGGACATCATACATCTTTCAGACATGGCTACTTGGGATTCTTATCTTGCAGGCATTTCGTCTTTGTTTGTAGAGTCCTATATTACAGATCTGGAGGATTACTTTGAGGATTTTTAGCTCCTCTTTGTTGATAGCCATATTCCTGCTATTAGCCCACCATCATCTGTGCATTCAGAGGTTGTAGTTCAGGAATCTTCAGTTCAGTTTGGATTTGACATCTTTTGTTTCAGTTCAGATAGAGAGATTCTTTAGCATCCTATCATGGCACACATCTTGAGACATCTTGGTTCTTCTCTTTTCACTGGGTTTCTTCGACATTGTCCTTTGGATCCATTTCTTCCCAAGGGGAGGAATAGTATATGCCACTTCAGGATCTCTTTCTGGATTCTACCTCAGGCATCCATATGTGCGACAGGAGTTTCTTCATTGTGGGGGGGCCTTCTAGTCTCTTTCTATTTCTCTTATGGAGAGCATTGTACATGTACTTATATGATAGAAGTTGTCTATGGGGGGTCTTATGTTATCCACCTCCTATCCTTCTGTTATTAGTGCATTTATTTCTTTCCTCTCTTTTTGGAGTAGAGTTTTTCCCATGAGGTTTTCTCTATTTCTCCACTTTACAGAGATTTGGTTGTAATTGGGTACCTGATCAGGCCTTGTTGCCGGACCCAAGTTTACTTTCTTGCATTGTAGTTACCTTTACTTTCTTGCACATGTTTGTAACTGCACTTTTGCTCATCTTAAGGGGGGTGTTAGAGTAAAGGTTTTAATTTAATCATGTTGATTAAATTACCTTTATTCCTCTCTTAAGATTTCACTTTAGTTTGCATTTTGTGACATTTAATAATTATATTAATTATTAAATGTCTACCTATTAGGGTTTCTTTTAGGGTTGCACAATATCCTTTTATAAGGATTCATCATTGTAATTTATCTCTCTCCGATGAATACATTTTTCAGCTTTCAGAGCACCCTTGCTTGTTTGTCTCCATCTCTTCTTTCTATGACAGGTTATTTGCATGCAGGTGATCTTTGAGGTCTGTGAAGTTGGCTTTCTCAACTTCTACAGAAAGTCTTGGTGAAAATGAAGTGTCATGCCAACAGTCTTCAGGATATCTTTGGGTGCTCAGAGAAACGTCTTGGAAAAGGGCATAAGTCTTGCCGACTCGATAAGACTTGGTCATGCCCGATGAAAGGTCCTAGCAATGAAGAGCAGTCTCACTGACTCGGTGAGAGGTGTTGGCGAGATCGGTATGTCCAACCAATAAGAATGTTTGTTCGTTGTGACTTATGTCTTTTGATATGAGTCTCGCCAATAAAGGAAACTCTTGCCAATAGGAATGAAATGGATGGTGATGGATTCGATATGACTCATGGCACTCGTTACAATGTCTTGTCAACTCGTGGAAGCTATGGCAATATCAATATGAAGACTTTGTGGCATCGGGGAGACACTATTAGTGTCTCACCAATATGCCAACAAAGTTGAACGCCCTTGACCAGATTGACCATCCTATGTGGCATCCTGCTGGACCAATCATAGCAAGTGGATTTCAAATGGATGATGGTTGGTTTTTTGCATTAGTTGCAGCGCTGGAGAAAAACTGCATGCAAGGAAAAATATGAAAAAGCATGGAAAATTTCTTCAATGGGGCATTGGCGGATAAGGATCAACAAGAGGATAAAATCAGAATTTGATAAGAATTCTGAGAGGAGTATTTTGAGTTGTTGAGAGCATTTCCTGTGAAAGAGATTGAACAGTGAAGCTACTGTGACTAATACCAAAAAGTTGTCTTTCTGATTGTATGTAATTTTTGTTACTGTAATACAAAAAGATTTAGCTTGGTGTGGTGGGTTTTTTCCCAATAGGGTCTTCCCACGTAAATATGGTGTTCAATTTGTTTGTGTGTTTTTATTCTATTTTTGAAAATATTTCATGTGTATCTTAATTAGTTTATAATTTAAAAATTAAAATCCCTATATTGCATTCTTCCCTTTGGATTTGACATTAGGAAAGTGTTTCCGCACCTCTGCTTTCCTTACAAGTGGTATCAGAGCCTAGCCAGTTGTGTTATCCTTGTGAGTGAGTTGGGTTTTTTGTGTTAAATTTTTTTTAGTGGGAGTCTAGTAGAGGTTTGATAATTTAATTACAGATTGAGATGGTAAGCACATCCGAAAAGATGGAGATAGAGAAATTCAATGGTAGTAATTTTGAGATGTGGAAACTCAAGATGGAAGATCTGTTAGTGGATCATGATTTGTGGCTTGCTGTGTCTGGAACAATGCCTCAAGGCATGAAGCAAGAGAATTGGGATCTGTCAAATAGAAAACCAAAAGGGTTGATAAGGCTCTGTTTAGCAGATTTTGTTCTTCTAAATGTACATGAAGAAAAGACTGCATCTTCCTTGTGGAAAAGATTAGCATCCATATATCAAGGCAAGTCCTTGATGAACAAGTTGTTCTTGAGGAAGAAGTTATACTCTTTGAAAATACAAGAAGGAGGGTCTGTTGCTGATCACTTAAATGCTTTCAACATGTTGATTGCTTAATTGACATCTGTTGCTGTGAAGATTCAAGATGAAGATTGTTGCATGCTATTGCTATGTTCTCTGCATGATTCTTGGGATCATTTGGTGATGGCTATAGGGAGTACAATATCCACATTCAAAATGGAAGATGTTGTTGCTTCTTTGTTATCAAAGGAAATGAGAGGAAAATCTTCTGAGATGGAAAAGGAGGCTTTGGTTGTCAGAGGTAGACCAAAGGAGACATGCATGAAGAAAGACAAGAAGTCCAGATCAAAATCGAAAGGGAGATAAAAGTCTCTTGGAAAGAAGTCAAAGGTGAAGTGTTGGAATTGTGGGCAACCTGGTCATGTCTAAAAGGATTGTAAGGAGGAAAAGAAGAAAAAGAATTCTTCTAGCAATGATTCTTCTCATAGTGATGCAGACGCCTTCATTGTAGCTTTGGCTACACAGGCATCAGATGATGTCTGGTTGATTGATTCTAGAGCATCTTTCCACATGACATCTCATAGAGAATGGTTCACGAAGTATGAAGAATACAATGGTGGAAAAGTGTACTTGGAAAGTGAGTCAGAATTCAATTCCCTAATGGAAGAGTAAAGGGAATCAATGATGTAATGCACATACTAGGTCTGGCTCAAAATCTACTTTCTGTAAGTAAGCTGAATGATATCGGAGTGCAGGTCACATTCTCTAGAAATGGTTGCAAGATGACTAGAGGCTCTATGGTGCTGGCTAGGGGTGCTCAAATTGGTACCCTATACAAGTTGGATGCACTGGCTATCCAATGCAATAGTGTCTCTACAAAGTCACTTAAGGTTGCTCATGGAGAAAAGGAGGAAAACATTCTTGATGGTGTAAACTCCATGGAGATTAAACTTCTAGCAGAGAAGAATACGCTCTGGCATCATAGGCTAGGCTACATTGGTGAGAAAGGTTTGAAAACCTTGAAAAATAAAAACCTGGTAGAAGGGCTTGAAGATTGTGACCTTGAGTTTGATTTTTGTGAACATTGCATATATGGAAAGCAACGCCATGTTTCATTTTATTCTAGGCCCCACAAATCTTCTGGTTTGCTTGATTATATTCATTTTGATGTGTTTGGTCCAGTGAATGTTCCTTCTTTGTCTAAATCAAGATACTATGTGTCGTTTATTGATGATTATTCAAGAACAGCATATGTATATTTTATAAAAAGAAAATCAGAAGTATTCAGTCGGTTTAAGGAATTTAAAATTTTTGTGGAAAATCAGACTAGTAGAAAAATTAAATGTCTAAGGACTGACAATGGCGGTGAGTTTTGTTCAGATGAATTTGAAATGTACTGTAAGGACCATGGGATTAAAAGGAATAAGACTACACCTTACACTCCACAACAAAATGGAGTTGTTGAAAGGTTCAACATGACAGTAATGGAAAGAGCACAAAGTATGTTGAGCAGTGCTAGCTTGGAGGAGAAGTTCTGGGCTGAAGCAGTCTCTACAGCATGTTGGTAAATCGCTCTCCTAACTCTGCTCTTGTTGAGAAGACACCTTTGGAAGCATGGTCTGGAAAGAAGCCCCCTCTTAGACATATTTGTGTCTTTAGCTATGAGGCATATGCATATGTGCCATTTGAAATAAGATCTAAATTGGAAAATAAAGTTGTAAAGTGTATTTTTATTGGCTATAGTGCTGGCATAAAAGGATACAAATTTTGGAATCCTGAGACTAAGAAGGTTTTGCACAGTAGAAGCATTATCTTTCATGAGCTAAAACCTTCTACTTTGGATCTGTAGTCAGAGAAGAAATCAAAAAATGAAAAGGATGTAGTAGCAATTCCTCCGACACCAGATAAAGAGGAATTGAAAAATCAAAATGTACCTGATATTGAGGAGAGCTCAAGTAGTTCTGAAAATTCTGATGAAAATGAAGAACCACCTCAGCCTCATCCTGTGAGGAGGTCAACTCATGAAAGAAAGCAACCTAATAGGTATGGTTTTTCTTTAATTGAGTCTACTTGTGCCTATGCTTTAATTTATAGCACTGATGAACCTAGGACTATGAAAGAGGCATTTAAAATGTCTGATGCAAACTCTTGGTTGGAAGCCATGAATGAGGAAATGGCATCATTAGACAAGAATGATACTTGGAGTTAGGTGCCATTGCTTAAAGGTAGAAAAGTTGTGGGTTGTAAATGGGTGTTTAAAAAGAAAATAGGCCTGGACGGCAGCGTGGAAAAATATAAAGCAAGGCTGGTTGCGAAAGGTTATTCCCAGGTAGATGGAATTGATTATGGAGAAATATTTTCTCCTGTAGCTAAGCATACATCTATTAGATTTATTTTTTCACTTGCAGCAATGTATGACTTAGAAATTGAGTAGATGGATGTGAAGACAACATTTCTTCATGGTGATCTTGAAGAAGAAATTTATATGTCCCAGCCGGAGCACTTTGTGGAGAAAGGTAAAGAAAGACTGGTTTGCAAGTTAAACAAATCTTTGTATGGTTTAAAACAGTCCCCTAGAATGTGGTACCAAAAGTTTGACACGTTTGTTTTCTCATTGGGATTTGTAAGATCAAAATGTGATCACTGTGTGTATTACAAAGCTAGAAGTGATCAAGTCCTTATTATTGCACTCTATGTTGATGATATGTTGTTCATAGGCAATAGTAAACTAATGATTTCTGATCTTAAGTCTCAGTTGTCTGCAAAGTTTGAAATAAAAGATCTTGGTGCAACAGGGTATATTGTAGGAATGCAAATAACCAAGGACAGGAAGAATAGAAAGCTTTGGCTCAGTCAGAGTAAGTATGTCAAGACTGTTTTGGAGAGATTTTGTATGACTGATTGCAAACAGCTAGTTGTTCTAGTTATGCAGGGAACGAAGCTATCTGTTGAGGATTGTCCAAAATCTTCTTCCGAGATGGAGGACATGACTAGTGTGCCTTATGCAAGTGCAGTTGGCAGTCTCATGTATGCAATGGTCTATACAAGGCTAGACATTGCCCAAGCAGTGGGAGTTCTTAGTAGGTTTATGGCTAATCCTGGAAGGACACATTGGGATATTGTGAAAAGAGTGTTTAGGTATCTAAAGGGAACTTCAGACTATGCTTTGTGTTACCATGGAAACTTGGCCGAATCACAGAGGACTCTTAGTATTCGTGGTTATGTGGACTCTGATTGGGCAGGGGACATTGACAGCAGAAGATCCACCAATGGATATATTTTCACAATGAACGGTGGTGCAGTGAGTTGGATGAGCAAGTGGCAAGCTGTAGTCACTTTGTCCACAATAGAGGCAGAATACATGGCAGCAACACATGCCTATAAATAAGCAATCTGGTTAAAATGTTTGTGTTCTTAAATTGGCTTTAATGCAGGAAAAATTACTATTTACTGTGATAGTTAGAGTGCTATATGTTTGGCAAAGAATCCTACTTTCCATGCTTGGACAAAATATATAGATGTACAGTATCACTTTGTATGAGATATGGTCAAGGATGGGAAGGTCTCTTTGGAGAAAGTGGATACTCTGGAGAATGTTGTAGATGTATTGACAAAGCCTATGAGCACAAACAAGTTTAGGTGGTGTGCTAGTTTGATGGGCCTCTTGGCCCATGAATTGAAGTAGTTTTATTATGCTTTGGAGGTGTCAGTAAGATCTTCATCAAGTGGGAGCTTGTTGGAATATGTGCCTCAATTATTACTGACATGAAACTCTTTGAAAGCAAAGTCGGTGTGACATCATGGATGTCTGGCCGACTAGCTATTCTGAAGCTCTTGAAATGTTCATATCACAATGATAGGGTTGATGTCTGGCCGACAAGTCTATCGTTGTGACCTTGTGTGTTCGCTATGACCTTTTGGTGAATGGAAACCTTTGGGAAATAGTCTGATCTTATCAGGTGTTGGGGAGACTTTACCAAAGTGTCTATGGTCGATATGTGGTCTCACTGACTTGGAATGTCTCACCAATAGTATATGGTTTATCAGTGAGACAAGGGTTTCAGCAAGATGTCTTCGCAAACTTGAAATGTCTTACCGATATTGAATATCTATCGAGGTAACATAAAGGTCACGGAGAGTTGTCTCAGCGATGAAGCTAGGTCACGCCGACGGGAGTATTCACATGGTGTCTTTGGTAAGACATGGGGCTCTTAGAGAAAGGTCACAGCAAAAGACATGAGTCTTGCCGATAATAGTATGACCTCGATGTAACACGAAGTGGTTGGTGGAAAGTCTTGGTGAGAACGAAGTGTCACACTGACAGTCTTTAGGATAGCTTTGGGCACTTAGAGAAACATCTTGGCGAAGGGCATAAGTCTTGCCAACTTGGTAAGACTTGGTGATGCCCGATGAAAGGTCCCAGTAATGAATCTGAGCAATCTCACCGACTTGGTGAGACATGATGGAACTCGATGAAAGGTCATAGCGAAGTTGAAAGGTCTTACCGATATCAAATGGTCATCAATGTAACATAAAGACTTGGTGAGAGGTGTTGGCGAGATCGGTATGTCACACCGATAAGAATGTTTATTGTGACTTATGGTTTTCGATATGATTCTCGCCTATAAAGGAAACTCTTGTCGATAGGAATGAAATGGATGGTGATGGATTCGGTATGACTCATGGTGCTCGTTACAACGTCTTTTCAACTTGTGGAAGCTATGGCGATATCAATATGAAGACTTTGTGGCATCGGGGAGACACTATTAGTGTCTCACCGATATGCCAACAAAGTTGAACGCCCTTGACCAGATTGACCATCCTATGTGGCATCCTGCTGGACCAATCAGAGCAAGTGGATTTCAAACGGATGACGGTTGGTTTTTTACATCAGTTGCAATGCTGGAGAAAAACTACATGCAAGGAAAAATCTAAAAAGGCATGGAAAATTTTTGTAATCAATGGTTTTTCTAAGGATTAGGAGAAGTTAGCAATAAACAATAAATAATAATCAAAACCAAAAGATCTTTACGAAACACAAAGGAAGTAAATAAAAGAACAAGTATACCTGATCGTCGATACCTCCATGATTCCCTTTCGTAATACCTTCTTGCTTGCTGGATAATGTTGCCCTCAGATTCGTCAATCAAGCAATCTAAAATGCCTACGCCCTACAACAAGATTTGAAGGATTTGATATTTGTCTAAATGCCTATATCTAAAAGCCAATGCCTATTCCTATGCTTAAAATAAATGCCAATATTAATCAAATTCCTATGACAACGAATGTGAAAATAAGTAAACAAATGCCTATAGTAATTACATAAAATATCTGTCCTCAAAAATGAGAAGAAGATGGCATTTTATAGAGAAGGCCATTTCGAACGGACGGATGAGATAAAACAATGACAAGAGCCTAAAATGCATGATCCAGATTTAACCTAAGAATCCCTAATTAGGGTTAGGGCAAAATCTTTAATCGAACGGTCAAAATAAAATCGGATCAACGGTGGAGAATAAATGAGGAAATTAATTAAAGAAATAAAGATTTTCGAAAAATCAAGAAGATAAGACTGCCTGATTTGCAAGATTCAAAAAATCAAAGAGATAAGATGTGAACAGAAGATAAGATTTAGAAAATCAAGAATCTTCCCGATTGCTTGCTTTTTAGAAGATTAATTATTAATTTGAATTAAATTAATTCAAATTATGGATTTTGAGAGATAATAAATAATCTTTTTCATATTATTTATCAAAAAGAACTGACAGTTAAGATTGACATGACATTTTAAATAATTTAATTTATTTAAAATGAGAAGAATATTAATTGGCAATTAAATAATTAAATTTAATTATTTAATTTAGGAGATAAGACCAATTAATTAAATAAATTAATCAATTTATTTAATTAAGACAATCAGTGACGTATTAAATAAATAAATGTAATTCATTTATTTAATAATCAATAAGAATTAAATGCAGAAGGGGGAATTAAATAAATTAAGAAATTTATTTAATTAAAGAAAGACTTAGACAGTTAATGACGTATTTAATAAATAAATGAAATTTATTTATTTAATAATCATGAAGAATAAGTGACATGAATTAATTAAATAATTATGAATTATTTAGTCAATAGTCAAATGTGGACCAAGGACATAATTAAATGTCATAATTAGGCTAGGATGAAAGTGGTAAAAATGAAGCTTGCAGGCCTAGGTCATTTTCAGGTGTCTACATTTTGCCCATCTTTGTCATAATGTAGCATGTCGCATTGTGACAAAGAAAATAAGTCAAAAATATGCCCCAGTGTAAAATAAGATGAGGAAGAAAGACGAGGAGGGTTGTGGTATGCCCCCTCGAGAGGACAGACAGGTTCCAAGAACATGGGTGTGCTCTTGAAATTGATTAGAAGACTAGAATATGAAGAGACAAAGAAATGTTAGTGTAAAAGATATGGATGATGATATGGATGCGATGCCTATATGAGATGGGTGAGAGAAAATGACAAGACTAAAGAAGATGCATGTTAGTTCCTAGACCAAATCCTTCAAAACATTGCTGTAGGACTTTTTAATATTTATTGCTCTTAATCATCATTGGGCGGTAAAAATGACATGAATGGACAAAAAACACCATGATATGACGTAGACCAAGGTGTGCAAGGTCATCCATTACATTACATAAGACAAATAGTCACAGACAAGGATGATCATGACTCATACCAAGAGCATGATTTCCCCAGTCTTGTTGTCATAATCAACCTCAAGCAGAAAAAGACAAGGACAGATATTGAAACATCGCTGCTTCTCTAAATCCTGTTTCCAGGACATCCTTGAGAAACTAGTGACATGATTGCCAAAATAAAAAAAATAAAGTCCCTATCATGATATGTCGTTGCTTTTCTAAATCCCAGAATCAAGACCTCGCTGAGAAGCTAGTAGACATGCGTGTCAATTGTCATGCTATGTCGCTGCTTCTCTAAATCCTGCTTAGTGGGATCTCGCTGAAAAACTAATAACATGATAAAAGATCAAAAGACAATTGTCAAGTGTTTGCCAAGTGTGTTTGGATATCCACTGTTTTGATGTCAAGATGCCATGTTTGATAATGTCGAGATGTTTGAATGTTTAAAGTTTTGATGACCTTGAAAAATGTTGAGACTTGGTGAATTCAGGAAGGACACATCCTGAATAATGCCGATGTTGAGAGGATTTGATCCCTAATGGTCATAAGGCATCCCTCGAAATAATGACGATGCCTAGGAAGAACACATCCTAAGGCATAAATGACAGAATTGGTTCTTCAGAAGGACTCATCTGAAGAATACTGATGTCAGGAAGAGTGATCTTTAATTGTCAAGAAGATCGCTCAAAATGTCGAAAGGATGATGACGACACCTAGGAAGGACACATCCTAAGGCGTAAATGACAATGGTTATCATTCAGAAGGATTCATCTGAAGACTAACCAAAATTTAACAGTTTGACTGGTTTCTGATGATTTGACTTGATTTGACCGAATTTGACTTCTATTTGACTATATGCCGATATTGTTATGATGATATGAGTGACGTGCTGATGAGATTGTCATGCCGAATAAATTATTGTTTTACCTTGTTGTAGGAGTTTTCCCATGTGGAAAACAATTGAAGACTTTTGATGTGTGTGCCAGTGTAGTGTCATGAACCCTAATGGAATGACCTAGTGCGGCCTCGAGGGCTCATCAATAGATGGCCTTGCCTACGTCATACACTCAGAGACCTCGTAGTTCGACACGACCAATGATTTTGTCTTGATGACCAAATATTGCGTCATGATTTTATTTTCACAAATCTAAAAGGACTGTCCTAATGTCTCGGGGACTCAAGCATGAGTCTTGCCTACGTAGCAAATGCGCAGAGACAACGTAGTTCGGACAGATGACAAGGACTGATTGACTTGATTGACTTTGATCAGAGATGACAGTGCACTTGTGTGCCTCGCGCAGTCTAATGTTTTGTTTGGTTTTCTTCAGGACATTTTATGATTTTTAGGTCTTTTTCTAGAACTTTTTGCGATGTTTTTGGGACTCTGATGTCCTTCATTTTGTGATGTTTTTGGTCTTTCTTCAAGACATGATGTTTTTGCTTTTTGCGATGTTTTTCAGGACATGATTTGTGATGTGATGTTTGGTCTTTCTTCAAGACATTTTGCGATGTTTTTGGTCTTTATTTCAGGACTTTTTGCGATGTTTTTGGTCTTTTTTCAGGACTTTTTGTGATGTTTTTGTGATCATACGTGACATCCACTGCAGTTGCATGGTAAACATTTTTCCCCCAGTCAGGTCTAAGACTTGGCCACTTGCAAGGGACATGGACGGGTTGTTGCTGACTTGGTAGACGGACAGTCGTCAGGACTTGATGTCGATCAGTTATCTACTAGGACAGGTAGGGTAGGATGTGATGGCGATCTTGCGGAATAATGGTAGAAATACCTTTCATCCTAGGCCAAGTTAGACCAAGTGACAGTAGACGGCAGAGCAATGATTGATTATGCATGGCACCTGTTTGCCAGGTTTTTCCATGGTACTTGTCCAGAGTGCCTGTTTGCCAGGTTTTCACTATTGAATGAATCATTTTTCTCTTTTCTATTTTCATGATTTTTTGATTTTTTTGGTGTCACCAAGACGCCTGTTTGCCAGGTTTTCATCAGGTGACGATTTTTATCATTTTTCAATTTTTTTTTTGTATTTTATGGCTTTCAGCTCCATCCTCTGATGCTATGCGTAGAACTTTCGAAGATGTAAACTGTTGATGGGTTCTGTCAACTGTTCCCCATCTGGAGTTGCCAATTGATAAGCTTTGGAACTAAAAGAAGATATGATAATATAGGGACCTAGCCAGTTTGGTTCAAATTTTCCTGGCTTTTCTCTGTCTGCTTGGTTCTTGGGATTCTGCATTAGAACTAGGTCGCCGAAGTCAAATTTTCTGACCATAACCTTTTTATTGTAGCTGCGACAAAGGTGGTTCTGATATGCTTGGAGATGATTCAATGATTTTTGTCTTCTTTCTTCCAGCATTTCCAGCTCATGCAAGCGTGATTTTCGGTAGTCCTCTTCATTAGTTAGACCCTTCAAGGAGACTCGTAGTGAAGGAATTTTGACCTCAATGGGTAAGATGGCTTCAGCGCCAAAGACTAGTGCGAATGGAGTGGCCCCTGTAGGCGTACGAATGCTAGTTCGGTAGGCCCACAGAGCGGGCTTAAGTTGTATGTGCCAGTCACGACCAGCGTCATTGACAGCCTTTTTTAAGATTTTGACAATGGTTTTATTGGACGCCTCAGCTTGGTCATTTCCTTGCGGGTAGTATGAAGATGAAAAGTGGTGTTGGATATGGAATCATTCACATAACTCACGTACGTCTTGGTTTTTGAACGGACGTCCGTTGTCAGTGATGATGGACTGTGGGAGGCCATACGGGCAAATAATGTAGTTGAGGATGAACTTTGATATTTGTTTGCAAGTAATATATGTCAATGGAATGGCTTCAATCCAGTTTGTGAAATACTCAGTGGCGGTAATAATGAATTTATGGCCGTTGGATGACGTTGGATGAATCTTACCCACGAGGTCGAGTCCCCATTGAGCGAAGGGCCATGGAGAAGTGATCGGCTGGAGTTCTTGTGCTAGAGCATGAACCAAGTCACTGTGTATTTGATATTTGCGACAAGTCCTGACATATTCAATTGCATCTTTTTCCATTGTCGGCCAATAATATCCAAGTCTCGTTAGTTTCTTAGCTAGCGTAGGACCACTCGAATGAGATCCGCATATACTGTCGTGTACTTCTCGTAAGGCCGTACATGCTTCGTCGGTGTCAAGACATCTAAGGAGGGTATCGTCGAAACTACGGTAGTAGAGGGTGTCACTGACAATGGCATACCTTGCAGATTTTCTAATGAAGGACTTTCATTGGTTATTTGACAGGTTCGGTGGAAGGGTGTGAGACTTTAGGTAATCGTAAATGTCTTGATACCAAGGAGAGTTGGGACCAACAAGTTCACAAACCATTTCCGATTCTGGGACATCGTATGCTGGTATCAAAAGCTATTCTACTAAAAACTCAAATTGTGACACATTTTTAGGGATGTCCAAGAGAGAACTAATAGTAGCCATTGCATCAGCTGCCTTATTCTGTACCCTGGGGATTTGTTCAAAAGAAATCGAATGAAAGCATGTCAGGAAACTGTCCACCATTCTCTTGTAGGGAAGCAACTTCTTATCCTTTGTTTCATAGTCATCATTCACTTGGTTGATTACTAACTGGGAATCCCTGAATACTAGCAATGTCTAAATTTTCCACTTTATTGCCAACTTGAGACCTGTAACGAGTGCTTCATATTCAACAATGTTATTTGTACAAGGGAAAGCGATCCTGAATGACTTTGGAATTGAATCCCCCTGTGGTGTGATAAACAATATTCCAGGGCCTGAGCCATGACTAGTATGAGACCCATCAAAATAAAGTTTCCATGGTGTTGTCGGTTCTGCATGAAAAATGGACTCATCGGGAAAGTCAGTTACTAGTGGATGAGTGGTTTGAATCGGTGCATCCGCCAGTTGATCTGCTATTACTTGCCCTTTAATTGCCTTGCGCTCAACATACTGTATGTCATACTCGCTTAGTATCATGACCCATTTTTCCAACCAGCCTGTTAATGCTGCTCGACTTAGTAGATATTTCAATGGATCGATCTTGGCAACTAGTTGTGTCTGATGACTAAGCATATAGTGCCTTAGTTTTTGGGATGCAAAAACAACAGTGAGGCATGCCCATTCAATGTATGTGTAGTTCAACTCATAGCCTATCAGTGTGCGGTTGATGTAATAAATTGCTCTTTCTTTTCCTTCATGATCATCTTGGGCCAGCAATGCCCCCAGTGCTGAACTAGTAGTTGAGATGTATAAAATTAATGGCTTTCCATGAATGGGTGGCATGAGTACTGGTGTTGACAGAAGGTAATCTTTGATTTGCTGGAAGGATTCTTGACATTTATCCGTCCATACAAAGGGGACACTTTTGCGCAACAGGTACTGGAACGGATGGCACTTATCTGCCAACTGGGCTATGAAACGGCGAATAGATTGTACTCTACCTTGCAGAGTTCTGAGTTCACTAATCCCTCGAGGCGGAGGCATGTCTATGATTTCTTTGACCTTTTCCAAATCAACTTCTATACCTCTTCGGGAAACTATGTACCCCAATAGTTTACCTAACGTGACCCCAAAAACACACTTCTTAGGGTTTAGCCGAACTTTGTACTCTTTGAGTCTCTTGAAAATTTTGTCGAGTACCTTCAAATGATCTTTCCATGTTGCTGATTTGGCCAATAGGTCATCTACATAATCCTCCATTATATTGTGCATCGTGTCATGGAAGATCATGGTCATAGCCCTTTGATACATGGCACCTGCGTTCTTAAGACCGAAGGGCATGACGTTCCAACAGTATGTACCCCATGGGCACGTAAATGTTGTTTTGTGTTGATCCTCAGGAGCAATGCGGATTTGATTATAACCAGAAAAACCATCCATAAGGGATAACATCTCATGTCCTGCAGTTAGGTCAACTATGATGTCAATGTTGGGCAAAGGAAAGTCATCCTTTGGACATGCTTTGTTTAGGTCTCGGAAATCTGTACATACCCGAATCAGCCCATTTGGCTTTGTCACCGGCACTAGATTGGAAATCCACTCAGCATAATCTATAGACCTTATGAATCTGGCATCCAGTAATTTCTTTAACTCGGCCTTGACCAATAGAGCAACTTGAGGGTGCATTTTGCGCAACTTCTGCTTGACTGGTTTAGCATTGGGTAATAGTGGCAGATGATGCAAAACTAGTTTGGGGTTCAATCCTGGCATGTCTGCGTAGGACCATGCGAAGTTTATTTTTTGTTCTGCAAAGAATTTATGAAATTTTGGTTTCTCTTCATTAGTCAATGATGCGGAAAATAGGACCATCTTGGGGTCTTCTGCAGTTGAAATGTTATCCTCTATTGTGTCCTCAATAAGCATCGCCGATTTCTCCTGTTGCACGGGAAGAAACTCCAGTCCTCCATCTTTGGGCGCCTTAGAGAGGTTTTCACCCGCAGATTCGTCCTTTATTTTTACTATTTTATCGTGAAGAGGTGCCTTTTGGTTTTCACCTAGAGACGTTTCATTTTTTACTTTATTTTTACTTTTGCGACTAGAGGACTGGACAGTCTCGCCGAAGTATGTCGTGCAGTCTAAATCAATGGAAAATCTTGATTTGTGGTCCCCACTGGGTATGCCTTCACATAATCCCATGAATTCGGCAATTGCTTCATCATTTTGGAATGTGTCTAGAACTGGTGGTCCTTGTTGGTCCCAATCGACTAGTTCAGGGTAAACTAAAGAGATGCCATCGTCCAGGCTAGTGAATTGGGGTGAGGATGTGGACAGCATGCAGATGGATTCAGTGATGTTGTATATGAGGTTATCATCATCCAACTCGACATCGGACTCTATCCAGTATTCTCCTTCACTAGTGTCATATTCATTGTCGTAATAAGGAGTGAAGGTTTGAGAGCCCTGATTATTAATGTTGTCTGACACTTCAGATAGATTAGATTGGGGGGGGTCAGATGATGGCTGTTGTGTGTCATGGGAAGTGGTAGTAGGACTTTGGCTGTTTGGTGCTTGTTCAATTTTGAATGTTTTCCAAAATCGTTGTTCAGAGGTCAGTTCCCCTGGTTCGAGAAACAAATCATCAAGACAACAGTCACTTAGGGATCGTTCTGAGCCAAATTCCCACTCATGGGAGTCTGTTTCGGTTAGGGTTTCCCTAGTAGTCTCAACACTGTCAGAAGCATGTACTCGCTCATTGGAAAGTCTAGAGGTACGTCGATCGTCATTGTCGAGTGATCCAAACCCTAATCCAAGATACTTCAGAGTTTGGAAAGTTTCTATGGGTTCCCTTCGACCAGTTTTATTTTTTCCAAGGCCACTAGTACCATCGTAGCCTTTAGCCTTCATGATTTTGTAACCTTTACCATATTTTTGAACTGGTAATGGAGGTAATCAAGGGTTTTTCTAAGGATTAGGAGAAGTTAGCAATAAACAATAAATAATAATCAAAACCCAAAGATCTTTACAAAACACAAGGGAAGTAAATAAAAGAACAAGTATACCTGATCGTCGATACCTCCATCATTCCCTTTCATAATACCTTATTGCTTGCTGGATAATGTTGCCCTCAGATTCGTCAATCAAGCAATCTAAAATGCCTACGCCCTACAACAAGATTTGAAGGATTTGATATTTGTCTAAATGCCTATATCTAAAAGCCAATGCCTATGCCTATGCTTAAAATAAATGCCAATATTAATCAAATGCCTATGACAACGAATGTGAAAATAAGTAAATAAATGCCTATAGTAATTACGTAAAATATCTGTCCTCAAAAATGAGAAGAAGATGGCATTTTATAGAAAAGGCCATTTCGAACGGATGGACAAGATAAAACAATGACAAGAACCTAAAATGAATGATCCAGATTTAACCTAAGAATCCCTAATTAGGGTTAGGGAAAAATCTTTAATCGAACGGTTAGAATAAAATCGGATCGACGGTGGAGAATAAATGAGGAAATTAATTAAAGAAATAAAGATTTTCGAAAAATCAAGAAAATAAGACTGCCTGATTTGCAAGATTCGAAAAATCAAAGAGATAAGATGTGAACAGAAGATAGGATTTAGAAAATCAAGAATCTTCCCGATTGCTTACTTTTTAGAAGATTAATTACTAATTTGAATTAAATTAATTCAAATTATGGATTTTGAGAGATAATAAATAATCTTTTTCAGATTATTTATCAAAAAGAACTGACAGTTAAGATTGACATGACATTTTAAATAATTTAATTTATTTAAAATGAGAAGAATATTAATTGGCAATTAAATTTAATTATTTAATTTAGGAGATAAGACTAATTAATTAAATAAATTAATCAATTTATTTAATTAAGACAATCAGTGACGTATTAAATAAATAAATGTATTTAATAATCAATAAGAATTAAATGCAGAAGGGGGAATTAAATAAATTAAGAAATTTATTTAATTAAAGAAAGACTTAGACAGTTAATGACGTATTTAATAAATAAATGAAATTTATTTATTTAATAATCATGAAGAATAAGTGACATGAATTAATTAAATAATTATGAATTATTTAATCAATAGTCAAATGTGGACCAAGGACATAATTAAATGTCATAATTAGGCTAGGATGAAAGTGGTAAAAATGGAGCTTGCAAGCCTAGGTCATTTTTAGGTGTCTACACTTTCTTCAATGGGGTATTGGTGGATAAGGATCAACAAGAGGATAAAATCAGAATTTGATAAGAATTCTGAGAGGAGTCTTTCGAGTTGTTGAGAGAATTTTCTGTGAAAGAGATTGAACAGTGAAGCTACTATGACTAATACCAGAAAGTTGTCTTTCTGATTGTTTGTAATTTTTGTTACTATAATACAAAAAGATTCAGCTTGGTGTGGTGGGTTTTTTCCCGATAGGGTTTTCCCACGTATTTCTGGTGTTCAATTTCTCTGTGTTTTTTATTCTAATTCTGAAAATATTTCATGTGTATCTTAATTAGATTGTAATTTGAAAATTAAAAGCCCTGCATTGCATTCTTCCCTATGGATTTGACATTAGGAAAGTGTTTCCACACCTCTACGTTCCTTAAAAAAAACTCCCTGCAAACTCTACCAGAGTTGAAATCCTGATACAAACTTACGTAGCCATACCAATGTTCCCACAACGTGTGCCACTTTTTCTTTCCAGCTAAGTTAATTAACATAGCCCCATCAAATCTAATTATTTTGATGTACATAACCCTTTTCTATCTCATCATTAAAAGGATTTTCTTCTTTCCCATGTGTGACATCATATTCCAATAAATCCCTTACCTCAATGCCCAAGTCCTTGAATTTCTACAATGCATTCAACCCCTTCTTTTTGACCCCCTCATTCACAAAATAATCTGCCATGTACTATTAGCCTCCCTGTAAACATGAGATATTTTAAATTTTTTAAACTTCTCTAAGATAGAATCAACATCTTCAGTCCAATTCTTAATAGTCCAGGAGGGGGGCGTCCTACCTAGAATGCAATCAATGGCATTTTTGGAGTCCCCTTCAAGCCATAAATTTTTTATATTCAGACTATGTGCTATGTTTATAACTTGAAGGCTCCTATAGCCTCTTCCACGTGACTAGATTAAGAACCTAAGGATATGGTCACTGTCACCAAAAAGTTACCATTTGAGTCCCTAAGCACACCTCCACTTCCTTCCATCCTCGAATTTCCATTTTCTGCACCATCAAAGTTGGCTTTAATCCAACCCTTAGGTGGAAAGCTCTAGCATACACCCTCCCTATCTTTCTTAGCAGGTTTGGAGGCCTTGGAAACGTCCCTTTTGCTATTCCATTCCTTGGCTATCATTAAATCATAGGAAGTACACACCACCACCTCTAGATTAATAGCTTTTGGGGGGATAATATTAAAGTTTTCCTTTATTAACCTAAAGATTTTTTCAAAAACATTATTCTTTGACATCTCCTTGTCCCTGAAAAGTATGTTGTTTTGTTCCTTCCGCACTCCCCAAGAAACAAAAGGGAATATAAAAACCCATAGCCTTCGAATGAAAGGTTTTTGAGATGGAGCTTTCCATTGTGAGAAAAAGTCTTCAATAGACAAAACACCCAAAAAATATTCCAAAGAGCCAAAAAATTTCCCCAAATTGAAGCAACAAATTGACAGTGGAGAAACAAGTGGTTAGCTAACTCTGCCTCACTCTTGCAAAGGTAGCACCTGTTGGGGATCTGAAATCCACGTTTGTAGAGATTATCCACCATGAGCACCTTACTTTGAAGAATCGAGAAAAATATGTTGACTTTGGGATTCAAATGTTTAATCCACACTTTAGACCAGAAAGGAGGGGGGCTGGAGAAAGGGACAACAAAGAGACAACCAAAGACATAGAGTAGTTTCCTAAGGGGTTGTCTGTCTAGAATAGAAGATCATCCAGCTGATTTTGTCCTAGCCTAACAACCATCAAGGAGGATTAGATCGAGGCCAAATCTTGGCTAAACTGACACAAATCCACCCAACTTCCTTCACGCCAATAATCTTTGACATACAAACTAAAGTCATTTTTCAAATTCTAGCCCACCTGTTAAATCGTTCACTTTGATTAGGGGTTCCTTAAAAAGCCATCTATCCTCCCAAAAACTAGCTTGAGTTTTGCTTCTTATGTGCCATCCAACACCTAATTCCACAATAATTTTTTCAACAATCATGTCATTCTAGCAAGCTAATCCACGAGGCAACAAGGGAGATTCTAGCAAAGCTTTGAAAGTCTCGTAGTTGGTCATGTACTTGCTTTTTAAAATTTCTTTCCATTCTCCAAAGGATGAAAATGACCTCCATATTTTCTTAGCAAGAAGAATCTTATTAATCATTCTTATTTTTCTAAGACCTAATTTTCCCAAGGATTTTGGCCTACAAACTAGATCCCACCCTATAAGAGGCATTCTTTTTTTTTCTTTGACACCCGACCAAAGAAATCTTTTTTGGATCTTTTCAATAGCTTCTACATATTTTGCAAGAATTTTGAAAAGGCTTAAGTCATATACCAGGAGATTCTGAAGAGAAGCTTTGAGGAGCTAGATTTTTCTTGCTTGATTTAGAAGAGCTCCTTTCAGCCTGCTAGTTTCTTGCTAAACCTATAAACTAATGATGACCAAAAGGACTCTAAAGGTTTAAGGCTTAAAGGAAAGTCGAGATAAGTAGAGGGTAAGGAATCCACTCTATATCCAATGATTCTAGCAATCTTAATTTGTCTATGTTCAGGGGTATTAAAAAAGAAAAGAGAACTTTTTTGTCTGTTGACCTTCTGACCAGACGCCCTCTCATACACATCCAAATTTCTTTTCAGAGTCTTAGCCTCTATCATAGTTGATCTCCCCATAAGCATAGTATCATCAACATAAGATAAAAAAATGTTTTTGTGTTAGGGAATAGGGGATTTCCTTGGTCAAACCCCATTTGGTAATCAAACCTTGAAAAGAAATAGAATAACATGAAAGAATGATGAATGAACAATATGTAATGTTGCAACTCACTAAACCCTTAAAATAAAGAATGTAATCATGTGTGAAATGGCTCCAATGGATGTGGATCTTGACTCTTGATCTTGATATGAGATAGTGTCTTTGAATGTTTGCTTGAATCATGAAAACCTACATCACAAATGTTAACTTAAAAACACACATAATGCATGAAAACTTTGGCATGATGCTTGAATCATGAATATAGCTCCAACTGCTTGATAATTAACTCTTGAATGCTCTTGATCTTATAAAATTTCCTTAGGAATGCTCTCATCAATTTGCTAAGATAAATTTTGTAAAATAATCTTGTATTTATACTTGTTTATGTCAAATTTCTCGAATTTACAACACTACAAGCCGACATCAATGTTCAAGCATATTCCATCATTTACCTATATGATTTGTTGATTTTTTATTATTTCTTTGCATGTTTGGGTTTTTTTTATATGTGTAATAATTTATTGTTTTTTGTGAACCTTGTGAATGCTATTTACTGCACTTCGTTCACCGACATCATATGTATATAAACTCATGTCTTAATGAAGTTGATTATTCGATTTCTCTACCAAATCTATTATGATATGAGATTAGGAAAATTTTCTTCCTATTATCCTATTGTAATGAGAGAATAATTCCTATTATCTTGTAATGAGGTATTCATCATCACGAATGACATTGACATCATGAGAGGCATTCATTACTCAGACTAATTGATCACATTAGTCAGACCGATCATGACCCCGTCTCCTATCAGTGCCACCACCCATTTGGCATGGCACAAATCAGATCTGTAGGCTACGAATCCAAGAGGGGGGAAGGATTATTGCGCAATTGGAGGGAAGCGCAAAGCCTTCATAGTTTCATGTTGCAGCTTCTGAGTTCCGGGAGTCCATCGTTGAATTCTGAGGTAAAGGAGGAAAGGCAGTGATTATTGCTACTAGTTCTCTAATATTTTTGCAACATTCACATGAATGTTGTCTTTACGGCGGAGGAATCAATGTTGTCGATTTCCTTGGATTATATATTTGCTATCTCCGTCAAATCGTGAACACATACAATGTGTGAAGCTTGAAGAAATCTCATGAGCCTTTTTCTAGGATTCATCTCTACTTTAGGAGCATTTTGCGAAGTCCAATTCTATTGAAATATTTGAATGCCTGTGATTTCATTATTTTTCATGGTGGTCGCATTATAAGTGAAGTTCTGAGTCTCCATTGCCATCCATCATGGCACAGTCTAGATCGGGTCTTTGATGGTGACCAGATCTTATTGACTTGTGGATATAAAATCTTCAGGCCCGCAGCAAAATTTGCATTGATTTGGAGGTGATATTAAATTTTTATTAGGTGGCGTTCTTTTCCTCCTGTTTGTCATAAAAATCAACGACGACTAGGATAATAAAAAATCCTAAATGAGAAATTAAGATCGGGATAAATATGGAGATCAGTAGATAGACCTTTCAAAGCAAGCATGGTGGCGTGTATATGTTCTAGCACGTGGAATGACCTAGTGGAGCAATGGCACACATACGCAAGAAAATAAGTGCAATTTTTTTTTTGTTTTTGAAGAGGTACTCAAATTTGGCAAGGATTAACTATCATTTTTTATAGTTTTTGGGGATATGGAATTTATATTTGAGAGGCTTCATTTATGTAATCCATAACGATCGTAGCTTATATTTCTTAATTTTATTGGACATTTGTAATTGTAAAGTAAATCTCATAGTGAGGAACTTTTAAGTCAAAGTAAGATTAAGAACACTTGAAAATGAAATATAAGCTAGTCACAATGGCTACAAGTATTTTCAGCTATTTGTTGATGATCATACAAGGAAAATGTGGGTATATTGCTTGCAGGATAAGGATGAAGCTCTATCATATTTCAAAGAGTTTCACGGTCAAGTGGAGAAAAATACGAATCATTGTATTCATGTCCTCCACTCAGATCGAGGAGAGAATACACTAGAATAGAATTCTCCACATATCTAAAAGAAAATGGAATTCAGCATCAACTGACTACAACATACACACCTCAGCAAAATAGATTTATTGAATAGAGAAACTGCATTATCGTGAAGATGGTCTGAAGTATGTTGAAACATTCTCAACTAGAGCATGCATATTGGGCTGAAGTTGTTCACACAATAGTTTGTCTTTTGAATCATGCACCAACCAAAGCACTTGATGGCATTACACCAGAAGAAGCATGGACATGGGTAAAGCATTCTATCTCTCATCTCTGTGTGTTTGGATACACTACCTATATGCGCATTCCTAAACAGAAAAGGAAGAAGCTAGAATAAAAATCAATGAAATGTATTCTTCTAGGATATAGTAATGAATCCAAAGCATATCGCCTTATGGATCCCAATAAAAAGAATATATACATTAGTAGAGATGTAATTTTTGATGAAAATAATTATGTAAGTTCTCCTCCTGCATCATCATCTACTTCAAATAGTGCTCCTATTTTCAACATGGATGGTAAAAATGATGGGCATGTTGATAATTAGTCAACACCCACCAATGTCACAAAATCTTTACCAAAGTGGTACACTAGTACCATTCAAGATGCAAAGTTAGATGGAGTTCCAGAAACTTCCACTTCAGGTCCAAGAACTTGCAACATGGCTCGCAATGAGGTAAAATTTGCACTAATGACATCAGTTGTTGAAAATTTTGAGCCATCTACTGTTCAAGAAGCACTAGAATCAAAGCCTTGGAAAGAGGCTATGGATTTAGAGTATCAATCTCTAATGAAAAATGTAATACTTGGGAGCTTGTTGATCTACCACCTGGTAAGAAAGCCATTGGTTGTAAATGATTTTTTAAAACTGAGTATAAAGCATATGGTAGTATAGATAAACATAAGGTTAAACTTGTAGCCAAGGGTTGTGCCTAGAAAGAAGGAATAAACTATGAGGAAACATTTGCTCCCACTGAAAAGATAAAAACCATTAGAATAATATTTGTTTTAGCTGCTTAATTTGGATGGAAATTGTATCAAATGGATGTAAAAACTTCCTTTCTTAATGGGGACCTTAGGGAGGAGGTCTATATAACCTAACCAAAGGGATATGTTGCACCTAGTAAAGAGGAAAAGGTATGCAAACTTGTCAAGTCCCTATATGGTCTCAAACAAGCTCCTAGAGCTTGGTATTTTAAAATTGATGAACACATGCTAAAACATGGTTTTTCTAAGCATCCATATGATCTAAATATCTATCTCAAGGACCAAGGGGGGATATTGTGATCGTTATTGTATATGTTGATGACATGGTTATCACGTGCAACTCAAAAGAAATGATTGAGACAACCAAGAATGATCTCAAGAAGGCTTTTGATGAGACATATCTCAGGCTACTTCACTATTGCCTTGGTTTAGAGGTATGGCAAACAAATCACCATATATTTGTATCTCAAAGAAAATATGCCAAGACATTGCTTGAGAAGTTTTTAATGATGGATTTCAAATCCATGTCTACACCTATGGAATTAGGTTTGTAGTTATCTATTTCTAATTCATCTCCTCGAGTAAATGCAACTCTCTATCGACAAATGATTGGAGGTTTGATTTACTTGACTCACACTAGACCTAATATTAGTTTTGTTGTTAATTATCTCTCAAGATTCATGCAAGAACCAAAGATGTGTCATTGGAAAGCAACAAAATGGGTACTAAGGCATATCCAAGGTACTATGAATCATGGTTTGGAATATAAAAGGAATGATCAATTCTTCTTGATAGGGTGTACAAATAAAGATTATGCAGCTTCAATTGATGATAGGAAATCCACATTTAAATTTTTTTTCTTCTTGGGTTCAAGTTCTATTTCTTGGGGAAGTAAGAAACAAGCTATAGTTGCTCATTCCTCAATAGAAGAAAAATATCATGCAACAAGTGCAATAGTTTGTGAAGAAGTATGGCTACTTCACGTATTACAAGGATTGGGGGTACCACAAAATCAACCTACAACCCTCTATTGTGGCAATCAAAGTGTTCTCAGCTTGTTCGTAATCCAGTATTTCATGAACGGACCAAGCATATTAAAGTTGATTGCCACTTGATATGAGAACATGTTCAACAAAACAATGTCCAACTTTAATTTTATTCAACTTAGGAACAATGTACTAACATCTTCACCAAGCCTCTTGCACACATGAAGTTTGAATCATTTCAGGATTCTCTTATTAGAACTTTAAAGAAATGATGTAATAAGGGGAGAATGTTGGCATATTCCATCATTTACCCGTATGGTTTGTTGATTTGTTATTATTTGTTTGTTTGTTTGTGTTTCTTTTGATACGTGTGATAATTTGTTTTTTTTTTTTAACCTTGTGAGTGCTATTTACTACACTTCATTTACCTCCACCATATGTATATAAATCCATATCTTAATGAAGTTGATTATTCAATTGCTCTACCAAATCTATTAATCAAATATAGGATAATAAAATCTCACCAAGAATTTGATTTGAAATAGGTCCTGGTTAAAGTGGGACTCATACGCCACCTTGGGTGTATGAGTCCTAGTGTCTTAAACACAAGACACAAACTCCAAGAAATGTCGTGTTTAGTGTCACATTTACGATTAGGCTCTGAGACCTAGGTGGGACCCATATTCCCAAGGTGGCATATGAGTCCCAGACCACTAGATCTAGAACACATAACCCAAAATCATGATTTATGATTTTTCATTTATGAAATGTCAAGATTATCTTGAGAAAAATGTATTTAATTATGCTTGTGGATGTAAAACGGGACCAAATAAGAAATAAAGAAGCCCAATTTTAGTAGGGAGGTCCTAAACAAGTGTGAAAATGTAAAGGGATACATTTTTCTAAACTACACATGTAATTTGGTGTTGTTATTCATACATCTAATTTATCACCTAGCAAAGCTTTGTTGGAAATAAAATAGTCAAAAAATTAATGTCTTCAAGATTATAGTCAACACTTTTTAAGTTTAATATCTAGGTTGTTTATAATATTGCATACAATTTTATACAATTGCAATGATATTAGTTATCACTATTGTAGCTCCCAAAATCCTAAAGATAACACCAAAACTTAAGGCTAGTGAAGGTCAACATACGGTAATGGGCTACATTTATGTATTGATAGTGACAATAATAGACCAATGCATGAGAGTGGTGTTGGTTGTTCCAATTAATGCCTAGAATTATCTACATAATAGCCACTTCTAATGCTCAAGAATTATAGGAAGTTGGCCAATGAACAAGGTTTTCAACATCCTTCTATAGTTTAAGCTCTGAAAACCTAAGTGAGTTTACCTTTTAACAACATCTAGAAATATCCAATAATTCTCACAAGATACTTGAATAGAAAAAAAGTTCTCATGGATTCAAACAAGAATATGTGAATTTTGATACAATAATGGGCTAAATTCCATTGTAGAACTTAAATTCTCAACTATGAGAACATCAAATAATTAACGTAACTTAGAAATGCATTGATACTTTTCATTTTAAGTTGTCCTAGACATGTGACAAGCCAAATTTCTTAGATTGGTTCCTTAAACCATGGGTAATAGAGTCATAAAACCTAATATTATTGTCTTATAATAACATATTCTACACTAGGATTCAATTTTAATTCTAATTAAAAATCCCTAAACACTTCAACACTCTCAACATTCCAGCTATAATAGATTAATCTATTACTTTAACATAAGCTATAAAAAAAATTCATCACACAAAACTACAATAATGAACTCAAAGATCTTTGATCATTTTATTCATAATGTAAGAATTAAATTTTGCATTAGAGACAATTTTCATTAAATCATATGTTCAATTATCTATATATTCTCATATGTATATTGTTGTACATAATATTATATTTGTAGACCCTTTTTCTCTATAACCTAGAATAAGACTTAGATTTTTTACAATAAAAAATTTTCCAATTACAATGTCCAAAATCCTAAAACAAGGCTCAAAATTCTCCATATAGAACAAGGAAAAACAAGCTTAGAGCCAAAAGAAAAATGTCACATTTTCATTTGACACTTGTATCATGTGATCCAACAAAATTTAGGTATAACTACCTCACAAGAGATAAAAACACTTTATTCTTGAAGAAAAACCATTTTTCAAGACACTATAAAATGTTTTCTCAAGTGTATAGATGAAGAAAAAATTGAAGCATCTAAATGCAATTTCATGTGTACCTTTGAACCCATACTGCAAATATTTTATTTGAAGGCCAAGAGTAACCAAGAATATTGTTGGCATTATTTAAATGAGTTTAATATTCCTCATTTGACCACTCCTTAGTTTCCTCAAATAATTTAATCAATCTTGTTTCTAATTTTGTCAACTTGTCCACTACAACATTGCATAAGTCCATTTCTACTTTGTTGGTGGCACAAATAGAACTATGATGGGGAGGAAAAATATTTTTGAATTTTTCCCTCTAAATGTTGGTAAAAATTCTTGGAAGACTTCATTAATTACCATTAAGCATTTGATACAATATATCTAGGATCAAAGGATGCATATAGAATGGTTGATATAACCATGAGAGAATGTGGTTAAAATAACCACCTCTACCTTCCTTAACAATGTAATACTATACCATTCACTAACATTCACTAACATACCCCCCTATTACATTGTTCCAACATCTATATCCCAAAAATCTCTAATTCACCATTTAAGGGACCCCCCCTTAAGGTTTACATGACAAAACTTGTTGATTACAAAAAAATGTGTATACATTCTTGAGAAGATTTTCCTTTTAGAGAAACGAATCCTGAATCATGTGAAACTCCTTCAAGTTTCCTCGTAACCCTCAAAAAGGTTTAGCTCTGAGCTAAATTCCCGAGTTTGTCTTCCCATGAACTCCTAAATCATAGATTGTAATTATTGGACAAAAATCCTCCAAGTTGTCTCCTCAAACCTCGTAAAGGTATAATCCTTGGTCTAGATCGTAATTATTAGACAACCATCATCCAAGTTATCTCCTCAACCCTTGTAAAGTTATAATCCTTGTTCATAGTCTCATGAACTCTTTGGGAAACAATCCATACTGAGCTCTTCACCAAACCCCTTACTTGTCTCCAAAAAATCAAACTTCACAATATATTATTTTCAAATATGTCAACAATAAGGAAAAGAAAGAAATTAAAGCCAAAAATGCTTCTCATGCAAATCATCATCTCAAAGTGAGAAGTTGACTTGATATGATGGAAATTCCTCCATTCTCCAGTGCCACCAGCCACCAATATGATCTTGTTACAATTTATCCATTTAATTTCTTAGACGATTCTTTGAATGCCTCATTAGTAATAGCAAAGATGGCCCAAAACATTGAAGCATAACTATTTGAAGATCCATTGGAAAAATTTATCATCTCATCTACAAGATACTGATCTATTATTTTAATGTTTTGAAATGCACTTTCCCAAGCATTGGTAGTAAGAAGATAGATTACTTAATTGGCACAACTCAAGGAATATATATCTATTGCTTGATGCTTTACAATGATCATAAAACTAACTTGAGTTGTGCATATTCTCTTGCAAAGAAACTTACCTCCATGTTACAACTAGGTATGTGCAGGATCATCATGGAAAAAACAGGCCTTTAAGTGGCAAAAAATTAAAAAAAATTAGAGTTAGGCAACTTGACATAAAAATTTGAATAAGGTATCCATATTATTTAAAAAATATGTAAGAATAGAATTATAGAAAATTGAATTTAGTTTCTAAACTACTAGGTTTTTTTTTTTTTTTAAATCTATTTGGTGAAAATTTGAAATTTCAATGCAGTAGCACTTAAATTTCAGGGAAAAAATAAGAAGTAGGTGTCTGTCTGACCACCCTAACCACAGTAAAATTATAATTATTTTTTTATAAGATTTTAGATATACGTAGAGGACTCATGTCTCGATGTGATGCATATGTTTTTGTAATTTTTTTCCAAGTAAATAATTAATTATGATTTTTTATTACAACTTTTAAAAAATATAAAAGCTCATATGTTTGACCACCTTACTTGGTCAAAACTTCATGAAATTCATTTTTTTTAATCCTATAGTATGTAAAGCATAAAATGTGACGCATTTTTCAAATTCAAAAAATTTGTTACCGTTTGAAAGCTATAGATGTTTTTCAATCAACCTATCAATCAGGACTTAAGTCGTAATTCAAAGTAAAGCATAATTTATTTTGGTGGAAAGATGAGAATCACTTTTAAAAACCCTTTTTGTTTCATTAATTTTGGGTAAAAAAGGTCATTAGCCACATACCCTACACATACCCATCATATGACCACTTTTTGGCCCATAAAGATCCTACACATACCCAACTAATAAGTAATGAATTCAAATGACCATGAATCCTCATATGTTTCAAACAAATGATTGCCCCACTCTTGATTGCATCATCTAACACACACAATACTTGCTCTACTTCAATGATAAAGTTGACATGATTAGGTGTATCAATAATATTAACTCAATAACCATCCCAACCATAGTAGGTGGCAACATATTAAAATGTAATTCCTTTTATGTGCTCCCAATTCATGGATTCCATCTTAGAGCCTACACCATATTTTTCATAGATTTCAATACTAGACTATTAAATTTTAAGCACCATACCATCAATAATGAAACAGTGTTTTCTTTATAGCCATGGTTTACATTAGCATCAAATTACAATTCAATTGGAGATGAAAAAACCAACTTGAAAAATGTACTTCACCATTATTTCCTTTATGATAATAGGTATGAATAGAGGTGAGAAACACACAAAAATTCAATCATATTGAAGGGAAGTGAAACTTACACCTTGAACAATAAATTCACACTTTGTAGAAGCTCATTCCAATCAAACTTGAAATTCCTTATATGTCAATCTTGCACATGCCAATCAAAACTTCATGCCAAGCATCTCATATTGATTGCACAGGAACACCAAGGGATCTAGATTCTTGGGTAGCAATAGATGGGCGACACAAATAAGTTATTTTTCTTCACAAGTTTCATCCCATAGAGTGCATATGTATATGATTTTGTGCTTCCTTGACCACTTCAAAGGCCACACCAACTTTTAGACTAAAAAGAAAACATTACACCATCACTTAGGAACATTACGACATGCACAAGCCGAGAAAAACTTCTCTAATACCAAATTTTGGAAAAATATCTTGGAAGACTTCATTAATTACCATTAAGCACTTGATACGATAAATAGGATTAGAGGATGTGCATAGAACTATTGATATAACTATGAGAGAATGTGGTTAAAATAACTACTTTTTCCTTTCCTAACAATGTAATACTACACTATTCGCTAACTTTTGCTAACACCAAAACCTTTCACATTCCCAATGTGGATGCCTAAGATACTTTATCCATAATTATGTGAAACCTCCATTGACATTAAATACCCTCTTGTAAATATAATTACAATACTCTAATATTTAATGATTTTCTCTCAAGTCCACTAGGACATATTCCAACAAATGAAGAAAGATATGAATGAAAAAGGTTTGTAAGGTTAATGTAACTAACCTAATACATTTGAAAGAAAAAAAATTAACATAAATAAACTTTCAGTCATAATAGGTCAACATTGAAAGGGTTATACATTGATAAGCCACTGGTCATAAAATCCAACTATATTAGAGAGAAATAGAGATAAATCTCTAGTCAAATAGTTCATCATTATAATGGTTTTAACATTGGAAAACTTCTAGCCATGTAGGTCGACTATAATAATGACAAATTTTAAAAACAAGCGTAGACTATACCATAAAATTTACAAATTTTAAACATAAACCAAAACGAGTGTTAGTTTTAAATGACAAATTCTCACCAAAATATTGAACAACAATTCTTTGACAAAAAAAAATGCATTGGTCAACAAATAATGACCCATAACCAACCTTCAAAACTCATAATGAATCTTTTGCAAACAAATGAGAATGCAAAGTAACAATGATTCCTTCACTAAATTATTAGTTATATAAGAATATCATTTTATTAGTTATAAAAATATTCATTTCAACTTTCTTTTCAATTATCAAATGAAAATATAGGTAATTATGAAATGATTCACATTTTTTTTTTTATATACATTATTGATTAAATAAAGCATATTAACAATCTATTATTTACTACAATGCAATTGGTTTCAACCTCCTTTATAATTATAATACACATTATGTAACAAATCCACAAAATCCTTTGTGTTATGTACTTTAGTTGTGAAATTATCATTGTTTCTCGTATTATTTGTAACTTCAAACATACTTACTAGCCATAATAAGTAAGAAAGAAAATAAATATTATGTAAATGTACTCACAAATTTGCCTATGTCAATAATAAGAAATAAAATAAAATATAGACAAAAATTGAGATGGATATTTTAAATTATATATTAGTAGATGATGTGTTGTAAAAAGGGATAAATTAGGTGATTTAACTTGTGGAAAAGGGGCAATAAATAAAAATAAAAGAATTATGAAGTGGAAAAATAAATTTAGGTATATAGGAAAAGGCAAGTGAAAGGAGAGAGAATTAAAGATGTATAATTATATATGAAAAAGTAATATTTTCAAGAGAATACAAAGATGAGATTTGAACTTGAGTATTTCTATATATTCTTTAAATTGAGAACGACGATTTCCCAAATTTACATTTCAATATTATACGCAGAATAAAAATATATCTCAAGTTACACTTTATATAGTAACATCCAATTGCAAATATAAATGTATAATAAACACTCAATTTACTCAATATATGTGACAAAAAACAATAGATATGTTTGTTAAATCCCCAAGAGGAAACGGCGACATGTTATTAAAATTTTCAATTGCGGTAGGAGAGGGAATTTGTATGATGAGAAATATCATAGAATTTGTTGTTAAAAAAATATTCAATAATCATTTATTCTCACTAATCTCTGAGAAAAATTTCTTTGTTGTATAAGAGTGGAATTTTCACAAGGTTCTCTATTACAGAACCGTATTACAGGCTAAACATTACAAGAAAAATTCATTAGAGCGTAAGTGTAATCTAGCATAGAATGCCATCAATAGAGCTTTCAAAATTGAAGCTACTATTCTAAACAACTAAGAGTTTATACAATCTAATTGCTATTTAGGCGTTTATACGAGAGGCATGCCTTTGACGTATTCAGTGAAGGCCAGTGCCAGTAAGCCAAGCATAGAAAAGTGTCCATTCCACATCTCTACTGAGGATGAAAATATTGGATGCGACTTACTCTCCGTTGAGATTCCCTTCAACATGGGCACCAACGTCCCCACTGACAATATTACTGCACTTAACACAAACAACGACACTCCTCCACTATTGAGTTGCGACCACAAATCTCTTTTGCTTGCCGCCTCCATTGCAATGGCCGACGCGAGCCCCAACATGGCCGCTCTTCCATTAATGATCTCCGATGCATGCCCTAAGAACGCAAACAGGTCTCCAAACTTGGTGCTAACCTGGATGCCACATCGCACACATCAGATAAATTTCCCACTAATCTAAATACAATCCTAAACTATAAATTGGGTATTTAAATTGTTCCTTTCCTTGGTAGAGCTTGATGAAGAAACGCCTTCAATAGGGGACGTCTCCTTTAGATCCTAATCCACATAACCAATTACAACACATTAGAGAAAGCTATGGCTAAAACATATACTCTAATTGAGAAAACAAATAGCAAAAATTGCAAAGCTCTCCCATGCACTTGAATTGGAGGCTCCTGTGTAGCAATCTATTTATATGACCTATGTTGATTGTTTTTTAAGAACCAAGTTTATCTTCAAAGAAGTCTATGGAATTGCCATTTCTAATTTTCAGCGATCCGAAGGGATTGGTCAATGAAGGAGTGAAAGAAACAATGCTTTTCTTTTGCACATTGGGCCATGCAAAACCCAGGAAGGTGATCCCACAGTGCACCTATGGATCTATGCACCTAATAACCAAGTACATTGTACAAATAACAAATTAATTCTCTCGTTAATGCTCAATAAACAAAATATTTTAAAAGGATGGATACTCCTTCACAACACTCAACGTTTAGAGCATGAGAATGGTTAACTTGACATTAAATATTAACAATTACAACTCAATAGAAGATTCAACTATGAATTTATATTGCTACTGAATGATCAAGAAACTACATCACAAATACAAAACCTAGACCAATGCCTTAACCTAGGAAATGGAATCAATCTCAACACAAGAATAATTAGATAACAAATTAACACTTAGCACCACAAAGCTTTTACAATGTTGCATTACAACATCATACCATTGTATCCTAAACCAAAACTTCTTATACATATCTAGATACCCAAATTACATGAACCTATAGCTTCACCCAAACAATTTAATTAATTCGTTAAATTAAAACAAAGATGAAAGCCATACATCATTGGAACATAATAAAGATCAACATTAATAACCCTTTATCATTTTATTAATGGCCAATACAATGAATACACCACAAGAGAAATGGAATAGAATTTTCACCATTTTCTATATTCAAATGCTAGTACTATTATTGAAATTACAATTGTATATCAAAAGACTCAAAACCTAAGGAAAAACTTAACACTATTCTTTGTATTCTCTAATAAAAAATTGCTCTGTGATCAATCAACAACCCATACATTTGGCCATGAATTCCTTCTTATAGAAATGAAGGATAAAAAAGGTCCAGAATGCACACATGCCATCATCTCATTTGACTGATACAAAAGTATTCCCTAATGCAGTTACATTTATATTTCAAAGGAGGGAAAATATCACGTGGGATAAAAACCGTTTGAATTTTTAAATGAATATTTATCTTGCCTTCCAAAAGGCATCATTTAGTTGTTGCATCACTTTATCGACATACTCCAAAATATTTCCACGTACAGCAAACTATGAAGTTGAAAAGCATAAAATGAAGAAATAGGAAAAAGAAAAAGTACCTCCACGTCTATAATCCTTGTCATCAATTTCAAAATAGAGAAAATACAATATTTTAACATTACTGTATGAAAGGCCTAATATGTATTAGTTTCAAGACACATATTGTATTCTCCCTACTATAATTCCCATTTTTGTAGACCTATAATCAAAAAAATGCAGTCAACATTCCATCACATCAACAACCTAATCCTCTAGGAAATCAATATATTGTCTTTCCAAAGTTGAAACTCCTTGAAAGGCCAATTGAATCCAATAACACTTAGATTTTGCTCTATATGGAGCAATTTAGTCACAACCTAGTTTGTATCCCTATCAAACTCTTCAAGAAAAATCCCTACTTGTGTGAGCATGTCCATACTACTCCTTAATATCTACATATCAACACCCTCACAAATTAAGGTTGCTTAGGTAGAAATCACCTCATTTTCTTCATCTTTCCATTCTTGCAAGGGCTTAATTTCACCATTTTCATTCAGGATGTCTGGGAGAAAACTACTATTCAACTCATCAAACCTCTTAACCAACTCTCTAATTTTAGCCTCTAATGGCTCAAATTTTCCTTGGAATTCCTGGATTCCACTTACAAGCTTAAGAGTGAGTTGAATATTTTTTGGCTTACTTATATCATGCTTTGATCCAATAGCCATAAGCCTAACATCCTAATATCTAGGGATCCATTTCTCCTTGAGTGGGATAGCCACTTCCTTATCTCTATCAAAATTTCTTATAGCATCAAACATGGAAGAGTAGTTAGCATGGATGCTAATCAATCTCTTGTCAATTCCTTTGTTTAGATGGTCCAACACAATTGTTGTCACAATCTTTAGATTTTTTATAAGGATCAATCTACCCTATTGTTTTCATCTCTCTTCATATATTTTCAACTTCTCAACTAATTCTTCTCTACTGACCTCCTTAGTCTGATGTGCACCTGAAGTACTTGGTCCTTCAACTAATATAGCCACATTTCACATATTGTATGGCACAATTTTCAATGAAACTATTGGGGGGAATAGAGGTAGATGGAAGATGTTCCTAAGGTGAAGAAGGAGAAGCAGAGTTTTTTTGTGTTAGCACACTGGTTTTCATATTATGCATCTTTTTTTTAACAGTGTCATTTTTGTTTGTAGCTCTGTAATCTTTTGTTGACCTTTGTTGTATTTAACCAACAAGTCATTATACATTTTTCTAAATTTCTCTTTCTTTGCAGTGACACACTCTACTGTTGCCTTTGTAAATTGAAAAACATTCACAGACATTGTGGCTACCTCAATTGTGGAGGTCTTTGATACTCTCTTAATGAATATCCCTCCCCTATAATCTGTAGATGGCTTTGCAACCTCTAGCTTCTTTGTATTTGGGGCTAGGGCCCAAATTACCAAAGTGTTCCATTGCAAGCATTGAAGGCAGGCCCTTGCAATGCAATTTAATCTTACTCCTCAGAATTGTATAAGGGCTTGTCACACCTCCTTACTATATTGAAAGCGGGTATGTGCAAGATCATGATGGGCCAAAAAGTGGCAATATGATGGGTATGTGGTTGATGACCATTTTTTAACCCAAAACTAATGAAACAAAAAGGGTTTTTAAAGGAGATTCTCAGCTTTCCAATGATATAAATTATGCTTTACTTTGAATTTAATAAGTAATTATTTCATTTTCTATTCAAATTATGACTAAAGTCCTAATTGATAGGCTGATTGAAAAACATCTATAGCTTTCAAACAGTATCACATTTTTTGAATCTAAAACATGTGTCACATTCTATGCTTTGCATACTATAGGATTAAAAAAAGAAAAATTGAATTTCACGAAGTTTTGACCAAGTTGAAGTGGTCAGACATACGAGTTAAATTTATATTTTTTAAAAAGTTGTAATAAAAAATTCATAATTAATTATTTACATGGAAAATAATTACAAAAAAATACGCATCACATCGAGGCATGAGTCCTCTACTTATATCTAAAATCTTATAAAAAAAATATTATCATTTTATTGTGGTTAGGGTGGTCAAACAGACACCTACTTATTTTTTCCCTGAAATTTAAGTACCACTGCATTGAAATTTCAAATTTTCACCAAATAGAGATTTTGTATTTTAAAAAAACCTAGTAGTTTAGAAACTACATTCAATTTGCTACAGATTCTATTCTTACATATTTTTGAAATAATATAGATAACTTATTTAAATTTTAACATCAAGTTTCCTAACTCTGATTTTATTTTATTTTTTGCCACTTAAGAGCATGTTTTTCCATGATGATCTTGCACATACCCAAGTTATGGTAAAGGCAAGTTCCCACTTTGGTAGCAAGAGGAGACCACTATTTCTTACTCTCTACCTTCCTTAGCTATGATGTTTTGGAAACTCTCCTTCATTTCCTGCATAACTTGAGCTTGTATAACTTTATTAGGAAATTAGGGGTTTAGGCTTCTCTTCTTGGCAATATTATTAACATATTCATCATTTTTTTCTCTCCACAAAAAATCCAAGAAAATAGGTGACTTGGTGAATGAGTCATCATCCATAAACTATTTTCAAGCCTCTTCCTTGACATCATCTATTTTATTAATTCTAGTTAGATCCACCTTACTTAGTCTGAGGCCCATTTGTTGTGGTACCATCTCCTAAGGGGGAGAAGGCATTCCTTTCTGCATTTCCTCTCTAGTGACAAGAATATCATCCTTAGAGTCCTCATCATAGTCTACCAAGCCACTTGATTCTACCTTTTGTTTCTTTAGAGGTGGTTTCCTTGGTGGTGATGACCCCCTTGATGGTAAATCCAATTCAACAATCTGTGGAGCAGTAAAACTTGGGGGAGACAAGGGTGGAAATTCATGTATCGATGAAGGGATTCTTGGCTTCTCTTGTTGATAAGAGGTGGTCACTACTTTATTTTCCTTTACCTTATCCTTCCTCCTTTTAAATAAGAGTATTCTTTTAGGGGGTTGGTAGGTAGGCTTTTCTTCCATCATAGTGGCTTTTCCCTTGTCTTGTTCTTTTCCTACCACAACTTTCCCCTTGTCTTGAACCAACCTTTCTTCCTTCAATCTTCCCACAACCTGCTCAAAATTTTGAAACACATATTCAACTCTCTAAATTACATCATTTATATTTCCAAGAGCCAAAAGCTATGGGTCCTTTAATTTCATTTCCTTTTCCAACTTGTTGAAATCAATCCATTTCATCTTTCTATCATCCTATTGTTGGAAATAAAAAATGTTCTTGATTTCATCCTTAGGAAAATATAAGTTATGGATGAACCTAGAGCTTTTAATCTTGGCCTTAATTCATGCCATTAAACCCTTAGGGTCATGATTCTTTTCTCTAATTCTCTTCATCCCCAATATCTTGAGTACATCAACAATTTTTCTCCATCCTCCATCCTTTGTGACAAAGTCAGAGAAAATAGTGTATGTAGGGACAAAGGTTCTCACCCTCTAATATTTCAAGTGGTTATCCTCTACATCTCCTAACTTCCATATGACCTCTGGCACATCCCTCAATAGTATGTGGGGTGCAACACTTGTGCCATACACCCTCATAATTGTGTAACTTGGGTAGGGAATAATGTCTCCCCAATTGTGCTCAATATTCAAATCACACCTCCTATCTTTAGGCCTCAAGAAAAAATACAATGTTGTAGGGATTCTTGGCATATTCAAAATCAAGGCTCTATTTAATTTGGAAGTAAAAATATTCTCAAACATCACAAAACTATATTGGTTTTCATTCCTATCCAAGAGTCTAGTCCAACACTAGATACGAAAGTTAATATCATCCTCCTTTCCAACAAATGTCATATCCTTTCTAAAGAATCTAGCTCCTTTGTACAAAAACATATGCATAAGCAATGAATACCACCAAAATCTAACCCCATCCTTACCATTCTTCAATGCAACCAAGCCTTCATATATCCTTTCAGCTAGGTAAGATGCAAAATCATAGAGGGTGTTGCAAGTGGGGTGTTGGATATGAGCATCAATATACATTTTGGCCATGCGCATGCTTGTAGTTGGGTCAAACCCTAAGATCTAGCATAAGGAATAGAATGTCCTTTGGAAATATGTCACAAAGTAATATATACGGAAAGGCTCCTTATCGGTTGGGCCCAAAATAATTTTCCCTTGACCTTTAATAGATGCAAAAAAGTGTTGCAATACTAAAACCTTGAACGTATGCCTTATTTTCTCATACTCAGCTTTGAGTGCATTCTCATCAATCTTTACTATATCTTCACTCCATTCAGTCAAATTGAAGACCTTGATAATTTCCTCCCTAGTGACCTTAACCATTTCAATGCCATCATATGTTCTTACAACCCTAGAGATTGGGTCATAATTTTTTTCCACAAATCTCAGGAGGTCAACATCCATGTATACATTCGGCACAACCAATTTTCCCATGTCTAATCTCCAAAGGTTACCAATGGGTACACCACAATTTTTGTTACCAAACCAATAGTTGAATTGTTCCCATCCAGTGTATGGTAATGTGGAATCCTTGATATTACAATGTTTATCAATGAGACCATCTACAATTTGAGTTCCTTGGAATAATAGTTGACCCTTGGGTTTATTAGATGTGGAGGGTTTTAATTGGCTAACAAGATCCTAGGAAAGGGGACTTTTCTTCTCCTCTGATTTTGAAGTTTAGGTTCGTGGAGGCACCATGGCAGTGAGGTTTCTCACAAATGATGCAACTTAGGGAGTGTAGTTATTATGCAAATGATACAAAAATGCAATAATGGGTCTCAACCACAATGCCATGTTAGATACCTATGTACAAATGAAAATGAAATCTCCTACAAATAGAGAAAAGGAGAAAGCCTCACGGGACAAAAATCCACTCCAAAAAAGAGATATAATGCAAATCATGTATAAGTGATAGAAGTGATGTATGGAGGTCTCAACATCAATACCCCCAAGAGCTACATCCATTACAAGAATACAATATAATCAATAGCACCCCCCCCCCCATAAGAGGGAAATAGAGAGACTATATAGCCCCCCATAATGTGTAATTGATTGAAAAAATGGTAAGTGTCTGGAAACAAAACATGATCCAATGTCGACAAATTTTTTTTATCCCTTTCAAAAGAAACAAAATCAAATACAAATGCAGGAATGCTTCCCACTCCAAATAGGAATTGGTAGGAAGAAAAATCCATATGAATGACAATGATGATGTTGTCTCTGAAAACTACTCATGTGTCTCCTTGCCCAAGGAGGATGAATATGCCATAATCAAATTAGGTACATGCCTAATCAAAGAAGAAGGTGATAAACCGGGACTATGTGGAAACTAATGTTGAACAATAGTCAAAGACAATGATGGTTTGACAACTACTGTGCAACTATTGTCATCAAATAAGAGAGATAAACCCTCAAATGTGTCGTCCATATCTAAAATGTGAGACTCTACAAAAAATGATGCAATGCTTGATAGATAGGAATCCCAATAAGGAATACAATTAGACACTTGTTACATGATGAATCACCATAATTTCTCAGTGAATCACCAACATAAGATGAATGGTCCTATTGAATAGGAATGATGGAAGCCTCAATCAATGACTCTACACAAGGAATCACTAAAGGTGAAGGTCCATTAACTTTCTCTGATGGAGAAGGAGCATCTAAAGAACCCTTATCATCTTCATCTAAAGATTCAAAGCATTCCAAATCTGTAAATTCCTGCATAGTATTATGATCATAGGGTATCCTATCTATAAAATAAAGAGGCTCACGACATTCTGGATCATGATCATCGAGGAATGGTGGAGTATCAGGATCTCTATATATCTCCCAAATCTTAGTCCAAAGAGTATGAGGACAATCACAACAATTAATACCTTTCAAAATATCATCATCAACATGCATTGTAATAACCCCTAAAACATTATATCTATTGCAGCTCTAAGAAATTTTTTGAATACCTTGACCTAGATGGGGAACAATACCATACAAATGTGGCAACAATTCAAGTGATTAGAAATGGTTTATGATGCCATCTCTCCATTGCTTATAGTTTCCGTTTTGCAACATAATCAATGAAGGATGAAATGAAAATCCCATGATAAAATATGATTGATCTCCAATATTATAGAGACATTGACCTTCAATAACAATTAGAAATTCCCAAATATGATGCACAACTGAAATGAACCCTCCAAATGCAAATAAACCTTCTCCAAATTGTAGTATTTCCAAGTTTTCAAGAAAATGCCTCAAATTGAGAAAACTCAATAGAATGTACCCGAAGCTGAATCTAAAAAAGTGGATGAACAAGATGAAAGAACTCTGAATCACCTTTGCAATGCCACTGGAATCTCCAAAATTTGACAAACTGGTGAAGAGATATGAGCTCGAGATTCCAAAAGGAAGCACTAACTTTAGTTGGCTATAATTTGTACCTACAACAAATTCTGGAAAAATGCTCTACACCATTGCACGAAACCAAATTTTTGGTGATATCTCGTTTGCAAAAATCTAATATACTAGTGAAAATTTATGCTTTGTTAAAAAAAAAAACTACCCTATTAGGGTGTATAGGCTAAACAGGTGCAAAAATCAAGTACCTAGGGGCAAAAAAATAGATCCAGGGGGAAAAAAATAGACCCTTGGGCTAAAATATTGGTCGTTGATGTGACCAATCCATTTGGATGAGTAAAAAGCATAGCCATGAGTGGTGGCGATAGCATGGTTGAAGGTCGCAGTGTCGCTCCGCTTGGCTTCACCTATGCTAGAATAAACTAGTGGTTGCTATGAATATTCCTAGCAGTCGGTGGAAAATCTCTTGGGACTGGAGGACAACAAACGGAGGATAGACGACTAAGGAGTACAAGCAGCAAGAAATGAATGGTGGCAGAGTTGGATATGATAGGTCCGATCAAAGGCCGACCAATCAATAAAGACTCCTACATATTTTTCAATTTAAACCAACACTACGAATATGAAAATTTTAATATTGCGTTTTAGCAATTGAAATTTCAGATAAATATATGTCAATAGATATTTTTCAAACCCCCTTTAAAATATGTCAACTGAATAATAATTTTGACCATCAATATTAGTAAAGTCTACAGAAATTAAAAAATTTAGACTGCCAATTAAATAAATCAACTCCAAAATATTTTTCCAAACTATATAGACTATAGCCCGAAATGGAAAAATTTAACCTGCAAGATATATGCCACTTCAGATTGATTTTTTTTTTGTAACACGGGGGGATTTTTCTTACAATTGTACGCTCTATACGCATGCCTCTTCAATATAGCTACAAAAAACCTTTGATGGCCTTTGAATGACGATGTTGAATTTTGATGATTTAATAGGCGTTCTTAGGGTTTTTGGACCTTTTGATTGCAATGGCGAGGTCAAATTTGACCCAATTTGCTTCAGAAATCAACTGCCTCCTAGATGTGAACAACTAGCCCTCTATGCAAACCCTTCAACCTACAATAATCTCCTCAGTTCAACTTCCCGATATGAGATAGCTCTTCTATTTTCTATTCTTTGATACCATGTTGGAAATATGAATGAATAATAACCCACTTGAAGCTACAATATTTAATGGATCAACCAAGAAAGACACTATCCACATGAAGAAGAAAGTGATGCATCATGAGCATGAAGATAATTTGATCAAATGATGATCTATGATGAATTGATCTAGAATCTCTAAAACATGATGAGATATATGAGATAATTAAATACAAATATACAAGCACCTTGTTTATATAGGCAAGGTGAGAGGAGGTTGGATAACCACTTTGGATGCAAACATTATATGTCTAATGCATAATTTTAAATGCATGAGTGAAAGATTAAATTCTTGGATAACTATAAGATAATTAATAAGACATGGCCCCATTTATACTAGTTTCTAGAATGCCACCTACGAAACTAACTCCTAAGTAAACTTATTAATGAATTGAATAGGTCCTCACTAGGAACTAGTTAGGAAATAACCCCATTCACACTAATAGGTTCAACAATGATATTTTGAGATCAATATTACAACCATTTAGAAATGATCCTTTTGATCAATGGTACTTATTCTATATATATGAGTGCTCCAACTTTAAATCTTGTACCAATAATTTTTTATTTTGTCTGATATGAGAATATTTATGCTTGTACAATATTTTGAGCATATTTGTGGCCTTTTTCCAATTAGATTCACGAACCCATCTGTATGCTATCTTTTAAAGGTTGTTTCTTCCACTTTTTGTTCCAACAAAATTTCTCAGAATGGTTATTCAATCCACATATAATAGAAGGATGAAGATCCCAACACATCTCTTTTTGATGTCCACACCTATGACAATGAGAACATTGTATGAATTGTATTTCTTGAATTAATTTGTTTGAATTTGTAATATTGTTTTTATTTCCACTAGCATATCCAAGGCCTTCATTATTTGGCCTTACTATTGGCTCAATGGGCTGTATAATTCCTTGTCCATATTTTTCCAAACCTTTTCCTTCATATCCCATTTGTTTCATTATGTTAAATCCAACATTATTTGAAGATCATTCTTTCTCATTACCCTCACAACTGGCAATATTTGTAGATTCAATAATACTGTTGTTTTCCTTACTCTTTTCATCAAGAGAGGCTTTAGCTATATGACATTTATCAAATAATTTATCTAATCAATAAAACAAATCACTTGTATCACATAACACATTACATAGTGTAGGTTTAGAATTTAGACTCTAGCTTTCCTTTACATTTAAGCTTCAAACTTTAGATTCTAGTTTTCCTTTATGTAAGCTTCAATTAATTCACTGGACAAAAGATCTTCTTCTGTCAATTTCAATATATCTTTCTTTTGTGACCTATTTATGTTTCTAATTCTTCATTTTTCTTTCTAATTTTCTAAGTTCTTCTAAAGTATTTTTCATACATATTAAGTTTTTATTTTCTTTCCTTTCTCTTTTACCAACCTTTCCTATTGAAAAATAATTTTCTTATATTGTATCCACAAAAATAATTACTTATGTAATACTTGATGACAATTGATTTTGGTGGATTTATCACCTTTGCTCTTCTATGCTTTGAAATGGTCTACCACCCTCTAAGTTGCTTCTTCAATGGATGATGGACATTACAATATTTATTCTTTCATTCCTTGATTCCATGATTTGTTCTCAATCCTTCTCATACATATATTTTCCTTCTTAATTTTCATATATTCCCTTGTACAAATATTCTTATAACCTATTCATGTATCCACTCCAAAAGGTGTTATATTGTATGCTCCAAATTAGTCTCCAAATTATGTATATGGTTTGTGACAAGAACTGTAACAAGTTTATTCTTGATTTATCTTATAACTTACTCCAATATGCTGATAAGAATCGCCTCAATATGCTAATCAGATTTGTCTTGATACTTTGCTCCAAAAGAGGACTATGAAGTCTGCACCAAAACTAGTATAGAGTCTCTTTAAATCCGTTTATGATTCCTTTCACATCTGCTGATTTGTTTTTCTTTAAATCGAATGATATTTCAGTTTTGACTTATCTTAAAATCTTCTTTCAAGTCTTCAAAACCTGCATGTATTCCACTTTTATAAATTTTTGATCTTCATTTGTTTGATGTACATGATATATATATTAGTCTTCTCAATTCCCAATCTTCTTTCTTTAATGGTTACACCTTTCAAAATCTTCAAAATCACCTTGTTGTTTCACTTGACTGTGATTTCCTCCAACAGATAATATTTATCTTTCACAATAACTTCACTCAATATAGCAATCTTTCTTGCAAGTTCTTTACCTGCTTGTGTTCCTTGGACTGCCACTTTGTGGCAACATTGAACATATACGTTTTAAAACTTGTAGCTTGTTATGCTGGCAACTCTTTGAAATTTTATACAACTAGCAGCTTCATCAAATTTGTGTCTCCCTTGCAGCGGCCTGGGTGATGGGAGCAATTACCGAATAGGAGCGGTTTTTTCTAGAACTTCAGCAATCATATCCTCCTTGAATCGATGCCTTTATCTCAGTGGCAACAAACATCCGAGTAAGTCAAATTACTAATATAAATCTATATAATCTGCAACCTGCGATTTTACATCTTTACTGCATAGGCACAAGATTGTTTAGTGCTCTGATACTGTATAGAAAAATGGGATAACATAAAATTGATATATTTTCTACATTCAAATAGATAGATCCAAAGATCTTTAAATATGTATCATTTTTGGAAAGATGTGTCTCTTCCATGACATGACTTTACATAATTAATGTATTAGTGTGTAAAATATAATTATATTTTCAACAGTGTTTGTATTGTGTATGGACACCATCTAGTTGCATGTGGTTGGATTAAACAATTAATAATAAGTGCTAAATAATGGAATGAAATAAGCTTGGACAAATCTAGATTTTTTCTTTAAAGAAATTAAGTATTATCTAAAATTGAAATATTTACATGCAGATTTATAGCAGTGTAAAAAACAAAAAATGTCATCAAATTGACAAAAAACATTACATCAATATTTATTTGGCTTTGTACATGATAAGTGAAATTTTTGAGGCTTTCACCTAATATTTCAGAAGCTTTAGCATTAAATGATAGCTGATTTATCATTAAATGATATCTAAAATTTATTTTCTGACAACTCAATAATGGTTGGCAAGTGTGAGACTTGTTTCAGACTCAAATCTCACACTATATGTCACCTATCCACTAATAAAATTTTATAAAAATAAATGAAACTTATTTTAGTTTAATAAAAGATTAATATAAAGTTAACAGCATATATCAATAAACTTTAATATTATATAAATTTAAACACATATAATACAAATATTTGTCATTTTAATAGATTCTATCATTACTTTCCTCAAACATGGTTCACTCGTGCTATTCATAGGGAGCTGTGAGAGAGAAATAGATCTTCCTCCTACGGTCATACGTTTTCAAAAGAATTGTCTTGCCTTTCAACCACTCCCACTCTTTCAATGTTTCTGGCCTGTATACACCACTTGACTTTGATAAGAATTCAAATTCATTGTACTCTATGCAATAGCTATGGTGCTGACAAGGATTAGGAGGTGCACTATATAAAGTTAATTGTGAACCCATATTCCCTCGAAGACTTTCCACACCCGCTTCCACATAAGCTTGAAAATCCTCATTAAAGAACTCTTCGCCTTTAGAGAACTCCAAACAAGATTCAATATCCTCATAAGGTTCAATACAGCGTAGAGTAAACATGGGAATTCCCATGCTGAATTTAGAATTTAGTAAATAACGTAAGTTAGAGAAGTTTTCGTCACACCAGCTCAATTTGATTTCCTCTAACTGTGGGAACTCGCCCATGTTTGGAAGGCCTTCCATGTTGTCGTTATAGACAAGATGGATTATCTGTAATTGATGGCAACCGCTAATATTAGGAGGATCTTGAACGCTCCAGCAATCATATAAACTTAATTTCTTTAACTTCCTCAGTCCTGAGAAGTTGGGAAACTTTTCTAAATATATTAGTTTGAAAAAGTAAACATCCTCCAACAAGACACAACATGTCAAATCCGGTGGGTCCCTTATACCACATTTGCCAAGTCTGAGCACAGTCAAATTTGATAAACTTGTGAAACTTGGAAGGTCCTTTAGATACTCCATATTCCATAGTTGAAGATGTTTCAGTCCGTAACAATACTTCAAACTATTGGGCACCGAGGTAGCTTTTGATGAAACGGACAACTCTAGTATCTTTAAAGCACCTGGAAAATCTATATCTGGACAGGCCGTCACCGCATCACATTCCCGCAATACAATTTTCGACAGTTTCTTACACCCAGCAAGGAGCGGTGAGTAAGCCATCTCACAGCAACTGTTGAGGACAATACTTTGAAGCTCCACGCATCCTGTACAGTCGAGGGGCCCCTTCACTTTATCACACACTCTAAATTCCACTTTCTCCAAATGCGGCAAACCATTTAACCTTGGGAACTCCAAGATGGATGGGCAGCAAACATTAATCTCTCTCAGAGAAACACAACCGGTAAGATCTCCAAGCTGATTGAGCACCAGGCTGACTGCAATGTCGATCTCAAGATGTTGTAAACCTTGGAAGCTGCTTACCTGAGGAAGTTTAAACAATGGATTTACCCCTTCTATCTGAAGCCACGCTAAATGTCGGATTTTTTCCATACCTTCAATTGCTTCCAGGTAACTGCATTTGTGTAACGTGATACTTCTGAGACGACCCATTGCGCCCAAGTAAAGTTCTCTCACATTCTTTACACCTACAAGCTGAAGCGCCAATAGATTTTGAAGGTCCTGGGGGGCGATCTCGGATAGTCTTCGATACATGCACTGTTCCAACTTAGCCAATTCAAACCCTGCATTGTCTTCTGATGATATTAACCCACGTGTACTACGTTGGTCACCCTTCCACCATAGCCATCTCCCCATTTCATTTGCTTTGCTTTGAGCAAATTCAGTATATAGGTCGTGTATACGAATTTCGGGTCCAAATTCTTCAATAAAAGCCTTCTTACGTAGATCCTCAACCTGAAACCACGTATAGATTAAGCGTTCAACGTTTTTTCAACTTAAACACCCAAATCACAAACTAAAAAAGTTTAAAAGCAAATATTCAACTCACTGCTATCTCAATAAACGAGATCTCTCTGTTGCAATTTATTGCCAGCCACTCAGTGACTTTGTGGGGATAGATATTGGGCGGCATATATACGGTAAGAAGCATGAATATGGTGCGATATTCGGGACGCAGGTTATCAAAAGCTTTGCCCAGCACAGCCAACAAGTCATCCAAACCATAACCGGATCGATCCACCCAGCCTTCTATCTCAGCAACCCACTTTGACAAATGCGAACCGTATTTACTGAAGAGGTGGCCGCCAAAAGCTTTTAAGGCTAACGGATGAAATGTTCGACCTCTCCGACTGACCTCTTTGAAGGAACATCGGTTTGCACACTTCACAGCGAAAGCTTTCTCCTCTGTCCCCAACTTTGACTCTTTTACAGATGTCCTCCTGAACAATATGCGTATGGCTTCGTCCTCTTTAAGGCTTGGGACGCGCATGCATGACTGCGACTCAATTTTGTAATGCTTTACTAAGACATCTAAGCTTCGTGCGCTCAAAAGGATGCAGCTGTTTTTCTGGAAGTCTGCCTCAACATAATATGTCACTTCGTCTATGCTTTCTTCCGTGATATTGTCGAGAACCAACAATACTCTTTGGCCCTTCACTCTTCTATAAAACTCAACTTTTGCCTGCACGTTATATTAGAAAATGCAGAATACTTAGACATCTTGTTCACGAGTCTTTGTTTAGAGTCGTTTACATAACACCGGAGCTGTAAAGAAAATTCTGTATGGAAGGGACAACATACTGTAAACAAAATTACAGCATATGAAATTGCTCACCTGATCTTGGTTTGTCAGTGTTTGGAGATGGGATTGAGGGCAGTGAGTGAGATACTGCAGCGCAAGTTTTATTCTTTCTAGTAAATCGCCTCTAGAAAATTCCAGATGGTATACTTTACCTTCAAAATCCCTCAATTTGAAGTTACAGAAAGCCTTGCCAAGTGTAGTTTTCCCATGCCCTGGTATTCCATACAGTCCTGCAATTGGGAATTTCTCTGTTTTGGGATGAACAATGTTGAAAAGCTGTGCAACCTCCTGCAACCAATGAAGATAATTAATATATGACCTTATGCATTTAAGCGTGACAAAAGCAAGAAAAGGAAGTGAGGTGTTTTCACCTGACACATTCGTACTTGTCCTTGCATGTGGGGGACATGATACCTTGGTGAGGGTGCTGGAAGTAGTTGCCAGATTCCTTTTACAATGTCGTCCCTGAATTTCACTTCATCATCACCTACACTGAACTTCAACCCATTATTTCGCCGTATTGCATTCAAAGCGTGGTGCCATTTGGCTCGCCTTACCCCAGATATTCCTAGCTCTTTCCACTTTTCGTTGTCTGGCGTAATGTTTTTAAGAACATCCGGTGAAATCAGGAAGAACAAGGGTAAAATTTTGAGAGTGGGATTTGTACCGGTTATGTCCCTCGCTTCCACGAAAGCCGCGAGTTCCAGCATTGGCCACTTTGTTTCGAGGAAATCTTTAGAGAGAAGCAAAACTGCTGCTTTGCATGTGTTAGCGGCTTCAAATATACGAGAGGGGAAATCTTCCCCCACTGGCAAACTTTCACGATCTTGATCAAAGAAGCAGGACACGCCCTGGTTTGTCAAGTCTCTGTATAGCTGCCTAACAAAAATTTTCTGCTTACCGCTGTGACTGAGAAATACATCTCTACCCAAAAACTTCTGCCCGTGGTCACTGTATATTCAAATAACAAGTGAGTTTTGAAATTGGATTCATATGGCGGACAAAGACAGAAACGTTCAAATCAAATGTATCTCACCTGCGGATCGGTTCGTTGGGATGCGAAGAATCTTTTGTGCATAAATTTGTAGCGTCCCCGGTCGAACACGGAGCTTGAGATCGTTCACCGCTACTTAAGTTCTTCAATTGAGTGGTGTGTGTGTGATCCATTGGTAATATTTCTTCACACAATAGATTAGAGCGATATCATGAGCATTCATGGATAAAACGCTAGCGAACAAAAGACTTTCGTGTGTATATATATCTCTGTCCGCTATTTAATTACAGTGCATCCCTAGATCATACAATATTTAATCTAATATTTATATGAAATTTAAGGAATTCAAAATAAAGCCTTACAAAAATTCAAATATGCAAAAACGTTTAAGTGGCACGTTTATCTAGTCGAATTAGAGTGAGAAGTCACATGGTGAGAGTATGGTATTTTTATTTTCTGATTATAAAAATAATTAAATTTTAAAAGATATATTAATGTTTATAAAAAAAATTATTAAACATTTATATACAAAATTAAAATTAAAAAACTATATAGATGATAAATTTTAAAATACAATAAAAAATATTTGATATTGGTATAATGTGATGTTGAAATTACGATCTTGTAGTTCTTGTCATCAAGATTCAAACTCTACTAAGATGTTATCACAGAGTGTTTATGTTGTAAATGAGATCCTCTAACTAAAATAAAATAAAATATTTTTGAAGTAATGTTAAAAATAAACTATAAAGTATAAATAAAATATTAATTTAAACTATTGAAATAATTTATTTTCATTCATTTCTTTGGTACTAATTATTATTTATTGATTTGTGTTTGTTATTTTGATTTTTCTTTGTGAAATCTCTTTAAATTTTATATTTGTATTCATAAAAAGTATAAGTATATCTATTTAAATACAATCAAATTATATGTATATCAAATTTAACTTAATTTAATTTTAATATCTAGAATAGGTCAAGAATTGTCTATAAGTTTTAACGTATAATAATTTATTTCAATATAAAGTTTGAAAGTATAATAATTTATTTCAATATAAAGAGAGTGTGCAAAACAAAGAGTTTCTTGAATAATAATTTATATAAATAAATAATCAATTTGAATATATCAATTAGGATTAAAAATCACTATATCTATCTTAAATAAGAATGTGAAAGGCATGAAAAGATATCATTTTTGAGGTGTCTATAAATTTGTATTTATTCAAATGTAAAAATTTTAATATATGTTATTGCAAAATATTAACCTATCTTATTTTTGTAATATTTTTTTGTTTTGATTTTGCTTTGAAAATGGTAGTATGTATGTATATACATAGAAAAATTATCATTATTGATAAATAATTCTAAATATGATATGTTTCTCTCTTTATTTTCATTATAATTAATTCATCTCGTAAGTTTAAAAGTATTGAATAAATAATATATTAAAATAAGAATTAGAATATTCTACATTTATATGAAACTTTTCATTTTATCTTTTGAAAACTTATTATTCTTTTCACCATAATAATTAGATTTATACATATACATATTAATAAAATAAATAATATATTAATAATCAATTTATATATATGAATTAGAATTACATATTAAATATTTACAAAATAAATTATAGAAATTAAATAAATTTAAATAGGATGTTTAGTCGCTGGGAAAAAATCAGAACCGAAATCCTTTCCACTCCTCTGAAACCCCAGCTTCTATCCGCACGCTTGGAGCGGCAAATGAAGATCGAGTGGCAACTGCAAAGACCAAGTCAACAATGCAAACTCATCATGTTCTTCGGTCCTTCAAGGATGACCTCATGCTACAGGCCTCCAAAGATAAAAGGCATGGCTAGGATGGAGGAAATGACTTTCCTCTCTTGCACAACCCGACGGTAGCAAGCAGCATTCGAGAATGAAGGGCCTGCCTTCAAAATGGAGGGCAGACAAATGAGAAGTGGGGTCCTCTAAGGTAGAATGTGACTTCCCCTAACATAGATTTCGAGATGTTGTTATGGAAGCAGAAGCGCTGCATAAAAAGAACTCTCTTATCGTTGCTTCCCTAACACTTTGGCCGAATTTGATGGAACTAAACAAATGGATACAAAAGCATTGGCTACCACTGTTGGACGGTAAATCTGCATCACCCCTTGTGCCAAAGGATTCTTCTAAGTTCTATGCAACTTTCGAGCTCCCAGAAGATAGAGCAATGCTACTACAGAAAGGCCCCTGGGTTTGGGATAAATATTATTTGGGTTTGAAACCGTGGTTTCCTGATTGAAAACCAATTTCCCAGCCGCTCCAGTTTGGTTAAGGTTCTCGAATCCACCATTACACTTCTGGGTTTTTGTATGTATCAAGTCTATCGGTAACTCTATTGGGAAATATATTTCATAACCCCTCTTCTGATGAATACTCATTTACACTGTGCCCATCCTTCACCTTTGCTCAAATACTTATGAAAATGGATTTGTATAAACTACTTCCCGTTGAAATCAAAATCATGGCCAGCTTCAAAACCTGGAACAAAATGGTGGACCATGCAGGGATTTCTTTGAGATGCATATAGTGCTTTGACACTGGCCACAAGGCAGAGGATTGTTCAAAAGTTCATACTGCTGGCCCCAAAAGTTTCTACAGCTAGAGTAGAGGAGGATTCTTTAGCAAGAATCTGACTCAACCTCTGCTTTGACTCCTAATGGAGTCATGAACTATGAGGTTGTGACTATGATGTGAGCTAAAAATGCACTTGTTTCACTCCTGGAGGATGAGTCTCCAATCCATTGGAGACAAAACCAAGGATTTATTAGAAGTGGTCTATGATCAAACTCCAATCAATCACAATAAGAAGGCTCCTAGCAAAGTAGATCATGGCAAGTGTTAAATGACTCCCTGCTCCTATAATAAGGTGGGGATGTAGGGTTCAAAAGCATAGTATTTTTTTTGGTTTGCTTCCTATCATTAGTATTGACAAAATCAATAAGAAATAGAATTACAAAACTCGCTTATGCACATTTATTTCGAGGGTATGGATGTAACAAATTTCTACTCTGGATCTATAATTCAGAGGGGAGGTTTTAACTAGTGATCAAAATTCTGTATTTCAACCAATCAAAATTTGAAATATCCTTTGCGTAAACTTCTTTCAATATATCTATTATACAGACCTTGCTAAAATTTAATTGTTTACAATGAAAATTTAATTATGTCTGGTTTTGATTTGGATTGACTAATAGTATATGCAGGTCAATTTCAAGACAAGAGAAGGCTCGACTATTTAGCTTTTTGACAAATATTATTTGCCTGATTTACATAGGGGATGCTCCTTATTTGATTGTTTTTTGGCCTTCACAGGACTTGCAGCAGTTTCAATGCCAAAGAAAGCAGGGAAGCGATGCAGTGTTTGAGAGTTGTTGACAGCTGCCATTATTCAGTCACGTTTTGCTTATTTTTCTGACTGCAGAGCAACATTGGATTCGGCAGTAAGGTCCCATGGAGGGGGCTTTCTTAAAAGTTTCAATGAATGCTATTGAGATTTTTAGGATATTTTAAAGTTGTTAGTCTCATGGATTTAATAGTGCAGTTCTGCTTAAAAGTTTAAGCTTCGAAATTTAGGGAAGTTGGTGGTCTCATGAATGTAGTTTTGCTTAAAAATTTAAGCTCTTTTTTTGTCTGTGCAGTGCTGATCAAATGAAAAATATGGTGAATAGAAAATCAATACATCAATTTCCCTTTTTTTTCTGGCTAGAATCTAAATTTCTAGATGTGTAACAAGTGGTAGAAAACTCCTAAGCTGGTGGGGCAATTTCTAGCTCCACCCCAATTTCACCAGCTGAAATCTTCAGTCTTGAAAGGCAGGGGCTGCTAGGTTTTGAGAAAAGATTCCAATTAATCCTGTAGCATAATTTTTTCTCCCTCATGAGACCTCTTGCTCCATGGAAATAGGTGCCCAAACTCCCCATGAGACCATACTATAATGTATAAGCAATGCAGAAATTAAAGGACACGTGGCAGGTCCAAAGCTACATGTATTTAACCGAAATCTTAAATTCAGAACAGAAATAAGTCTTTTCTACGGGACTTGGCATTTTTATGTAGAAATTAGTTTTAAATCTGGTAGTTAGATTGGAAACAGGGATATGTTCCTTTTCTTTGTCTTCTATGTTAAATGGCTGTTGGAAATCGATTATAGTTTTTTTCTTTTTATATGGTGCTTTGGAATAGAGGGATTGGATGAAGAAATAACCTTGCACCTAGATTACACTTTTTTCGAACAATATTACGTATGATATTGGAATTCATGAATCACTGTACGCCTTTCATATTGTATATGAGATGTTAGCTTGTTTTGGCTGGAGCTTTCCAAAATCATACGTTTTCAGTCATTTAAACCTATCTATTAATAGCTTTCTTGATAACAAGACTTCCATGCAAAGGGTTTTGGTAACATGGATCGAAACCAGGTCTTCCTTACAAGCCTCTACTTGCACTCAGTGGAGACCTTGCAAAAGGTGTTAAAATTGGTTTTTGTGGCTGTTTTGATTGCTCTTACAGTATGGTTAAATTATCCAGTGCAGTAGTCATTAAAACTTCTTCATGACTTTTTTCTTGCTGATAATGAGAAGATACCTGACTCTGAGCCACAATGAGATAGAACTTACTGTTTGACAATATTTGTGTACTAGACTAAAGATTGAGCTTAGAGTATATATGCTGTTGTTAATCAAACTGAGTACTGTTATTATTCATTTATGTGAGGACTATTTCAGGAAATGCAATAGTAAGAAGATATCCATGAAATTTATACCAATATTTTGATAAAATGCAAAGCATTTGATGCCAGATGAATTCTCTACATAACTTGCAGATATAAAATTTGATCAAATCCCCTGTTTTGAAAACTACCCTGGGAGAAAGTGGAGGTGCAGGTTTTAACTAGTGATTAAAATTCTATACTTCGACTAATGAATTTTTCTTGTCTAAATTTTATTTATAAATTTGTTATATACAATTTGCTGTTTATAATAAAAATTTAATTATATCATATTTGCATTGACTGATTCGTTTACACACGCAGATTTTAAGGTAAAAGAAGGCTCGAATATTTAGTTTTTTTCGAGTATTAGCTACGTAACTCACACAGGTGAAGCTACTTATATGCCATTTTTTTTTTGCCCTTCGAGGCATTTGATGACAAAAGCCAATGGCAGCATTCAGAAAGAAGGGCATTAAAAATACAGTTCACTTGCATCGTTGATTAACTTTCTTTATCCTCTACTAATTGTCCATACCCTGTTTCCTCGATGCTGGTAGAGGGTGCGGTTTCTAACAGGTGAAATCAATCCAATGCCAAAATGTGTTACTCCAGTTTGATGTCTGTATGGCGGTTTTTATGCATATTTTCCCTAAACCGTAGGGCAAACCGTAGCTAGCCATATTTATTCCTACTTGTTTCACTATGTTGAACTTATCAATCTATGAAATAAGGGCATCTCTAAACAATATTTAGAAACAAAAATTGTATTAATAAGGATTCGTGTCCCTTTCAATTAAAAAAAATAAAAAAATCTAGATTTGAATCCTTTTCAATAAAAAATAAATTGAATCTTAAAAATAACAAATCAATGAGTTCCTTTCAATCAAAAAAATCTGAATCTTAAAGTAACAGATTAACGAATCCCTTTCAATAAAAAAAAAAAACTAGATTTAAATCTCTTTCATCAAAAGCAAAATGAAACTTTAAAAATAACAATTATTTCTAAGTCAAAAATTATCATTTTCATTTAAAAATTATTATGAATAGTAATACCAAATATGAAGTCTTCAAAATAATCACTTTTTTCTTTTACGATCTTTTATTTATTAATTTGTTTCTCAACACATATTTTAATTTATTATAATTTTAAATTAATTAAATTAAAAAAAAAATTGACCTCTCCCTATAACTTAATGTTTTGAAAATTCCTTAAATTAAAAAAAAAATTGACCTCTCCCTATAACTTAATGTTTTGAAAATTCCTCTTATCCTAACTTTATATTGAATCAATGTAAAGTAATAATAACAAATAAATGTAACCAAAAACCAGTTCTCTATTTCTAACTTCTGTATGGCTGTTATAGCCGGTTATTCTATGTTTCCTTACTATATCAACTTATATCTTTCAACTTTATTGGTTTATTCGTAAACTTATTAAAACACGATACAATATTAAAAACCAAAAAATATCTTTTCCTCCGCCATAGTTGTACAAATCTAAAGCGGCATTGTAAATGGTACTCAAAAGACATGTATATCACAGAGATGTGCATAAAATCCTTTCTTTAAACTGCTATAAGAATATTAAATCAACAACAAATCAAATGCTACTCGACTGTTATGCATTTTATCAACAAATATATGTTGAACGAGAGCTCGCAGAAAATTAAATCTAATTTCCCCCACCACAACTAGACAGATCTTGTAAAGGGTACTAAAAAATGCATATAGAATATACGGATTTTGCATAAAAACTACTACTTGCATACCTTTCTTAACATCATTACTGCCATCCTCTTCATTGGTATTGGCGCAGCTGGAGAGTCCAGATGCCATCTTACGGCCTAACCAACTAAATGAAGAATGAATTCTTCAGTTTTAGAGCTAAACAGAGCAAATTTCTTGAGAAGAAAGGAGGTTCTGTGCACTGTAAAGGGATAAAGCAGGCTATTTATAGATATCTAGATGAGTCCCAGCTAAACTAGCTAGGAAAGTGCTGAGCAAGAAGGAAACTTCTGTGAAGGTGCAGACGACGCTTCGACGCAATTGCCGATGTTGTCTAAAGTTAATTGGCATTTGTTGTTGTAGGGTACAGGCACAGTGAATATAATCAGGGCTTTTCTCCATCGTTCTATTGTAGGCTTTGGAAGTATCGAGATGAGTCCCAAATAAACCAGCTGGGAAAGCGGTGAGGATAGGACACTTCTGTGAAGGTGCAGACACGTTTCAAGGCAATTATTGGTGTACCATAAAGTTTGCACGAACGTTACTGTAGACTATATGAATTCTGAAAATGAACTCTTAAAGATTGGATCCAATGTTTTAAAAGTTAAAAAAAATCATTTGTTGTTAAAGATTTGTCATAATATTCTATCAATCACTTCGGAAAGTAGAAGCATCCTATGTTATCCCACTACCAAGCATTTGTTAGAAGGGCTACGTGGCACAAGTGTTCACAAGATTGTGTAAATGGAATGTGACTAAAGACATAAAAAGACAGCTTTGGGAAAACAAATATTAAAAAAGTAGGGGATGGCATGTTGTACTAGATGAAAATGGATTCGTGACTTAGATTTAGTAGATTTCGAAGGAAATGGCAAGAGTGGGAACCATCATTAATAATGGTGTAGAAGATTGACGATATAAACGATCAGATTCTAAAATTTTCTCTTCTTGTTTATTCGAAGAAAAAGACAGAGTAGGTAGGAGTTATTCGGATACGAAACAAATCGGAAGAAACGTGGAATATGTCGATGGGATTTTGTGTGAAAATTTCTTCCATGTGAGAGGTGAACCCTTTTCATACAGAGAGCATCTGGAAAATACACAAATCGAAGCCACCATCAATCTACGCCCTTCATCATTTCTTCCGCAAATCATGTTATACTTTTGGTCACTTTAAAATTTCGACATCCAGTTAATAGATTTTCACTCACGAAAAATATTGCATAGTTTAACTTTATTGATTTAGAATTTTCTGGGTATATTTATAATATTTTTGTGAAGGAATTACTCCAGCATAAATTATAATTCAATCTTTGAAAATAGGCGGAATTAGATAAATGCTCATACGAGAATAAATGGAGGGCAGTTCCGACGGCTTTCGCAGTTGAGATTGATGAAAAGGAAAAGTGAGAGGTCAAAAGGTGCGGAGGAGATAGCGCAACTTGAACAGGGAAAAGGGCAAAGGCTATCCAGCCCCCAAAACAGCATGGGGCTATCCGTACGAACCAGCTGTGTGTTGCAGGCGTCAAGTAATTTTTTGTTTTACCTAGGTGTCCATTTACTTTTTTTAATGATTTTATATTTTTCTTTTTAGTTTTAAGTTTCAAAATTAAAATGTGTGTATAATTTTTATTTTAGATTTGGTTTTTTTTCTTGAATATAATATATTATAGAATATGTAATGTTATATATAAATTTAGGTTTTTTTTTTTAAGTAGAATATGTAATGTTATATATAAATTTAGGTTTTTTTTTTTAAGTATAATATAGAATGTTTATTTTGGTAAATATATTATAGAATGTGTAATGTTATATATTAAAAATATAATATAAAAAATAAAAAATAAAATATAATATAGAAAAAAAAACCTAAATTTATATATAACATTACATATTCTATAATTTATTATACTTAAGAAAAAAAACAAAATCTAAAATAAAAATTATACACACATTTTAATTTTAAAACTTAAAACTAAAAAGGAGAATATAAAATCATTAAAAAAAAGTAAATGGGCACCTAAAACAAAAAATTACCTGATGCCTACATACGGACTGTCAGGTATGTAGAGGCATCGACATCCCATACCCCATGTTGTTTTGGGGACTAGATAGCCTTTGCCTAAGGAAAAGAGGCACCACATCAACACGTATCGTGTCAATTAAGAGGCAATGAAGCGACAAGGTTGCAAACTAGTACGTAGAAGATGATGACAGGGTTTATTTTTTAATTTTTTTTTTAAAAGTTTCTAGTTACGGCTAGATGTAAAGTTTGAACCAAGAATTTAAATGCACAGTGCCAAATCAGCGGCATTTTTTGAAACATAATAGCGGGAAGGGTTTGAGCCACATATTATTTCATTTCATCCAGATCGCCATGTGGCGGGTGGAATTGCAAGCCTATGTGTGTAACCAGATGCGATAGAGGCTAAACACTTGTAAAAGGTAGAGTGAGATTCCCATCTTCTCTAGAATTTAGGCTTCACTTGAGGATTTTTCAAGGCCTCCTCACATTAAAATAAGTATTTAAAAAGGAGAAAAACATAGCAGTTATAAAAGGTAAGGTGTATAGGGTACGAAACATTTTCTAGTTTAATGATGCGATATAAAAGAATTGTTATAAATTTGTTGATTTAATGTCATCGTGATTTTAAAGTTGTGAATGTTGATGATGAGTATCCATAACTCGATGAAATGTATTCCTTAATTTAAAAGCACCAAATCATGTGATGTCATATCAATACACTAATAAAGCATGAATTTGTACATAATTATGGATCTAACTTATTTTTGGTCTTTTTGAACACTCAAGAAAATGCATGCTAATTTGACATCATATTTGATGATATAACCCTGAACCTTATAATTTATAAGAATATGACTTAGCCAAAAAAATGTAAAAATAGGACGATTTTGAAATTTTTAAATAAGATTGAGAAACATAAAAATTAGTGTCAAAACTATGGATTGTCCATGCACCCCTATTATGGATGGGCCCTTATATGGCCCCTTTTTTCATCGTATTGTTTCACTATTAGAATGATAAAGAGAGGAAGTAATTATACAAGAGGACCAACCCTCACATATTCCATTACGACTAATTCCACAAGGCCAATCATAATCAAATGCCCATTTCAAATCTCTCCTGAAGACTAAAATATTGGTTGCGACTTGCTCTCCGTTGATATCCCCTTAAACATGGGCACTAATGGTGCCACCGACAATGTTACTCCACTTAGAACAAACCACCCTCCTCTAGTCAACTGTGACACCAGATCTTCTTTGACAGACAACTCCACCCTAAATGCAGACATGAACCCCACCATGGCCAGCCTTCCATTAATGGTCTCTAGTGCAGGCCCTGGAATGTGAACAAACCAGCAAACTTTGTGTTGACCTAGCAAAAACCATTAAAAATGACCACATCATATGTATTTTACAGTGAGGGTTTTTGGCATCAAAAAAGGTACTTTCCTTTTTTGTGAGGATCAGAGGTGCAAAAATTCTGGTTAGACTTGGGATGGATGTTGTCGAAGTAATATGAGAGGGAATATAGTCTAATGGGGAGAGCTCTTTTAGCTTCAAATCTACTTACCAAGATAAATAAATATCACCACGAGTCCCCATTTCTATGAGGCATACATTGCCCCTACCTTGTCAACCCTACTGCATTGGCAAGCTAGTACATCACTGTGAGTCCCCATATCTATGAGGCATACACTACCCCTACCTTGTCAACCCTATCGCATTATCAAGCTAGTGAGCTCACTAGCTTGCCAATGTGGTAGGGTTGACATGGTAGGGGCAATGTATGCCTCATAGAATGTGGTCTCACGATGATATAGGGGAAGTGTATACATCATCATGAGACCCCATTTCTATGAGGCATACGTTGCCCCTACCTTGTCAACCCTGCCACATTGGCAAGCTAGTGAGTGAGCTCACTAGCTTTCCAGTGTGGTAGGGTTGACAAGGTAGGGGCACCATATGCCTCATACAAATGGGGTCTCATGGTGATATACATGTGATATGGTTGACAATGTAGGGGCAGTGTATGCCTCATAGAAATGGGGACTCATAGTGATATACTAGCTTGCCATTGCGGTAGGGTTGACAAGGTAGGGGCAGCATATGCCTCATAGAAATGGGGACTCACAATGATATTTATTGATCTCAATAGGAAGATTTGAAGCTAGTGACATCATCATGAGTCCCCATTTCTATGAGGCATATGCTACCCCTACCTTGTCAACCCTACTGCATTAGCAAGTTAATGAGCTCACTAGCTTACCAATGCGAAAGTGTTGGCAAGGTAGGGGTAGTGTATGCCTCATAGAAACGGGGACTCACAGTGATGTCCCAATTTCTATGAGGCATACACTACCCCTACCTTGTCAACCCTACCTCATTGGCAGTCTAGTGGAGCACCTAATAATCTAAAGTTGGAATTCCTAATAATGAAAACCTTTCCAAGCCTTTGTGGTGTGATGCTCCCAAAGAAAACATTTTGTCTACAAGAAAAACTTAAGCAAATGGGAGTATCCATGGTTAAGAAGCAAAAGTAAAAGCACATAACATAATGGAATTACATAAAATGTAAAAAAAGAGAAAGAAAAAAATGTGGAGAATTTGAGAAGAAATGCACAAATTTATAGAAAGTCATGAACGATGTAGTGGTACATAGTTTCCTAGAGATTTTTTTTGGAAATCGTATGCGCAAGGTGGAAATTGGTTAATAATCTTCATAATTAAAGGTTAAATCAAATAAATTATTTGTAAATGTTTGGTGAAATTGCTTTAGAATTGAACAATACAGAGATTGTGAATCAAGCAAGTCAGAGATTTCAAATTAATAGGGGTCATTTCCAATTGTTTTAAAAAAGTCATAATGATTATTGAGGTGTTGAGTGCGCAAATTATGCATGAGAACAAGGTTGGAAAGATGTTACACATCATCACCTGGAGAAGTAAAGAGATAATACATGTTGAACAATGTGTACAAATTTAATGTGAAACAATGTGATTGTTTTTCAAGGTAATCATAGCATTTTGATCTAGCATTTTGATCCATTAATGCAATGCAACGCCCTCAAGTTGAGATAGTTAGCAAAAGTTTTGGAAATTTCCATAAATTTAATCGAAAGGGTGGTAACTAATGTTTCTAAATTTAGATTTAAATTTAGTGATTAAGTTGTTTATTGCTAAATTTTAATTTATGCATATCTTTTAACATATAACGAGCTACAGTTAGTTAGGATTTGGCAAAAACACACACTTAGAGGGAGTCACTAAATGAGTTTTTGGGAATTAGTGAATTGATGAAGGAATTACATTGAATGAAAAATCAAAAAGTAACCTTTGCTACCACTATAATTCCCAAACTAATAGCAGTGCTTCAATGCTTGCAAATTGATAAATGAGCTATTATTGCAATATCAAAAGTTGGAAAATGAGCTATCATTGCTATACCTAAAAAAAAAGTGATATCAACTCTTTAGGCATAACTCTACCAAGGTTGTGGACGCCTAACCGATAGTAGAGCTATGCTTAGGGGCAATTACAGAGATAAGCTTGTCGGGGCTATGAATGCTTGACTGGCAGCAAGGCTCTATCCCTAGTTGGATTTGGAGGATTACTATATTATATAGTTCAATGTTAATGAACTAATTCTATTTACTAAGTTTTGAAAACTAGAATTAATCAAGAGCACGCATGGATGTTTCTAGTGGGTCAGTTTACTTTTTATGCCAAAATCTAAGTAAAGGTAGAAATTTATTGTTTTAAAATATGCATAAGTTTTAATTTACAACTGGTGATTTAATTTCAAGTTTAATTTTAAATTCGGTTTTATTGGTTGCAAGTTGTTGTGTGGTCTCACAACATGCCCCATGACTAAAAAGGCTTGGGGACCCAAGTGAAAATATGACTTCTATGGTAGGAGCTAACAAATTGGAAGATCACTAGAAGTGAAAAAAGAAAAGCTAAATCTTTGGTTTAAAAGAAAGTACTTCGTATGGTAAGTGTTTCGTACACTAGGTACCGGGTATCGGAAACACAAAAAAGGCAAAAGGTAATGTAAAGTTCAAGTGAATGGCTCTGGTCCGGTAAGTTTGAGTCTAGTAAGTTAGAGTTTCGGTATAACCAAGGTCTAGGAAAGTAAGTGGGTAAAGCTGAATACCAGGTACCAGGTTGAAACATGAAGTAAAATGTTAATTTTTTTGAATTTTTATAGTGGTCCTAGTGATCTAGTGTATATACAATGATTTGTGATTTTTTTACAAGAGAGTTTTATAGATTTTGTACTAACATTTGAATAATAGTTTTATTTATATGAAATATGGTGGAATATTTGTTTAAAAAGGGGTTTAACATTTGGAATTTTGTGATTGTAGGAGATATTGATTGTGATGCAAAGCTCGAGTATGGATAGTCAGGAAAATTATGTTGGCGAACCAATTCTACTTTATTAACAAGCTTGATGATGCACTTAAGGGACTCATGTTGGTACAGAGTTTTCTACAAAGATGTGCTAGTTATTGGGATACCAGGATGCTTTAGTACAAGCATGTAGTAACAAAGTGTATCTATTTTGGGGGTATTTTATTCTTGGAATGTTCAAATCAGGAAGCTTGAGATATAGGAGTTTGACTTCCACCTAATCACTTCATTATAATGGAAGGCTCCTATATATCATTGTTTGGGTAAATTTGTTTGATTTCAAAAGGAATCCTGAAAAAGATGAAAAAGTAGAATCCGATGAGCTTCAACGAGTAATTGGAGTTGACTTCCATTAACTTCAATTGCAATTCTTCTATTGGTCACAATATTCCATGTGCCTTGATGAGATTGGTCCCTTGGATTCCCTCTCATGTAGATGTCTTATCCTATCTTAGCCTTGTGTTCTATAAAAGGCCAGAGGATGTTGGAGGAGAAAAACTTCTTTTAAGTTTTGTTCTTTTTTCTTGTTTTTTAAACCATTCTGGTGTAAAAATTTGTATGCATGTAGACATTAATTGATATCAAAGCTTTATGGATAGCTACTTATCTAAGTATCTTTTGTAGCTAGTTTTGTAAGTTTGGCTAAACAAGACTATATGTTGCGTCGTTTAAGAGTGCATACAAAACCTATTCGGTTTCCATAAATGAAATCCCCTCTTTAAAAGCTTGCACCATTTTATACGGACTTGTGAAGCAATCTGGTGAAATATAAAGTGGTTTGCTTTATTTTGATTAATTCTTTGGGGCATCCATGGAGAATAATCGGGATAAACTTTTATTTTTTATTTTTTAGTATTTTTATGTTTTACTTTAGAATAGATGTTTAATATTTTTAAAAATGTTCCAAAACATATAATTGAAAGGAAAATGTTCTATTGAAAATCTTATATTTTCCATTGAATTGTTGAATGCTTAATGCTAAATCTACTTAAGTGATAGCAAGGAAATTGGTGATGATCTTTGAGATTCAATGTTAACGTTATTGCTTTCATGAATTCTAAGTTTATTCTCTCAAATTGGAAAGATGATCTAAAATATTGAAAGAAACGATACAAAAATGTGTATATATATATATGTGTACGTGTCCATATGGACTACCCCTTAAAGGAAAATAACAATAATTGTCACATCATTACCCGAGAGAGACCCTAGTGTAACCATGACCTAGTTATTGAAGACTTGGGATCAAACGAAAGTCAATCTTTTCTCTATAAATGCATAATTCTCTCTTAGGTTGTCTTTCTTTCATATATTTCAAAAAGGATAGGCTCTTCAAGGTCTTGTCTAAGGAGATTTTATTTTGATATGTTTACTTCAAGTAAAATTGTCATCAACATGAACTGGCACTAGAAGGAGGGAAGGCATTTGGCACTCCAGTGGTCACATGCAGATACACATATGATTTTTTCCCTTCTTTCTAGTTTCTTTGGTATTTTTAGGTTTTATCTTTTGGAAGTAGATTTGTGTTTCAAAATATCCTTCCTAATTTGGCAAGAATCTTGTAAACACACAAAACCTAACAAATCTAGTTTTCATGATGAAAATTGGAAAAATTTGTAAAATCTTAAATTAGAAATTGCATCCTTTGAGTTTTTTTACTTTTGGAAGAGTCACCAAGTGTAGAATTCATGATACAACTGATCACGGTGAAATTGAGTGTGAATTTTTTTTAACTAGGGTAATTTTAGCCATAAGTGGAGCACTTTCGTTAATAGAAGAAGTTTTAACTGCAAAAAGAAAAGGATTATTCACAAGAGAAACGTTCTACCCTAGTGGAGTTGGAAATATTAAAAAATCAACCAATGAACTAAAACAATTAGGAAATTGTGATTATTTTATAGAAAATTGTAACATCTTGCAGGGGAATAGGCAAAAATGTTGATATTTAGAGATATTTCATCATAAATGAGGAGAAGATATGGATGAATCATCATTCCCAATATACGTGGAAAACACAAACAACAAGATAAAGTGGGAAAATTGAGCAAGAGATGCATGTATTGTGCTTCAAGCTGAAAATTCATTAGCTATAAAAGGACATTTTCCTGATTTTATACAAGATACAAAATATCAAGGTTTTACTTTTTATCTTTCTAATAATGATATAAATAGTGATACATCTTGGTCTAACACAATGCAAAGTAAATATAGGGTTGAAGATATGAATGTTTTCAAAAGAGAAGAAAATAAAGAAATGAACATAGTTGTTCATGGAAATGGACCAAGGCTGGGAGAGGGTACAATATTGCCGCACTAGATGAAATGTGTGCAAATGGTCTCTAATGAGATTGTTTTCATACATTTAAGCTAGATTTTGGCTAAGTACACCTTCAAATTTATGATGTTTAAATACAAGAAACTTAAGATTTTTCATTATTGCAGTAAGATATTGAAGATGTTGATAAGGGAATTTAAAGATAAACCTATTGTAATTCGTACTAAAACTGTAGAAGAAATAGCTTTAGAAATTTAAATAAATTTCTTAGTTAGAGTTATTTTTTTGTGATATTAGAGTTAGGGAAGTTAGGGTTAGTTTAGTGTAGTGTTATTTTAGCTATTTTAAGGGTTTTTCTTCTTTTCCTTGTTTTGTTTTGTTTTGTTTTCCTTGCCCAACTTTTGCATTTACAAATTCTAATTAAATGTATCTTAAACATGAGAGCGAAATTGAATTTGCAAAACTAAACTGAATTGAAACAATAAAACCATAAATAGTGAAACATGCTTTCAAGAAAGATAACCATAGTATACATATATATGTGCGTGTGTGTATCACGTATATACATCAAATGTCAAAATCCTTGTCAAAAAATTAAAAAAAAGGAGGATTCAAAAGAAAAGGTGAGAAAAGATGCAGATGTTAGTAGTTATCTAGTCGATCTGGGATGCCTCTTCTATCAAGGCTAAATACCCTATGTAGGCGAGTTCCTAGTGAACTTCAAAATCTTGGATATGGAGATCAGTAAGAAAAGGATGAAGTGGAACCACTTCCTTGTGATTCAGGAGCCAAGGAATATCTTCCATGGAGGGAATCTCAATGGTCAGGTGTGTAACAACTAAAATGGTGTCGAAATTCTCCAAGAATTCGGGATTAACTATTAGGTTGGCAACGACACGAATGTCTTCAATAGGTAACCCAATGTCCAAAAGTGAAGCTACAAAATGAGAAGCTATGTTGGAATTAAAATGGTAGTAGCCATTGGACGCAACATATCTTTCCCAAAGGAACAAGCATAAATTTGGCACAGTAAAGCTAGAAGTCCTAATAATGAAAACCTTTTCAAGCCTTTGTGGTGTGATGCTTCCAAATAAAACATTTTGTCTACGAGAACAACTTAAGAAAATGGGAGTATCCATGGTTAAGAAGCAAAATTAAAAGAACAGAACAAAATGAGATTATAGAAAATGTAAAAAGAGAGAAAGAAAGAAAGTGTGGAGAATTTGAGGAGAAGTGCATGAATTTATAGAAATCCATGAACGATGTAGTGGTACATAGTTGCCTGGAGTTTTTTTTGGAAATCGTATGTGCAAGATGGCAACTGGTCAATAATCTTCAGAATTAAAGGTTAAATAAAATAAATTCTTTGCACATGTTTGGTGAAATTCCTTCGGAATTGAGTAGTACGAAGATTGTGAATCAAGTAAGTCAGAGATTTTGAATTAATAGGGGTCATTTCCAATTGTTTTAAAAAAATTCGTAATGATTGTTAAGGTGTTAAGTGTGGAGATTATGCATGAGAACAAGGTTGGAAAGATGTTACACGTCATCACCTGAAGAAGTAAAGAGATAATACGTGTTGAACAAGGTGTGCAAATTTAATGCAAAACAATGTGATCATTTTTCAAGGTAATTATGGAATTTTTATCCATTAATGCACTGTAGCACTATCAAGCTGAGATAGTTAGCAAAAGTTTTGGAAATTTCCATAAATTTAATCAAAAGGGTGGTTACTAATGTTTCTAAATTTAGATTTAAATTTGGTGATTAAGTTGTCTATTGCTAAATTTTAATTTATGCATATCTTTTAGCATATAGCAGGCTACAATTAGTTAGGATTTGGCATAATTGGTAAAATTTACCCAAAAATACACACTTACAGGGAATCACTAAATGAGTTTTTGGGAAGTAGTGAATTGATGAAGGGATTTACATTTAATGAAAATAAAAAATTAACCTTTGCTACCACTATAATTCCAAATATAATAGCGGTGCTTCAATGCTTGCAAGTTGATAAATGAGCTATCATTACAATATCAAAAGTTGAAAAATGAGCTATCATTGCTATATCTAAAAAAAATAAAGAGAGATATCAACTCTTTAGGCTATCCAAATAACTCTATCAGGGCTATGGATGCCTGACCAACAGTAGAGCTATGGTTGGGGGGAATTACAAAGATAAGCTTGTCAGGGCTATGAATGCTTGAATGACAACAAGGCTCTGTCACTGGTTGGCTTTGTAGGATTACTATATTATGTAGTTCAATGTTAATGAGCTTATTCTATTTACTAAGTTCCAAAAAATGGAATTAATCAAGAGCACACATGGATGTTTTTGGTGGAGTTTTACTTTTTTATGCGTGAATCTAAGTAAGCGTAGAAAGTTATTGTTTTAAAATATGCATAAGTTTTAATTTACAACTAGTGATTTAATTTCAATTTTAATTTTAAATTTGGTTTTATTGGTTGCAAGTTGTTGTGTGTTCTCACAACATGCCCCAAGACTGAAAAGGCTTGGGGACCCAAGTGAAAATATGACTTCTATGGTAGAAGCTAACAAATTGGAAGTTCACCAGAAGCAAAAAAAGAAAAGAGAAATATTTGGTTTAAAAGAAAGTACTTCATATGGTAAGTGTTTCGTAGACTAGGTACTAGGTACCAAAAACACAGGAAAGGAAAAAAGTATTGTAAATTTTAAGTGAATGGCTCCAGTCTAGTAAGTTTGAGTCTGGTAAGTTGGAGTTCTAGTATAATTGAGGTCCAGGAAAGTAAGTGGGTAAAGATGAATACCGGGTACTGGGTATCGGGTTGAAATGTGCAGTAAAATGTTAACTTTTTTTAATTTGTATAGTGGTCCTGGTGATGTAGTACATAAACAAGGATTTGTGATTTTTTTAGAAGCAATTTTTATAGATTTTGTACTAACATTTTAATAATGGTTTTATTTATATGAGCTATGGTGCCATACTTTTTTAAAAAGGGGTTTAATATTTGGAATTTTGTGATTGCAAAAGATATCGATTGTGATGCAAAGCTCGGGTATGGATGGTTGGGAAAATTATGTTGGTGAACAAATTTACTTTATTACTAGGCTTGATGATGCACTTAAGGGACTCATGCTAGAACAAAGTTTGTTGCAAGGATGTTCCAGTTACCGGGATATCGGGATGCTAGAGTACAAGCATGTAGTAACAAAGTTTATCTATTTCGGGGGTATTTTATTCTTGGAATGTTCAAATCAAGAAGCCTAAGATATAGGAGTTTGACTTCCACCTGATCACTTCATTATAATGGAAGGCACCTATATATCTTTATTTGGGTAAATTTGTTTGATTTCAAAAGGAATCCAGACAAAGATGAAAAAGTAGAACTTGAAGAGCTTTAGAGAGTAATTGGAGTTGGCTTCCATTGAATTCAATTGAAATTCTCCTATTGGTCACAATATTTCACATGCATTGATGAGATTGGTCCCTTGGATTCCCTCTCATGTAGATGTATTCTCCTATCTAAACCTTGTGTTCTATAAAAGGCCAAAGGATGCTTGATTTTTATTTTAAGTTTAGAATTTTTGGATGTTGAAGGAGAAAAAAATTCTTCTAAGTTTTGTTCTTGTTTCCTATTATCTGAACCATTCCGGCATAAAACTTTGTATGCATGTAGACACTAATTGGTATTAGAGCTTTATGAATAGCTACCTATCTAAGTATCTTTTGTTGTTGGTTTTGTAAGTTCAGCTCAACAAGACTATATGCTATACCATTTAAGGGTGCATACAGAACCTATTCGGTTCCATAAACGAAACCCTCTTTTTAAAAGCTTGTACCATTTTATATGTAGTTGTGAAGCAATCTGGTGAAATATAAATCGATTCGATTTGTTTTGATTAATTCTTTGGGGTATCCATGTGGAGAATAACCAAGAGAAACTTTTATTTTTATTTTTTAGTATTTTAATGTTTTATTTTATAATAGATGTTTAATATTTTTGAAAATGTTCCAAAAAATATAATTGAAAGGAAATAGTTTTATGGAAAATCTTATATTTTTCATTGTAATTTTGTTAAATGCTTAATGCTAAATCTACTTAAGTGATAGCAAGGAAATTGGTGATGATCTTTGATATTCAATGTTAACTTTATTGCTTTCATGAATTCCAAGTTTATTCTTTCAAATTGGAAAGCTGATCTAAAATGTTCAAATAAACAATACAAAAATGTGTATATATATGTGTACGTGTCCATATGGACTACCCCATAAAGGAAAATAACAACAATTGTCACATCATTACCCAAGAGAGACCCTAGTGCAACCATGACCTGGTTATCAAAGACTTGGGATTAAACAAAAGTTAAACTTTTCTCTGTAAATGTAGAATTCTCTCTTAGGTTGTCTTTGTTTCATATCTTTCAAGAAGGATAGGATCTTCGCGGTCTTGTCTGTGGAGATTTTATTCAATCTATTTACTGCGAGTAAAATTGTTGTCAACAACATCATCACTCCAATTTGATGAAGAAGGTATGCCATTATCCCCATGTAAACCTCAAGGTATGTTGTCTATTGCACCCTCGATCGAAGGTACGCAATCTAGCCCACCTTGCTTAAATATTGATGAAATTTCTAGTGTTGAGGAGTATGTACCTATGAGAACACCACTTAGAATTTTGTGTTGAAAGCTAAAGTATTTGATTAATATTGGTGAGGATATTTTGTAGCACATGGAAGGTAAGATTCCAACACACACTTGTTGGAAATCATTCTTTGAAAGGATAAATGGGGCTACAAGATGTCAACTATTTGTTGAAATGATGTAAGGTATAAAGTATAGAAATATCACATGTGAACAATCTTGGGTTGAGAGCATCGAATGCTTCAAGTTAAAACACTATTGTGAAGAATCTAATGGATACTTATAAGAGTGTGGATAAGACCTCATGCTCAAAGGATAGTAATGTCACCCGACATGTCGTTAAATCAACTTTGGTAAGTAGTCAAACAAAGAGAGCCCATCTCATTAGAAAGATGAGTCAACAAATGAGAATTAATAAAAAAACTTTATCAAGATTTGTTCAAAGGTGGAAAAGAATTAAGGGCATCAATTCAAATGAATTATGAGAATTCTTAGGGAGACTACCACAAAAAGATAAAAAAAATTGTTGAAGCATTGAGAACACTAATTGAAGAGTACTGGAAGAATAACACAAGGCCATCTCTGAATCAAAGGGATGTGGTAAAAAGGAGAATCGATAGTCAAAACCGTGAGCCACATTCAAAAAAAAATTTGGATACAACTCAAACCCATTTTTTTCATAAATTTAAATAGGATTATCCTCAAATTAGTATTTGGAAAAGATATTTTGAAATGATTAATCATTTTTATGTCAAGATAAATCACACACACACTACTTGTTGTTCTAGACTACATATTGAATTCTCTACCACTATGTTGTTTATCGTTCTATATATTTAGATTTGCATACTAAAAAACCATTATAAAAGTGCATGTGAGGTTTAGCGAGGGAATTTCAAGTTTTTCATTCGAAGTTAACCATATCATGAGCACCTATGATGTAGACATTTTAAGAGCATCTTGAATTTCAAGTTATTCTATTCATGAGAGGTGTTGTGTCCAATAGGTATCTTGGAACTCCCAATGAAGATGTATGGCCATTAGTGACTAAGTTGAAAGACTGGCATGCCTATCCTCAATGGAAGCATCAAGATTTATGGCTTGATGTTCTTGACTTGGAACCAAAATGGTGTGGATTTGTTGTCTACAAGTGCCTTCCATATATTTTTATTTCATTTCCATTTTGGATGCTCTTTATTTTTCTTCTTTTACTTTGCTTATTTGTAAGTAAACTACTAAAAACTGATTGGTGTTTCCTTTCAAAAAGTGTTGATTTATGAGCCATCCAAGAGAATCTTAGGCAAAAAAGCAATGCAACATCCTTATTTTGATGATCTTGACAAAAATAAAATTTGATTTGAAGCCATTACAAAAGAGTGTGTGAAGCTTAGTGAGAGAATCTCAAGTTATTCATTTGAATTTAACCTCATCATGATCACCTATGATGTAGAAATTATAAGAGAATCTTAAATGTATGAGTGACATTGTAAAAGATCTATGAGAATGGGGTACCTAAGGCATTGTGCCTACAAGTACAAGCACCTGGGTTTTGGAATGGTGTATGAAGCATATTAGACAATTGTATCACAAACGGAAGAATTAGGACAACCAAATAAATATCATTTTATTGTAAACATTATATTATTAATATAGTGACAAGATATGTGTAGGATCATCATGGAAAACATAGGCCCTTAAGTGGCAAAAAATTCAGAAAAATCAAAGTTAGGCAACTTGACATAAAAATTTGAATAAGTTATCTATATTATTTCAAAAATATGTAAGAATAAAATATCTAGAAAATTGAATGTAGTTTCTAAACCACTAGGTTTTAAAAAAAAAAAATCTATTTGGTGAAAATTTGAAATTTCAATGCAATGGTACTTAAATTTAAAGGAAAAAATAAGAAGTAGGTGTCTGTCTGACCACCCTAACCACAATAAAATGATAATATTTTTTATAAGATTTTAGATATAAGTAGACGAATCATGCCCCAATGTGATGCATAGTTTTTTGTAATTTTTTTCCAAGTAAATAATTAATTATGAATTTTTTATTACAACTTTTTAAAAAATATAAAAACTCGTATGTCTAACCACCTTAATTTGGTCAAAACTTCATGAAATTCATTTTTTCTTTTTTTAATCCTATAGTATGCGAAGCATAGAATGTGACACATGTTTTGGATTCAAAAAATGTGATACCATTTGAAAGTTATAGATGTTTTCAATCAACCTATCAATTATAAATTTAGTCATAATTTGAATAGAAAATGAATAATAATTACTTATTAAATTGAAAGTAAAGAATAATTTATATTAGTGGAAAGATTAGAATCTCCTTTAAAAATGTTTTTCGTTTCATCAATTTTGGGTAAAATAATAATGTTCACCCACATACCCATCATATTGCCACTTTTTGGCCCATCATGATCCTACACATACCCAAGTGTAATAACCATTGATGGTTACTAATCATTTTTTTTCTTATTTTATTCGCTCCCTACTATAACTAGCACCAATTGACTAACTTATTATATAAAAACTTCATTTATTAAAATAAATCAATCTAATGATTATATATCAATATCAATATAGCATATAGTCTATTGAAATAAACATTTATAATGAGATTTACTCAAATTTTGAAATTTATTGCTGCCCTCAAACATTTGTAATTAATACTATGTAATCCCTTAATAGTCCAAATTGCAAAAGGGTAGAAATATTTGAGATCCTATTACTCAAATACTGTGTCAGTTATGAGCATTTCATCTGAGGCCTCAGGATCATGCAGGGCACCTCTACAATAAGATCTCTTGGTTTTTTTGATCTTGAAATCATTCTTTTATGGTGTCCAATTTTGATTTGATGGAAAAAGTGTCAATTGCAAGTAGCATAAAGTTGCAAAGTGGAGCAATTTTTATTCTACAACTCGTGTGACCAAACAAACTATTCCAATGCATTCAAATGGGTGTGTTTATGCAAGGAATGGTCCTCTTTCACACCCAAACATGCAGAATCACTCTGAGCTACACTCAACCTATTGCAAGAATGGAAGAGAAATGGAGTGTTGTCATTTATGTCAACTAACCAACTAGTTTCTACTAGTTGTTATTGATTGTATATGTCGAGGATATTGAGAAAATAATATTAAAAGAAGGTTGCTTGTTCTGCTGCTTGTGAACTATGTTTTTTTTGTGTGATTGAGGTCTGGGAGAATTGTTACTGGTCTATATTTATCTTTGATGAAGTCTTTTGGTGTATGGTTCAAGAATTGTGTTTCCCTGGTTCTATTGAAGTTGGTTTTGGCATTTAGAAGTAATGAGCTTAATTGATCTATGTGTTTTACACTGGTGTGGTTGACTGCATGTTAAGCACTACTTTTGAAATTGATGAAGCATGTGTTTGGGTCACCCTCATTCTAATTCCACCCTAGGATGTTTTCCACTGACCTAATTTGAATTTGAAGTTGGATGAACGACTTTGTATCTTTGCAAGGTTGGAGATAGTATTAAATTTTTTTTTGCTAGCGATGAAAATTATACATAAGAAAAGAAGGAAGATAAGTGAAAGAGCAAACACAAATTTGATGCTATTATTAATGAGTGTGAGTTGTGTGTGTGGTTGTTCAAAGCAAATCTTAACACTGATTTTCTAGATGTAGTGAGAAGAAGGCAAACTCTATCATTCAAGCAAGTTGATCAATGATTATGGTGAAATCTTCATTGCATTGGGATTGTTGTCTCTCTGTAACAAGTCTTCTTTGTCTTCTTTGCATCTATGTGGTAGTGAGCCCTCCGGGTTGTAGCCCTATGGACAGTGGGTCCTTATTTCAAGCAGCGAGCCTTATCTCTAGTAGTGAGCCTTTTTGTAATCAATTTTGATATTCCTCACCATGGTTTTTCCCTCATTGGGTCTTCCATGTAAATATGGTGTTATTGTGTTTGTGCATTTGCATTTGATGGTTAATCACTTAATCAGTTTGTGTTAGCTTTGGTAATTGAATTTAATGTTATAATCTATGACACCTAATTCACCCCCCATCTTAGTTGTCCTATCCAAAAATTGGTATCAAATCTTGGTTCCTTTGTGAAGAGCTTAACCACTTGAGGAAGGTCTAGGATGGCTAACAAGATATTTTATTATTTGAAGTTTGATGGAACTAACTATATTATTTGGAAAGTACTAATGGGAGAATATTTGGAGTATTGTGGATTGTATACATAGAGAAAGCTTACAAGAATCCCTACACTCCTCTTGCAAATGGTTTGAGTACATCTGAGGAAATTAAAGCACATGAAGCGAATAACAAGGTGAAGTTCATCCTGAAGAATGGTTTGGTACATTCTGAGTTGATTAAAGTTTAGAATTTGAAGATCTAGCTAAGGAAGTCTAGGTTGCTTTAGAAAGAGAACATGATGGTGATGTGATGGAACCCTAAAAAAATTTTCCTTGTTCCATGTTAAAACCCTTATTACATTTGGATATAGGGTTACTATCCACAAAATCTTGTAGTAATTTGTTGGGCCATTGGGCCATTGACTCCCTATTACCCATTGCTAGTTATTTTAATGAATCTTTACTCATTCATTGTCACCTGGTAACCGATCCTTTTCCAGCCTTGATTTAGACCTTTCTGTTTTATAAAATTGGGTAAGGATGTTTGAGCCCTTACGCGCTTTGTATTTTATAACTTAGAGGTTTTTGAGTTAATTATTTTACTAGGGGGTCACCTTCATTAGAAACAACTAATGAGCATGTGCTTAAAAGGTTCCCATTTATGACTCGATGTCCTTCAATGCTATAACGCTCATCGTTGATTCAAAAATTGTAATAGTGATAAGCGATGAACTAATATTTTCCTTTTAATATCGCTCATTGCTAATGGATTTTAAGTTTTCAAAATTGTAATAGAGATGAGCGATACTTCTGTCTTTATGTTCTTATCACTCATCACAAATGGCCATAAAAGGATGAACATGAAATGGAAATGAGTGATGTGATCACTTGATCACAGATATGTTTTGAATGTAAAATATCAAATCAACGATAAGCGATGGACATTAAAAAGTTGTAAATATTTTCATCACTAATTGCTTGCAGAATGTATAAGGATAATTAGTGATGAACAAGTTCCATATGTTATAAATTCATCACTCATCACAGATTTGATTTAGAACTTGGGTTCTGAATTGGTGATAAGCGATGGATGTTCTCTAAAGGGTTTTTCTTTTGCTAATGTGATATGATCATATGAGTGATTTCTTTTATGATTTTTTTTCTATGCAGGTTGTACGTGTCCAAATATGGTGTTGACACTATCTCTCGTCGCAGATAGAATTTTAAAGAGAAAGGTTTGAATTGGTGATACATGATGGAAGAATAAATATGACCAAGGATCAAGCTATAGAACCAGGGGCTAAACAACATCATCGAGATATTTGCATCGCTAATTAAATGGGGCAAAGCCAAACTAGATTAGTGACAAGCGATGGTCACTGCATAACATAGGCTACATGGAAAAATCCTTAAGGTTTAGCATAAAGAAAAAAGGAAAGCATTGAGAAGACTGAGGAACCATTGATAAATTTTTAAAACATGATAATACAATGGATCGAGAATCACCACATAATTTCTTTCACCAAAAAAGAGGATTAGCGATGAAGTGACGAAGTGTATAAAGAAAGTTTCCTTCTAGAAAAACTTGTCTTGTGTACTTTGTCGATATTAATTAAAGCACATATTAGGTTGGCGATATATGTTGATTGAAAAATAAAAACACTTGAACTAACATCATTGTTTTCTATGAAAATTTTGCTAAGGATATAAAAAACAAGGCTCATATCACCATGGATGGAGTTTTAAGTGCTTTAAAAGCAACAACTTTGATTCAATCTTGAGCTGTAAGTTATCAACTTGCTCGCACAAGGAGATTTCAAGTCATTAATCTTTCATGCTTTAAATTTCCTATTTAATGAAGATTACTTGAGTGATCTTCGATGTCATAATTCATTTTACAATGAATGAGGGTCGAAGGTTGATAAAGAAGTGTGTGGGAATTGAATTCTACTGAGAAGTGTGTAGACATTCTAGGAAATTAGGTTTTTCATGATGATTCAAAAGTCTAAATGGTTGAATTTGTTTAAGCCTAAGGGAGGTATTGAGAATAAAAGTGGAATGCATGGAGCTCATGATACGCTAAAAGGAAGAGTAGGATTCAAGAAATTCAAGGAGTATAGTACCAAGGAAAATTACCATCTAGGAGAGAAAATAGTTTCAAAAGAATTAGTCAAACATAGAGAGAAGAGGATGGTGAAATATAAAAAGAGGGCATGGATAGAGAGTGAGCATTGTAAGGCCTATCCGAAGGAATGCAATTCTCCATGTGAGGTTTTTTATAACCCTTTAGACAATGAGGGTGACACTAAATTAGAGGGTGATTATTATCCCCTCTCCCTGGTACTATCAAGGAATCATGACGAAGAGGTGGTGATAATTTCTATAGTCCCACCATGAGAAAACCATGTCCTTTCTATTAGGATTTTCCTATTCAGAACTCATGTGATTTCTTGTTTCATGTGCTGAGGTGGAAAGTTTTTGGGCTAGTATGTATGAGAAGTTCTAGACTAGTTAACCTTGGTGGTGCATATGTTGTTTACAAATGATATACAAGTTTGTGTTGGAGCTACTATTAAAAAATCTTCTTTGGTCAACAAAGATGAGGATTCAACATGGTTACAAAAAACTCTACTTTTAAAGGAGTTGGTGTGTCTTCATTCAAGGAATGTGGAATCTAGTCTTTTACTCTCCCATTTTCCTGAAGTGATTGCATGTAACAAACTAAGAATATCTCAAATTTTGGTGCAAATGAAATGAAATTTAAATGTAATTAAGCTTGATGCTTATTGCTCCCATATTCTATAAAATAGATTTTAGGGCTTATTACAGAGGTTAGATTTTGAAGTCTTAATAGAGTTCTAGGTAAAAGCTAAGTTCTAAAAGGGCACTTAGAATAGAATTCTGAAGTAGGCCAATAGTTTGTCTTGGACAGGAAGTCATATATGTAATGATCTTAAATGAGTTTAATATAAATTACTGATATCAAAACAAATATTAGTCAAGAAATCTATACTCTCCTATGTGTGTTTTTTATGAAGTTATGAATGAGAAATACTAATGGTATTATCACTTGTCTTTCATTTGAATGTATTACTTTGTTTACAACTTTAGTTCAAGGAATTAATTAAAGTTCTTGAATAGGGTTATACAATTTGTAAGGAATGGCTTAGGATTGCTAAGAAGTGAATCTTTCTTGCATAGTGAGTTTTTAGAAATGCAACGCGATATGAAAATAGTTTGTTCCTCCCTTAAATGAGTAATTTGTAAATTATTGATCCTCTTGTGTACTTGAATTCGTTACTCCAATTTATTAGACACAGGTCATTTTGTTAGAAAATCTTGCATAAGATGAACAAGTAGTGTTCTTGGCTCTAAGACTTATGAGAAGAACAATAATCAAATGGAAAAACTATCCAAAGGCAGTAGAAGTGGAATTAATCTCAATTCCTAGCAGATAATTAATCCTTCATTTGAAAATCTACCAAATGTTTAGTGAAATTGATTTTATCTACTACAAAAGGAATTAATTTGTGTATAAATGCATTATTAATTGACTATATTGCATGAAAACATAATTGGGATTATCCTCTTAGGTTTCACAAAGCCTAAAGTGAAGAAGTATAGATTTTAAAATCCTATGCTCATTGTGTTGGCCACTAACCTAACAATTATTCATCATAGGAATTGGCTATTTCTTAGAGGATTGTTCAATTTTGCTAGAAAAATCACCAATAGAAATGGTGAATTTGTTGGGGAGACTATGAATCTCTGGTTGTAGACTATCAGAGTTAGGAAACTGGTGAATCTGAACATCTAATTTAGATACTGAGGAATTACTAAACCTGGAAATGTTCCCATTGAGAAAGCTTCAAAATATATATGTGTGACTCTGTTGTGGGAGAAAATCTAGAAGGACATTCATCTTTGAAGGAGCTTCATATTGCTTGAAGTTCATTCCTCTGAAAAGAGGTAGCAACTTTGTTAAAGAACCTGATGAAGATGTGAAGAATGTTTCATATTTGCAAGTATTTATAGTAAAGAAGGAGAACCTTTTGCTGCAAAAAATCCAAGTATTCTTTAGTTTTTGGTTTTCAAGAAAGACAAATATGTATATAAAAACCATAGTTAATAAGGCTTGTAAAAATTTGATTCCCTATTGAGTGATTAAGTACTAAGTAGGGGAAATAGTAGTAGGCTTGCATACTTCTGTATTACTAAATGACATATTTCTTTATGAAGTTATGTATGCAATGAATTCATTTAGGAGAGCTTAAGCGAGTAGAGATTGAATTTTCATTTGTAAAAGCTTGAGATCTGGTTGTATAAAAAAAGAAGGATATGAGTTTCCTGATGTAATTGCATAATATAAGAAGGCTTATACAACTATAAAAAATGTATCAACAACCTATGCATCCATGTGTGGACTTAAATGTGACAATACATAGTGCTCAGGCCTTGTCATGTAATAAAAGAAGTTTCAACATCAAAAGGTATATGGCCATAAATTTTGATGACATTTTTTATTACCCAAATATTATTCCATCTGAAATAAAAAAATGAGCTACCAAATTTTAGTGGTACAAAGAGTGAGTGAACAAGTAAACATTTTCAAGAATTCAGTAATTTAATGGATGACTATGAGATATATCATGAGGACATGATCATGAGGTTATTTGTTCAGTCCCTAAAGGGAGATTTAAGAGATTTGTTCTCTAATTATACCTATATGCTCTGTCTATTCTTAGGGGGAATTTAAAGCAATGCTCATGGAGTAGTTTAGTGAAAGAATTAGTGTTGGCTATTTTCTCAATAAATTTATGAACATTGAGAAAGAAGATGATGAGCTAGTCCCAACATTTGACCAAAGATTTGCTAAAACATTAAGGGATATTCTTGATGTTTGAGATCTAAGTGATGTAGTATGTTTGGTTGTTTATTTGGGAGCTTTTGATAAAAAATGAGCTATCTACTGAGAGACAAAGATCCCAAAACCTTACATAAAGCCCATGGGATATCCATGAATATTGAAAATAACTTGAAATATGGGATGCAAATGAATCACTTGGATATAAGTGTTCACTTCCATAGAATGCCTAATGTTGATGAATGGTGCAAACCAAGAGTAAAAAATGAATGTAAGAACATTTGCACCCCTAGTGTTTCAACTTGCACAAAATTTTGTAATATTGATCTCATAAAGTCCCAAACACATCATCAAGAAACAATCATGTTTTCAAATTACAATGATAATAATTTTGCTCCTCTGTGTGAATCGAATAGTGAAATATCACATGAAGAGGAAAATGGTAGAGAAAAGGTTGAAAATGCATACCTCGATGAAACAATGTGTGGTTGCAATTATTTTGAAGATTCCAACACCTGTAGTCCTATAGAAGACATAATATTGAGCATTCAATCTGAAAATACTAAACATAGTTGCAATGTTGATGAGTTCTCTTGCTATAGTAATGATGATGGCATTGAGTATGGTAAATTTTCTGTTGATTATGATTATCCTCATGAAGAAGAGATAGAATCATTTTATACAAATGATAAATGTGTTGATAATGATGGGAACACATGTTTTCTTGAGGAGAAACAACTTTCTTCCTGTGAAGAATTTTCATAATATCAGTCAGAGATGTTAACCACTAATGATGAGAATGAATTTGAAAACCTATCTTTATGCTCTTCTAGTGATTGTAATGATTTTGATTATAATGGTGATATGGAAGAGTTATACTTGATGCTAAGGAGGTTGAGGTTTTTATAACAACAATAAATATAAGGGAAACCCCCTTATTTGATGAGCCCCCATATGCACTAGAGATAAGAAATGATGATTCTTATTGGTGAAAAGATAATCCACTCCTTGCTAAGGACTCTGATGATGCATTAGACATAGGATTAGAATGTGGTCTTGAGTAAACAAAGCAACACATTGATGAGTTCCTTGAGGGAATCTCTTATGAATGTTTTACATTTGATGTAGGTGTTGGAGATAAGGTTGAGTATCACAGGGCCAACTATTTGGGAGAGTATGAATATTTTCAGTTTTCAATTTAGTGGGAAGGAATTTTGATGAAGCATGACAATAGGATGAATAAAAGGAAATGCTATTTTCAACATAACACATATGTGTCATGTGATGATGAAAATTTGTAGTTGATGTCTAACTCTACATTATAGGATGATGAAAATTACACTGACAATTTTATACTCAAAAAGGTTTTGAGAAATGGTGACAACAAAGATTATAATTAGAAAGACTCTCAATTATTAAAAAGAGGCCTAACATTTGTTTTGGAAAGATTGAAATTTCTCTTACTTCAGTGGTACAATAAGGACAAATGTGAATGGAAAATTATCAACTCCTTTAGAAGGCTGGTTTTTGACAGAGGTAAGAACTTATTTAGAATTTTGGTGGCTTAGTGCCACCAATCAGGAGGGTAAAACTTGGTTGAGCTGAGGGATGCATAACATAGTTTGCATCTTTGAAATTTTCATATTGGTTGGGTGGAGATTGGATCTCCCTTTTCGGGTCTTCTTTTCCTGTGTAGATTTTGTGCATATGTTGTTTTTTTTTTTTTTTGTGCCTAGTCTACTTAACCTGAAATTATGATATCTAATCATGCCTACAAGAGGCATGTGTCCCTAATTAGAGCCACTAATGGAACCCTAAAAAAAAATTTCCTTGTTCCATGTTAAAACCCTTATTGCATTTGGATATAGGTTTACTATTTACAAAAGCTTATAGTATTTCGTTGGGCCATTGACTCCATATTACCCATTTCCAGTTATTTTAATGTATCTTTAGTCATTCATTGTCACTTCGTAACCGACCCTTTTCTAGCCTAGGTTCAGACCTTTCTATTTTATAAAATTCAATAAGGATCTTTGAGCCCTTACACTCTTTATATTTTATAACTTAGATATTTTTGAGTTAATTATTGTCCTAGGGGGTCCCCTTCATTAGAAATAACTAATGAGCATGTTCTTACAAGGTTCCCACTTATGAATCAATGTCCTTCAATTCTATATCACTCATCGCTGATTTTTCATTGATTCACAAATTGTAATGGCAATAAGCGATGAACTAATATTTTCCTTTTAATATCCCTCATCGCTAATGGATTTTAAGTTTTAAAAATTGTAATAGTGATGAGTGATACTTCTATCTTTATGTTCTTATCGCTCATCACGAATGGCCATAAAAAGATGAACTTGAAATGGCAATGAGCGATGTGATCACTTGATTGCGAATACATTTTAAATGTAAAATATCACATCAGCGATAAGCGATGGACATTACAAAGCTGTAAATCTTTTCATCGCTAATTGCTTGCAAAATGTACGAGGAGAATTAGCGATGAACAAGTGCCATATCCTATAACTTCATCACTCATTGTGGATCTGATTTAAATTGGTGATAAGCGATGGATGTTATTTAAAGGATTTTTGTTTGGCTAATGTGATATGATCATATGAGCGATGTCTTTTATGATGTTTGTTCTATGTAGGTTGTACGTGTCCAAATATGGTGTTGACACAAAATCTCCCATCGCAGATAGAATTATAAATAACAAGGTTTGAATTGGAAATATGCAACGAAGAATAAATATGACCAAGGGTAAAGCCATAAAACCAAGGGATAAAGAACATCATCAAGATATTTGCATTACTGATATAATGGGGCAAAGACAAACTAGATTAGCGACAAGCGATGGTCATTGCATGAAATGGGCTATGTGGAAAAATCTTGAAGGTTTAGCATAAAGCAAAAAGGGAAGCATCGAGAAGATTGAGGAACTATTGATAAAGTTTTAAAATAGGATAATCCCATGGACTGAGAATCACCACATAAATTCTTTCACCAAAAATTAGGATCAACGATGAACCAATGAAGTGTATAAAGAAAGTTTCCCTCTAGAAAATCTTGTCTTGTGTACTTTGCCAATATTAATGAAAGCACATATTAGGTTGGCAATATATGTTGATTGACAGATCAGAACACTTGAACTAAATCATTGTTTTCTATGAACTAGTTGCTAAGGACATAAAAAAACAAGGCTCATATCACCATGGATGAAGTTTTAAGTGCTTTAAAAGCAACAACTTAGATTCAATCTTGAGTTGTAAGTTATCAACTTGCTCGTACAAGGAGATTTTGAGTCATTAATCTTGCATGCTTCAAATTTACTATTTAATGTAGATTACTTAAGTGATCTTCCATGTCATAATTCATTTTGCAATGAATGAGGGTTGAAGGTAGATAAAGAAGTGTGTGGGAATTGAATTCTTCCGAGAAGTGTGTAGACATTCTAGGCAAGTAGGTCTTTCATGATGATTCAAAATTCAAAAGGGCTAAATTTGTTTAAGCCTAAGGGAGGTCTTGAGAATAAAAGTGTAATACATGGAGCTCCTGATACACCAAAAGGAAGAGTAGGATTTAGGAAATTCAAAGATTATAGTACCAAGAAAAATTACCATCCAAGAGAGTAGATAGTTTTAGACGAATTAGTCAAACATAGAGAGAAGAGGATGGTGAAATATAAAAAGAGGGCATGGATAGAGAGTGAGTCTTATAAGTTCTATCCGAAGGAATATAATTATCCATGTGAGGTTTTTTATAACCCTTTAGACATTGAGGGTGACACTGAATTAGAGGGTGATTATTATCCCCTCTCCCTAGTACTATTGAGGAATCCTGATGAAGAGGTGGTGATAGTTTCTCTAGTCCCACCATGAGAAAAACGTGGGCAAATATTCTCTAGGATTGATGACTTAGAGTGATGATTGCTCCTTGTTTTTTTTATGAACCATGCCCTTTCTATTAGGATTTTCCTATTCAACACTCATGTGATTTCTTGTTTCATGTGCTGAGATGGAAATTTTTCAAGCTAGTATGTAGTAGAAGCGCCAAACTAGTTAACCTTTGTAGTACATATGTTTTTTACAAACGATATACAAGTTTGTGCTGGAGCTGCTATTTGAGAATCTTTTTTGGTCAACTAAGATGAGGATTCAACACAGTTACAACAAACTCTACTTTTTAAGGAGTTGGTGTGTCTTCATTTAGGGAATGTGGAATCAGTCTTTTACTCTTCAATTTTCCTCAAATGATTGCATGCAACGAACTAAGAATATCTCAAATTTTGGTGCACATGAAATGAAATGTAAATATAATTAAGCCAGATGCTTATTGCTCCCCTATTCTATAAAAGGGATTTTAGGGCTTATTACAAAGGTCAGATTTTGAAGTCTTAATAGAGTTCTAGGTAAAAGCTAAGTTCAGAAAGGACACTTAGAATAGAATTCTAAAGTAGGCTAGTAGTTTTTCTTGGAGAAGAAGTCATGTATGTAACAATATTAAATGAGTTTTATAGAAATTACTGACATCAAAACAAATATCAGTCAAGATATCTATACTCTCCTATGTGTGGTTTTTATGAAGTTATGAATGAGAAATACTAAGGTATTATCACTTGTCTTCAAATATTTCATTTGAATGTATTACTCTGTTTTTAGCTTTAATTCAAGGAATTAATTAAAGTTCTTGAATAGGGTTATAAACTTTGTAAGTAATGGCTTAGGATTGCTAAGAAGTGAATGTTTCTTGCACAGTGAATTTTCATGAATGCAAATTGATACAGAAATAGTCAATTACTCCCTTAAATGAGTAATTTGTAAATTAATGATGCTCTTGTTTACTTAACTCCATTACTCCAATTGATTAGACATTGGTCATTTTTTCATAAAATCTTGCAGAAGATGAACAAGTAGTGTTCCTGGCTCTAAGAATTATGAGAAGAATAATACTCAAATAGAAAAACTCTCCAAAGGTATTAGAAGTGGAATTAATATCAATTCCTAGCAAATAATTAATCTTTCATTTGAAAATATGCCAAATCTTTAGTGAAATTGATTTTATCTACTACAAGAGGAATTAATTTGTGTATAAATGTGTTATTAATTGACTATATTGCACAAAAACACAATTGGGATTTCCCTCCTAGGTTTCACAAAGCCTGAAGTGAAGGAGTATGAACTTTAAAATCCTATGCTCATTGTGTTGGCCACTAACCTAACAATTCTTCATCATGGAGTTGGCTACTTCTTAGAGGATTGTTTGATTCTGCTAGAAAATCACCAACATGATGAAAGGGTGAAAGAATCAAAATTACATAATTTGGAAACATAGTTTTATCTTCTACATATGCCCGAAGATGAGAATGTTAAAGCTTATGTACAGACATTGGATGAGGTAGTGGTTGGAATGTGATCTCTTGGCACCACTATAGATGAAACCATAATTGTAAAGAAGATTCTCAAAACTCTTCCTGATGCTTACAAGGAAAAGGTGAGTGCTATTGAGCAGACTATAGATTACAAGACATGTACTAATGATTTGTTGTTAGGACTCTTTACATCTTATGAAAAGAGGAAGCTGAATTTAAGAATTGGAAGTAAAACAAAAATTGCTTTTAAAGAGCTACAAGATTTGAAGTTCTAGATGAAGAGAAATTTTAAGAAATCACTCAAGGCTAACTTTGTAAGAAGATTGAGAAAAGGCTCTAGTAAGTATGAAGGTAAATTACCCTTTAAATGTTTTAGTTGTGGAGAAATTAGTCACTATACTGCAAAGTGTTTGGAAAGAGCTAAAAAGAATAAACACATATATGAGAAATAAAGGAAAGGAAATAAGATTAATAGAGATTACTATGTTAATGAGAATGCTAGTATTTCAAATGTAGATTTAGAATATGAAGATCTAGATGATAATGAATTATTGTTCCTACTTATTAAAGATGAACCTACTTCTACTAATTTAGATAGACAATCAAAAGAAAATATTCTAGAAAAGGAAAAGGAGAAGGAGAAGGAGAAGGAGAAGAATGAAGGTATAGTTATCTCTACCCTACATGCCAAACATGAAAATAATTTTTGGGTAGTTGATAGTGGTTGTTCACATCACATGATTGGTGACAAGAGCAAGTTTGTGAAACTTGAAAAATATGATGGAGATTTGGTTATGTTTGGAGATGATATTGGTGCTAAAATCTATGGATAAGGTTCAGTGAGTTTTGATGGAAAGCATCATACTAATGATGTCTAATATGTTAAGGGTTTAAGGCATAATCTATTGAGAATTGGTCAAATGTGTAGAAAGGGATATGATCTTGTGTTTAAGGATGAGAAGTGTGAGATCAGAAAAGGATCCAAAACATTGATTTCTATAGGAATGAAATCTGAAGGGAGTATTTATCATCTTAAAGGTGTTGATAGATGATGTTTTATGACTAAGATAAATGACAGTTGGTTATGGCACAAGAGAATGTGTCACATGAATTTTGATAACTTGGAAAGGATAAGTACTGTTCAAGCTATGAGAGATCTACTGAGAATTACAAATACAGTAAATGTTACCTGCAGGAATTTCCAGTTTGGGAAACAAACAAGAAATCATTACAGATCAAGAGAACAATCTATTACTAGATTGCTAGATTTGGTTCATATAGATCTTTGTGGTCCTATGAGAGTGTGAAGTCTACTTGGTGAAAGGTACTTTATGCTTTTAATTGATGATTATTCTAGATATACATGGGTTACATTTTTAAGAGAAAAATAAGAAGCATTAGATAGATTCAAGGTGCTCAAGGCTATATGGTTGAAAATGAAGTGAATTTGAAGATAAAATGCTCGAGATTTGACAGAGGTGGTGAATTCACCTCCAATAAGTTCAATATGTTTTTTGAAGAGAGTGGAATAAAGAGACAATTATATGCTCTAAGAACTCCTTAGTAGAATGGAGTTGTTGAAAGGAAAAAAAATAGTTCAAGAAGCTACTAGGTCAATGATTACTGAAGCTGGATTACCAAAAGTCTACTCAAAATAAGCTATTCAAATTTTTGTATATGTATTCAATCAAGTTCAAGATCAAACAATAAGAAGACTCCCTATGAGCTATGGCATAGAAGGATTATGTCAGTTAAATATTTCAAGGTATTTGGAAGCAAATTCTATATCAGAAGAGATGAGGAAACATTAGGAAAGTTTTATGCAAGAAGTGATGAAGGAATATTTCTTGGTTACTCTACTAAAAGCAAGGAATAAAAATGTTTCAAAAAAATATTGAGGGATATTGTAGAAAGCTTGAATGTGAAGGTTGATTAAACAATGAAGAATTTTATTGATATTGATGGATATGTGTCTGATGAACATGACTATTCAAGGATAGAAGATATTGAAGAACATGATAGAGATGAGTAGAAAGAACATAATGAAAGAGAAGAAGATGCTTTGGTAAAGTCCCCTAGAACACTGAAGTATGTACAAAGGAATCATTCTAAAAGACAAATTATTGGAGACAAGACAAAAGATGTGTTGACTAGAAGAAAAGATGCTATTGAAGTTGAGTATATTGTTGCTACATCGTGTTGTACACAAGTTTTATGGATGGAACAAACATTTAAAGATATCATAGTGCTACATGATGATCCTATTTCTATCTTCTATGATAACACAAGTGTGATTAACATTTCAATTAATCCTATGATGCACTCGAGAAGGAAGCATATATCTAAACACAAGTGTGATAAACATTTCAATTAATTCTATGATGCACTTGAGAATGAAGCATATATCTATCATGTATCATTTCTTAAGAGAGAAGGTTATGGAGAATGCAGTAAAGCTTGAGTATGTTTTAACAAAAGAACAAAATGCGGATATATTTACAAAGGCTCTTCCTAAAGATACTTTTGAGTATCTTTGGGATAAGCTAGGGGTTATTTCCCCTCTATTTACAAAATAAGATGCATTTGGAGATGCATCAGTCTAGTGAATTCATGATTCTATCTTTTGGACTAATGTTTGTTGTTGGATGCCCTTATGGGGGGCACATAGATTTTCTAAGTTTTTTCATTATGAGTATTTAGTTTTCATGTCAAAGGAAATTTCAATGGACAGATCTCTTTCCTTTTCCATTGATGTCAAAGAGGGAGAGAGACAACATGTGAAAAAAAGAAAAAGAAGGAGAGAGAGCATATGAAAAAGAAGCTAAAGAACGATGATGATATCTTAAAAGGAGAGAAGCAAATAGAAAAATCTTGAGAAGTATTTTCAAAATAGGTATGGTGTCTTTGACGGTTTTTCACATCATGTGTTTCCATCAATGGCAAAGGGGGATATTGTTGCAAGAATGGAAGAGAAATGAAGTGTTGTCATTGATGCCAACTAGTTAGCTAGTTTCTACTAGTTGTTGATTGTATATGTCAAGGATATTGAGAAAATTATATTAAAAGAAGGTTGTTGGTTCTAGTGTTTGTGAACTATGCTTTTGTTGTGTGATTGAGGTCTAGGATAATTGTTTCTGGTCTGGATTTCTCTTTGATGAAGTATTATGGTGTACGGTTCAAGAATTGTTTTCCCTAGTTCTATTGAAGCTGATTTTAGCATTTGGAAGGAATGAGCTTAATTGATCTATGTGTTTTACACTAGTGTGGCCGACTATGTTAAGAACTAATTTTAAAATCAATGAAGTGTGTTGGATCTATTTTGGGTCCTAATGAAGCATGTGTTTGGGTCACCCTAATTCTAATTCCACCCTAGGATGTTGGCACTGACCTAATTTGAATTTGAAGTTGGATGGCCAACTTTGTATCTTTGCAAGGTTGGAGATAGTATAAATACCAAATGTGCTAACTATGAAAATTATACACAAGAAAAGAAGGAAGATAAGTGAAAGAGAAGACACAATTTTGATGATATTCTTAATGAGTGTGAGTTGAGTGTGTGAATGTTTATAGTGAAGCTTAACACCTATTTTTTGGATGCAGTGAGTAGAAGGTGAAATCTATCATTCAAGAGAGTTGATTAGTGATTGTGGTAGAATCTTCATTGTATTGGGATTGTTGTCTCTTTGTAACAAGTCTTCTTTGTATCTCTATGGAAGTGAGCCCTTTGGGTTGTAGCCTATGGAATATGAGCTTGGACAGTGAGTCCTTATTTCAAGCAGTGATCCTTATTCTAGGCAGCGAGCTTTATCTCTGGCAGTGAGCCTATTTATAATTGGTTTTGATATTCTCTATAGTGTGAGTTAATCCTCTCCATGGTTTTTCCCTAATTTGGTTTTCCACATAAATCTAGTGTTATTGTGTTTTTTCATTTGCATTTGATTGTTAATCACTTAATTAGTTTATGTGTGAGCTCTGATAATTGAATTTAAGGTTATAATTTGTGACAAATGATTCACCCCCCCTTAGTTGTCCTATCCAACACAATTGGCGTGATCCCTTAAGGGTCCAAAGTGTTCCAAAAGGGTAGCATTATTTAACAGGAAATTACTCATAAACTATGATGCTTAAAAACTCTTTGTCTAAGTATATGGGACCGCATTGGGCCTCTCTATAATAGCCTCTCTTGATTTTTTTTTATCTCAGAATCATTTGTCTGTGGTGTCCAGTTTTCACTTGATAGAAAAAGTGTCAAATGCAAGCAATGTAAAGTTGCAAAGTTGTGCAACTTCCATTGTGCAACTAGTGTGACCAAATGGACTATTCCAATGTGTGTAGACGGGTATGTTTATGCTAGAAACATGGTCCTCTTTCACACCCAAACATGTGGAATTGCTTCAAGCTACATTCAATTGACTCTATATGGGCCTACAAGATTGTGTTGGGCCCCTCTACAATAACCTCTCTTATTTTTTGTTATCTCAGAGTCATTTTCTTGTGGTGTCCAGTTTTCACTTGATGGAAAAAGTGTCAAATGTAAGTAGTGCAAAGTTGCAAAGTGGTGAAAATTTTGTTTTGCAACTCATGTGACCAAAATGATTGTTCCAATGTATCCAGATGGGTATTTTTATGCTAGGAATGGTCCTCTTTCACACCCAAACACACAGAATCACTTTGAGCTACGTTCAACCAGCTCGATCCCTTAAGGGTCCAAAGTGAAAAAGGGAAACAATCTTTGACATGCTATTACTCAGAAACCATGATATTTACAAACTCTTCATTTGAGCCTATGGGATCATGTTGGGCCCCTCTACAATAATCTCTCTCAGTTTTTGTTATCTCAAAGTCATTTTCCCATGGTGTCTAGCTTTCACTTGATGAAAAAAGTGTCAAATGCAAGCAATGTAAAGTTGCAAAGTGGTGTAACTTTTGTTTTACAACTCGTGTGACCAAATGGACTACTCCAACACATATGGATTTGTACTTTTACACTATCCATGGTCCTCTTTCACACCCAAACATGTGGAATCACTTTGAGCTATGTTCAACTAACTCAATCCCTTAAGGGTCCAAAGTGCAAAAGGGAAGCAAACTTTGATAGGATATTTCTCAGAGATCATGATGCTTATGAACTCCTTGTCTAAGAATACAAGATCTTATTAGGCCACTCTACAATAACCTCTCTCAGTTTTTATAATCTAAGATTCATTTTCTCATGGTGTCTAGTTTTCACTTGATGGAAAAAGTGTCAAATGCAAGTAGTGTAAAGTTGAAAAGTGGTGCAAATTTTGTTTTACAACTTGTGTGACCAAAGGAACTATTCCAATATGTCAGAATGGGTACATTTATTCTTTGCATGGTCCTCTTTATAATGAACTGAATTATTTTTTTTCAAATTTTAATGAGCAATTCAACACAACAATACCCATTAAGGTTTTCCCAAAACCAAACTTTACTGGGAAGTAACTTTATGCCAAGAATGTACACACAACTCAGGATGAGATTGGTGTTGACATATGGTGCCGAGGGTCATTTGAGGAAATTGAAAGAAATTCAATGTTGAAGGAAAGCTCAACACCAAGAATGTGCTCTCTAAACCCGAGGTGGGTAAGGCACTACCATATGGTGGGGGATCTATTGAAAATGATGCAATACTAAAAAGTAAACTCAACACCAAGCATGTGCACTCAAAACCTAAGGTGGGTAAGGAGCTACCATATGGTAGAGAATCTATTGAGAATGATGCAATGCTAAAAGTAACTTAACACCAAGAATGTGCACTCAGTACCTAAGATGGGTGAGGTGCTAACATATGGTGTTGAGGATCCAAATGTAATACAATGAAGACTGATTAAAGTCTAGTCTCTTCCATAGTCATGGGAATGATAATGAAACATAGAAATAATGATAGTAGTTGATAGTAATACTATTCAACCTTACAAAATGATAGAACTCTTGCTAATATCAATGTATTTCAAATCTCTCAATGCTGCAATTATTTAATATGTCTCTCCTATCATCAAATGACTCAAACCACACTAAATCCCAACACAAAAGACAACTTCTAAAATCTAATTTTTGACAGACCAACAACTGAAACACATAACTAGGAACAAAAAAACTCACAAAAATGCTCACCAAACCCTCAATACATCACCAAATGGCGTCAAATCATATGCAAAGGGACCCTAAGATGATGGAAACCAAAACAAGACTGAGAAATTGTAGAAAACCTTAAGTATTAATATGTGCATGCTTTCCAAGGAAACTCCTAAATGGTATGACCATCTCGAAGGATGATTTCTTGACATAAAATCACACACTTAATAGTAAATTTTGAATCTCTCTAGGAAGGGTCACTCAAGGCTACAAAACACATTTATTTAATACACATAACCAAATTAAATTCACTCTAAGACATATGATAAAAAACTACAATCAAATCAACTAGACCAACAACTCAAAAACTATAAAAAAACTCCATTACAATACTCAATCTGCTCTCAAAGATCAAGAAGAACCAATTTCTTAACTAGTTGCTATCTTTCAAGCAAGAAGCTAAGCCAAGCTAGGAGGTATGCATTCCTCAAAGCACCTCACTCACCATTCTAACAACATAATGATACAATTTTCATGGATGAAAAACAAAGAGCCCAACACTCTTATTTATAGCCTTTTGTCTCCAAATTCAAATTCAATCTCCCTCCAAATGGATGCCAAACCCAAATTCACATTCACTTTTCCAACACTCTCCAAATTGCATTTCATTTAGACCCTCTTCCAAGTTGTCCCTTTTTATGAAGGTAATAAACTTATCAAAAATGCAAATAATCCTCTAAGTTAAGAATCCAAAGTATTAAAGTGAATACTTTATAAAAAATGCCTTTTTAATAAAATTAACTTATCTCTCCAAGAAGGCATCCTCCAAGTCTTAGCAAAATTATTTCACTTAAAATGTTATTTCCATCAAATATCAAAATTTCTAAAATAATCACATCAAAAGTTGGATACCAATTGAATATACTACCCTGTCAGAAATAGCCATAATACCAAGTTGCTAAAACTGCCAAAAATAGCACCAAGGATGTTGGAGACCAAAGTGCTCAATCTAACTTGCCAGATATAGCCACTGAACTAAATTGCAAAAACCTTGCTAAACATAGCACTGCTAAAAATAGACCTTACTAAAAATAACATACTGCTAAAAATAGTAAGTTATTCCCAACTCATTTTAACTGCAATCTGAGCAGTCGTCGTACTTACTAAAAATAGTAGGTCTAAAAATTTCCTCTGTTGTAGTTGCATGTCACACCACTACGAAGCTCTCTAAAAACCTAGAAGGAATCAATAATCCAAACTACAAAACTCCAACATGTAAGCCCTCAAAGTCACAAACGAAACCTCCAAGCAATTGGTAACCCTAATTCTGCCTCTGACTAGCCTACGAGCATTTGAGGATAGGCTATTAATTGATAGAAAGTGTAGTGCTAAAAATGGGGACATTATAGTTGACCCTTCCCAAAATTGCTTGTCCTCAAGCAATGCCACCACAAATCTAGAAAAATTTGAATGAGTCCATGCCAAACCAAGTACAATGCCACGGTCCCATGTTTGTCTCAAGAAGGAACTACCATGCCGATGTTGCACCACTATGATCACAGTGGTGAAAATATCGTGCCAAAATTACACTAACCTCCCCTATGACTCTAGAATGACAACATTCAATAACAAACGGGAAGGACTAAAGTCAACGCCATGCAACATCTCACACCCCAAAGACTTTGAGTCAACAATATAAACCATACCACTATTAATCACAATCCTAGGCAAAGGAAAAGATAGCCTACTCAACTCAATACTGTAATCCTTAGTATATCTCCATAAGGTATGTAACAAAGCCACGAATGCAAATGTGACATCTCCAAATCTTCTTGGAAAGAGGGAAGCAATTCTTTGCAAGAGCTCAAAAAACTCATAATCATAACTCCACATGAATCTTCTTTTCCTCCTCTGAATTATTCTGATACAACCATGAAGATTTATGTAAACTCCTACAATTCCAACTCCAAGAGTTTTAGAAAGATGTACCAATGCATGTGGAAGTTTGTTGTCGTGAACCAATATTGTGGAGAAACTGTCAAAATTTGCTTCACAAACCTCCATGAGTTGAACTTTGAGAATAGGATAGGTTTGAAGAAACAAATAATCATTGTTGTTCAAGACTAGAATCAACGAAGTACAATATGATTTTAGCATTCTACAAAAGGAAACACACCAACACCAATGAAATTCCCAAGTGTGGGAATGTAAGATGAGCATTGAGTTGCAAGATAAGACCTCCAAGGTGGCTAGAAAACACACTAGAGCAATCTCCAATTGAAAAGTACCACCTCTTTGACAAGAAGCGATGAACCAATTCTCCTGAATGATAGTACCTCCCCAAGTAAGGTGGCTAGTTTGCCTCCAACCAACAAAATCGTGTCTCAAAATCTGCCCTTGTCTTAGCCGAGAATCACTCCCAAGAGAAACCATCCATTTATCTCTCCAACCCATACTCAAAATATTTGTCCAGTTCATTCGTTGATGAAAAAATGGGACCATCAAGTGGTTGGTAAAGAAGGGGACAACACCAAAATATCTAATAATTTAATCCTTATCCCTCCAAAAGTCCTTTCCACAAGCAATAATCTCCATCAACCCATGTTGAGAATCCCAAGGATAGATACCCAACTGGAAATAATCACCAACACTCCAGAAAGAAAACATAACATGTCTTTGAGTGCTAGTCAAAATCAAGTGAATACTTGTGAAATTGGTGTTCCCTCTGATGAACCTCTAAAACCAATCCATGAAAGCTTCAACAACACTAGAGCATGAAACATAAGATGAATTCAAATTCAACTCCTAAAATAGACTAGATTCACTCAACTCGAGGAATGGAATGACAAGAGTGCAAACACCATGTTCTGGTCCATCTTCCCAAGTGAAGACTTCATCCTTAATCCCTCTTAAGCATTCTTGATCAAACAATCTTCTTGGAAGGTTATCGATTGTAAGAAGCGAATCTCCCTCATGTTTGGCTTGCAAATCTTCAATAAGCTGAAAATAACGTTCCATATTATGTTGGAAAACTTCATCAAGATCCCATTTCGTGCTATTATCAATTGATGCTTCATCTTCCATCACAAAAAGAGGATTATCATAATTTTCTGCAACACCCACTTCAAAGAGAATATTGTTAAAAACTTGAAAGTCATTCATTTCATCTTGCTGCTCCAAATTAGTGCATGCAACTTATAATTTTATTGTGAAACCTTCAAGATCAAACTCCTCTCGAAGACTATCAAGTTCACCAATTACTTGCTTGATTTCTTCAACTCTTTGTTGATTCTCTTGCTCCTTGAAAAGTTTGAAATCAACTAGCTAATCTTCTACCCTTGTTAGAGCTGACTGATTATTTTCTAACATGCTCTTTGTTGATTTGAGCTCAAGAGTAAGCTCATCAACCTTTTTCTCCTTTTCTTGGAAAGTACCAATGGTCTTCTTTGCAATTTAAAAGGTATAATATCAATCTTCAATTAAGTGTATGTATGTTGATTTCAATGTCTCCATCGAACCTTTGATAAGTTGCAAACTAGGAAGAGCAACTTCATCCTTAACTCTACTTCATCTCTCTTCAAAATGAGCCTTCCAATAGAGATCATCAATCAAATTGTGTGTGCAATCAAATAGGGATAGCACTTGCACTTATTTTTCAAAAGATACCTTGCATAGATCTTTCCACTCATGAACATGAAAATATGGTGAAATACTGAAAGGATGCAACTAAAAATTAGAACTTTGTTTCTTGTCTCTGCTACCCTCATAGCTGCTCCAAGACTCCTTTCCTTCACCACTCACTAGCTTAAATTGCTCAATATCATAAAGAGAATTAGACTCCACAAATTCTTCAACCCAATTCTTACAACCAAATTCAAGCATTGATAAATCAAATTTGTGTTTAGGAACTCCATCAAAAATTTTATCTTCAAGAGCCATATGGCCCTATAGCTTTGCTTCCATCTCAATGCCACTTTGATCAAACTTGAAGGAAGCCCCAAACTCGAGCATATTGTCACCATTGTTTTCTGATATAGAGTCTTCATCAAGTTCCATTTCATCATTCAGATCAAAGGGAAATTCATCCCACACAAGCTCCTTGTCATCGCTAGGTGTCTTCACTCCTGGATCCCAAATGGTAAGAAGCTAATTGTTTTGATCAAAAGGAAAGTGCTCTTTTCTCTTCTCTTGGAGGGTTGACTCTTTGAATAGGTCACCACCCAACTCACTTAGATTGATATCTTCATAAATACCTCCCTCCAATGGCTTGGTTTGAAGATCAAACCCAAAACCACCCTTGACACCATCACTATAATGAAGTAAAGAATCTTTAGTGCTAGTTGTTTGGAAAACTTTATCATCCTTATATTCAATGAACCCATCATCTATAGGTATATTTTTGATCTCATCACAAAGATTCATATGCATGCTAAAAAGGTCTTCTTGATCATTTTTCATAAATTTATCGTGTGAAAATTCTTGAGGAGTTTGGACAACAACAAGAGGGAAATTATCCATCACCAAATATTCAACAAGAGGAGGTACAAACACATTGGAATCATTACCAATATCATCACCTTGGTAATGGTCATAAGCTGATTCAAAGACACTACTAGTATTTCCTTCAACTTTCTCTTCAATTGTCACGGTTTCTTTATCAAAATTACTATCATTTTGAAGTGACATGTGCACCTTGCTTGTGCCATCTTCAATACTAGTTGACTTATTTTTCTCTTCAAATTGTTCATTTGTGGGCTATAATCCACAAACATGCACTTCACCTTCCTTTCACCTACAACCATGGCATGTTCTGCTTCCTCTTGAATCATTTTCTTGATGTAGTTGACCATAGCCAACTTTTGAGGGTTATGAATGACCACACAATTAAAAAAAGTTTCAAATGAAACATCGTTCTTAAACTCATCTATCATGTCCTGATATTATTTATGGAGTATGGTAGCCTCATGTTCACATTGCCTCTTGAACTGGCATTCTTTAGAAGCCACAATCAAATCTGATTTCTCATGTTTCCTGGACCTCAAAAAACACATCTTCAAAACTTTTGAAAGTTAAACTAACTCAGGTGAAGAATCTAATTTTTCTATCACCCATTTGTCAACTAAATCTATATTTTTCACAGGATGGCAGGATCTTGGCTTTGATACCACTGTAATGAACCAAACCATTTTTTTCAAATTTTAATGAGCAATTCGATACAACAATACCCATTAAGGTTAGCTAAAAACCAAACTTTGTTGGGAAGTAACTCTACACAAAGAATGCACACACAACTCAGGATGAGATTGACCTATTGACATATGGCGTCAGGGGTTCTTAGAAGCAACTAAAAGAAATTCAATACTAAAGGAAAGCTCAATGCCAAGAATGTTCTCTCTAAACCCGAAGTGGGTAAGGCGCTACCATATGGTAGATGATCTATTGAAAATGATGCAATACTGAAAAGTAAACTCAACACCAAGCATGTGCACTCCAAACCCAAGGTGGGTAAGGTGCTACCATATGGCAGAGAACCTATTGAGAATGATGCAATGTTGAAAGTAACTCAACACCAAGAATGTGCACTCAAGACCCGAAATGGGTGAGGTGCTAACATATAGTGCTAAGGATCCAAATGCAGTACAATGAAGACTAAGCAAAGGCCAGTCTCTTCCATAGCCATGGGAATGATAATGAAACTTAGAAAAAATGATAGTAGCTAACAGTACTACTTTTCAACCTTACAAATGATAGAACTCCTTCCACTATCATTGTATTTCAAATGTATCAATGCTGTAATTATTGAATACATCTCTCATATCATCGAATGACTCAAACCACACTAAATCCTAATACAAAAGACAACTTCTAAAATCTGATTTCTGATAGACCATCAACTGAAACACATAACCAACAACAAAACAACTCACAAAAATGCTCACCAAACCCTAAATACATCACCAAATGACCTCAAATCAGATGCAAAGGGACCTTAAGATGATGGCGACCAAAAAAATACTAAGAAACTATAAACAACCTGGAGTATTATTTTTTGCACACTTTCCAAGGAAACTCTTGAATTGTACAAACCTCTAGAGGGGTGTTTTCTTGACATAAAATCACACACTTAACAAAAAATTCTAAAACTCTCCAAGAAGGGTTGCCCAAGGCTGCAAAACACATTTATTCAATACCCATAACCAAATTAAATTCACTCTAGGACATATGAGTAAAAAACTACAATCAACTCAACTAGACCAACAACTCAAAAACTATCAAATAACTCTATTACAATGCTCAATCTACTCTCAAAGATCAAGAACAACCAATTTCTTAACTAGTTTCTATCTTTCAAGCAAGAAGCTAAGCCAAGCTAGGAGGTATGCATTCCTCAAACCAACTCACTCACCATTCTGACAACATAATGATATGATTTTCATGGATGAAAAACAAAGAGCCTAACACTCTTATTTATAGCCTTTTGTCTCCAAATTCAAATTCAATCTCCCTCCAAATGGATGTCAAACCCAAATTCACATTCACTTTTCCAACACTCTCCAAATTGCATTTCATTTAGACCCTCTTCCAAGTTGTCCCTTTTTATGAAGGTAATAAGCTTATCAAAACTGCAAATAATCCTCTAAGTTAGGTGTCCAAAGTATTAAAGTGAAATAATTTATAAAAATTTCCTTTTTAATAAAATTAACTTATCTCTCTAAGAAGGCATCCTCCAAGCCATAGCAAACTTATTTCACTTAAAATTTTATTTCCATCAAATATCAAACTTGCCAAATTAATCACACCAAAAGTTGGAGACCAACTGAATATATTTCCCTACCAAAAATAGCCATAATACCAAGTTGCTGAAACACTACCAAAAATAGCACCAAGGATGTTGGAGACCAAACTGGTCAAACTGACTTGCCATATATAGCCACTAAACTAAACTATAAAAACCTTGCTAAAAATAGAACTTACTAAAAATAGCATACTGCTAAAAATAGTAAGTTGTTCCAAACTCATTTTAACCACAATTTGAGTAGTCATTGTACTTACTAAAAATAGTAAGTCCAAAAATGTCCTCCATTGCAGTTGCATGTCACACCAGTATGAAGCTCTCTAAAAACCTAAAAGGAATCTAGAATTGAAACTGCAAAACTCCAACATGCAAGCCCTAAAATTCACAAAAGAAACCTCCAAGCAGCTGGAAACCCTAATTCTGCCTCTGACTAGCCTACGGGCATTCAAGGATAGGCTATCAATCACTAGAAAGTGTAGTGCTAAAAATGGGGACATTACACTCTTTCACACCCAAACACGAGGAATTGCTTTGAGCTAAGTTCAACCGGCTTAATCCCTTAAGGATCCAAAGTGCAAAAGGGAAGCAATATTTGACAGGCTATTACTAAGAAACCATTATGCTTACAAACTCTCTATCTGAGCCTACAGAATCACATTGGGCCCCTCTCTAATAACCTCTTTCAGTTTTTGTTATCTTAGAGTCATTTTCATGTGGTGTCTAGTTTTCACTTGATAGAAAAAGTATCAAATGCAAGCAGTGTAAAGTTACAAAGTGGTGCAACTTTTGTTCTGCAACTCATGTGACCAAAAAAACTTCTCCAACAGTCTTGACAGGTATGTTTATGCTAGGTACATGGTCCTCTTTCACACCCAAACACACAAAATCACTTTGAGCTACATTCAACTAGATCGATCCTTTATGATGGCTTACAAAACAATCAAAAAGAGAAAACATACACATAGTAGTTGAAAAGTATGAGTTTTCCACCAAAAAAGCATATAATCATCCTCAAGTGTAGTAAGCACAAGATGGTTTTTAATTATCATCCTTTCCCTTACAACAATATACAACCAATTGTAAATGCGGATAATGGTGGAATTTGGAAACATTTTATTTTTTCTCAATTAACAACTTTGGTTGTGAAGCATTTTGTCATTTTCATTTGAAATGATTTTCTATGCTTGAAAATTGGAGTCTAAGAGAAACAAGTGATGCTCTCAAGTACATTTATTATTTGGTGTGATAAATAAAGTTTCCACCCTTGAGATTATTTCTTATTTGTATTATAAATTATAAAGCTTTCTCCCAAGTCCATCTCCTATACAAGAAATAATATTGCAAAAAGTTGGCATATACATCTTTTGATGTGTTTATATGGTGATGGATCAAGAACATAACAATTCATTTTTTACTCTGAGGATTATGCTGTGAAAGTGTTTAAAGACTAGTCAACATAAATTTTTGTATGATAATGTGTCAAGAATTTAACTACTAATCATCTACTATGAATATTATGTTTTTCAAGTGTTGTGAAGATTATGTATCCTTTTCTTAATTGAGTTGTTCCAATCAAAATATTAAATATACTGGAATCCTTTTATGAAACATCTCATGAAATATCAATTGAAAATGTGTTTTTTGCTTTTAGATAAATCATTTCATGGGACTCTTTGGATTAAATTGAAATGAGATATGTAAGAATAAGGGAGCATTAGGAAATACATTGGTCAAAGATCTTAAATAAGTCATCTCTCCAGTTGCAAATTTGGGTGGATTATTGCTTTCAAAGTATTGGGAATGCTTTGCCTACTTTCTAGTTGGTAGTTGCCATTCTAGAAAGCTCATCTCTTGATATATATTCTACTCATTCTTAATCAATTATCAAGTTAATAATTAGTGCATTTATTTACAGTTAATCTTTTCTTTTCAATTTGTGCAATTTTAGAATTTGTAACTCTACTAGTATTCCTAGAAATATTGAAGTTGTTTAACATCAATCATTAAATACTCAAATTAAACCATGAAGGGCAACAATGATCAATGCTAGGGATAAATAATTAATAAGTATACATGTGAATAATTCAAGCATACATGTGAATAATGGAAGCACAAGTACTAAAAAACAAATAAGCTTTGAAGTATACACACGAATACATAGTATACACAAAATAATACAAAGTATATTCATGAATACAATGTATACACATGAAAACACATAAGTTGCAAAGTATACAATGGAAAACACATAAGTCACAAAGTATACACATAAGTTGTAAAGTATACACTTGAATACACATAACTCATATCTATTGAACCATGGTTTTATAATGCAAATATGGACACCATCAATAAATTTTTTTTGTATTAACCAAATAGCCATGTAGGCATACATCAATATATGTCAATCTAAGTATAAAATGTATACAAAATAGCCACATGGGCTTACGAGAATTCCATATAGGCATACAATTTCAAATATATCCAATACAAAATATGTACAAAATACCATATAGGCAGACAAAAAATGGATCTGGAATCAAAAGTCATTGCTCTCCATTATCTCAAAATAAAATCTTGCCCTTTGCTTTTCAATCGAATGGTGATAGGTCTGTCACTCATTTATTCTAAGGTTGAGGAGTGCTCCTTGTGTTGGTCCTAGGGTTTAGTTCTTGTTCAATTCTTATCTATTACAATGGCAAATAAAGACATTAATATATAGAAATTACATTATAAAAATGATATATTTAATAAAATAATCACTTACCACCATCTGATGATCACTCCCGATAAGGGAAATATTCAAATACCCATGTTGAGGCATGTTGAAGCCTTGTAGAAATCATTCAGAGAGAAATTAAACTACGAATCAATGATGGTTTGTTTTCACTAACTAATATCTATAACAATGAATGTAAATTGAAATTTAGTAATTTTCCTCATACCTCCCTTGTGAGATCCATTGAGTAGTCTATAATAGATGAAACATTGAGCTCCATTTCTCTATGAAAATTTGAAGGTGTATCCGCTTGCAACATCTAAAAAATAAAAAAACAAATTATTCAATCACAAAAACTATAATAGTGATCCACATCATGGCTTATAATGTATGAGATAATGAACAAAATTTTGAGTACTTATTAAACTAAATATTTCTTAATATCATTCTTACTATTTTCCCTATCCATAGCTTGTTTGAAAGCACCTATCTTTAGGATTTTACCCATAGCAACAAGGTGATGAACCATTTGATAAAATGCTTTCATAGACATGTACGATAATTGTGGTGGCATAGAGAAGGGAGTGAACTATTTGAAAAAATACCTCAAAGAAATGGGGTCTCATGGTAATGGAATGCCATTACAGAAAAATGTGTCATGGAATTCCATCACCATAAGAGCACATTTCTTGGATAATTTTTTTCAAATATTTCATTGTCTTCTCTATGGTATTATGTTGGGATGGGGTGGATGGTATAGTGTGGTATTGGTTTGAGATAGAGGGAAATCATGACATGAAGAGGGAGGGGGGGTGGTGACATGAAAAAGTGGAATAAAAGGTGGAAGGTTCCATGGATTGGTAAATTGAGGATGAGGACCTTGAAAAGAATTTGGAGGGGAATTTTGGCTAAAGGGTTGATTTCTATTCTTCAACTAGTGAGTTGTTTTTAAAAAATCCTTAGAGAAATGTGGTTTCATGGTGATGGAATGGAATTCCATCACCATGAGACCACATTTCTTCAAGGAATTTTTCATACTACTCATTTCCTTGACTGTGATTTTTCTTACTATTATGCTTTGATATATTTTTTCCAAGCATCCATAGTTTGTTGGAAAGCACCTATTTTAGGATTTTAGCCATAGCAACAAGGAATTGAGTAGTTTGATAAAATTATTTGGTACAAATGTATGGAAAATGTGGTAGCATAGAAAAGGTGGTGAGCTATTTGAAGAAATGGCTTGAAGAAATGTGGTCTCATGGTGATGGAATGGCATTCCATCACCATGAGACCACATTTCTTTGAGGAATTTTTTCAATCTACTCACTTCCTTTTCTATGCCATTGCTTACTATTATGCTTTGATATATTTTTTCCAAGCATCCATAGTTTGTTGGAAAGCACCCTTTTTAGGATTTTAGCCATAGCAGCAAGGAAATGAACTATTTGATAAAATGTTTTGGTAGAAATGTATGAAAAATGTGGTAGCATAGAAAAGGAGGTGAACTATTTAAAACAATTCCTCAAATAAATTGGGTCTCATGGTGATGGACATCACCATGAGACCACATTTCTTTGAGGCATTTTTTCAAACAAATCATAGCCTTGTCTATACTATTGTTTACTGTCATTCTTTCATACATTTCTTCCAAGCATCCATAGTATAGACAAGGTAGTGAATTGTTTGAAAAGATGCCTCGGTAAAAAGTGGTCTCATGGAATGCCATGACAAGAAAATGCAATTGGAATTTGCTCCTAATTTTTACTTATGCTATGTGAGGTAATTGAATCACTGCTTATGTTGACTTTCTAAACAACTATATTATTGTTGAAATTTTGTCATGTATCAACATCTAGTTATTAGTTATGGAATGTGAAGTAATGGTTTGATTTTGAAAGATGTACAATGCAATGTAATCAACGATATGAATATAAAATACAAAAATATATTAAGTACAATTCATTAGTTAAACTCTTTATTCTATTACCTACATGTAGGTTTGTCTAAATCTATTGGCACTTGGAGGTATTCCCTCAAAACCTCCAATATTAGCCTATTCAATATCCAAAATCACATATTAGAATACCATTGATAAAACAATACTATTAACATGTAATAAATTTATAATTGTGTACTAGTTACATACCTCAATTGTAGATGCAGTGGAGTAATAAGTAGGTGTAGGGATGGTGTATACAGTATCAACACTGTGAACTTGAATTTTTATTAAAATAATAAAACTAAATTAGTTAATCTTGCATTTAAAAATTGATATTTAATAAATTAAATTCAATTAACATGCTAAAATTTAATTGAGTATCGATGCCATTGGCCTCATTCAAAATGTCATCTACCCTCACCATCTCCATAGTTGCAGACATATGCTGTGTAGTAGCCTCCTAAATGTCGGTGGGGTCATATGAGCAAGTCACCCTGCAAAGCCTGACACAAATGGGATTGAAGCCCACTAATCGAAGACTCCCTTGGATGGCACTGTAGTATAGGGTTGGCATGCTAGATGAAACTCTAGGTCAAAGAGCTAATGGTCTGCAAAGTGTCTACCTCGACACTCTCCTTCGTGATGGAATAGATAATGACGTTCTCATGAGGTGGTCTAGTGAGTGGTCATCTCACTTGCTTCCTAGGATTCTGATGTGCACCAGGTCTATCTTGATTCGATCCCTCACCTCTCCCCTGGATGTCCCTCATATCAAAATAATTTGGTATTTTGTTCAAGATGAACTCAGAGTATAGTTTCCTTAGGAAATATTGTGGGACTTTGTAATTTTTACATGGTGGGTGTGATATAATAGGGATTTACTACACATGGGTCTCTTCATTCTCAAGAGATCACAAGGGAACGAGCTACCCTTATACACCTCAAATTAAGCAAGCCAACAAAAATGTAGAAAATTATACTTAAAGTTGTGTTTTAGAGAAAGATGCCTTAGATCCCAAATGAGTAAAACCCTAAGATTTCTTACTTAGATGAGTGAGATCTTGGCCAAAATATAGTAGCATGGTTTCATGATGCCAACACGACACATTGTCATCTAAAAGACATGTTGGAATCCTAAGAAACAAAGGGCTTAAGAGTTCAAGTGGATAGAACTAGGTTTCACTTCTAAGCTCAGGTTTGGAATGTACTAAGTGAAATAAACAAACAAGAAGCCAAAAACTATAACAAACACAAGGGGACTTATATTTAGTTTACCTTTTGTTGGACATTCAATCCTTCACTCTAAGCTCCACTTCGAACCTACAAACAAAATAATAAGGGGGAAAGGTTGGGGTTGTATAGGGGTTTTCCTCAATCAGACCCTTGTTTTAGTGTTCCCACCTACATGGATAGCCAATTTAGAAGGGAGTGTAAATGAAGTAAACAAAGTGTGTGGTGAAAGAAAAATCCGCTCAAGAGTAGAACCCATACCATGAGATAGTAAATGAACAAGTAAGGAAGGAAAGTGAAAGAAAGATTGAGTGTTACCCATGGGTCTAGATCCTCTCCAGAGCACATAGATGCATTATTGAGTGCTTGATTGAGAGATGTTACTGCTGGAGTGACCTCAGTTCGGCATGGCTTCGCTTGTGAGAGTTTTACTATTAAGGATGAAGAGAACTCAAGATTGGAGCAAATAACAAGAGAGCTTGAATGAATGACTTCCAATCCCAAATAGGAGCAAGAAATAGGTTTTTAATGCATGCAACAATGACAAAGAGCTGTTTCATTTGAAACCCAATTGCTAAGACACATGTCAAAAGAGTTAGGATTCTAGATTCCCTATTTCAAACTTTAAAAACCACTTGGACACTAGTGTGCTGCATAGGTGGGTATGTGTAGGATCATCATGGAAAAAGTAGGCCTTTAAGTGGCAATGAAATTTAGAAAAATTAGAGTTAGGCAACTTGACATAAAAATTTGAATAAGTTATCTATATTATTTCAAAAATATGTAAGAATAGAATCTGTAGCAAATTGAATCTAGTTTTTAAACTACTAGTTTTTTTAAAAACAAAAATCTATTTGGTGAAAATTTGAAATTTCAATGTAGTAGTACTTAAATTTAGGGAAAAAATAAGAAGTTGGTGTCTATCTGACCACCCTAACCACAATAAAATGATAATATTTTTTTATAATATTTTAGATATAAGTAGAGGACTCATATTCTGATGTGATGCGTATGCTTTTGTAAATTTTTTCCAAGTAAATAATTCATTATGCATATTTTATTACAACTTAAAAAAAATATTAAAACTCGTATGTCTGACCACCTTAAATTGGTCTAAACTTCATGAAAATAATTTTTTAAATCCTATACTATGCAAAGCATAGAATGTGAAACATGTTTTAGATTCAAAAAATGTGATACTGTTTGAAAGCTATAGATGTTTTTCAATCAACCTATCAATCATGACTTTAGTTGTAATTCAAATAGAAAATGAATAATAATTATTTATTAAATTCAAAGTAAAGCATAATTTATATTGGTGGAAACTTGAGAATCTCCTTTAAAAACCTTTTTTGGTTTCATCAATTTTGGGTTAAAAAAAAGTCATCAGCCACATACCCTACACATACCCATCATATCGCCACTTTTTGGCCCATCATGATCTTGCACATACCCAAGTGTCCAAAGCCTATATTTTTGGGAAATGTGTCATTAGGTTTTTGTTACTCTTCCAAAAGTCTATGTGGAGTCAGAATCGTGAAATTCTAACTCATGGGAATTTTGTCATTAATGCTCTAATGTGTTATAAATGCTAGGAAAAAATGAAAAAATGTGTTATTGCCCCTAGGTGAAATTCTGTGACATTAAATTTTTTCCCCACTTTAGTGGGTTTGATTTTGGAAAAAATTAGCCTCACTAAAGTAGAGAAGAAAAATTTCACCTAAAATTTGAATTTTACTTATTTGCATGCCAAGAAAAAGGGACCATAGAGGCCACCAAAGTCGAGCTAACCGATGTCGAAGGTTCCCCCAACATCCGAGCTCAACAAACAATGAAAAAATGGTCATGAATTTTTTTTCAAGACTTTAACTTGCAAAACTAGATTTTTTGGGTCAGCCATGAAAAATTGGAAGAAGCTACAATGGAGAGAGGAATGATCAATAAAAATTCATCAATTCAGAAGAAAAATATGATCAAAAGGCATCCTTATTCCCCCTATTGAGTTTTCCCCTAGCTTGGTGGGGTAAATTCAAGAGAAACTGGGAAGCCACAAACTCTAGGGAAAAAGGGCCTCGAGGGGCCTATATATACCTAGGTGGGCCCCTAGAAGGGTCATTTTCATTATTCACTGCAAGCAAATTGTTGAATTTTGTGAGAGAAAAATTAGCAAAATGCCTAGTAGGAGGGAGTACGAGGCGTCAAGGTTGGAGAAGCTACATGAGGACATCACTGAGGGTCATGAAGTGGACCAGGTAGGCCTCTAAGCCTCATTTTTTGTGAATTTTATCTTATTTTGAGTAGTTTTCTAGTTAGCAAGGTGAGTTGGTGTCCATTTTCGGTGCTCACATCCAAAAAATGCATTGTCATCCATAGTCTACATTGAGGTCCTGAGTCCATGTTGTTGTCTTGGGGACATGCTAGCATCCTCGAGGAAACCATGGTTATCAAGGACGCATGCACGATGTGCAAACATTTGTGTAGTGTGCAGAGGTCTTGATTAATTTTTTGTTTTCATAATAAAACTCAATTTTTGGACTTAAAGTTTTTCACTTTTTGTAGTACCTAGAGATTTAGAAGCATTAGGGAGGGCAAGCATTCCAACTCATTCATGAGAAGAGGGATTGTCTATCGAATGGCAAGGTCACACATTTGGAGTAGGTTGGTCTCTGGCATGTATTCGCCATGCCAAAGATGAGATATCACAAGAGGATCGCTACAACCCTGATGGAGCAGTGGGATACCACCACATCATCTTTCAAGCTACCTTGTGGGGAGATGGCCATCACGCTAGAGGATGTCTATCATATCCTTAGACTACCCATCCACAAATGGTGGGTGGCCCTGGATGATACCCAATCAATATGGGAGTGGAGGGAGGGCGTCCTCTATTGATTAAGGAGGACAAATGATGATGATGGCATGAGCCACATATATACGCACTAGTATGACTAGGCAAGGACCACTGCATAGTTGCTACACTAGGTTATGGTCATGAACATTGAATTCTAGATTACGATTGATGAGTGAGGCTCGCACTTGCATGGGGGCCTCATCCATGTGATCAGAGAGATGGTCAAGCACTGGACAAATTTTTCTAGGGGCACAACATGTTGGTGCATCTATACTAGGAGTTAGGCCGATACGTTCACTATGAGTACCATAGCCCTATTGTGTGCACAGTTTGGCAAGTGTGGACCTTCGCCCACCTCATGTTCACCTGACTAGTCGATTTTCCCTAACGATGACCATATCACATTCCCACAGCCCATTGGTACAATATGATAGGCTAGTGGAGATTCAACAATCTACAATTTTGGCAGCTATAGTTTGATATTGTTGTTGCGGATGACATTCGGTGGAGACCCTATCAATTTTTTCAATGGGTGGATGATGGAAGGTACTTGAGGAACCTAAGAAGAGACATTTTTTTTTTTTGATAGGCCATCACAATTATATCATAGTAACTTACTATTGGAGTTGGGTCATTTGACAACATGGCCATCCTTAGACTATTCCATTGAATGTTCCCACCTATACTAGGGCCTAAAGGAGTGCAGTGAGGGCTAGGGATCACCCTCGCCCCTCCATTAATGATATTGTCCCCTCTGATGATGATGAGTCTGATCATGATCTTCCACCAATAGTAGTGATATATAATGTCAGGGTAGCTACTGATTTTGCATGGTGGTGGGAGAGGTACCTTCTTTCTCTTGTGTTTGGTGAGGGTGCCTCGAGAGGGGACGTTGGTCCATAGGAGAATTTTCCTCCCCATCCCCCGTAGGATAGATGGTGAGGACACCAATAGGATGATAAGGAGGAGAGGGCATAGGAGGAGGAGGTGAAACCTTAGAGACCGATGTGGTAGAGGAGATTGCACCCCTAGTAGCTACCCCTGTCTCTTTGGCACCACTAGCTCCTATTGTTCTAGCAACAATGACCTTGGTGTCACTAGGCATGTCTACTGATACTGGTGGTGTGGGTCCTAGTGTTGCTCCTCACCCTGACCCTACATGGTAGCTAGGGGATCCAGGTATACATAGTACATTGTTTATGTTTTTATGCTTTTGATTTTTCTATTTATGATATATATATACATGCCATGCGATATGGATTCCTCTTTCTTTCTCTGTGGTTGCAGAGGATGCACAGGGATGGACTAGATTGATGGATCAATGTATTTTAGAGGTTTCCCCTGATGTGCAGATCTAGGGGATAGTTCTTGAGGCTTTTTATCTAGTATTTGTGGGATGACATGCCCCCACTTTTGAGCCAATAGCATGCCTAAGGACCGCCTATGAGGAGCGGGGTGCAGAGATAGTCCAATTGACTATGGAGCTAACTACCATTCAGGGATAGCGTGAACAACTATTGAGAGAGTTGTGGATGGTTCTTGACAGGAAAGATGCGACAGTGAGGAGGGCTGACACCACTGAGCATGTGCATGACACTCTCTAGAGTCATCTCAATGACCTCAATGGATAGTTGATAGCTATGATCCTAGTAGATACCCAACAATTGTGAGATGAGTTGAGGTAGGCGGAGCTGAATATATCCTCATTTCATGGAGAGATCAAAGGTATAAATGCAACTTTGTCTGTATCATGCTCACACTGATCTCACTCCATGACCATAGTACAACATCTCTCAAGGGTACCAGAGCAGTAGCCAACACTAGAGTTACAGGGTTAGAAGTAGATATCTAATAATTAAATGCAGATTTGATCAATAAAACCAAGAAATAAAATAAATAAAAAATTATATTAGAAACAAGACAATACAAAGAATTTAACATGGTTCACCCAATTCAGGCTACATCCACAAAACCATAGCCACCCAATGATTTTATTATCTAGTGTAAAACTTATTACAATCTCATGAATAATTTCCTTTTCTACATACTGTAACCCCCATCCCAACCCCTTATAACAAGCCTTTTAGAAGCTTCCATAAATTAGGGTTTTACAAAGTCATTTTTATTCTTTTTCGATGATTTTTCCTTTTTCACTAACGATGCAGATCAGTCACCACATACCAAATTTGATGGCTTTAGGAGCCATACGCCACAGTGATAGAGGTTCATGATTTTTTACATCTTTTTTGTAGCGAGATACATACACATACATATATACTTGAAGATATTTTGTATAGACATATATTCAACAACCACTATTTTTTTATAGTAGTTACCTAATACATGTACATGACATTTGATACATTCATGTGTGTATATATATATATGGATATATCAATTATGATATGATGGTATTGTCTATTTGGATGTGTGTGCTCTTTACTTTCATGTATGTTTATGCTATGGATGTTATATGATTATATGGAAGTATTCTTACATTAGATGCTAACATGATTTAATAAAAATAAATGGTTGTATATTAATTAAATACAATGATGATCCAATTTCCTTAGAAGTTGTAATGTGATGCAGGGACACATGGTGTAGCAAAATACATGTTTGTATCTCATACACACACATAGTAATATCACAACACAAATTATTTTTTATAATGTGTTAATGAAGAATGTCAATATATGTAGTTCTACTACCCTTTCATAGAGAGAACACCACACAAATGACACATGGAAAACTATGCATAGTATTGACGAAGATGCATCACATTAACAAGCTCTTTTAGAGGCATCCCATCCATAGAGGATAATCCATAGGCACCTGAACCATACACAAAGATCAAAATGTAAGGGACTAACCAGTTAGGACTAAATTTCCCTCTCTGATTAGGCGATGCATTTACATTTCACTAGTTCTCACAGACAACCAAGTCTCCTAGCTTAAAGGTCCTAAAAACACACTTTGATTATTTTATCTCAATAACGACCATTGATAAGCTTTAAGATGATTGAGGGCCTATAAACATCACTCATCGAGAATATCTAGATAATGCAAATTGTTCACTCAGTAGATTTCATCATCAATTAACCCTTTAAGGGAAACCCATAAGGATGGAATTGCCAGCTCTAAATGCATGATAGCTATGGCACCATACACAAGGTTTTAAGGTGTCATTCCTATCGCCATTTGGACACTTGTGCGATAGGCCCACAAAGCATACATTAATTGAATATTACAATCCTTACCATGCTTATTGATTGTTTTATGAAGAATGAGTTCAAGAGTTTTGTTAGACACTTCTGCTTGACTGTTGGATTGTAGATAATATAGTGTAGAAAACCTATGTTGGATATGGAACTTTTCCAAGAATTTCTTTACTTCCTTGTTCTTGAATGTTGCACCATTGTTAGAAATAAGTGTAGAAGGCAATCCAAAATGAGAAATAATTTTGTCCATGAGGAAACTATAGATACTTTCAACATTTGTGGATCAGAGTGGAAAAGCTTTGACCCATTTCGTAAAGTAATCTATTGTGGTAATAAAAAAGGTATGTCCATTGGAAGAAGGAAGTGATATCTTTCCAATAATATCCAACCCCCATTTTATGAATGGCCAAGGAGAGGTTTGGTTTTGTACTCTTGAGAAAGTATATGAATAAGATGGCTATTTTGTTGACATTGAAGGAACTTTTTTAAAAAATAGAGGGAATCTTGTTCCATTTTTTTCCAATAGTTTCCCATGTGTATTAATCATCTCACCAGGGATCTACCACCAAAATTTCCACCCTTAGAGCCCAAATGGTATTCCTTAAGGTCTAGGGGTATTTCTGCTTTAGTGAGACACCTAAGAAGCAAGTTGTTATAGGATTTTTGATAAAGAACATTGGATAAAATGACATAACGTGCTAAAATATTTTGTATACGAGTGCGATTATTTTTTGTTGCATCATCGGGAAAGTTTCTAGTCTTTCAGTAATTGTAGATATGAGAAAACCATTCCCATAAGTATATGTGAGAACACACAAGAGACTTAGATTCAGGTTGATTAGAAATTGCACGGGTTTGTAGGACTTGAACTACGAAATGGTATTCTTTCATATCCTCTTTTGAAGGCACCAAGGAAATAGCGCTTTCCATGGCATCGACAATCTATTTTCTCTCCAAGGGACACTGTCTATTGTGAAAGAGGAAAGATGTTTGAGCAATGATAAAGAAAAGTCTCAATGTCAGGACAACTTACTTTGTTTAGCTTGATAGGTTCCCATAATTTGATTCACAATAAGCTTAGAATAATCTAGTATACGAAGATGTTCGATTTTTAGAGTAATCATAGCATACAAGACAAAAATAAGAGCTTCGTACTCAGTGATGTTATTGGTTAAAGGAAAATATAATTGAAAGGATAGAGGTACTAGTCTACCTTCAAGGTATATCAAGACCACACCTATTCTAGAACTAGTATGACACCTCGATCCATTGAAATACATCTTCCATTAAAGGTCACAGTTAATTGTGAAAATATTTTTGTCAAGAAACAAGTCCAACCCAGGGAAGGAGCGAGATGAGGGAGCATTTTCCAATTGATCGGTAACTGGTTGACCCTTTATTGATTTCTACGTAATGAACTTTATATCAAACTCAAAAATCAACATAACCCACTTTGCTAATCTCCCAGCAAGGTTAGCACTAGAAAACAAATTCTTCAAGAGATATGTTTCCACTATGATGTGCATTTCAACATATGGAGAAGGTAGTGGCCCAGCTTCTATGTAGGGAATACAAGAGTGAGGCATTGCTTCTCCATGGAGGAATAATGAGTTTTGTAATTGACTAGAATGCAGTTGATGTAGTAGACCACTCTTTCTTTCCCTGTGTCACCATATTGATCCAACAAAGTTTCCAAAGCATATGGTGACACAACAAGGTAAAGAAAAAAGGGCATATCTTGCATAGCTAGAATCAACACGAGAGGATTGGCCAAATAAGATTTGATTGTCTCAAATGATTTCTAAAACTCCTCATCCCATATGAAGCGAATGCCCTTTTTCAATAAATGAGTGAAAGGAAGGGTATGATCTACCAACTGAGATATAAATCTACGAATCTCTTGGATCTTCCCTTTCAAACTTTGTAACTTAGTGATATTCTTAGTGGAGGCATGTCAACAATGGCATCAATTTTACATGTCAACTTTGATTCCATAGTGAGAGACTATGAACCCCAGAAGCTTGCCAACATCCACACTGATGACACACTTATGGGGATTGAGTGTCATCTTATAGAGTTGAAGCCTTTCAAAGATAAGATGAATTTTCTTCACATGATCTTGATGAGTTATTGATTTCACCAAGATGTCATCAACATGGTCTTCTAAGATCTTATGAATAAAATAATGAAATATTAGGGTCATTTCCTATTGGTAAGGTGCTCCTACATTCTTTAAACCAAAGGGCATGGCCACATAGAAGAAATTCCCCCAAAGGGTAGTGAAGGTTGTCTTTTATTGATCATCTAGGTTAATATGGATCTGATTGTAACCCAAGAAGCCATCCATAAAGGATAACAATGCATGGCTTGCAATCGAGTCCAAAATCATATCTATATTAGGTAATGGAAAATCATCCTTATGAGAAACCTTAATAAGATCTCAAAAGTCAATACATGTGTGAATGCGACCATCAGGCTTACTAACAAGGACTATGTTCAAAATCTAAGGGGAGTAGTCAATTGAACAGATAAAGCATGCTTTCAAAAACTTCTTTATCTTAGTCTTGACCATCAACACCACCCTGGGATTAATCTTTCAAATTTTCTGCTTAACCGACTTGGCATCAGGACATATGACTATGTTTTTAACCAATATAGACTCATCAATACTAGAAATATCCCCATACATCCAAGGGAAGATATTAGGATGATAATTTAAGATATCAGAGTGTTCATCTACTTCCTCTAAAGAGAGACACTTCCCTATCTTGATTACTTTTTCTAAAGATTTAGGATCCATAGGAACTTCAACAGTATCTCCTTTAAGGAGAGAATTGTAGTCCTCAGGATGAGATATAAGAATGTGATTGTTGATGTTAGATAGAGGGTCTTCCTCGTCAATAATCAAAAAAAATTCTCTAAAGTATGCTTGTCTGTGTAGGTGATATGAGAATCATTTCTTGTGATGATAAGGAGGCAATGTGGAATAGGAACCTATAAATTTCTGTAGTGCTTCATTGGAATAGAAGACATCTAAAGGGACTCTCTTGGCTTGTTCCCTTTATTCTATCAACTTAGGATGAACCAAGATCAATGGCTTAGCTAAAATTATGTTAACACTCCACCAAGGTTTTTGCATAGACTGTTCAACAAAGCATCCCAAACCTAGATTGCATTGTTGTGGCTTAAACTAGATAGGTACTTGAATTCCTTGTTTGATATGCCCTAGGCCTTTCTTCCCATAGCCATATTGAGAGGTGAGGTCATATCCAAATTTGTAACAAGTTTTCAAAAAAATTAGAGGTGGTTGTTCTATGTAGATTGTTTTATTCCACCAACAAATGTCAGATGTCTCTACGGGAGCACTCCCACCTTCTTTACTAGGTTCACAAACATTAACCTCCTTTGCTAGATTTGGATTACTTTCCTAGGTAGAGGAAGGAGTGGTCTCCTGAACAAGATCACACTTCTCTTCTCAAGTAGGAGTGTCATCCACCTGTGTCAGTAGTACCTAGAAATTCTATACCAGAGTGGCTTGCCTTGTATTCCATGATGAAGAATTCAGAGAAATCCAATGAAACCAAATCATCACCAAGGAAAGCATTTGATTGGGAGGATGAAGGGGAATATGGGGGAAAATTAGGATTTTCTAGTTTAGGTGGTTCATCTTTGTTAACACTCACTCTAGGAACTACTTCCATAGAGGGTATCGATGAAGAACATGCCATAGCATCAATAGTTAAAAATGGAATACAATTCTTGAGAGTGGATACAACTAAAGCATGATTGATAGCCACTAGCTCACAAAGGTGAATAGTTTCTAGATATGATTTAACTATAACCACCTATTTATTTGTGACAAAATCCAAATAATGGTGTAAAGTAAAAGTCACAACACCCATAGCATGAATCTAGGGTCTCCCCAAGAGAAGATTGTATGGTAATGGGCTAGGCATCACATAAACCAATGTAGGTAAGTTAACGAGGCCTAGCTACAAAGGTAGTATTATCGTACTTAGAACTTGGAAACCAATGTTATTGAACCCACAAATATACAAGGAAGAGGTTGCTAAAGAAGATGAATCAACATTAACTTTAGGAAATAAGTCCATACCAAAAACTTTGAGAGCTAAACCAGTGTCAATGAGAGTACTCCTAATACCGATATTATTAACATTAATTATAATCATCAAGGGATTCACTTGCTTCTGCACATCCGAAGGTGGGAGTTCTTGTAGATGGAACATAATATTCAATAAATCCACTTGAATGTGAGCCAACAACACATTAACATCCATAGGCCTAGCCTAGGAAGGCAAAAAAATCTTTTGCAAGGCTTCCTACAACATCTCTTCATAAATTGGAGTGGTTTGAAGCAAGTACCAAAGTGAGATCTTAGCCAAAGTAATACAAAGTTTCTCAACGAGATTGTAATCACCTGGTGCTTTGATTGTAGGCTTAGGTGCTGAAGGAAGGCTTGGTTGAGAAGGTGGTAAAGAAGTGGGAACTTGAGTGGGTTGTGATGTAGGAACAAAAGGTTGTTCATCTAAGTTTTGTTTATTTCTCCTTGTATTGTATGTATTTCCAACAACATTATAGGAAGTAGAGTCCGTAGCTTTCACAAACCTTGTATATAAATCCAACGAATCACTATGACATGAAATCCCATAGAAAGAATAGTTCTCCATAGGGGATGGTTCAGTCATGGTGATGTAGATGGAAGTTTTCTAAGGGCTTGGAGGAGCCACAGAGACCACAACCACATTTACAGACTCATCAACTTGTGAGGGGAGAGTTTTCTTAGAAGATTTACAGATAGGGGAGAGTGCTTCTAAGAAATCATCTAAAGCATCTTCCAACATATCAAAATATTCATCAGAAAAGGGGGTGTCATAAGCATGTAACATCACAAAAATGGATCTGATGCATTCATGTTGGGTTCACCAAAATGTGATATAAGAGGGATTTTCCACACACAAGTCTCTTCCTACTCAAGATATCACTAGGGAGTGAACTACTCTTATACACATCAAATTAAGCAAGCTAACGAAAATGTAGAAAATTATACTTCGAGTTGTGTTCTAAAGAAAATTTCCTTAGATCTTGAAAGAGTAAAACCCAAGATTTCTACCTCAGATGAGCAAGCTCTCGGCCAAAAGGTAGCAGCATCGTTTCAGGATGCTAGTTAGTGCACTATTGTGTAAAAGATGTGTTGATGTCCTCAACAACAGAGGGCTCAAGATTTCAAGCGAACTGAACCAGGTTTCACTTCTAAGCTTAGGTTTGGAATGTACTAAGTGAAATAAATGAATAGGAAGCTGAAAATATAAAATACACAAGGGGACTGGGAGGATAGAACTTACCTTTTGATGGACATTCAACCCTTTAATCCAAGCTCCACTTCAAACCTATACATAGAAGAAAAAGGGGGAAAGGTTGTGGCTGTATAGGGGTTTGCCTCAGTCAGACCCCCGTTTTGGTGTTCCCACCTCCATAGACAACCAAGTTGGAAAAGATTGTAAATGAAGTAAACAAAGCATGTGGTAAAATAAAAACTCACTTAGGAGTATAAATCGCACCATGAGATAGTAAATGAACAAAAAATGAGGGAAAGTGAAAGAAAGAGAGAGTGTTACCCATGGGCCTAGACCCTCTCTAGAGAAAATAGATGCATAGTTGAGTGCTTGCTTGAGAGATGGTGCTGCTAGAGGGACCTCAGTCCGACATGGCTTCTCTTGTGAGAGTACTTCTATCCAGGATGAAGAGAACTCAAGAATAGAGCAAATAACAAGAGAGATTGAATGAATGAATTCCAACCCCAAATGGGAGAAAGAAATGGGTTTTTAATGCATGCAAGGGTGGCAAAGATCCATTTCATCTTAAACCTAACTACTAGGACATGTGTCAAAAGAGTCAAGATTCTAGATTCACTATTTCAAACTTGGAAAACTACCAAGATGCTATTGTGCCATGCAGACATCCAAAGCCTAGATTTTTGAGAAATGTGTCGTCAGACTTTTATTGCTCTGCCACAAGTCTGCATGGAGTCAAAATTGTGAAATTACAAATCATGGGAATTTTTTTCATTAAAGCTCTAAGGTTTCATAAATGCTAGGAAAAAATGCAAAAAATGGAATTTTCCCTAGTTGAATTCTGCAACATTACTGTGGGTAATGAAAAACCATGTACCACCTATCCAAAAAAAAACATTCTAATTTTTTGGTGGTGGAACCAATGGATAGGAAACCTCTTCACATTGAGGATAATATGTGCATTTGTGTGTGGGTTAATGAATAATGAGCACAAATCTCTTTTTTGTAATTTTTAGTTCTTTTACATCTTTATATGATAATTTATCTCTGTAGAAATTCCTAGCCGCTTGCCTCCTATCTTGCCAACTAGTTAATTTTTTGTTGATTGAATCTACATGTTTTAATAATTCTTTTAGTTAATTTGCAAGTTTTTTTCTTTCCATGGTTGAACCGTTTGGATTGTTCAACGTCATGGTTAACTCAATTTATTTTTTATTGTTTTCAATTTCAATCATTAAATTTTGTTGAGTTCCAAAAGGATGTTGAGGGATTGGTGGAGGAGATTGTTGTTGTGGTTGTTGAACTTGATAATTTTTTTGATGTTGTTGCTATGCTTGTTGAGGATTTTGTTCTTGTTGTTGTTTCTCTTGTTGAGGATTTTTAGGAGGGTTTTGAAGAGGGTTTGTAGGTTCAATATCATCTCCTACAAATTAAACAAATAAATATAAAAAATTACCTAAAACTAACAAATTCACAATAAAAAACAAACAATCCTTACCTCCTCGACCTCCCTATTGACATGGTAGCATCTTGGAAAAAAAATACCAACAATTTGATGAAAAAATTGTAATATTCACTCCTCCTAGAATGCGAACATGCAAAAGAAGGGATTTTGGGCGTGTGAAGAAAAAAGATAGTCAAAAAGAAAATGAGCTTGATTTCCTTTTTTTTTCTTTTAATTTCTCATAATGTGAGTGTGTTATAATACGAGTGGATTATAATATGCTCACATTATGGCTTGGTGTGGCCTGACCTAAGCTCAAAGAACTAGGCCATAATGCGAGTGCATTATAACATGCTAGCGTTATGAGCTATTAGAACTTTTTTAAAAATTTGGCCACAAATTGGCCCCATAGATTTTTGCACCTGCCCAAGGGATGTATGGATTTGGGGTTAGTATGTTCTTTTTTGGAATGGTTTTAGAGAGCTTGGAACTATCATCATTCCCCAAATACACATAGAACTAGAAGAATGACACAAAGAGAGTGAAAATAGAGAAAAACCTTTTAGGTGAACATGGAAGAGACATAGGGTGTCTCGATACCTTGCGTCATCCCAAAAAGTAAAACACAAGACAAATGAGAAAGATATAAAGAAAAGGAAAATGAAAAGGAAAAAGAAAATCCTTTTGGGTCAACATGGAAGAGACATGAATTTCTTGATGTCTTGTCTCATACCCAAAAGGAAAACAAAAGACATAAAAAAGATAAAGATAAAAAGTAAAAGAGATGCATGACATAGAGAAGAATGAAGGTACAAATAGAGGAATGTAACTAAGAGATAGAGACCATAAAAAAAACATCACATGGGATCACATTATGTGCATACAATCACAAAAAATAAAATGAAAAAGAAAGAAATAATGCAAAAGACTAGTAGGGAAAATGTGAGTCAACCCATGAGCAAGTCATCCACCTCCCAATCTCAGTTTGTATAAGTGAAAGGTGAATAATGAACCTAAGGGACAATGAAAAATGCATTACTAAGATAAGGCTATCAAATTCTTTCTTCCACTAAGTGGGAGGAAATAATGAGCCAAGGTAGGTGATGGGAAAGGTCATGTAATAGTGATAATAGAATGTTCTACAACTATTACATGAAAAAGAGGTAGAGTAGTTTAAGCTATGCAATCACTCGATGGAAATCATTTCCATCGAATGTGAAAGTTTTTCAATACTAACTAGAATGCACAAAACTCATTTGTACTATGTTTGGGAGTTTTGTGGTATCAACAATGTGGGACTTTTGTATCTTTAGGATATATAGAACTAGTCTATTTTTCATTGGTGGAAATGTTATTAGTTCTTTGTTCAAAATAAATTGTAGTTTCCTTTCACTTTCAAGTGGTGGAAAAGGAAAATTTATTTTTTGTAACTTGTAAGGCCTTTTTCATTTGCTAAATTCAGCAATTTCTTGAATTGAATGCGGAGGAGGGGGACCTAAGGTGGTCCTGTCATCCTTGTCATTGTTACAAGTCATTGGTTGTTCTTTAGGAAGAAGGATATTCATATTGGGAGGGGACTCAAAGATCACCGTACTATCACTTTGAAGCCTTAGATATTCTCTAGGAGGCTTTCTATTATGAGAGGGATCCTAATATCCTAACCCCTATGTTCTTTCATTAATTAGTGTTTGTTCTAGGATTTGATGGATCTCATGTTTATTTGTATCACATCCTTGTTTACTCAATATTGTGAATCCTTTTCCATATATTTATTCAAGATTGGTGGGAGTGTTTGTTACTTTGTTATCATAGAATGGTTGTGTTTGATTGTCTAGAGGAACTAGGCTCACCTGTTCTAGGGAACTTAGGTTCAACTTTTGTTTTAGGATGTAAGTAACCAAACATCTCAAGAGGTGGTATTGTAGGAGGATTTGGTTGTACTATGGATGGGTAAAATGATGCATTAGCTTCTAAGTTGTCAAGAAAATTGTTTAGGAACATATTCATGTTGTCATCATCTTCTCTGATGATGCCAACATCACAAGGAGGACATGCATTAGGAGTTGAGTGAGCATGAGTGAATTCAATTTCATTAGGGTTATCCAAAGGCACAACTTGAAACATCCACTAGGGACTTTAATGACATCTAAAGCTTGTTAAAGCACATATCCATGATGCAAATTTCAGATTCTAGACTATGCAACAATGTTGTAGATGCAATTTTGATTTTAATCAATTCACAAGATGAATGAAATTAAGCAATGAATTGAATGAAACAAAAAGTATGCAAAATAAAATAGAAAGGTAACAAAAACAAACAAGAACTCATAAAATGAAGTTTAAATGCTATAAAATGCAGTGCAAAATATGCAGAGGGATTGATTCACCCAAGGTGGCAAATGAGTCCCAGTGATGATTTTTTTGAAAAATTTCAAAAAATTTGAATTGAATTTTATGCTTTTTATGTTTTCTAAGCTATTTATAAGATACAAATGCAAAATTTGATTAAATGAAAAATGCAAGATAAATGATCTTTTACTAATGCAAAATTTGAAACCATAGAATGCAAATTAACCAATGCAAAACTTAATGCAATGCTAATGTAGGCTAAATCTAGGATGTAAATGCACTTCAAATAAGAATTATGATGCTCTATATGCAGGTTCATCAAAATGAAATCATGAAAATTGTGGGACTCTCTTCCTCCTTTAGGGTTTTTGACCTAAAAGGAGAGAGGCAATGTTCACACTTCACTCATGAAGAAACCCTTGAAATCTTAAGATATATATATATTGAAAGAGGGATATCCTAAGGGCTAAATGAAATCTTATGGGGGTTCACCACTAAGTTTAGACTTGGAAAAGATAATGTAGTGCTAGTTGCAATGCAAAACCCTAGTTGAATGCAAACTAACTCTAAATGACCTAGAAAGATGAAAAAATGCAACAAAATGCTATGAAATAGAAAGTATGCACTTGGGAGATTGGAGAAGGAAGAATGGAGATATGGAATTCTAGAAAATATGTTGTTAATGTTGACTGAGACTCATCCAGCAAGCTAGGAGAATCAGTTCTACTTCTGGGAAAATGTGCAGATATAGGTTTTAGCCAAAAGGGTATCGAGATCTATAAAAATATCTGTTAGGCCTGAATAGTGGGACTCATTCATTGCTTATGGTGAATTAGTCCACTTCTTCTTTTTTAGAAGTTTAGAACCTAATTCTATTCCTCTTAGTTTTCTCTGCTCTTTTTGACTGGTTTCCAAAACTGAAACTACAAATTTCCACCTATAGGTCTTCTCCAAGTTCCTCCAAGGCTTGATGATAACTTTAGGGATTTGAAAAAATCTCTCCAACTTTTCTCCTTGAAAAATATTCAACCTATCCCTACAAATAACACACAAGGAGAGGGAAAAATGTTGTGGGGTTAGTGAATAGGGGTTTTCCTTGGTCAAATACCTTGTTCATAATTAAACCTTGAAATGAAAGAAAATATTAATAGAGAATGATGAATGAACAAATAACAATGTTGCAACTCAACAAAACCTAGCAATAAGGTGCTAAAAATATGCTTGAAATGGCTACAATGGATGTGGTTCTTGACTCTTGCCTAAATAATGTTGATCTTTCTTGAAAATCTTGCTTGAATCATATACTCTACATCACAATTGTTAGCACAATAACAAACATGGAGAATGCAATCTTTGACATGATGATGAGCACCTGAAGAATTCTCTAAAATGTTTAATAATATGCCCTTGAAATTCTCTTGAATGATCTTGTGAATTCTTGAATGCTATATGACTAGTAAACTTACTATGTGAGAGTATGAGTGAAGGAACCTTGTATTTACACCCAATTATGCAAGAACTCCTAAAATTACAACACTACAAGTTGACATCAGATCTAGAAGAATAAAATCCCACCAAAAATTTGAATTAAATTTGAATTTGGGCCATATGGGACTCATTTTCCCAAGGCGGCGAATGAGTTCCATTAGGCATAATGTATGGGACCAAAATCCAAAAATTCTTAGAAATGTGTAAAAACCAGGTCGGGGCCAAAAGATCCAATTGGAACCCATTTTCCCAAGGTGGCGAATGAGTCCCAGATTCCTAAATTTAGGCCACAAAAGCCAAAAACACTAGAATAATGATTGGTTACTGATTGGTTTTGGGATTATCCTTGAAAATATGTAATAAATGAGGCTTTTGGATGCAAAATAGGGCCAATTAAAGAATAAGAAATCCCAATTATTAATGACAAGCCTAGAGAAATGTGAAATTGAGTTACAACACTTTACAACACTCCAAATAAGGAAAGATTAAGGTTGATTTTGATTAAAATTATGTTTATTATGCTTGGTTAATTGATAAAATCCTAGAAAAGTGTGAAAGTGAGTTACAACACATCACAACACTTTAGCAAGGCACCATTAAATTCTATTAGTTCACAAGGGCCCAAGACCTAATGTGAATGTGTTATCCACATTACAACACTAAATCAAGGAAACACTAAGCCAAAATCCACAAGGAGGGCCCAAATAAGTGTAGAAATGGAAAGGGATACATTTTGATGACTAGATTGTGATAATGGATAAAAATGAGAGGATGAGGGTAATAGAATAAATTTTGGATGAAAATTATGTTAATGGTTGATGATGTAGGTGAAAATATGGTTGAGGAAGGGTCTCCTAGGTCTCCTATAGGTCTATAAAGGCCAAGATTACAAATTAAGGTCTCAAGATGATCAAATAGAAGTGAAATGATAGAGGTACATATTCAAGTGATATAGGCACCACTCTATGAAACATAGGCACAACTTTGTGAAATAGAGGCACCTTTATGTGGAAAAGAGGTGTACATTCATAGAAAACTATGTAGAGGCACCTTAGAATGATGTACAGGTGTCAGGGGATGATATAGAAGCACAATTTGATAGTTTGAGATGGATTTTGATTATTTTTGGCAAGAGATAATCTAACAATAAGACATAATGGCTAACTTGACTTTTAAGGTGATATAGATATTTTTGAGAAATGTATGTTGAGTGGCTTCACTAGTTTTACACATGAAAATGTGTCAAGCACGATATCAAAACCCTATATTTAGTCAAGTAGGTTTGTTAACTCAAAGCAGGCCCACATAACAAAGGTATAATACCTTCAAATAAATGGGTAAATAGGGTATGAAAAGGTCATGTACCACCTTTATACCCCTTAAATTAGAAGGAAAAGGCTCTACCAAGGAATATGTGTCACCTCAACAAGAGAAATTTCATCCAATGAGTAACTTTGGTCATGATATTGTACCCTACAATATAGTAAGGAATGAATAATGGTATTAACAAGGTTCTTAGTGGATATGTGAATGGTGAGCTCATCTGATAGTTCTTGAGATTAGGAGGGTCTCTCCCTTTCTCATCACCAAATGAGTCTCAATAGACCAAGGGTCTTGTGGCTTGGCTTGAACAATGCTAACTACACTTTGAGATATACATTTCACTCCCACCCTTTATATACCCCACCAAAAGATATGGTTGAGATTTAATCTTGAGGTGTTCAAATCCTCAAGAAGGCCTCCTAATAGGAAAGACTATACTAGGTATTTTTGGTCACCCAATATCACATCAAACACAAGGGGGAAGCTAAAACAAAGGAAAATGGAGGGTTACTTTATGGTCTAGGACATATAACAATGCATTTCACCATCATTCCATTGAAGGGAAACCGTGGGCATCTCAATCTAAAGTATGCAAAGGAGAAAGAGATATTGTAATAGGGTTTTCCCTAGAGTCTAATTGTAAACTAAAGAGGGGTTCACTACCAAGCTAGGGCTTGGAAAGACCAATGAAATGTAAGACCTAATGCCAAAACCTAAAGTAATGAAATACTTCACTAAATGACCTAGAAAAGCATGTAAAATAGAATAGAAAGATGAGAGATGAAAGTTGTGCACCTAGAAACATGAAGAGGACTAGATGAAGCTCTAAAATTCTTAAAAAACTAATTTTAAAGCTTACTGGGACTCATACGCCATACTAGGAAATTTTTTCTAGGAAAATTAGGGTTTCTTGGGAGGAATAGGTTTCTGGTAGTGTAGATTCAAGATCCATAAAAATCTAGAAATTTTCCTATACTGGGACTTATACACTAAAAGTGGTGTACCAGTCAAGTTAGGGTTTTCTAGAAATTCATAGTCTAATTCTACTCTTCAATGCCTGCTCTATCCTTTCCACTTTATTTTTGGATCTTAAATTCTAATTTGTAGCCTATAGATGTCTTCCAATGATCTCCAATCCAAGGTGCCAACTTTGAAAACTTTTAACACTTTGACAACTTTCTCCAAACTTTCTCTTCAATATATCTTCAACCTAGACCTACAAATCACACACTAAAGAGAGGGAAATTTTTTATTTTTTTAGTGGATAGAGGTTTTCCTTGGTCAACCCCCATTTTGGTAATCAAATATTGAAATGAAGTGAAGGAATGATGAATGAACAAAATGAAATGTTGCAACTCACCAAACCCTAGAAATAAAGTATTGCAAACATGTATGAGATGGATTCAATGGATGTAGATCTTGACACTTGCTTAAATGTGATAGATCTTGACTTGAATATGAGCTTGAATCATGAAACCCTACATCATAAATGTTAGCTTAAAAACAAACAATGATGCATGATGACTTTGACATGATGCTTGATACTTAAATTATTCTCTAAATCACTTGATAATCAACCCTTGAATGCTCTAGAATGCTCTTGTGAAATCCAATTTTCTAGAATACATGAATAATTGAAAGCTTGGGATGAAAATGAGTGAAATAACCTTGTATTTATACTTGTTTATGCCAAATTTCCTGAAATTAAAACACTACAAGCCGACATCAGATCTAGGAGAATAAAATCCCATGAAGAATTTGAATTATATCTAATTTTGGGCCACATGGGACTCATATGCCAGAAGTGGCATATGAGTCCCATTAGGCATTAGTTATGGGACACATTTTCAAAATTGCTTAGAATGATGTAAAATCTATATTGGGACCAAAAAACCTAAGTGGGACTCATACATCCAAGGTGGTGTATAAGTCCCAGATCACTAAATCTAGGCCACACAACCTAGAAATACCTAAATTATGATTGGATATTGATTTAAGTCAAGATTATGCTAAAAAAGATACATTAATTAAGGATTGTGGATGCAAAATAAGGCCAAATAAGGAATAAATAAGCCTAGTTATTTACAAAATCCCTAAAAAGTGTGAAAGTGTGGAACAACATTTTACAACTCCTTCAAATAAGGTATAATTAAGCTCATTTAGTTCACAAAGCCCCAATACCTAAAGGTTTTATTTCAAACACATTACTAAACTAAATCAAGGCAACATTATGTTAAATTTAATGAGGGCCCAAACAAGCAAGAAATGGGATACTTTTTCCATTGCCACATTTAGCCCCAACTTTAGTGAGAGGAGGAACTTGCTTCAAACTGAAACTAAAGTAGACAAACTCACATCAAGAGGGGTCCAAGTGCACCAATGTTATTAAAATAAGATTACAATGATCAAGAGAGATGACCAAGCCCCCAGGACCAAGGTTCTATGACAAACCAACATAGGCACAAAAGGACACACATGAAAATTATATGAAGAGACAAAACAAGGCACAAGAATACACTACCAAAGACAAGAATAAAATAAAAAAATACAAAAAGGGTGGATCAAAATTTGAGACCATTTGTCCAAAAATGCACACTCACTCTAAGGCAATAGAACTCTAGGATTTCCACTAGGTGAGTAATCCGAGAGGGTGAGACACATACACATGCAACTGGTATGCACTCACACACACACACGAGTGGCTAAGGGAAAGTCATGCCTTAGATCAGCTTCCTGTCCAACCATACCAAAGTTATAAATCCTAATAACTTTGATAAGATTCCACACAACAATGAACATTGAGCTTCATGAGGAAAGCAAAGATTTGTATGCTTGGAACTCATGAAAAAATGAGATGGCTCCACAAGCATGTAAAGTGTGTTATGCAAGGTGGCCATATAACTAAATTTATATAAATAGGGAATGTTCAAAGGAGTCTTTCTTAATTCAAGTGAGGTCTTTAACTTAGGGAAAATTATGCTTAATATCTCCAAGAGAGGACCAATCAAAGAATAGAAGATTCAAAACTTAGGGGATGCGATGTATCACATCAAGACACTAAGAGGAATATAGTATGCTAAGAGATATCACACACTTGAGGCACATAAAACCCAATGTCAACCAAAAAGTGAAAAAAACATCATATGAAATATGAAGACTGCACCATGAAACATGAAAAGAAATAATGCCAATGTATGTCCTCACTTTAAAGAAATTTCTAAACACCATTACTATGAGAAATTGCTTTAAAGTAGTTAATTTTTTTTCCTCAGACATGACATATTTCCTCAAAAACCCTTTTCCAAGTCATATGTTTCCATATAAAGCTACACCATGCAAAGAAAAGAAGGGTTTACCCTTGAAATGAAACTTCAAACACACATATAAGGGATCTATGGATTTGGGGTCAATATGTTCTTGCTACAATTTTTTTAGAGAGCTGAAAACTATCATCATTCCCCAAATACTCATAGAACTATAATAATGAAATAAAGAGAGAGAGAGAGAGAGAGAAAACAAAGAATTTAGACCTTTTGAGTCAACATGGAAGAGACGTGAATGTCTCGATGCCTTGTGTATCCCCAAATGGAAAACACAAGACAAAGGAAAAAGATGAAAAGTAAAGATTTTGGGTCAACATGGAAGAGACATGAATGTCTTGACACCTTGAATCATCCCCAAAAGGAAAAAAACAAGACAAAGGAAGAAAGAAAAAAAGGAAATTTTTTGGGTCAACATGGTAGAGACATGAATTTCTAGTCGCCTTGCATCATCCCCAAAAGGAAAACACACAACAAAGGAAAAGGGAAAAAAGGAATGCTTTTGGGTCAACATGGAAGAACCATGAATGTATCGATGCCTTGCATCATCCCAAAAATGAAAACATAAGACAAAGAGAAGATAAAAGATAAAAGAAGGGATAGAATATTTACGACATAGAGAAGAATGAAGGTACAAATAGAAGAATGTCACAAAGAGAGAGAGATACATCAAATAGAACAATTTGGGGGATCACATTAGACACATGAAATAACACAAAATAAAAAGAAATAATGCGAAAGACTAGTAAGGCACATGTGAGTCAACCTAAAATAGGTCATCTACATCTAGTCATATTCATTGTATACTGAAGGTGGACAACTAGCCAAAAGAAAAATATCAAGTGTTGAACTAGGGTCATCACTAAGTTCAACAATCTTCTTAGGGGATTTTTGTTAAGCACATGGAAGAGGAAAACAATCTATTCAATTCATTATGTACCTCCTCGTCAATTTTAGGAAACTCCTCATTGTCATCTAAATTAATCACAATAGGAGGTCTAATGATAATGTCTAAAGAAGGGTTTAACTCTTATTGCAGTTGTACTATAAGATTTTTTTGTTGTTGAAAAGGTGGAGAATCGTCATGCATTTCTTTATTCAAGTTTGGATTTTAATTTTCTTTTTTTATTTCTTGATGTAACCTTCGAGCAAGGGCACATCTATGCTTATGCTCTCTAGCACCTCTGTTTCTTTTAGTTTGATTTTCAAGTTGTGCTTGTGTACGAGTGGGATGATCAACCATAGGTTTATTTTCTTCCCTAAGGGGAGGAATGGAAGTAACCATAGAATATTTTTCAACCACTTTCTCTTTGACTTTTTACACTTATTTTATTCTAGGAAGCGTGACGAGATTGTTTTCATTATCTCTTAGTCTTTTGTAGGAATTAGGAAAAGGGTCTTTCTTAGGTTGATCTTGGTTGTTTGAAATGTCTTTTGGTTCAATAATGGTTTCATCAAGGATGGTAGGCTAGTCATGGATTGAGGCATGTTTTGAAGGGATAGTTTTTCTAAACATTTCGCCTTAAAATTTTGGTAGGATTTGAAAAATAAGTCTTCTTGAGGTTGGATAGGTTCCATAGGCTCAAACCAAAATAAATCTAAGGAAAATTTTCGCAGGAAGACAAAGGGTTAAAGCCACTATGATGCACAATGAAAATTTCATTGTCAAAGGGAAATTTTAAGCATTTATGTATGACCGAAAGGATGAAATTTATGTAGTGAATCCATGGATAGCCTAGCTTCACGCAAAAATTTTCTGACTTTGGGATGGTGGAGAATGAGATATATTTTTTTCAGTCCTATTTGTAAAGGAAGAGCGATTTTTTATCCCATTGTAGGGAAAGCAAAACTGATATGCATCTTGATCCATGCTTTAGGTTTATCATATATTTCTTGATAGAGCTTATGCACAAGTGATAATTCTTCAGTGATCGCATTATCTCCATAGACAAGATCTATTAATATCCCATTAGTGGTCCTGTCCTAGATTCAACTGGCTGTGTAAAGAGGACCATCAGGTGTAGGTTTAAGTATATCTTATGAGGAGAAATAAATTTCAAGAGGCTTTAAATAGTTCACCCCCTACAAGGGATGACTTTGATAAATCTAACCATATCATCTATAGGATCAATATCTATAGGATCATTTTGGACAATATCATTATTGTCGTCATTTGTTTCAACATTCATCACATCATTATTTTTAGTTTTACTAGCTTTGATGAGTGAAATATTATGATTAGGCATAGGGTTGGTAAATATTTGCAAGTTTTGGCTATGTAGGAAACAAACTTATTTACTTGATCACTAATATATCCAATGGAAAGCTGACCATAATCAATGAGGTATTGCACAAGATGCTTAAGACACTTACAATGTTTCGTATAGTGTCCAATTTGTCAATGGTAATGAAAGTCAGGATTTTGTTTATAGTTTGTAGGTAATGGTTTATTAGGATCAAGAGTTTTAATGGGAGACAAGGTAATAATATTTTTTTCTAAGAGTCGTGACACTGTATTATGGAGGGTATCAAACAAGGGAGTGAATTGTCTTTTAAGGTCCCCATAGCTAAAGGGTATCACTGCTTTTATGGTAGCTACTTGGTTATCAACATGTTGAGTTTTTTTTTGGGGGATTAAGTTGAAGGAATCCTTTATTCTATTTTCTAAAAGGTTTATAGTTGTTTTGATTTGTAGACTTGAACTTCTCAATTCGTCTGGATGTTGATTTTGCATCATGACTACTAACCGAGTTTTGATAATCATGGCTGTGTGGTGCAGGAGCACCCAGGACATTCAGGGAACACTTCAAGAATCAGGAGAGAGCAGGGGTCAGGAGGACATTTCAAGCATGTCAAAGCATTAATTATAATGTGTTGAAACCTATAATGGCATTTGAATTTAATAAGTGTGTTGAAGATGTTACAGGGGTCAAGATTCCTGATAAGGAATCCAGTCAAAATGCAATGTAAGGGGCAAAGTATGTTTTAAGGGATTTGTTTAAATGCTCTTAGGCTTTGAATAGGTTAAATAAGCTTGGATATTAGATATCCAATGGTCTTTAGGTGATAATTATTAATAAATCTCAAGATTGTTATTTTAAAATTTCAAAATTTGTTTGGGCGGGAAAGTAAGTTTAGGGGCTTAATTGGCTTTAATGAGGTGTAAACCGATTTTTGTTAGTTGGGACAGTTTTGTAGTTGATCTATAACCCTAGGGAATTCAATTGTATGGGATTGGATGAAGGATTGAAGGACATTGTACGGACTGTTTCCAAGAAAGGGCAGAAAATCACTATTTTTTGCATTTTTCTCTTGTGTTTTTGCAGTCTATTGAATTCTCTTTGAAGTTTCATTAAATGTGAAGGCCTAAGCATCATAAATTTCATGTTTTTAAATTGTTGAATGCTCTGAAAGTTCATAAAAATCAATCCTAGCACGTGTTCTTGCTGACTGTCTACAGGAAAAGGCTGAAATAGACTATTTTGAGGGTCTTTCAATGAAATAATGATCCATTTCAAGGAATGTATTACTGGAACCCTATGAAATGGATCTAATATAACTTGTAAAAATTGAAACTAACCAAAAAATATGGGAAAGGTGAAGAATTGACTGTGCACAGTGAATTGGCAAAGGAAGAGGGAAGAAAGTTGACCCTAGGGTATAGCAGTGAGTAAACTGCCTTAATAAGAGGCATGTTTCTGAGTTCTAGTAGTTGTGAAATGATGAAAGGATGGTGAGAAGTCAAAAACCAAGACCTGGAAGTGATAGGAAATCCTAAAAACCAAAAGCCCTAGTTTTAAGCCAAATTAGTGAGGGTTTTGTAGTTGGGCATGTTGTGAGTATTCTTGTAGACTAAAAGTGTGAAAATCTTTGATTTGGGAGTATTTTAGGAGACTATTGAGAGTTTCAAGGCCAGGGGACAAATATAGAGGTGGGTTGCTTTGTTAAATAGGGCTAATTAGGCCTCATTTCAAGGAAACATCAGGGTTAGAAGCAAGAAGGTCTAAAACAAGTGGTGCAAGTAAGTTGATATGTTGCTAGGCATCACAAAACACACTTGATACAATCTTTAAATTGGAGGTTAAAGTGCAAAGTTTGAGAGAAAAGATAGTATTCCATTGCCAAAGGCCTAATAGGGCTAGTAGGACTGGTTGAGCAGCAGAAAGGAGTTTTGTTCAAAATTTTGGTTAGGGTTTGAAACCCATTTGAATCAAGTTTATTTAAGGTCTGGTGAATTCATTTCAGTGATTGAAAGTCACAAGGGGAGGCAGAACATCCTTAGTTGCAAGGTGAAGACCCTATTTCCAAGTTGGAGACTAGTTGAGAAATTTAAGAGCAAAGCTTTGTTAATTTTTAATTCTTTGTGAAATTTTTGAGATCCCTGACCCTCTGCATCAAAGTGGTATCAGAGCAGTGAGTAGGTTCTTGAGGGATTGGAGAAGTAGCAATGGCACCAAAGAATCAATTGGCAAGAGAGTTGGAAGAGTTGAAAGAGATCTTGGAGAGGGAGAGAAGAGAAAGAAGGGAACAAGAAGCAGCAAGAGCAAGAGAGGAAAGGCTATGGAGAAGAGAAAGAGACACTATGCAAGCAAGGATCAATAACCTTGAGAGGAGTAGGAGGAGAGAAGACCAAGAAGACCAAGAAAACAATGAAGAGGATGAAGAGCATGTGAGGGCAAATCAGGAACAGCAAGCTTGAAGAAAGGAGGTTAGTGAGGTTATTGAAGGCAGTACAGGGTCATGGAGGGAAGAGTCACATTGACTTACCTATCTATCAAGGGAAGATGGATAGTGAAGAGGTATTGGGATGGCTTGATTCCATGGAAAACTACTTTGAATTTGAGGAGATGGATGAAGAAAGGAAAGTCGAGTTTGCTAAAACCAAGTTGAGAGGCACAACATTGACATGGTGGACAAGTTTCTAGAATGATAGGATGGCTAGAGGATTGGCAAAGGTCTCTACATGGGCAAGAATGAAGAGTTTGGTCAAGGAGCAGTTTTTACCATCTGATTATACCATTCATGTGAAAAGAATGAGGCAGAATTTAAAGCAAAAGGACTTGGATGTGATGTCCTATACTGAGCAATTTCACAAGCTTAGTATTAGAGGAGGATATGAGGAAGAAGATGAGAAGATAGCCAGGTACATCAATGGCTTAAGGTACAATCTGCAAGATGAGATTGGTTTGCAATTGCCAAGAACATTGGGAGAATGTTTTCAGTTGGCCATTAGAGCAGAAGAAAAGGTGAAAAGGAAGCAAGAAAGATCAAACAATGGTGGAAGAGGAGGTAACTCAAACAGGGGCAGAGGTAATAGAGAGCAAGGACAAGGCAGTAATGATAAAAGCAGCAATGACAAGGGTAAGGAGATATTTTCTGATCAAAGAGGTGGATACACTCCAAGAGGAGGAGGCAGATTTGGACAAGGTAGAGGACCATTCACAGGCAGATGTTTTAATTGCAATGAACCAGGGCATCCTTCCTTCAAATGTCCTAAGTGGGAACAAGCTGATAAAGGTAGAGAAAGGAGAGCTACCTTGGTGCAAGAAGAAGAAGATAAGAAGGAGGAACCAAGAACACTCATGGAGACCCTGTGACTGATGGTGAGTTTCTCATGATCAAGCAAGGAGAAAGGCTTCATCAAGAACCAAAGGTAACCATTTTCAAAACAAATTGTCTCAGTCATGGTAAGATATGCATGTTGCTTATAGATTTAGGGTCACATAGAAATTTAGTTTCAGTTGATATGGTAACCAAGCTAGGGATTGAAACTTTTGATCATCCTACTCCCTACAAGGCCACTTGGGTAACTCAAGGACAGCATGTAGAGATTGGTAAGAGAGCTTTTGTTGATTTCTCAATTGGTTCATATCATGATAGGGTGCTTTGTGATGTTATTCCTATGACTTGTGGTCATATTATCTTGGGAAGGCCATGGCAGTATGTTAGAAGGACATTGCATGATGGTTTTCTTAACACCTATTTGGTTCACAAGGGAGATGTTAGATATCAGTTGGTTCCTTTACCTTTGGAGCAGTCTAAAGATAGTTTTGTAATCTGTTTTGAGAAGAGTTTGCAGGTGAATAAGCAGGGTGAAACAGGGGAAGGCATTGACAAACTGAAAAGTGGTGAGTTGCAGCAGGGTTATGAGGTGGATAGTCCATCAAATCAGTCCTTGTGGGATTTGAATAGTATTAAGATTGGCAGCATTGAATTCCCCATCAATGAGGGTAATAGTGGTGAAGTTCTTCCACAAAGGAGGCATTGGAATGAGGGAAGCAATAGGGCACAAGAACTCACTGTTTCCAAGCAGCAAAGAAGACACACTAATCCTTGTTTTGATTCTGTCAAGAATGCAGATTGGCAGAAGAGAAAAACAGTAACTTTAGGGGACTACCTGCCTTCTCATTGGAAGATGAAAGCACATGTGAGCAAGAAATTTCTTAGTGGCAACACATGGGACACTTCTTGGGACAAGAGTTCTTTCTTTCCTAGGGAGAATGGTGCAGGAGCACCCAGGACATTCAGGGAACACTTCAAGAATCAGGAGAGAGCAGGGGTCAGGAGGACATTTCAAGCATGTCAAAGCATTAATTATAATGTGTTGAAACCTATAATGGAATTTGAATTTAGTAAGTGTGTTGAAGATGATACAGGGGTCAAGATTCCTGATAAGGAATCCAGTCAAAATGCAATGTAAGGGGAAAAGTATGTTTTAAGGGATTTGTTTAAATGCTCTTAGGCTTTGAATAGGTTAAATAAGCTTGGATATTAGATATCCAATGGTCTTTAGGTGATAATTATTAATAAATCTCAAGATTGTTATTTTAAAATTTCAAAATTTGTTTGGGCGGGAAAGTAAGTTTAGGGGCTTAATTGGCTTTAATGAGGTGTAAACCGATTTTTGTTAGTTGGGATAGTTTTTTAGTTGATCTATAACCCCAGGGAATTCAATTGTACGGGATTGGATGAAGGATTGAAGGACATTGTACGGACTGTTTCCAAGAAAGGGCAGAAAATCACTATTTTTTGCATTTTTCTCTTGTGTTTTTGCAGTCTATTGAATTCTCTTTGAAGTTTCATTAAATGTGAAGGCCTAAGCATCATAAATTTCATGTTTTTAAATTGTTGAATGCTCTGAAAGTTCATAAAAATCAATCCTAGCACGTGTTCTTGCTGACTGTCTACAGGAAAAGGCTGAAATAGACTGTTTTGAGGGTCTTTCAATGAAATAATGATCCATTTCAAGGAATGTATTACTGGAACCCTATGAAATGGATCTAATATAACTTGTACAAATTGAAACTAACCAAAAAATGCAGGAAAAGGTGAAGAATTGACTGTGCACAGTGAATTGGCAAAGGAAGAGGGAAGAAAGTTGACCCTAGGGTATAGCAGTGAGTAAACTGCCTTAATAAGAGGCATGTTTCTGAGTTCTAGTAGTTGTGAAATGATGAAAGGATGGTGAGAAGTCAAAAACCAAGACCTGGAAGTGATAGGAAATCCTAAAAACCAAAAGCCCTAGTTTTAAGCCAAATTAGTGAGGGTTTTGTAGTTGGGCATGTTGTGAGTATTCTTGTAGACTAAAAGTGTGAAAATCTTTGATTTGGGAGTATTTTAGGAGACTGTTGAGAGTTTCAAGGCCAGGGGACAAATCTAGAGGTGGGTTGCTTTGTTAAATAGGGCTAATTAGGCCTCATTTCAAGGAAACAGCAGGGTTAGAAGCAAGAAGGTCTAAAACAAGTGGTGCAAGTAAGTTGATATGTTGCTAGGCATCACAAAACACACTTGATACAATCTTTAAATTGGAGGTTAAAGTGCAAAGTTTGAGAGAAAAGACAGTATTCCATTGCCAAAGGCCTAATAGGGCTAGTAGGACTGGTTGAGCAGCAGAAAGGAGTTTTGTTCAAAATTTTGGTTAGGGTTTGAAACCCATTTGAATCAAGTTTATTTAAGGTCTGGTGAATTCATTTCAGTGATTGAAAGTCACAAGGGGAGGCAGAACATCCTTAGTTGCAAGGTGAAGACCCTATTTCCAAGTTGGAGACTAGTTGAGAAATTTAAGAGCAAAGCTTTGTTAATTTTTAATTCTTTGTGAAATTTTTGAGATCCCTGACCCTCTGCATCACTGTGGGTAGTACATAAGTGCACGGAGGAGGGGAATTTCATCATGGTAATCTTATCTTGTATCTTACTTTATTAATTCTCTATGAAAATATTTTGAAGATGAGGATCACAAACCTTTATATTGATTTAGGAATAAAGCGATTGGTAGCATGAGATAATTTGGTAATCTTTTCCTCTTCTTTTTTGTTACATCTCATCAAATCGGCCAAGGTCATCTTTTTCTAAGGAAATATATTTCAAGGACCTAGGGAAGAGCTTAGCTAGGAGTTTTTCATCAAGAATAAAATCACTACATGATCGGAATACGGATCTAGACTATTTGCAGTATTGAATGCTTAATTAAAAACAACTTTGCGGAATTTTAATACATGCATACACTAACAAAATTATGCATCAAACTTAAGGTGAAATAAACAAAATTGAGAGAGAACAATAGAGAAAGAGATGCAAACAGAGTTTGATTACGGAGTTTGCCACAAACATGACTACGTCTCCGGGTCGGCTCCAATAGAGTACGACCGATCTGATTAATCTCCATAAATTAGTTACAATGATGCACCAAGACCATCACTTCGGCAGCATAACACTACTTCGACGTACAAAAAAATGGCTTCAAAATGATCTCCTTAGAACTCTTCTTGAATCACCTATCACCTGTGAAAATTCTGAGTTAAAAAAAACACTTAGCCTCACTCTCACCCATTCACCCCCTTTTATACAAAAACTTTACTCAATATGGTATAAAACCATATGATTTACAAAATCTCCCCTATCTCCATTTTTACATAAAAAATCTTAATAATCTCTCTTATTTTCATATTAGGATTATTAGGTAATCCTAATTAATCCTTTCAAACTAATTGAGCCCAGCCCTTCCACTTATCTTTTCGGGCTTCTGTTATTTTGTAAGATGTTAACTAATCCTAAAGAAGGATTATTGTTTTTTACATTTGGAGGAAGTTCTTTTATTTTAAGGCAGTCGGTTTGCAATAATCTACCAAATACAACCAATGCCAAATATATATTCAAAGATATTCGATGGCTCAATGGTGAGTAGCCTTTTTGATACCCAGCCAGTTCGGGGTTCAAAACCCCTGCCGACCAATATTTAAAACAAACTTTCAAAAAAATTAATGACAAAAAAAACCCGTCATTATCTATAAATTGAAGCAGACGCTTTGGTACAACGGCCCACCACGATTCTTGGTGATGAGAGGTTGAGGGTTCGAATCCTTAACAAGCCCCCTTTTTATTTTTAAACAAACAAATAGAATAACCACCAGAGGATGAAAGAGAGGCCACGTAGCATGCCGAGAAGGTGCCACATGGCAAAGCCCGACTTGCCTAGGATGATGACGTGACAGATGACCATGTTGATGACATGGCGTACGGTTGCCACATGTCCGCCTCTGATTGGTTCCGTACAATGCTGACATGGATGACATGTGTTAGATTTTGACTGGTCCACTTCACTATCCGTACAGTACGGAACGCTGACGTTAGCATTTGTATGGGCAAAGTCAACCCTTCATAGCACGATCTTTGACTGACGATATCTCGTGCATATGATGTCAGATTTTGACGAGACAAGTTGCATTGGAAAGCTTGTGATGAGCTCTTCGTGATGATGCCAACTTTGAAAACTTTTGATGATGTCATTTTTTGCACTTCCTGGACGCCCTCTGATCCCAGTTTGACCCAAGGTTTGACTGGCCATAACTTGCACAAATAGACTCCTTTTCGCTCCGTTCGAGTTGCATTGGAATCAGGATGCCGGGATGTTTCTAATGGTGCTAAAATCTAGAGATTTTGAGACACTTCAATTTTCACTAAAAATATCCCCTAGATCAGGCCTCCTCACTAAAGACCTTTTGGACCTCCAAAAGTGGCATTTATTTTGACATTAAGTGAGGACTTGGCCTCCCCACTTGTCCTGTATCCTCTGTACATCTGAATACCTGGCTTACAAGCACAATAAAGACTGCAACAACATTGTTGAACATAAAAAATTATTCTATTGCTTCCATAAGCATCTACATCAACTGTCATAGCCACTAACCAACAAAAATTGACTAGAATCAAGCTGAACAATAATGCAAAAATGAAAGAGAATAAGTGAACAACATATCGATCCTTTACAACAGGAACATTTTTACCCAAGGAACCATCAATGCTTTCAATCATCATTCCCTCATACTGTACTATGAGTGCATCCTGCAACATCTGACCCTGGTTAGCTACTCCAAGTTCAAGTGTAGAACCACCTATACCGACACACATAAGAGTTAACTCTTTACTTGCATTAATTACCCTCTTTAATTTCCCTGTGTTTGCAAAAGAATGATCAGTCTTAATCTTGTGAGAATGTACAATATACTATATGCCATCTTTAAAAAAGTGATAATGATTCTTTTCCCTGTAGAAAGTTGCTTTTCTATCATAAAGATAAGGTCTACCAAGCACTATTCCACATATATCCAATGGAACTACATCAAACTATACTTCATCTACAAACTTACTAGTGATTGCGAATCTTAAGGTGCATTATCTTGTTACTTGAAACTTATCATTTTCACAAATCCAACCTAGTGGATAAGGTTTCCTATGTTGTGTAGTTTTTAACCCCAAGTTTCTTACAACACTTTCAGAAATTAAGTTAACTTGAGAACCACTATCTATGAGTGCATCAATTTTACTGTTCTTAGCAACAACCCTTAAATGAAACAACTCATTCCTTTTCTTATCTTCAGAGAAATCATTAACTGTAGAAGTAGAAGCATAACTAGTAACAAAAACACCAGAAATAGGAGCTTTACCTTTCAAACCCATAGCTGTTATCTTAGTCTCATCATCTAAATCTGAACCAAGATCCATAACAACATTTGCGGCTTTCTCCTTACCTTTCTATTTCTAATTATATTTCTGAGCCCACTTAGGCCTCAATTCTGGATGCAACTTCCAACAATGTTCTTCATCATGACCCTTCCTATCACAATGAGTGCAAGAAAGCTTATCATCCTTCTTAACTATAGCTGCCTTCTTTCCTTTCCCTATCTCTGCAACGTTAGAAAATTTCTTTACATCATTATCAAACTTATCAATAAAAGATCCTTTTCCCTTTGACTCTAAGTGTGTAGCTTGAGCAGACACTTCATCCAAATTAAAAGGGTTCAATACCAAAATAGAATGCTTAAGGTAGGAATGCAAACCTCATATGTACTTCAAAAAAGTGTCCTAGGTGTACAAAGGAACATTCAAAGCAATAGCCCTTTTTCCTAAATTCATGGGTGTACTCTTGGACAGTTTGACCTTTCCCTTTCCTAAACATTTTCCAGTCCATCATTAACTGTTGCATATGTCCTAGGGGATAAAACTGCTTCTTAAGAGCATTAACAAACTCTGCCCAAGTTAAACTGACTCTACCATGTTGTGAAACTTCTACCTTAGACTTACTCTCCCACCAAGTTAAGGTTGTACCTCCTAAACGAAGAGTAGCTAATTAGATCCTATCAACATCATCTAATAGGTTTTGGACTCTACAATAGACTTCAACTTGCTGAATATAATCATCCAATTCTTCAACATTTAGTTCACCACAATACTTAGGCAAGTCAAATTTTACATCCAATTAATTTTAGGCTTATACCCACTCTTGAAAGGATTAAAAGAAGTAGAATGAGGAGAAGATGGAGAAGAAGGAGAAGAGGGAGGATAAGAAGAAGAGGGTGGATCTGGTTGCTTGTCACCATCTCCATATTGTTTCCCTTTCTTGTCTTCATGAACATCTTCATTCGACGAACCTCCTTCATGATCCTTCCACTCTTGTCTCTCTTGAAAAAGAATATCCACCTTAGCCTTCATCTCGAGGAATGCTCTTTGAAATTCCTGCTCACTAATTTCTTCAGGAACCTCCATTCCAGAAACAGACATCTTCAGAAATGTTCTATGCTTCTCGATCTCAGGATCAAAGTCTGTAAGCTTGCCTTCGCCTTTCTAAATCCTAGATCTCGTTAGCATTCAAGAAAACAACTGCAATAATAGTCAACTAAGCTCTGATACCACTTGATCTGAATACGGATCTAGACTATTTGCAGTATTGAATGCTTAATTAAAAACAACTTTGTGGAATTTTAATACATGCATACACTAACAAAATTATGCATCAAACTTAAGGTGAAATAAACAAAATTGAGAGAGAAGAATAGAGAAAGATATGCAAACAGAGTTTGATTACGGAGTTTGCCACAAACGTGACTATGTCTCCGGGTTGGCTCCAATAGAGTACGACCGATTTGATTAATCTCCAAAAATTAGTTACAATGATGCACCAAGACCATCACTTTGGTAGCATAACACTGCTCTGACGTACAAAAAATGGCTTCAAAATGATCTCCTTAGAACTCCTCTCGAATCACCTATCACCTGTGAAAATTCCAAGTTAAAAAAAACACTTAGCCTCACTCTCACCCATTCACCCCCTTTTATACAAAAACTTTACTCAATATGGTATAAAACCATGTGATTTACAAAATCTCGCCTATCTCCATTTTTACATAAAAAATCTTAATAATCTCTCTTATTTTCATATTAGGATTATTAGGTAATCCTAATTAATCCTTTCAAACTAATTGAGCCCAACCCTTCCACTTATCTTTTCAGGCTTCTGTTATTTTATAAGATTTTAACTAATCCTAAAGAAGGATTATTGTTTTTTACATTTGGAGGGAAGTTCTTTTATTTTAAGGCAGTCGGTTTGCAATAATCTACCAAACATTACCAATGCCAAATATATATTCAAAGATATTCGATGGCTCAACGGTGAGTAGCCTTTTTGATACCCGGCCGGTTCGGGGTTCAAAACCCCCAACCAATTTTTAAAACAAACTTTCAAACAAATTAACGACAAAACAAACCCGTCGTTATCTATAAATTGAAGTAGACGCTTTGGTGCAACGACCCACCGGGATTCTCAGTGACGAGAGGTTGAGGGTTTGAATCCTTAACAAGCCCCTTTTTTCTTTTTAAAGAAACAAATAGACTAACCACCAGAGGATGAAAGAGAGGCCATGTGGCATGCCGAGAAGGTGCCACGTGCCAAAGCTTGACTCGCCCAAGATGATGACGTGACAGATGACTATGTTGATGACGTGGCGTACAGTTGTAACGTGTCCGCCTTTGATTGGTTCTGTACAATGCTGATGTGGATGACACATGTTAGATTTTGACTGGTCCACTTCACTGTCTATATAGTATGGAATGTTGACGTCAGCATCTGTATGGGAAAAGTCAACCCTTCATAGCACGATCTTTGACTAACGATATCTCGTGCATACGATGTCGAATTTTGACGAGATGAGTTGTGTTGGAAAGCTTGCGACGAGATCTTCACAATGACGCTGACTTTGACAACTTTTGACAATGTCATTTTTCACTTCTTGGATGCCCTCTGATCCTAGTTTGACCCAAGGTTTGACTGGCCATAACTTGCACAAACAGACTCCTTTTTGCTCTGTTCAAGTTGCGTTGGAATTAGGAAGTTGAGATCTTTCTGATGGTGTTGAAATTTGGAGATTTTGAGACACTTCAATTTTCACTAAAAATATCCCCCAGATCACTACATAAGGTAGTGTAAGTGGAAACATGTTTAGAAGGATCTCCTTTCCCTCCATATTTCTCGAGTCTAAGCACTTCTACACCTTGTGGCATTGGTGTTTGAAATATCTCCAAGGAAAAGGGAATTATTTTGACATAATATGTAGGTGGGCCATTTTGATTTTGATTTATGGTGGAAACTTTCTTTTGAAGGGAAGAAATGGTTTGCAAAATTTGATTTATGACAGGGTCATTGCTTGTATTGTGAGATGGAGGTGAAAAAGATTAAGGTGTGTATATGTTTGAGGGACAAGTGAATAGAATTACTATAGGTGGTAAAGTGGTTCCATACAATGCTGACGTGGATGACACGTGTCAGATTTTGACTGGTCCACTTCACTGTCCGTATAGTACGGAATGTTGACGTCAACATCTGTACAGGCAAAGTCAACCCTTCATAACATGATCTTTGACTAATGATATCTCGTGCATACGATGTCAGATTTTGACAAGACGAGTTGCATTGGAAAGCTTGCGACGAGCTCTTCGCGATGACACCAACTTTGACAAATTTTGACGACATCATTTTTTCACTTCCTGGACACCCTCTGACCCTAGTTTGACCCAAGGTTTGACTAGCCATAACTTGCACAAACGGACTCCTTTTTGCTCTGTTCGAGTTGCGTTGGAATTAGGAAGTTGAGATCTTTCTGATGGTGCTGAAATCTGGAGATTTTGAGACACTTCAATTTTCACTAAAAATATCCCCTGGATCTTTACATAAGGTAGTGTAAGTGGAAACATGTTTAGAAGGATCTCCTTTCCCTCCATATTTCTTGAGTCTAAGCACTTCTACACCTTGTGGCATTGGTGTTTGAAATATCTCCAAGGAAAAGGGAATTATTTTGACATAATATGTAGGTGGGCCATTTTGATTTTGATTTATGGTGGAAACTTTCTTTTGAAGGGAAGAAATGGTTTGCAAAATTTGATTTATGAGAGGGTCATTGCTTGTATTGTGAGATGGAGGTGAAAAAGATTAAGGTGTGTATGTGTTTGAGGGACAAGTGAATAGAATTATTATAGGTGGTAAAGTGGTAGGAGATATGACACATGATTCCACAGAGGTACTAGGGATGCTAGAAAAAATTCCAAAGGAAGGAATCACATTACTAGTCGGTTGCATTGTTGTTTTAACTTGAGGGTCGGTATAGGTAGGAATGGAGGAAATTGTTGTGGGAGGAGGAATTTGAATTCCTCCTTGGCATGTGGCATTGGTCAAGGATAAAGGACAACTAGAGGTTGAGGTAATATGTTTTTCAAAGATCTTAACTATGTTACACACAAGGTCAAGTCCATCTTCACTTTCAAGCATGCAGTGATATCTATGGTAGGGATGGCGGTAGTTGAAATGTTCTTAGTACTTATTTTATTTTTTAGGTTTGCTAAGTCTTCATGAATTTGGATTATTTTTTCTTGTGGAACACTAGAAACCATTGTCTCAACATGTGTCACACTACTTGAAGGAAAGGAATTGTTAAGGGTATGGTCCATACCTAGTGAACTAGTGTCAATACTAGGAGTGAAAGAGATAGATAATCCAAGATCCACAATGATTGTGATATCATGGGATGACATGAGTCTCTAACTTTGTATCACTATAATATTAGCAATAGGACACCAAGTAGAAAAGATCATGCAAGGGGTACTAAGTGCAAGATGGATGAAAATGCAAATTTATGCTAAATGCAATGAAATGGATATAACAAAAAATCTATAAACTGAAAAAAAATGTTATCATTAGCAAACAAAAGCTCATGAACAAATTTTTGAATTTTGTAAAATGCAGTTTAAAAAATGCACTGGGACTAAATTGCCCAAAGGTGTGTATGAGTCCTAGTGAGGGTTTTTTTCACAATTTTTAGAAAATTTTAAGTGTTTTTTATGATTTTTAGTTTGCATTATCTATAGACTAAATGCAAATGAAAATTATGGATAATTTTCAATTATGTAAGATGCAAAAATAAAACCTATATTCACTTTCACTAGTGCAAGATTTAGAAACCCTATAATTTCAATTAACTAATGCAAACCCTAATGAAATGTTAATGCAAGCAAGATCTAGGATGATGATGCACTCCAAATCAGAATTATGATATTCTAAATGTAGGTTCACCAAAATGAAAAAAGGAAAATGGAGGGTTGCTTTATGATTTAGGAAATAGAACAAAACATTTCACCATCATTACATTAAAGGGAAAACCTAGAGATCTCAATCTAAAGTATGCAAAGGAGAAGGAGATCTTGCAATAGGGTTGTCCTAGGATTTGATTAAAAACTAAAAAGGGGTTCACCACCAAGCTAGGGCTTGGAAAGACTGATGAAATGTAAGACTTAATTCTTAAACCTAATGTAATGCAATACTTCATGTAGTAACATAAAAAGTAGCATTTTTCCCTTAGTTTGATAATTGACATTAAAACTAAATTAATGGTGTCTTGGAGTAGTGTTGTAATGTGTTGTATCCATTCACATCTTTTGAAGACCTGTATTTTATTTAAACATGCTTTAATTGATCCTTTGCAAAGGTTTTGTGAAGTGTTGTAACACACTTCCATAATTTTCTAGGAATTATTTACTTAATTAACCTTAATGGGCCCCTTAATAAAAATATATTTAAATTTGTACCTTATTTAGGTGTTCTAAAGTGTTTTAAAGAACTTTCACATTTATCTAGGGTGGTATTAATTAATTATGGTTAATTGGAGTTAATTAACCCCTTTAATTTAAATTCAAACCTTATTTATGACACCTTCTAAAGATCTATCCCGACACCCATGATTTGAATAATATAACATTTAATTGGGAAAAATTAGGTGCTGCAAAATGGTTCCATGACCAATTTAGGCTAGGTTGCAAATGGGTCCTCCCTTAATGGGACCCCCCTTCATTAGTTGAATGTAAATGAGTTTTTAATGCTCTTTCCATCCACTAGGTCTAGGTCCTCGAAAACTGAGCCAAGAACCATTCAAACTAGGTAGAAAATGGGTCCTACCTTAATGAGGACCCCCTTTTCAAATTTAATTATGACAATAATTTAATAAAGTTTACTTCCAAATCTGGTGTCAGCATTAATTATTTGAATTTTGGGGTTAATCTCCTAATTTAGTATAAATAATGGGTTAATTTGCATTGTTTCTATAGACACCTAAATTTGGACACTTACATTTGTCCAAATTTGTCCATTTTCATCTAAATGTCCTCTTATTTGCATTAATTAAGTAATATTTCTACTATTTAATTAATACCCTTAATTCTTATAAATCTCTAAAGTATAAATAGTTAATAATTAAATACCTTACCTTTTATTCCCTTTTTTCTCAAAATATTTAAATAAATAATACATTTATTTAATTCCTCACATATCACATCCTCCATCATTTTTTATTAATCCTAATCTTCCTCTTAATCCCATCATTAGGTATGTGCACATGTCTAATCCATGATTAAGATGTGTCACATCCTCCAACTTTTGCAAGTTGGCTCCTACTATTCATTAGCCACTAACTATCTTCTAATCATTGACTAGCTAGTCTAATCAACATCTTAGTCAACTTTCTCATCTCTCAAGAAATATTAAATTCCTTTTTATTATCCCCATGTCTTTTCTAATAGAATTTTAAATTCCATTTTATCCCTCCAAGACTCTCCTTTTCCCCATGCAAGTTATTAGGAGTTCTAAAACTCCATACTTGTCACATCATTCACATGAGGACAAGTACTTTTCTTTTTGAGAACTTTGTCTTATCCACAAAGTACTTCTCATGTGAATTTAAAATTCACTTTTATTCCTCCAACAACTTCTCTCATTCCCATGTTCCTCTCACTTGTCACCATTACTCTCATCCCAAGGTACTTTCAAGTACATCCACCTCACCTTTCCTTCTCCACATCACATATCCTCTTGAAATTTCATTTTCCACATAACAAGATGTGAGGGATTGTGAATCCTCAACTCACCACAACAATTCATCTTGCCCATGTTGGAAATATCTTGACCATTCAATCCTTTAGAGACTCTTCCCTTAAAATGGAAGATTTTTTCTCTCATTGATAATCAATCATATTTTTCATTCAACACATTTAAGCACAAGCAACTTCAACTCTCATACTCTCATCCACCATTGTTGAATTCTCAAGCTCTTCATCCACTTTGTTCATCTATCAAAATACCCACCTTCATCATTTGAATATCCTTTGAATCCTCAACATTTTGTATCCTATTTTAGTACTCTTTCCATCAAGGAGCACACATTATAAACTATTGTAGGGAAAAACAAGGATCAACTCATACATGGTATAAATCCACTTTTCTTATCTTTATTTTTTTTAGTTTAATGTAGCCTAATCTTGAGGTGTTTAAGTTTTCTTTCCTTCTTTTTATTTCTATTTTGGATTATTTAGGACATGTAAATTACACTGATCACATTTCTGGCATGCCCAGTGGAACCCACAAATGGGTCCCTTTCTTTTACGTTTTCTATTGTTTAACATTTTGTAGGTTTAGATTACACAAAGGCCACTTCGTAGCTAGCAAAGGTGACCCCGCCTATAAATGGGAAAGCCTAACCTTGATAGGGGTGACCCTGCCCCAACTTGGGCAAACCTACCCCCAACAAGGGTGACCCTACCTTGTAGAGTCACTCATCTAAGCAACAAACAGTTTCTACCTTTAGTTTTCTGGATAGGTGACCTTGCCCCATAGAGGGGAAAACCTAACCTTTCCAAAGGAAAACTTTCTGTAAATAGGGGTGACCCTGCCCAAATATAGGCATCTATGGGTAAAACAAGAACATAACTTCATTTCTAGCATCTCTTTCTTATCATTTTGAGGTACTACCCCCCTAACGTCATCTAGTTGTGAGTGTGTCTACCTTTGTGCTAACATTTGTGCAACTGTATCCATGCTTGTCAAAGGTTAGAGGCTGAGAAAATTCTAATGTATTTGGTTTAGGATGAACATGAAAATTTCTTAGTTATTTTTTTTTTCATTTTCATATTAATCTAGGAACATAGATCTAATTAGAGGGAGTCAAATTATTGTTTTCTTTTCTTGAAAGTAAGCTATTCACATATCCAATCTCCTTGTTTCATTTAACAATCTTGGGTGACGAGAAATCATAGCTTACTTAGTCCTTTGTCTTGCCCAAGGGGCACTACATGGTTCAAGCTTTCCCCTTGCACTTCATGTGAGCCTGGGGAGTGGCTGAAAATGATTAGTGTTCTCTTTCTAGCGTGACCTCCTTGGGGATTTCATCACCCCAAGGGATGATCCCAACCACATGTACCGACAGGGTATATAAAGGGGGGAGAGCAAAAGTTGTACCTCAATCTAGTCACATTGTGTATGAAAAAGCATCAAAGCTAGGTTGATACTTAGATAAGATGTGAAGAGTTGGTCTAAACCTTCAGTATCTCGCTGGTGTTCTCGACTCACACTTGTAAATGTGATGCTATTCATGGTTGTGCCTCATGTACTATGCATATATTGAGGATGCCCTAGATCAACTTATTTATCCTACTTAGAAGACCATGTTGGCCATACCCTTTCCACTAATCTTAGGATTGTGTTGTTTGAACTATCTTTTCTGTGCTAAACTAGTGCATATCTTATCAGTCAAGTCAGCCTTTTCTTTTTGCTTACTGTTTGTTGAGTTCTTGGTCCTTTCTCATAGCTATTTTCATCTGAATCAAGTCTAGACCAGTTGATAGAGGTGACCCCACCGCTAATTGGGTGACCTTTCCCTCAATAGAGGTGACCCCACCCCTAGTTGGGTGACCCTGCCCTCAACAAAGGAGACCTTTCCCTCAACAAGGGCAACTCTTCCATTTTCCCAAGTCACTATCAGTCAAATAACCTATTTCAACAAGTTGGGCGACCCTGCCCCAACTTGGGCAACCTTGACCTTAAGTTGGGTGAACCTACCTCAAATTGGACTAACCTACCCCAACTTGGGAAAAATTTCCCTAACTTTGGTGAACCTACTCTAACTTGGGTGAACCTGCCCCCCAAATAGCTAATTTCACCCTTTGTTTAGTCGTTCTGATCATCCACTTCCTCTCTTTGAGCATACTTCTCCTCATTTTGAGCATCCATCTCCTCATTATGAGCATCCATTCATCCATTTCGAGTTCGTCTCCTATTCCATGCATCCATTTTCTCATTCTGAGCATTCATTTCCTCATTTTGAACATTCATTCACCCATTCTAATATTTTTCCTCCTTTTTCTGAGAGTTTTCCTATCATTCCAAGCATCCATTCCCTCATTTCGAGCATTTTTTCCTCACTCTGAGCATTCATTCATCCATTTTGAGCATTTGTCTCCTCATTCTGAGAGTCCATCTCCCCTTCCAAGCAATCGTTTATTCATTCTAAGCATTCATTCATCCATTCTAAGCTTTCGTCTCCTCATTCTGACAGTTAGTCTCTTCTTCCAAGCAATTGTTTTGAGTAATCGTTCATCCATTCTGAGAATTCATCTCTTTGTTCTAAGAGTTATTCTCCCCTTTCGAGCATTTCTTTCTTTGTTCCAAGCATTCATTCATCCATTGTGAGCTTTCATCTCCTCATTCTAAGAGTCAGTGTCCCATTTCAAGCATTTTTTCATCCATTCCAAGCTTTCATCTCCCCATTCTAAGTGTTTGTATCCTTGTTCTGAGCATCCATCTCCTCATTCTGAGTATTTTTTGCCACTTTTGAGCAATCATTTACTCATTTTGAGCATTTGTCTATCCATTTCAATCATCCATTCACTTGTTCCAAGTATTTATTCATCCATTTTGAGCATTCATCTCCTCGTTCTAAGATTTTTTCTCCCCTCCCAAGAAATATTTTACTCATTCTAAGTATTCATTCATCCATTTCAAGCATCTGTTTCCCTAATTCGATCATCTGTTTCCCTGATCCGATCATCTATCTCCCCATTCTAAGAGTCTATCTCCCCATTCCATGAGTCTATCCACCCATTCCAAGAGTCTATTTCCCTATTCCAAGGTTCTTAAAGTAGATAGGTGACCTTTCCCAATAGATAGGTGACCTTGTCCAACAAATAGGTGACCTTTCCAACCAATAAGAAAACCTACACTTCAATAAGTGACCCTTCCCACCAATAGGTGAACCTGCCCTTCAATAGGTGAACCTTCCCTCCAATAGGAAAACCTTCCCTTCAATAGGAAACCCTACCCACCAATAGGCGACCTTGCCCTTGAGTTAGGTGACCTTACCCACTAGTCCATCTACAAATCATCCGTTCATCATTTGAAAGCATCTCTGGGTTACATATCCCTTGTCTTTTTCTCAATCCAAATCCGTTGAACTTCATTTAAAAGGTTACTATCCAAATTGACTTAGGTTTCTTAATCTAATTGTAATCATCAACATATGCTTAGGATTTTCATCCATCATGAGTCATTTAATCATCATTTGGCCCAATTAATCCACTTTCAATCTCAATTTTGATTCAGTGCCACAACCATCTATATATCCTTTAATCTGATCAATAAACACCCTAAGTCACCTAGGGTAATCTCGAAAATTGGTTTAGAATCCCTTTCATCATCTTATATAGTCCATGATTTGATATTATCAATCATTTCATCAATTGACCTTATCCAATCTAATCCGACCACATCCCTATTCAATCACCCAATCAATCTATTTCTATCTTGAAGTAGATTCATGGTCATAATCATCCTATGGTAATCCAATCCCATCGAACTACTGAAATTGGTTTAGATTGAATCCCATCACATCGTCCAATCATTCAAATTTGAGCTTTCACCCAATCCTAAATCTAAGCTTTTAATCCAATCCTAGTCTAAGCTTGACCTAAATCCCAACTTGAGCTTTAATCCATTTCCATCCAAAATATTTTGATCCATCCTATTTATCTTATATTTTTTCATTTCCATCTTTTCAATCTATATCTATCTATTCCGACATCATGAATCCTTATCCTCCATCAATAGTAGTCAATAGAAACCCTAATTACATTGATGCCAATAATGAGAGTCTTGTTGATCAAGAGGTATATGACATTGATCCCCTTGATGCTATAATTTCTAGTAAGATTTCTCCAACCACTTTCCAAAATACAATTACCCCTCTGAGCTATTTTTTTGCATCTTCATCCATGCCTAATAACAATCCCTATGCTACCTTTGACAAGGGATATCCATTTTTTTCTTCATCCGCATCTCCATCATATTCTTCATCTATATCTTTCTCTTATCCCCCATCCACGTCCTCTTATCTCAATCCATAATTCCAATAATCCTATACTAATCTACCATCCCAATCTTCCCATCCTAATCTATCATCCCAATACTCTCCTATTACAATCCCCCATCCATGTCCCCCTATCCTAATCCTCCTTACCATTCTGTGCATATTAATCCTACATTCACACCTTCTTATCTTAATCCTACACCCCCATCAACCTATCCTAATCTACCATCCCCATCTTCCCATCCTAATCCACTATCCCAATACCCTTATTACAAACAACCACCCATATCCTCTTGTCCTAATCCACCGTCCCAATATTCCTATCTTATTTCCCCATCTACTTCCTCTAACATCAATCCACCATCCACATCTAGTCCACTATCACAATAGCCCTACCTTAATCCTACATCTAACCTTGATCTCCCCACTAATCCTAATCCTCCACCTACTCTTAGTCTTCCATCCAATCCCATTCCTCCATCTAATACTAGTCCACCAATCCATAATCCTAGTCCTCCACAACCTCCTAATCCTTCATCTACTCCCATCACTCTAGCTAAGCCTATAATATGCATGATTCTCACTCCAGAAGTTCTCCAAGGGCTTATGACAAAAAAGAGATCCCCAACTCCACATCTTGAAGTTGTGGAACCATGCTACCCTGCTCCATCATCCATGGTCACTAGTGATGAGACCCTTCTCCATCCCACACCTATCATTACAGTTACAACCCCTAGCATCACTCAAATCGTTGAAACCATCACACCCATCAAATCCATTGAACCCCCATCTCCTACTCTGAGTGCCACCAAACCAATCAAAGATAATCAAACCCAATACACTCCTCCTACTCCTAGATCCACCCAATCCATAGAAGACATCCAAATCCAATCCACTCCTCCCACTCCTAGTAGCACTGAAATCCATTCCCATGAACTTCAAGAATCCTCCATCCTTCCATCTCCCCCATTTGATGAGTCTCTCCAACACTTCGTTATAATGCCACCCACATAAGACGAGTCATGCCAAGAGCTTGATCCAAATAATACCATTTCCCCTTCTCCACGTCAAGATCTTGTCATCCCATATAGCCCACTTCAAGATCACAGTTCCCCATCCATTCCAACCCATGCTTCCCTTGACACTCAAGATTTGATCACTCCATCACATGAGCCCTTATCATCTACTACCACAAATCTAGATTCTATCATGTCACCTAATCCCTCTCTTGATCCCTTACCACTTACTTGTCCCAATCAAGATGTTGCTAGCCCATCATCTCCATCTCATGATCCTCCATCATCACCCAAACCTGCTATTCCCATGCCACTTTTATATCCCCTTGGTACTCTCACATTCTTCCATGGTGGTCTCCTTTTAGAAGAAAAACAAAGAATATATTCCACCCATCATCCTCCACCTATAATGGAATCGCATCATTATTCCAAAATAATGAAAATCCTATCATGGATCAAATGTTCAAGAACATGAAATATCAAGTACAAGATTTAGGCCTTCATGAGCAAGGTGTTTTAGAGCCCATCCAGGTCAAAGACCATTCCTATACGAAAGGTATTAGATGTACTACTCACAAATCACAATCCAAAAATGTTGGTACAACCTCCCCATATCCTCAACAATACTCTTCTAAACGAATAAGAGGCTCCTACCATCACTCCACCAGATTATTTGCTGACATTCCCGCTCCTCCATCGTATTGCCTCAAAACAACCATCTATATTACTCCTTCAACTACTTCATCCATTTTGTGTCCTAAAATCCCTCCATCCACCATCTCCCATCCTTCATCTACTTCATCCATTTTGGGCCCTTATGTCCCACCATCTCCCATCACACATCCTCCATCTACTAAGTCCATTTTGGGCCCTTATATCCCAAAATCACCTCCATCTCATCCTATTTATCCTTTCATCCACCCATCACCTATCCATATCAACTATCATAAAAATCCCACTCTCATATTCCCTAATCAAGATCAAAAAAGGCATGTACCCACACATCTTCCATCCACATATCATCCCCAAAATTATACTTCCACCACTTCATTCATATTTCCTCCACATCATCCATCTCCTCACACCCATCCCATTGCTACGATAAGCTCTTTGGATGCTAAAGAAAAAATTCATAAATCTAAACATCCACATGAATTGAAAGTTACTAATGTCTCCTTAAAGAAAGATGTTGAAGAAAAGAAAAATAAAATCCAAAATTTGAATGAAACCCATAGACCACAAAGGCCCACCAAAGCGAAAATCAAAACCATGTGGATCCCAAAGAAAAAAGATTCAATGCTTTCAAATGAAAATTTTGTAACATCCAAAATTGCTAATCCCAACACTAAACATTCTCATCCACCATCTCCTAGATATTTTGTTAGAGTAAAGGTTTTCACTTAATTATATTAATTAAGTCACCTTTATTCTACTCTTAAGATTTCACTTTAGTTGCATATTGTGAAATTTAAAAATTATATTAATTATTAAATGTCTACCTATTAGGGTTTACTATTAGGTTTTATGATCTTCTTCTATAAGGATTGATCCTTTGTATATTTTTGAATTAATTCTTTTCACTGATAATAAAATTTCACATTGTCAGAGTAAAACCCTTGTTTGTTTCCTACATATTTCTTCCTTGTGACAGGTTTTTGCATGCAAGTTTCTTGGGCTTAATAGATTTGTTTTTCATCAAATATTACATGGTATTAGAGTTGGATCTGCTGTAGCTTGTTCATGTTTGAAGAAAAAGGGAGGAAGGGTTTGACAGAAGAAATTCAAGATTCTTCAGAAAATTTGAGAGGTTCTAGTTGTAGTTTTCAGATCTGGTATTCCTTGCCCAACGTTATTTTTTGTTTCTTTTTTGCTTGCAAAAAGATTTTTTTTTTTTTTAGCATTATTTACAAGCACATGCATGTGAAAAGGAATTTTTTTGTGTGTCCTCCATGCTGTTCACAGTGGTGTCCTTCCTGGTATCATTTACCAGACTTGCACCTTATTCCTTTGAACGCCATGCATGAGCCAATGTCTGCGTTGGCATATTTGAAAAGGTAGAACTTCAAACCCCTGTGAGCATCGTACTTTGACTTGAAATTTTTTTTTACTTGTGATTGCTATCCAGATCTATGGTTATTTTCATCAAAAAAATCCAAAGGTACACATGATACTCATTTGAAGTTTTTCTTTCCCTCTCATTGTAATCAATCTTTTCTAGCTTCTACGGTTCAATTTATTGAATTGTGTGGGGGTGTTTTATTTCTTGTTTTCTATAATTTACTTCAGTAAACTTGAAATTATATCAAAACGAAACCCCTTCTAAAATATGCCTGACACCTGTTCTAGTCTAGAACTTCTAACCCCTCATAATTATCACACATGGAAACCCCTGATGACATGGCTTCTCTGGTCAAAAGGGTTGTGGTCCTGTTTAGACATAGTTCAACTAGTTTTGACATAGCCATTTGAGGTTATGCAGCATAGAAATAAGATGGATGAGGATATGGGGTTGATTTCCTTGCATGTTTCAGACAACTTTTTGTTTCATCTTGATGGGTGTAACAATCCTCTTGAAATGTGGACCAAGTTTAGTGATTTGTTTGGTACCATAAATTAGTTTCATGCCATCCAGATTGAGGCAGAGTTGACTTCTCTTATACTTGATTCTTTTCCCCTTATTGATGACTTTCTGATGAAATTCAAACAACAGAGATCTCTTCTACAACGTTGTGGTAAGACCAAAATAGATGAGGAGTGTATATACCTAATTCTTTCTAAGCTTCGAGGTCCTTTTCAGATCTTCTCTTCAACATTTTATTCCACCATGGATGCATTGGGAAACCGATTTACCATGCCTACTTTTGAGGTGTTTTGTGATTGGTTGACATGAGAGCAAGCCAATATATCACAGTTGGATGCTCTCATAGGATCACAAAACCAAGCATTGGTAGCATAGTCATCTCAGGGGAAGCAGAAGTAGAAGTAGAAACAAAAACCAAAAACCACAGAATAGTGGAAGGATTCCAGTTCACAAAACACCTCTGATTCACCTTCTCCTAAGGGGGAATCATCGAAGAAAGATAGACCTAAGTGTGCTTATTTTACTAAGCTAGGACATGATGAGTCCAAGTGTTATGAGAAGAAGATAGATGCATATGCAAAACAGGTTTAAGATTTGACAACTCTTCTTGAGAGGAACAATATTCATCACTCTTCTTCATCTACATCAGGCAGGTCTTCTTCTTCACCATCATTCTAGACAAATGGACATGCCCTACGTAAGGGTCATGCATTATGTGCAACCACCAGTTCACATTCATCTATATAGCTATTGGATTCAGGTGCTTCACACCATATGGCATCTTCTCAGGACATGTTCTCATCTTTCGAGGATGCATCCTCACCACACATATTGATGGGTAATAACACTTATATGAGTGTATGTGGGAAAGGTTCTATTGACATTGATGATGGTACATTCAATGATGTACTATGTGTTCCATCTTTGTCCACTAACCTTCTCTCCATCTATCAGATTGCTCATAGTGGGATAGGGAGGACAGTTGAGTTCAAACCTGATTTAGTGCACATCAGAGACATTCAGACTGGAAACATTGTTGCAACAGGGGCAATTGATCATTCTTCCCAGTTGTATGCATTCACACACTTTGGTCCACCATCTCCACTGTCTAAGTTTTCCTCTCTTTCTACAAGAGAGCATGCAGTATCTGAGCTGAATTTTGGTCACTTGAACTTATGTGTTCTTCCATCTATTCATGAGACTAGCGTTGAGACTTCTACACCTCTACCTCTTGTTGAGATCACATATGTTCAGTAGGATTCCTCTTTAGCTATGACTAACATTGTTGCTCCACTCATCGAGCCATCAAGTGTAGTTGTTGAGGCCATATCAAAGGATATTCCTTTCCTCGTAGATGACAGTTTCAACACACCTATTATCCCATCTTCATTGGAGATTCCATTTCAGGATCATCTTGAGTTGTTTGATTCACCATCCTATTATTTAGACACTCATATTGTAGTTTCGTTCTTCAGTGAGCATCATCCAAGACTTCCATTTTCGCCTCACACCTAGGGATTTCCTCTTCCTCAACCATTGGATCTATTTCTTCCTCTGAGGAGACACATTGTTTTGATCATTGGCACAGGGGTTCTCTCATTCTGGGGGGGCTTTGGAACCTCTTCTCTCTCCTATGGGGGGAATATATTTTGTACTTGTGTGATAGAAGCAATTCTTGGGGGGTCATGTTGAGTCCTCCTTCTATCTCTCTTCTTCTTTCACTCTTGTTCATCTCTTTTTGGAGAGGAGTTTTTTCCCACTGGGTTTTCTCCTTTACTCCGCTTTATAGAGATTTGATTGTATCCGAGTACCTTATCAGGCCTAGTTGCCAGGACCCAATTTTACTTTCATGCATTGTAGTTACATTTTCTTTTTTGCACATGTTTGTAGCTGCACTCTTTCTCATCTTAAGGCGGGGTGTTAGAGTAAAGGTTTTCACTTAATTATATTAATTAAGTCACATTTATTCTACTCTTAAGATTTCACTTTAGTTGCATATTGTGACATTTAATAATTATATTAATTATTAAATGTCTACCTATTAGGGTTTACTAGTAGGTTTTATGATCTCCTTCTATAAGGATTGATCCTTTGTATATTTTTGAATTAATTCTTTTCGCTGATAATAAACTTTCACATTGTCAGAGGAAAACCCTTGTTTGTTTCCTATAGATTTCTTCCTTGTGACAGGTTTTTGTATGTAGGTTTCTTGGGATTAATAGATTTGATTTTCATCAAATCTTACACTTTTTTGGGTCCTTATGTCCCAAAATTCACTATCCCATCTCCTTAATTATCCCTACATCATCCATCCATGAATACTCCTATCATTTCAAATCTACCACCATATGTGCCAATGTTGGTCCTAAACTCATCACCCCATCCAACACTTACCCGATCATTCAATCCATACACTTTCCAACATCCCATCAATTATCCCACATATCTCCCCCATCAAATCCCTTTAATCCATTCTTTTGCATAATCCATTTATCCTAATAAGGTTGTACCAACATCCAATAGTCACTTCAAACATGGGCTTTTCTTACCTCATACTGAAGTCGATGCTTGAGTTGTTCATCCATCTCATTATCACATGTATTCTAGATCCTCTTAACCACATCCCTATCCTTATCCATCTCCTTCTGCATGCTATCCAAAAAATCCACTAAATACACAAAAATCCAAAAAATCCAAAAAAAATCAAAAAGTCAAAAAAGTTAAAAAATTCGAAAAAGAAAAATAAAAGTAAAGAGAAATAATTCATCCAATGGTGAAAACTTGGCAAAAAAATGTCTTGGATAATTACCATGATGAAAACCTGGCAATAGACATCATGTGTAACTCCCCCATCCAGTTTACTTTCGCAATTGGGGGAAACCACATCCCCTTCACCCATCTCCTCCATCCCGCTTATCTTACATATTCCACCTGTCATATCTCATTTATCCCAACTCCTCCATCCTCCTTGTGATCTTGATTTAAATAGGGGAAAATGTATCTACATGCTTTGGACACCTCTTCACATACATTCTCCTCACCTATACACTATCTTAATCCTTATCCACATCCATCTATCTATTGGTATGTGGTGAATGATAATGCTATATTGTATAGCCCATGGTATACTGTACACCCCGGCATGCATCCTTCCCAGGGTATGGGGATGGGTCGGGCCTCGTGCGGTGGTTTGGGGGTGACAGCCCTTGAGAAAAATTTTCCTCCTAATTTTTCGCATCATTACCAAAAAAGGGAAAACTCAGCAAAAAAAGAAAAATCCTATTTTTGTAGAACCCAAAATCTAGAAGCTTCAAAGCTTGATAAAAAGGGGTTCAGATGGGTGTTATAGGATAATGAAAAATGTGATTATTCGTAAGATTGTAATAGGTTTTTGCATTGGATAGCTGCGGTTTGGTGGATGTAGCTCGGATTGGGTGAACCACATTAAATTATCTATGTTATAATTTATTCTATGCATTTTTAGTTTCTTTATTTATTACTTAAATATGTATTTAATTGTTAGACATCTACCTTTCTAACCCTAACAAGTGGTATTAGAGGGTTGTGTTTCGATTATCATTTGTAGGAAGGTCTCATGGTTGAATGGGAGTAATGGTAGATGAGGGTAAGAAGGTTGAGAATTTTAATGGGAAAAACTATCAATTATGAAAGATGCAAATGGGGGACTATCTCTATTAGAAGGATTTTTGGCAGCCATTGGAAGGAAAAGCCAAGAAACCCGCAACAATGTCTAATAAGGACTGGGAGATTTTGGATAGAAAGACTCTTGGTAGTATTCGTTTATGCCTGGCATAGTTGGTGGCGTTCAATATTACATAAGCAAAGATAAATCAAGAGTTGATGGAAACCCTGGTGAAGTTATATGAAAAGCCTTCTGCTTCAAATAAGGTATTTCTTATGAAGCATTTATTTAATATGAAAATGGTAGAAGGTGGGTCAATTACTGATCATTTAAATGAGTTTAATACAGTCACTCGTCAATTCACTTCTGTAAAAGTAAAATTTGATGAAGAATTTAGGGCTCTTTTGATTATGTGTTCTTTGCCTAAAAGCTAGAATAGCTTGGTAATGACTATTAACATTTCTATTTTTGGTTTGAATACATTGAAATTTGATGATGTTGTTGGTGTTATTTTGAGTGATAAAATTCATAAGAAAATCTTAGGTGGAACATCTACACTAGGCAGTGTTTTGAATGCAGAAAGCAAGGGTAGAACAAAGGAGAGAGGAAACAATTCTGAAAATCATGAGAAGTCACAAGGAAAATCAAAGGACAAAAGGTCCCAATCTAGAGACAAGAGGGATTGCTAGTACTGTGGTAAGCCAGGATATTTAAAGAAAGATTGTTGGTCTCAGAAAAATAAAGGAGATAAAAAGGAAGGAAGTAAAGAGGAAAATGTGGTAAGTAATAAATCTGATGAGGATGCTTTGATTCTTTCCCTTGATAATGCTGATGATTCTTGGGTGTTAGATTTAGGGGCTTCATTTCATGCTACCCCCCATAGAAGTAATTTTCTTGATTATGTCCAAGGGGATTTTGGGTTGGTTTATTTAGGAGATAATGAACCCTGTCAGATTTTTGGAAATGGAAAAATCAAGATTAAGTTGTAGAATGGGAATTATTGGCTACTACATGAGGTAAGGCATGTTCCAAAGTTAAGCAAAAATTTAATTTTAGTAGGGAAACTAGATGATGAAGGTTGTGTTGTTATGTTTAGTGATAAAAACTAGGTCACAAAGGGTGCCTTAGTGGTAGAAAAAGGTGTGAAAGTAATCACCTTATATCTTTGTATAGGTCATACTATTCCTTCTACTTCAATTGTTATGAAAAAAGGTCAATGTTCAGGAAAAGTTGTTGTAGTTCAACAGGTAGAAGATCATACAGTTCTTGTAGACTCTGAATCAACACTGTGGAATAATAGACTTGGGCATATGAGTGCAAAAGGTATGAAATTAATTCATTCAAATAATGTTTTACTAGGTCTAAAATGTGTTAATATGGATTTCTATGAAAGTTGTGTGTATGGAAAACAAAAGAGAGTAAGTTTTCTCAAGGATGGGAAGCAAAAGAAAGATGAGAAATTGGAGCTTGTGCATACGGATGTATGGGGAATCGCTCAGGTATCTTCTCTTGGTGGCTCTCTATATTATGTTAGTTTCATTGATGATGTGACTAGGAAGGTATGGATTTATTTCCTTCGGTAGAAATCTAATGTATTTGAAAATTTTAAAAAATGGAGAAGCTTGGTTGAGAATGACATGGGTAAAAAGATAAAATGTCTCAAATATGATAATGGTGGTGAGTATTGCAGCAAATAGTTTGAAGATTATTGTTCCTCTAATGGTATTTGTATGAAGAAAATGGTTCCAAGGACTCCGCAGGAAAATGGAGTGGCTGAGCGCATGAATAGAACAATAATGGAGCGTGCACAAACTATGATATTACATGCTAGGCTGCCTTTAAAAATGTGGGCAGAGACTATAACCACTAGTGTTTATTTAATTAATAGAGGTCCCTCCAATCCTTTGGGTTGTGGTATTCTAGAGGAAGCATGTAAAGGTAAGAAGGTGAGTTATTCTTTTCTCAAAACCTTTGGTTGTGAAGCATTTGCACATGTAGATTTTGAAAATAGAACCAAGCTTGATATAAAATCAAAGAAATGTATATTTGTTGGATATGGAATTGATGAATTTGGTTATGGGCTTTGGGATTTTGAAAATTAGAAAATTGTGAGAACCAGGGATGTCATATTCAATGAGAAAGTTTTGTACAAAGATCTATTGCTGCAACACGAGAAAAAAAATGATTATGCAGTGTTGGATGATATTCGAAACAATGATGTTTCAGTGGTTCCTCATGCTAGGCAACAAGAAAAACAACAACAAAGACCACAAACTCCCGTTAGACGATCTTCAGGGATAAGTAGACCTCCATAAATATTATCTCCCTCTTTGTATACTATTTTGTTAACTAATGTTGGTGAACGAGAATATTATGTTGAAGCTATTCAAGTGGATACCAAGGTTTAGTGGGAGCATGGAATGGAAGAAGAAATGGACTCCTTGCTGAAAAATCAGACTTGGGAATTATGCAAGTTGCCTACAAGTAAAAAGGCTTTACCAAACAAATGGGTTTATAGGCTAAAAGAGGAGGATGGAGGTAAGAAGAGATTTAAAGCCAAATTAGTTGTAAAGGGATTTTCACAAAACAAAGTTATTTATTTTGATGATATTTTTTCTCCAGTTGTTAAAATGACTTCTATTCATATTGTTTTAATTATTGTGGCTACTGAAGATTTGCATTTAGAACAGCTTGATGTTAAACAACCTTTCTCTATAGTGATTTGGAAGAGGAAATATATATGGATTAGCCACAAGGATTTGAGGTCAAAGGTAAGGAGAAACTAGTGTGAAAAATGAAGAAAATTTTATATGGATTGAAGCAAGCACCTCGATAGTGGTACTTGAAATTTGATAGTTTTATGGCTGAGCAAGGCTACATCAGGTGTAAATCTGACCATTGTGTTTATTTTAAGAGGTTGGATAATGACATCTACATTATTTTATGTTTATATGTTGATTGTATGCTTGTAGTTGGGTCTAATATGGATCATATAAGTGAGGTAAAACAACAGTTAGAAAAATATTTTTCTATGAAGGATTTGGGGGCAACAAAAAAAATCCTTGGTATGAAAATTTGTAGAGATAGGAAAAAAAATTGTTTTTATCTTAGGCTAAATATGTTGAAAAGGTGTTGCAGAGATTTCATATGGAGAATGCAAAAGCTATCAGCAAACCTTTGCCTAGTCATGTTAAATTGACTAAGGATACGTGTCCAAAGACACAAGAGGAGGAATAAAAAATGTCCAAGGTACCATATTTTTCAGCTGTAGGAAGTTTAATGTATGCCATGGTATGCACGAGACTAGATATTGCACATGCAATAGGAGTTGTTAGTATGTATTTGAGTCATCCTGGAGTTGAGCATTGGAATGCGATAAAATGGATTCTCAGGTACTTGAGAGGTACATCCAATAATTATTTATGTTTTTGGAGTTCTAATACTGATTTAAAAGGCTATGTTGACTCAGATTTGGTAGGCGATATAGATACTAGGTTGAGTACCATAGGTTATGTATTTATAGTTGGTGGGACAATAGTGAGTTGGATTTCTCTGTTACAAAATATGGTTGCTTTATCCACAACAGAGGCAGAGTATGATGTTGCAATAGAGCCATCAAAGGAGATGATAGGTCTGCAACTTTTCATGGATGAGTTGGGAAAACAACAAGATGGAAATTACTTGTTTACAGACAGCTAGAGTGCTATACATCTTGCAAAGAATTCTTCCTTGCATTCTAAAACAAAAAACATATAGTTGAGATATCATTTCATTCGGTCGATGTTGGAGGATGGATAGGTCAAGTTGGACAAGATACATACAGATGTCAATCCAGTGAATATTTTTACGAAGGTGGTGACAAGGGAGAAGCTTAGCTTCTCTTTAGCTTCAATGAAAACATAAAAATATGATTTTTGTAGAACCCAAAATATGGAAGCTTCTAAGCTTGATAAAAAGGGGTTCAGATAGGTGTTACAGGATAATAAAAAATGTGATTATTCACAAGATCGTAATAGGTTTTTGCAGTATATAATAAAATCATTGGATGGCTGTGGTTTGGTGGATGTAGCCTAGATTGGGTGAACCATGTTAAATTCTTTGTGTTATAATTTATTCTGTGTGTTTTTAGTTTCTTTGTGTATTACTTAAATCTGCATTTAATTGTTAGATATCTACCTTTCTAACCCTAACACTATCTTCCTTATCAACCCATCATGCTACCATTAATATCCATTCCTTATCCTTGTATCCAATCTATATGCATCTTACTCCCTTATCTGTCCATCCTTCTATCTTCCATCCCTGATGCCTCATCATACATGCCATATTTAGAGTGGGGGAATCTTCTTCTTGGTGACTTAGTCCTTGGAGACATCATTCATTGATCCTATCATCCCTTTCATCTCCGCATCTTTATCTCCTTACCCATCCAAAAATTATTTTCATCTCCCCATCCTTATCTCATTACCAATCCAAAAAATCCCTTCCATCTCTCCATCCTTATCTTCCTATCCATACATCATAGTATCCCTTCCATCCCCTATCCTTATCTCCCTATCCATTTATCTCTATCCTCATCCCATCCCATAATCCCTTGTCATTGGTATCTAGCTATAGGCTTCCCCCATGCAATCCAATTCCATCTATTGCATCAACATCAACTCCTGCTTCTTTCATAGATCTTTCTAGTCTCCTGTCACTTCTCATCACTCACCTCTCGATCGTATCATCCTCCCAATTCATCTTTTGATGATTTGGATAACTATCCCATCCCCGAGATTCATGTGATCACCATCATCCTGTCTTATCCACTAGGTCTATCTTGTCTAATCGTATTGGTCCCATCATCCTTTTATCCACTTACCCTGGTCATCTCATCATCCCTTATCCATCGTTTGTCTTTGGTCTTTTGTCGAACTACATTGCCCCTGCACTTTCACATAGGCAAGGTTGATCATCTGATATACCCCTAGGGCTCTTTTTGTCTATCCTATCTTTATCATATATCATCAATCTTCATTTTCCACTTTCTATTTTTCTTTTTTCCATCTGGTCTTTGTCATCCATCAAGGTCTTCATCATCCCCTTTCTACTTTTCCTTTTATCAAACTACAAGAGATCTGTGCTTTCACATAGACAAGGCTAATCTTTGATTGACCCTCAATCCCCTAGGTCTTTAGGGTGTGTCAATCTCATGTATTATCTCTCTTGTGTTGTGTCATCAAGCATGCCCCTATCTAGCTGGTTCTTAACAAACAAGATCCACTAGTATTAGTAGATCCAATCCATTTAGAGTAACCTCTGTCATATCGATCTTTTAGTTTAGTATCCATCTTTGGCCTCAACAAGATACATCCTTCCTAACTAACCTCATCAATCCCATCCATCCCCTTGATTGTATGGAAAAGGAAATTCAAAATTGATTGTGATCTTTTGATGCTTTTGGCTTTTGTTTATCATTTGAGCTCCCTATTATCACTTGTCATGGTTTCCTTGATCCATTATATCATGGTGTGCTTTGATTGGTAAAAATAGGGGTGTATCTTGATCTTTTCTTTGTTGTTGTCTTCTCAGTTGTCCCACGTAGTACCCACCAAGACTCCTTCGGTCTTGTGTTACACTAGGGCATCCTTTTGTGCTTGTGGTTATTCCAATTCCTGGCCTAACCAAGGTATTCATGAATTTGGGGTGTTGGAATATCCTTCTTGTTTGTTGTGTTTGTTTCATGTATTAGACACTAATCTGCCTTGGTTCATACACCCTGGCAATTGGTGTCTCGTGCTATAGCAAAAATAAGTGCTCCAAAAGTGGCAAATTTCATTAGGATTGAATTTCCTTTTCCAATTTCATTGCATTGCATGTATCCTCCCTCTCTTTTTATCTATCTTTTCATTTACCTCATCATTTAATCCTCTTTTCAATCTTATTTGAATAATATAGATTGGTTATTCTAAGAATCTTTTCAATCATCTCACATCTCCATCCAATCCTCATCCAATCAAATCTAGCACAAGTCATCTAATCACATCTTCAGTCTTGTTCCTAGTCTATTTACAAGCCTTGATCCAACCATCATCATCGTCATCATTATCATCTTCGGGATGTATCCTTCCCTATCCTTGGTGTTGTTCTGGGATGTATACTTCCCTCATCAACAACACTTTCATCATCATCATCAGAATGCATCCTTCCCTATCCTTGTGTTGTTTTGGGATATTTCATTCCCTCATCGACAACACTCCATTCAACATCCACCCATTTTGGCTTGTAGCTTAACTGGGGCAACATCACATTTGTCCTTGAATCCATTTGTGCTTCCCAATCTCCAATTTCTTGTCATCCTCTCTTATCCATAATTTTGCATCATCTTCACCATCTCCCCTTTCATAATCTCATCCATTTCAAGAGCACACCCGTGTTCTCTTGAATCCATATGTCCTCTTGAGGAGGCATCCCCGATTCATAATCTTTATCTTCACCCCCATCATCTTTCTTCATAGTCACTACTTTGAATGACTGGGGCATCTTTTCCAATTTAACGACCTTATTCTTGGTCTTATCTTTTAATCTTCTCTGAAATGATTCTACTTCATAGCACCATCTCAAAGAGAGTAAAAATGTAGAAACCTAAATTTGGAAACTTATATTTGCCCAAATTTTTCCCTTTTCATCTAAATGTCCTCTTATTTGCATTAATTAAGTGATATTTCTATTATTTAATTAATACCCTTAATTCTTCTAAATCTCTAATGTATTTACTTAATAATTAAATACCTTACCCTTTATTCCTAAACTTTTTCTCAAAATATTTAAATAAATAATATATTTATTTAATTCCTCACATGTCACATCCTCCATCACTTTTTCTTAATCCTAATCCACCTCCTAATCCCATCATTAGGGATGTGCATATGTCTAATCCATGATTAGGATGTGTCACATCCTCCAACTTTTACAAGTTGGCTCCTAATCTTCATTAGCACTAACTATCTTCTAATCATTGATTAGCTAGTCTAATCAGTATCTTAGTCAACTCTATCATCTCCCAAGGAATATTGAATTCCTTTTATTATCCCCATGTTCTTCCTAATGAAATTTTAAATTCCATTTTATCCCTCCAAGAATCTCCTCTTTCCCATGCAAGTTGTTAGGAGTTATAGAAATCCTCACTTGTCACATCACTCACATGAGGACAAGTACTTTCCTTTTTGAGAACTTTGTCTTCTCCACAAGGTACTTCTCATGTCAATATAAAATTCACTTTTATTCCTCCAACAACTTCTCTCATTCCCATGGTCCTCTCACTTGTCACCATCACTCTCATCCCAAGGTACTTGCAAGTACCTCCACCTCACATGTCTTTCTCCTCATCAAATGTCCTCTTGAAATATCATATTCCACATGGAAAGATGTGAGGGCTTGTGAGTCCTTAACTCACAACAACCCTTCATCTAGCCCATGGGTATGTAGAGGGTCATGATGGGCCAAAAAGTGGCAATATGATAGGTATGTGGTTGATGACTATTTTTTACCCGAAATTGATGAAATGAAAAAGGGTTTTTAAAGGAGATTCTCAGCTTTCCACCAATATAAATTATGCCTTACTTTGAATTTAAGAAGTAATTATTATTCATTTTCTATTCAAATTAAAACTAAAGTCCTGATTGATAGGCTGATTGAAAAAAATCTATAGCTTTCATAAAGTTTTGACCAAGTTAAGTGGTCAGACAGATGAGTTTTTATATTTTTTAAAAGTTGTAATAAAAAAATCACAATTAATTAGTTGGAAAAAAATTACAAAAAAATATGCATCACATCGGTACATGAGTCATCTACTTATATCTAAAATCTTAAAAAAAATATTATCATTTTATTGTGGTTAGGGTGGTCAGACAAACACCTACTTCTTATTTTCCCCTAAAATTTAAGTACTACTGCATTGAAATTTCAAATTTTCACCATATAGATTTTGTTTTAGACAAACATAGTAGTTTAGAAACTACATTCAATTGTCTATGGATTTTGTTCTTACATATTTTTGAAAAAATATAGATAACTTATTCAAATTTTTATGTTAGTCTGCCTAACTCTAATTTTTCTAATTTTTTTGCCACTTAAGAGCCTATTTTTTCCATGATGATCCTACACATACCTCCATGTTGGCAATATCTTGACCGTTCAATCCTCTAGAGATTCTTCCCTTAAAATGAAATATTTTGTCTCTCATTTACAATCAATCACATTTTTCTTTCAACACATTCAAGCTCAAACAACTTCAACTCTCATACTCTCATCCGCCATTGTTGAATCCTCTAGCTCTTGTATCCACTTTGTTCATGTATCAAAATACCCACCTTGATCATTTGAATCTCCTTTGAATCCTCGTCATATTGCATCCACTTTTAGCACTCTTGCCATCAAGGAGCACACATTATCAACTATCAAAGGGCTAACCAAGGAGCAACTCATACAAGGTATAAATATATTTTTCTTATCTTTATTTTTTTAAGGTTAACATAGCCCAATCTTGAGGTGTTTAAGGTTCTTTCCTTCTTTTTCTTTCTATTTTACATAATTTAGGATAGGTAAATTGCAATGATCATAGTTTCTCTTTGTAATTTTATGAGACATCCTAGCAACTTCAAGAGAGCATTATAGAGCATTACAAGAGAATTCACAAGACATTTCAATGCATATTTCAAGAGTTTATTGCATCAATTCAAATTCATATCATCATCACAAAGTTTTAATGCATTCATATATGTTGTCAAGCTAAGAAAGTGAGTGTAGCATTGTAGATCTACTAGAAAAAACTATTCATATCTTATTCAAGGAACAATATCTACATTCTTCATGGCCACTACATGTTAGATTGCATATTTGCATTACAATACAAAATCCAAGGTATATACATTGCATCATTTCATATTTCATGCTTCATTTCCTTTATTTCATTCCTCTCTATTATTTAAATAAATAAGTTTTATTTATTTAAATGTGTCATTAATATCGCATGTTTTCTTATAATTAAATAAATTCTTTAATTTATTTAATTATTGTCCACCTTGGATTTTTTAAATTTTAAATAAAGATATTTATTTAAAATTTTCCACTTCCTATCTCTTGGATTTTTCTAATTTAAATAAAATCATTTATGTAAATTATCCCACTTTCTGATTTGCCCACTTTTTAGTAAATAATTACATTAATTAATTATTTACTATCACATGATTTTTCCTCCTTTTTGAGTTAAATTTATTTTTAATTCAAAATAATCTTTCTCCTCCAAAAAATCAAATAACTTTTATTTGATTCCTGATTTTCCAAATCTTTCTCTTTTTATACGATCCTTATCTCTTTGTCACATTTATTTTCAACTGTCGATTTGATTTTCTCAAATTGCATCTTGGCCACTCATTTCATATTTTTTCCCCAACCCTAATTATGGGTAGTCACATGCAATCTTGATCGTTGACTTTAGGGCATTTGTCAACTTTAATCTTGGTCATCCGTTCAAAATTGCATTTTCTATAAAATGCCATTTTTTCTTTCATTTTGTACATAGTTTACACACTTCTTAATACTTCATATTTTGTATATTTGATAGATCATGCTTGTTGAATCTTAGGCATTCTTGCATTTTATTCATTTTTTCATAGGCTTTACTTTGCATAGTTTAGACATAGCTTAATGCTTACTATTTGTATGATAGTGTAGTAAGGCATATAGTCATTTAAAATCCTTCAAATCTTGCTTAGGGATTGTCTTTGTCATTAAATTGCTCACACATTCAATTTGACAGAAACAACACATTTGCAACAAGTTATAAGGGCTATGGAGGTGATTCATGGAGGTTTCAAGGACGATTTGGTATAATCATTCTTATTTATGCATTTCCTCCATTGCTCTTCATAGTTAGCTTTGGTTTTTATGATTAATGTTTCAATCTGCTAACAACCATAAAATATCCTTAGTTACAAATAGAATGTAACAAAAAGCTATAAAATTGAAAGTGTACACCTGGGAGACTAAAGAAGGCAGAATGGAGATCTAGAATTTTGGAAAATTTGTTGTCAAGGATGAGTAGGAATCATTTGCTAGGTTGGGTGAATCAGTACAGTTTCTGGGAAAATGTGTAGATACAGGTTTTAGCCAAAAGGGTCTTCAGATCTCTAAAAATATCTATCAGGCTTGTAAAGTGGGATTCATTCACCACTTGTGGTGAATCAATCGACTTCTACCTTTTCAAAAGCTTGGGACCTAATTCTGTTACTTTAAGTTTTCTTTGCTCTTTTTGACTAGTTTCTAGATCCAAAACTACAAATTGCCACTTGTAGGTCTTCTCCAAGTTCATGCAAGGCTTGATGGAAACTTTTTCAACTTTGATCACTTGACGAATTTTATCCAACATTTATCCTTGAAAAATCTACAACCTAGCCCTAGAAATCACACATAAAGGAGAGGGAAAAATGTTGTGGGGTTATTAAATAGGGGTTTTCCTTGGTCAAAACCCTTGTTGGTAATTAAACCTTGAAATGAAAGCAAATATGAATGGAGAATGATGAATGAACAAATAGTAATGTTGCAACTCACAAAACCCTGACAATAAGGTTTTTTAAACTTGCTTGAAATGGTTGCATTGGATGTGGTTCTTGAATCTTTCTTGAATGATGTTGATCTTGCTTGAAACACTTGCTTGAATCATAAACTCTATATCACAATTGTTAGCATAATAAAAAAAAAGATGAATGCAATATTTGACATGATGATTGGCACTTGAATGCTACTCTAAAATTCTTGATAATTTTTTGTTGAAATGCTTTTGAATTTGCTTGTGAATTCTCTTGAATGCTAGATGACTTGTAAACTTGCTAGGTGAAAATATGAGTGAAAGAAGCTTGTATTTATACCCAATTATGCAAGAATTCCCAAAATTAGAATTCTACAAGCTAACATCAGATCTAGGAGAATAAAATAACCCTAGAAATTTGAATTAGGGCCACACAAGACTCATTTTCCTAAGGTGGAAAATCAGTCCCACCAAACATAATTAATGGGACCAAAAATTAAAAATGCTTAGAAATGTGCAAAAACTGGTTTGGGGCCAAAAAATCTAGGTGGGAACCATTCACCCAAGGTGGTGAATGAGTAACAGATCCTTAAATCTAGGCTACACAAGACAAGAACACCTAAATTATGATTGGTCAATGATTGGTGTTTGGATTATCCTCAAAAAGATGCAATAAATGAGGGTTGTGGATGCAAAATAGGGCCAATTAAAGCATAAGAAATCCAATTTATTAATGAAAAGCCTAGAGAAGTGTGAAAGTGTGTTACAACAACTTACAACACTTTAAATAAGGCAAGATTAAGGTTTATTTTAATTAAAAATAGATTCATTGTACTTAGTTAACAGATAAAACCCTAGAAAAGTGTGAAAGTGTGTTACAACACTTCACAACACTTTAGAAAGGAACTATTAAATTCCATTAGTTTACAAGGACCCAAGACCTAACATGAATGTGTTATCCACATTACAACACTAAATCAAGACAACATTAAGCCAAAATCCACGAGGGCCCAAAAAAGTGTCAAAATGCAAAGGTATCCATTTTTCTACAATATATTTAGCCCCCACTTTAGTGAGAGGATGAACTTTCTTCAAACTCACACTAAAGTAGACAATCATGCATCAAGAGGGGTTCAAATTCACCCATGCCAACAAGATGAGATGGCAACGATCAAGAGGGGTAATCAAGCCCCCAGGATCAAGATATCATGGAAAACCAACATAGGCACAAGAGAACACACATGAGAAGGATGTAAAGAACAAGGAACAAGCATACACTATAAAAGATGGAAAAGATAAAAGGTAAAATAAAAAGAATTAGATCAAGCTTCAACTATTTGTCTATCCTGATGTGGATCAGATCTAGGCTATTTTTTTGAAAAATGCATACTCACTCTAAGGCAATGAAACTCCTAGTTGTTCATTGGGTGAGAAGTCCTAAAAGGTGAGACACATACACTCATGGCTAGTATGCACTCACACACATGAAAGTGGCTATGCGTAAAGTCATGCCTTAGTCAAGCTTCCCACTCAAACCATACCAAAGTTATACCCCCTGATAACTTTACTAAGGTGCCACACAGAAAATGATTTCCAAGCTTCATGAGACAAGAAAAATTTTGTATGCTTGGAGCTCATGAAAAATAAGGATGGCTCTAGTTGTGATGCAAGGTGGCCATATAACTACAAATGAAAAATAAGAAATGTTCAAGGTATTCTTTCTTATTTCATGCAAGGTCTTTAACTTAGGGAGCATTATGCCTAATGTCTCCAAGAGAGGACCAATAAGAGAATATAAATTTCACAACTTAGGGGATGTAGTGTGTCACATCAAGCCACTAATAGGAATGTAATATGCTCAAAGAGATTATTATTTTGAAGGATATCACACCCAATGCCATCTACAAAGTGAAAAATGCATTGTATGAAGTTAGAAAGCTGCACCAAGAACCATGAAAGAGAAAAATGTAAAAGAATAATGCTAATGTATGCCTCCACTTTAAAGGAATTTCCAAACACCATGTTGTAAGAAATTAATTTAATGTATCAAGTGAAAAATGGAAACAAGAAAGGATACATGAGAGCCAACTTGAAAAGCCCTATGCCGAGTCATATGTTTCCAAGCAAAGCCACATCATGCAAGAGAAAAAGTAAAAGAGAGGGGTTTCCTCCAAAATGAAAACACCAAACACATAAGGGATCTATGGATTTGAGGTCAGTATGTTCTTTTCTATGAGGTTTTTTAGAGAGCATGGAACTATCATCATCCCTCAAACACACATAATTGGACTTGAATGACATAGAGAGAGTAAAAAAAAGAAAAACTTGTTGGGTCAACATGGAAGATGCACAACATAGAGAAAAATGAAGGTAAAAATAGAGGAATGCCACAAAGAGAGAGAGATACTATCAAACAAAACATCACAAGGGATTCAAGTTACACACATGCAATGACAAAAAAGAAAATGAAAAAGAAAGAATGTGAAAGACTAGTAAGGAAAATGCTAGTCAACCTATGAGTAGGTCATCCAATTCCCAATCATGTTCATTGTATATTGAAGGCGGGAAACTAGTGAAAGGGACAAGAGAAAGTGCTAAACTAGGAGAAGCACTAGGTTCAACACTCTTTGGAGGATATTTGTCATTTAAGCTCATGGAAGAGGAGAACAATGTATTCAGTTCATTATGCACCTCTTCATCAATTTAGCAACCTCGTCATCATCTTCTAAGTTAATCACAATAGAAGGTCAAAGGATAATTTCCATGGAAGGGTTTAGTTCCTATTGTGGATCTTGTAAGAAATTGCATGACATCTATGCCTATGCTCTCTAGCACCTCTATTTCTCTTAGTTTTGTTTTCTAGATGCATTTATGTAGGAGTGGGTTGATCAACCATAGGTTTATTTTCTTCCCTAAGGGGAAGAACAAAAGGAACCATGGGAGCTTGTTCAACCACCTTCTCTTTAACTTTATAAACTTGTTTTATTCTAGGAGGTTCGATGGGGTTGGTTTCATTATCTCTTGGTCATTTGTAGGATGTAGGTGAAGTTTCTATTTTGGTTTTGTCTTGGTTGTTTGGGACTTCTTTGGGTTCAAGCATGGTTTCGTCAAGGATGGTAGGTTGAGAGGTTGATGGGGACATGTTTTGGAGGGATAGTTAGACTATTTTCTCTTCTCTAAATTTTTGGTAGGATAGGAAAAAAATTATTCTCAAGGTTTTACAGGTTCCATGGGCTCGGGCCAGAAGGAATCTAGGGAGAAATTTAATCTTGGTCATGAAAGGGTTGAAGCCACTATGGTGAAAAATGAATATTTAATTATCAAAGGGAAACTTTAAGTATTTATGAACAATAAAAGGCATAACTTTCATGGAGTGACTTCACATGAAATTGGTTCAACTACGGGATGATGGAGATTGTGACATCTAATGCTTTTGGTCCTATTTTCAATGGTAAGGTGATCAATCCTATCGTAGGGAAAACAAAACCATTGTGTGTTTTGATCCATTGTTTTAGTTTATCATAGACATATTGATAGAGTTCATGCAAAAGTAAGACTTCCTCGGTGATCACATTCTCTCCATAGGTAGGATCTATTAGTATCCCATTAGTGTGATTTTCATAGATATGGCTGGTTATTTAGATAGGACCATCGAGTGTATGTTTTATTATATACTTAGAGGATTATTAGTTTGACCCTTATGAGGAATGATGTCTATCACCCTACCATTTCATCTATAGGATTAATAGTGATTGTATCAGTTTGAATAGAACCATTGTTATCATTATCTATATCCACATTCATTACATCATTCTCTATACTTTCTCTAGCTTTGACAAATGAAATATTATGTTTTGGCTAAAGGTTGGTGAAAATCTACAAGTTTTGGTTACAAATTTTTGAAATGAATTTAATACTTTTTATGTTTTTTGATATATGTTTAAGATGCAAATTTAGAATTTGAATGATTTTCAATGAAAATGGATTCAAAAATGCAAGCTAAATGAGCTTTTCACTAATGCAAAATTTGAAACCCTGGAATGCAATTTAACTAAGGAAAATGTTAATGCAATGTCAATGCAAGCTAAATATAGGATGTGAATGCACTCCAAATCATAATTATGATGATTTATATGTAGGTTCAAAAAAATGAAATGGTTAAAATTGGGCCTCTCTCTTTCACCTTTAGGGTTTTTGACCTAAAAGGAAGGGGGAAATCTTCACACACTTCACTCAAGAAAAAACCCTAGAGATCCCAAAAGAGAAAGAGATCTTGCAAGAGGGCTATCCTAAGGGATGAATGATATCTAATGAGGGGTTTACTATCAAGTTTAGACTTGGAAAAGACAATGAAATGCAAGGGTGAAGCCACAATAGTGGTTTACAATTCAAGTGAGGAAGGAAAAATCACAAAAAATGACCCCAAAGCGAAAAAAATATTTGGGGGTTCATACAAATCTATAGGTTCAAGTGAACCCATTAGAGGTTCGCTCGCACTAGGGTTCGACTGAAACCCTTTGAGTTTTGACCACCAACAAACCAAAAAAAATTCATAGCGAAGGGGTTCGAGCGAACCCTAGTTCAAGTGAACCCATAGGGGTTCTTATGAACTCCCTTATCCCTAATCCCCCCCTTGAGACACAAAAAGCCCTAAATTTTGGCACTTCAAAGATTTGGGTTGAGGATGAAAATGGAGGAATCTTCACAAACCCAATTGGAATCAGGTAGTCCTCAGAATGAACCATCCAACGAATATAATTTTAATATGTTTTGGTTTTATTCTGTATTTGTTTTTTTAGTTTTATTAAACATAGGCTTTTCATCAAGAAATGAAGGTCTCTATTTTGCACGTGGAAAAATAGAATATTATCAATTTTTTTTTTTGAAAATATGAGTGCACCAGATATTGAAGTCCTTGATCCAACAAAAAAAATATTTGAATTTCAATATATACAAAAAAATGTAAGCATTATATGGTCGTGCTATGTCTGAATTGTAATTGGTTTGACTTCAAAACTTGATTAAAGAAATAATATTCAATTAAAAACTATCTAACCAAGTGGAAGCACTAGATATCGGAGTTAGAAATATAAATTTGAAAGAATTAGAATTTTATCCTTCATGGAAAAAAAGTTATGTGTTATATGGTGTGTGTTATACGGTGTGTTATACGGTGTGTAACTATTTTTAGCTAGTTTTCGTGGGAGATGGAAAAAGAAGTACAATCTAATTCCTAAAAATTTTGAAAAAAATATTTTTAGAATCTATGGAAAAAATGTGATGAGACTTTAGTTTGCATAATCTTCAAATTCCTCACAATTTATCTGCCATAGGTGCCTGAATGTGAAGATTTAGTTAAAAATAATAATTTCAGTGTCTAGTTGGGCCAAAAATTGTAAACCACTATTGTGGGATCACTTGCAATTTGTAAAGAAAAACTCTAATTGAATGCAAACTAATCCTAAATGACCTAGAAAGATGAATAAAATGTAATAGAAATCTATAAAACTAAAAGTGTGCATATGGGAGACTGAAGAAGGCAGAATAAAGGTCTACAATTCTAGAAAATCTATTGTAAAGGCTGACTAGGACTCATTCGCGACGCTGGGAAAATCAATCCAATTTCTTAGAAAATGTGTAGATATAGGTTTCAGCCAAAAGGGTATCCAGATCTATAAAACTCTCTATCAAGCTTGTATAGTGGGACTCATTCACCACTTGTGGTGAATCAGTCTAGTTCTACTTTTTTGGAAGTTTAGGAATTGATTCTATTCCTCTTAGTCTTCTCTGCTCTTTTTGACTAGTTTCCAAATCTAAAAATGGAAATTGCCACTTGTAGGTCTTCTCCAAGATCCTCTCAGGATTGATGACAAATTTTGTAACTTTGATCACTTGATAACTTTTCTCCAACTTTTCTCAAAAAATATGCAACTTAGCCCTGCAAATCACACACAAAGGATAGGGGAAAATGTTGTGGGGTTAGTGAATAGGGGTTTTCCTTGGTCAAACCCCTTGTTGTTAATTAAACCTTGAAATGAAAGAAAATATGAATGGAGAATGATGAATAAAAAAATAGTAGTGTTGCAACTCACCAAACCCTAATAAGGTATTGTAAACATGCTTGAAATGGGTGTAATGAATGTGGTTCTTGACTCTTTCTTGAATGATGTTGATCTTGCTTGAAACACTTGCTTGAATCATAAAATCTACATCATAATTGTTAGCACAATAAAAAACATGATAAATGCATTCTGTGACATAATGATTGGCACTTGAATGCTACTATAAAATGCTTGATAATATTCCCTTGAAATGCTCTTGAATTCCCTTGTGAATTCTCTTGAATGCTAGATGACTTGCAAACTTGCTAGGTGAAATTATGAGTGAAAGAACCTTACATTTTACCTAATTATGCAAGAATTCTAGAAATTACAACAGTACAAATTGACATGAGATCTAGGAGAATAAAATCCCACCAAAAATTTGAATTGAATTGAATTTGAATTTGGGCCAGACAAGAATCATTCTCCCAAGGTGCTGAATGAGTCCCACCGAACATAATGTATGGGACCAAAAATTAAAAATTCTTAGAAATGTGTAAAAATTGGTTTGGGGTGAAAAGATCTAGGGGGGACCCATTCACCCAAGGTGGTACATGAATCCTAGATCCTTAAATCTAGGAAACACAAGACAAGAACACCTGGATTATGATTGGTTAATGATTGGTGTCAAGATTATCCTCAAAAGGATGCAATAAATGAGGCTTGTGGATGAAAAATAGGTCCAATTGAAGCATAAGAAATCCAAATTATTAATTACAAACCTAGAAAAGTGTGAAAGTGTGTTAAAAAAAATTACAACACTGCAAATAAGGAAAGATTAAGGTCGATTTTAATTAAAAAGAGGTTCATTATACTTAGTTAACTCATAAAACCCTAGAAAAGTGTGAAAGTGTGTTACAACACTTCACAACACTTTAGCAAGGCACTATTAAATTCCATTAGTTCACAAGGACCCAAGACCTAATGTGAATGTGTTATCCACATTACAACACTAAATCAAGGCAACATTAAGCTAAAATCTACAAGGGGGGCCTAAACAAGTTTGAAAATGGAAAAGGATCCATTTTTCTACACTACAATACCTAACTATGACCCATTCACCCTTACTAGTGATTGATTCCCTGATCAGGTCTTGTCTGTACCTTCTAGCAACTAAAAAAGTATCAAAATTCACTCTAAAATCCACATAAACATCTTAGAAACATATAGCCAAGAACCATTCACCCTTACTGGTGAATGAGTCCCTATTAGCTACTAATTTGCATTTATTGGACATTAAAATATCAGTTTCTAACTTCTGTTTGGTGTTTTTACTTTCTTGTTTTATATTCCTAATTTGTTGTTTCATCAAATTCATTACATTTAGCTTAAATTTCTTCATTTCAATGTATTGTTAAAATTCAAAATTGCATTCAAAAATTTCATTTTCAGCTCATTGCATTGTGTAATCAATAAATTGCATTGCTTAGAATCTAAAAATTCCATTTCATTCTAGGTTATTACATTTCCTCTTTTCCATTCTAGGGTTCACACACTGGGGTTGTAAAATTTGCATGAGCTTTACAACTTGGTGTCCTATTTTCAATACTATTAGAAGACGTAGTTTGAGGCTCATGTCATCTAGCGATCTATCACTTGTCATGGATCTTGGGTACTCTAACTCTCTTTTTGATAGTGTTGAGAATCCACCCTCCATGGCTCATAGTTTACATACGTCTTTACCCATGAATTCACCTCCTACAACCAATGTCCTTAACATTACCAACACTATCCCTACCATTACCACTTCCACTCAAGCTTTGGGGTCTACCCAAAGTCAAGGTGGAATTCTAATCCCGTTCTCCATGATAGAAATGTACATCCCTACATACACTAGTACACAACCTACAACAACATTCCATCCTACAACAACATTCTAACCTACAACAACATTCCAACCTACAACATGCTTCCAACCTACAAAAACTTTTCAACCCAAAACTACCATTCAACCAACTACAAAACTCATACCCACTAGCACCATATACACTTCCATAGGTATTCTCACAAGAAATACTTCAAACACAATAACCCCTCAACAATCCAACTTTAACAACCTACAATTCACTAGCCCCCCAGATAGATACACTACACCACCTTATTCGCCTCAACCTTATAACCAAAATGACCCTCTCATTAACCGACTTTTGCAAACCATGACATCCCTTCAACAACAAGAGGCAACATTACAATAAAATAATCACTATTAATCTTTGCAATACATGAAGTCCACCCCATTTTCCCTTGACATATTAACAGCACAAATGTCACAAGGTATATAGGTCCCTCGATTTGAGAGACATGGTTCAAAAGGAGACCTTGTAAGCCATGTTTCTACCTTCACAACCTTGTGTAGTGACTTCATCTTTGAGGATAAACTTATGGCTAAGTTATTCCCTAGATCATTATAAGATACTACTTTACAATGGTTCTCCTCTTTGCCAAATAACTAAATTAGTTCATTCAATGAACTGATTGATTCCATTTACAATCACTTCCATATTCACGTGGGTCCTAAAATGACCCTTTCTGATTTAATGAAATGCAAGTAAAAAAATGATAAGAAAGTGACTAATTTCATAGCTTGATATCAAACACTTTATTCAAAGTGAACATTAAGATTCCTGATGCCAACCTTCAATGACTGTTCATTTCCATCTTACAATATAAAATCCAAAAGAAAACTTGAAATGTTGAGGTTTCCATCCTTCACACAGTCATGTACAACCCTTCGTGACCATCAAAACATGACTAGAGGCCGTGATGTGAAAAATCCCCCTAGTCATCCTAAAAATTCTGAATCCACAACTCAAAACAATTTTCAACCTTTCAAGAAACATAATAAGGTATTTTTACAATTAAAACCTCCTTAGACAAGTCAACAAAACAATAATCAAGTGGCTACTATAAATTTGACAGCTCCTTTCGGGGATAGGGAGAGATATTTAACCTCTTTACTTGAAACCCTTCACAACATCATGTTGTGGCTTATTGACAAGAACATACTTACCTTACCTGCTATTAGAGAATGTAACCCTTCTATACAATTGCCTAAAGGCTTTCAAAAAAATTCTTATTTTCATTACCATCAATAAAATGGACATGGTATTGTATATTGTAAGTGTCTTAAAGATCTTGTGTAAGACCTTGTTGACAATAATCAACTTCAAATTGGAGGTGTGAATGATAAAAGTAATATGTTTGTAGCTTCTAATAAAAAATTACAAATCTGTACAAATCCCATGCCTAAGCACAATATTTTTTTATCAAAGCTAGTGAAACAAAGAATGATGTGATGAATGTTGACACAAATGATGGAAATATGGATATTCTTCAACAAAATCCCCTAGATGAAGTGGTAGAATTTATCAAAGCTAGACCTTGTAAGGGATCAAATAAACAACTTCTTGATATTGATTTCTCACAAAAAAATGTGCACTTGATGGTCATCTTTACATAGCTGGTAGAATCAATGACAAGCCCAGTAATGGGATATTGATTGATCCCATTTGTGGAGAGAATTGTATCACAAAATAATTCTCATTTGTGCATGAATTATATCAAGATACATATAACAAACCAAAAGAATGGATCAAGATGCATAATGGATTTGCTTTCCCTATGAAAGGATTGATAGACCCCCCTTCTAAAGTGGGACCGAAAACATTAATTGTCTCATTTTCCATCATCCCACAATTAGACCAATTTCATGTGAAGCTAGGCTATCTATGAATTTACTCCATGAATGTCGTCCCTTTAGTTGTGCATAAATCACTAGTAGAATTTGGCAAATAAATGACTAGGTGACTAAAATTTTTAGTCACAATAACTAAAAATGACTAAATTCTACTAATTTTTTGCAACTAAGGTACAAATGAGTAAATAAATGACTAATTTGGTTGTGAATAAAAAATTATTAGTCACACAAATAAAAATGACTAAATAGTTTGTCATTTATTTAGTCACAATCCATTTGAATAGATCATTTAAGGAATCAAAAGTCAATTGTAGCTGCCAAAACAGAGAATTTTAATGACATAAATTTAATATTAATAAAAATACTCTAAAACCTTCATAGAAACCTTATTTTCACACGTATCCCACCAAAATGGAGAAGTGAAATGAAATTCTTATGTTCTCCCTATAAATAGTTCAAGTTGGTTGGGTTCAAGCTTTTCGGTAAATAATGATAGAAAATGGTAAGGATATGTGCTTGACAAGAGGTATAGGATTCATTACTATTTATCTCATTCCTACTCAGCTCAACAAGGGTTACATTGTTCATGCTATTGTTTGTAATCTAGGTATTTATTTGACATATATTTTCATAATTTCAAACTCATTCAAATTCTTTCAAAGTGAAACATAGATATTAGGACCTAAAATGCTTGCTCTCTTCCTAAGTTTTTCACCTAGAAAGAGAGAGATTTGGATCCTAAAATTCTAGGTGTTCATTCAAATAAGGACATGTATGATGTAATGTTATGTAAAATAACTAAAATAAATGAAATTGACTAATTAAGATGATCTAAAATGCATGCAAAACTAAGATTTATGCCTTGTTTGAAAACACAATATGATATGTAAAAACTATGAAATATGAAGAGATAGAAAGAAATGGATGAAAACAGAGTGCACCTAGAGGTAGAATGATGTCATTGGAAGGTTCTGAAATTTCTTTGAAATTTTTGTAAATGGTCACTGAGACTCATTCACCAAGCATGGTGAATCAGTCCTACTTCTATTAAAAACTTTTAGAAACTTGTTTCTGACTGTCGAGAGTTGAAATATCAGAAAATAAATTTTTAGACCTATAGGTTGGACTAATTTGTGAAGGGTGGTGAATCAGTCCACTTACATAAATCTATAAAATTAGGTGAAGATTATGTGGATTTAGATGTGCAATTCTACCTCTTGTAGGTCTTTGCTGTTGAAATTGCCAAAATCAGGTCTAAAAGTGACTTTTCCTTGATGATTTGACTTGAATGAAGGGAAGAAGACTTGGATGACTTTGAAATGAAACATTAAATGATTATCGGGCTTCCAGAGGACCTAAATCTACATACAAACAACCCAAGAAGAGAGATTGTTGATTGTTAGGGCATGGGGGTTTGCCTTGGTCAAACCCTGTTTAGGTAATTAAACCAAAATGATGAAATAAGTAAAAGAAGAATGAAGAAATGGAGTATATTACCTTGAAATGATGGTTGATCTTGGATATATACAATGACACATGTAAAATCTATCCTTGAATGCTTTAGAATGCTAACTTGAAGATCTTGCTTGACTTGTAGTGAAAGATAATCATAAGAGATGTTGATAGAATTGATGGGATTGATATATTGTAAAAATGAGCTAAAAGATGCTTATTTATAGTAAATTTTTCTTTAGTACCTGATCATACTACATCATAGGGCAACATATAGTTAAAATAATCTTTAAATTTCACATTTTCCCGCTCAAGGGTCAAAATGGGGGCCATATAGGACTCATTCACCAAGCATGGAAAATGGGCCCCATAGGGGCCATTCCGACACCTAAGAATCTTAGGAGATAGGAAATAAGGTTTAGATGCTATCTTTTTAGGTGTTTGATCAATTAAAGCCTCAAGATGCACAATATGGGTAAAACATGAAATGTTAGTGATGATATAAATGTTGAATAGGGCTTGGGACATATAAATCAATGTGAAAGTTTAATTAAAAGTACTTTACAACACTAAAATAAGGTTCGCATAGCCTATAATGGCACAAGAACCAATGTGAATGTATAAATTGATTACAACACTAGTTTGACATTAAGATTATGTCAAAATATTTCTAGATTGATGAAATATTGTTATTATAATGTTGAATTTAAAAATAAATAAGTTAATTAAGTCTGTAAAAGTGTGAAAAATTCTTACAAGACTTCACAAAACGTTTACAAGATGTCATTAAAAGCATATTGTTTTATTTTCAAGGGTCCAAGACCTAGTATGGACACATAAAATGCCTCACAAAACTATATTAGGGCCTCATAAGTCCATTTAATCTCATGTCAAGCAACGAGTCCTTTTTTCTATGGTACATTTAGCCCCCACTTTAGTGAGAGAAACTTGCTTCCTCATGCTAAAGTAGCCATTCAAGAGAGATCCACATGTATGCCAAGCTCCCAAGATATAAGATCATACAAAGGAAAGGAAGAAAAATTAGATGGAAAGGATGTACTCACTTTGGGCCCATAGAACTTTGGGTTGTCCACGGGGTGAGAAGGGCCAAAACATAAAGAAAAGGAAAAGAGTAGCATATGCTAGTTGGCATGTACTCACAAACAAAAAAGTGGCTATGGGGAAAAGTCATGCCACTAGTTGGGCTTCCCGCTCAACCATGCCAAAGCTATACCAGTTTGATAACTTTAACAAGGTGCCACAAAAACAAATGCCGATGAACCAAAAGACAAAGTACCATAGTCATGCAAGTTGTGTTATGCAAGGTGCAAAAATGTAAAATGTAAAATAATGTAAAATAAATGTAAAAATGTCATAATGTAAAAGATGTTAAAAGGGATTTTTTAAAAATTGATGCTATGTCTCTTCTTAGGGAACATTATGCTCAATGTATCAAAGAGAGGAAAAAGCGCAAAAGATCTCATCTTGTTTCCAAGAGAGGAAAAGTGTGGGGTCTCATCCTAAACAAGATTGTACCTAATGTTTCCAAGAGAGCATGTTGCAAGAAAGATAAAATCACACAATGATTTATGTGAGTGGTGATGTATGCCCCCACTTTAAAGCAGTTTCGAGCACCCATACTACGCTCAATTGCTTTAAAGTAGACAAAGAGAAGAAAGAAGACATGAGAGATTATCTAGAAAGCCCTTTGCCAAGTCATATATTTCTAAAAAGATATGTCATGAAAGAGAAGTATTTCAAATGTGAGCCAACCTTAAGACATGTCATTCACATCTCAAGCTTGCTCTTAAATTTTCATGAAAGGTTAACAACTATCCAAAGAAGGCAATGAAAAATGACATATGAGGACAAGGCTACAAAACAACTTGCCCCCACTAAGTGCAGGACAAAGGTGATTTGAAAGGATTGATGAAATGTATGCTAGAGTGAAAAGTAAGAGCAATTAAAGAAATTAGGTGCCCCATAGGAAAGCATACAAAATTATTGAAAATGTTATATTTTACGGCTCAAAGCCTTACATTCATTAGTGGAATGACCATGGATTCTATGCAAAAAATAAAGTCTTGGAATAAAATTTCATTCTAGCTCGACGAGGGAGTGTGATCAAATTATCGTGAAGAAGTTGTGACAATATATCCTCTTGATTAGGAGGAGATAATGGTTGTGTACTTGGGATCAAAGATGTGAATTGCATAGATGTCATACCTACACAAGACTCTGTAGATTGTGAGATGTCATATTCTTCATTATATAAGGAAACAAAATCTAATGAATTCAAAGCATGAGAGTGTTGAAATATGATAGTGTGAATGTTGTAATGTTCAAGACTAGGAGCTTGAAAGGATGAGGTGTTATTAAGGAGGTTGCATCAAGGTGGGTATAGAGATTGTGAGAATTTACTACGGGATATGTATGAGATTATGTGAGCAAAGGGGATTGAATGGAGACTTGCATATCCTCAACAGGCTTGTTGTTGCATATTTCTATATAAGGACAATCAAGAACCATATGTTTTTCATAATCCAACTCCATAATAGTCTCCCTAGGAGAAGAGTTTTGAGGAGAACTACAAGTCATGTGTTCTTGAAAAAGAGGACTTGAGTCTTCTAAAATAACATCATCACTAAGAGGGGAATGATCAATGATAGGAGTATGAGGAGAAGAGGATGTGAATTGGATTTCCTTTGTCATTAAGGTTTCATTCTCTTGTTCCATATTATCTACCCAACAAGGAGATCATGTAATATGTTTAGCTAATGTTAAAGTAGCTTCATCACAAGTGGAGTAGGTATCAAGAGAAGTATCACTATGGTTTTCAAATAAGTATTCCCATAGGATAGGGAAATTAGGAAAGGGAAGATCAAGAGTGTCATGATTGAGGATAGAAATATCTTCTAATTCCAATCTTTCCTCTTTATATGGAGGAGGGATATTAGGAGATGGGAAAAGTTGACTATCATGACTATGCAGATTTGGTAAGGTTATATTGAGAAATGTATCTATGATTTCATGCTCATTTTGTGTAAGATTATCCAAAGGGGAATAAGGAAATGGAAAATAAATACTTTCAGGGCTTGTGACTTCTTGCATCATGAAAACTTCATCAAAAATAGGAGAGATGTTGGAAGAAGAACAAGTATGTGTGTTATGATTGTCAATATTACCATTCTCACTAATGGGTAATGTAATATTAAGAATTGCATTAATGAATTTTTTCTTAAAGTTCCTATTATGGTACTCAAAAGAAACTCATAAAAGGGAGTAATATGGGTGTAAAATCCATGTTTAATTAAATCAAGAGCACATCTTGTGAAAGAAAGCATATTGAAATGAAAGAAAATACTATGTAATGCAATTTTTAGTTTAACAAATGAAATGTGGCGAGTGCAAGAAAGTAAAATGAAATAAATGCATGAAATGAGCTAATTAAAGATAAATTTAACAAAATGCATGCTACAAAAATGTAGCTGACTGATATATGCAAGTTAAGGCACCAATCAGAAGCCTAAAAACACTATTTTGAATTTTGGAAAATGTTGTTTTAGGTGCTAGAAGGGACTGATTACCCTAAGGTGGTGAATGATTCCTAGTATGGAGTTTTTTCAAGATTTTTAGAATTATCAAACTGATTATTATGAATTTTGAGAGCCAAAATGAAGACCTAAGTGAAAAATGCAAAATTTTAAGAAGTCTAAATGAATTTAGATGCAACAAATGCAACCTAAATGCACTTTTTAATGCAAAATTTAACACCTAGAATGCAAATGAATTATGCAAATACTAATGCAAGATAGATCTATAATGAAAGACACCAAATAAAAAATAGAAGTATTCAAAGAGTCAGGTTCACCAAAATGAAACATAGATTTTAGGAACTGAAATGCTTTCTCTCTTCCTAAGTTTTTCACCTAGAAAGAGAGAGAGATTTAGATCCTAAAATGCTAGGTGTTCATTCAAATAAGGACATGTATGATGTAATTTTATGTATGATCTAAAATGGATGCAAAGCTAAGATTTATGCATTGTTTGAAAACACAATGTGATATACAAAACTATGACATACGAAGATATAGAAAGAAATATGTAGAACAAAGAGAAATGGATGAAAAAAAAGTGTACATGGAGGTAGAATTATGTAACTAGAAGGTTGTAAAATTTATTTGAAATTTCTATAAGGTACCATTGGGACTCATTCGCCAAGCATGGCAAATCAATCCTGCTTGTGTTAAAAACTTCTAGAAACCTATTTCTAATTGTCAGGAGTTGAAATCTCAGAAAATCAAATTTCAGGCCTATAGGTGGGACTCATTCACCAAGGGTGGTGAATTAATCCATCTACAAAAATCTAGAAAATCAGGGGAATATTATGTGGAGTTAGATCTGCAATTCTTCTTTCAGGTATGTGTAGGATCATCATGGAAAAAACAAGCCCTTAAGTGGCAAAAAATTCAAAAAAATCAGAGTTAGGAAACTTGAAGAATTTTTTTGAATAAGTTCTCTATATTTTTTCAAAAATGTGTAAGAATAGAATCTATAGCAAATTGAATGTAGTTTCTAAACTACTAGGTATGTTTAAAAAAAAAAATCTATTTGGTGAAAATTTGAAATTTCAATGCAAGTGGTACTTAAATTTCAGTGGAAAAAATAAGAAGTAGGTGTCTATTTGACCACCCTAACCACAATAAAATGATAATATTTTTTATAATATTTTAGATATAAGTAGAGGACTCATGCCCCGATGTGATACATATTTTTTTGTAATTTTTTTCCAACTAAATAATTAATTATGATTTTTTTTATTTCAACTTTTTAAAAAATATAAAAACTCATATGTCTGATCACCTTAACTTGGTCAAAACTTCATGAAATTCAATTTTATTTTTCTAATCCTATAGTATGTGAATCATAGAATGTGACACATGTTTTGGATTCAAAAAATGTGATACCATTTGAAAGCTATAGATGTTTTTCAATCAGCCTATCAATTGGGACTTTAGTCATAATTTGAATAGAAAATGAATAATAATTACTTATTAAATTCAAAGTAAAGCATAATTTATATTGGTGGAAAGCTGAGAATCTCCTTTAAAAACCCTTTTCGTTTCATCAATTTTGGGTAAAAAAATAGGCATCAACCACATACCCATCATATTGCCACTTTTTGGCCCATCATGATCCTACACATACCCTTTCTACAAGTCTACTTCTGAAACTGCTAGAATCAGGCCTAAAAGTGACTTTTCCTTGATGATTTGACTTGAATGAAAGGAACAAGAATTGGATAAATTTTAAATTCAATATTCAATAATAATCAAGCTTCAAAAGGACCTAAATCTTCATATAAACAACAAAAGAAGAGAGATTGTTGATTGTTAGGGCATGGGGGTTTTCCTTGGTCAAACCCTGTGTAGGTAAATAAACCAAAATGATGAAATAAGTAAATGAAGCATGCAAAAATGGAGTATATTACCTTGCAATGATGGTTGATCTTGGATATCTATAATAGAACATGTAAAATCTATCCTTGAATACTTTAGAATGCTAACTTGAAGATCTTGCTTGACTTGTAGTGAGAGATAATGATAAGAGATATTGATAGAATTAATGGGATTGATAGATTGTAAAAATGAGGTAAACGATGCTTATTTATAGTCAATTGTTCCTTAGTACCTGATCATACTACATCACAGGCTGACATATAGTTGAAATAATCTTTAAATTTCACATTTTCCTGCTCAAGGGTCAAAATGGGGGCCAGATAGGACTCATTCGCCAAGCATGGTGAATGGGTCCCACAAGGGCCATTCTAACACCTAGGAAGATTAGGAGATAGGAAATAAGGTTTAGATGCTATCTTGTTGGGTTTTTGATCAATTAAAGCCTTAGGATACACAATATGGGTAAAATAGGACATGTTAGTGATTATAGAAATGTTGAATAGGGCTTGGGACACATAAATAAATGTGAAAGTGTAATTAAATGTACTTTAAAACACTAAAATAAGGTTCACATAGCCTAGAATGGCACAAGAACCAATGTGAATGTATAAATCACATTACAACATTAGTTTGACATTAAGTTTATGTTAAGATCTTTCCAGATTGATGAAATAGTGTTATTATAATGTTGAATTTAGGAAGAAATAAGTTAATTAAGTTTAGGAAAGTGTGAAAGCTTCTTACAAGACTTCACAACACCTTTACAAGATGTCATTAAAAGAATATTCTTTGATTTGAAAGGGTCCAAGACCTAGTGTGGACACATAAAATGCCTCACAAAACTAGATTATGGCCTCATTAAGTCCATTTAATCTCATGTCAAGTAGCGGGTACTTTTTTCTATGATACACGAAGTATCAATGTATCCTATATAGGGTTTAGAATTATTTCTTTTAATTTAAGAAAATAAATAAATGATGTATTTTCTTGTGATTAGATAATGTCCTCTTTGGCACTATATTCATTACTCCAACTGCTAGGGTAAATTGCATGTGACATCTTTAATATCTTCATGATAGTGGATTTTAAATAGATCTTAGTCTTTTCTTTAATCTTTATCATGGTAAACCTTGAGTTCCATAATTCATCTTTAATCTCTTCTAAGAGCGTTGTCTTAAGGTAGATTGCATAGTATGCATATAAAGAAAGTCCTTCATACCTACCATTGTTCCAAACCACTACTCATTGCCCTGCTTAAAATTTTTCCTCTATAAGCACAATAGCATGTTTTAAAATCATGGTTGGTAGTGATTGACCATTAAGGTCACTACTTTCAGAAAGATACAATGAGATTTTTGTCTTCAAACTCAAGGAATTATCCAAGATAACATTTTGAATTATTTTCCATGTAGGGGTTGATTTTCTTGTATATTTACTACTTTGCTAATTTCCTTTAAGACTAGATATTGCACCCTCATTTTTAATCTCAATCAGCTCACTCAATATCACTTGAAGATTCCTTTCATAAGAATCCTTCTATTAAAATCAAACTATGCCCTATAGACTACCTACTTACTATAGAGGAGTCATTGTTTCATGGTATTGTGGGTCTTCAGATCCTTCAACCTTATTGTCACTACTTGATAGTCCACAAGTTATTATTCAATATTCTCCCATCTTTGATGAGTCTCAAAACATTGCTCAAACATGTAATCCACTACCTGCATTATACAATTGATAAGAAGAAACATTAAACCTATGATTACCACTATTACTTCATTTAGAGAATAATTCCCTAATTGTATTTTCCTTGTCTAACACTATTAATAGCATTTGAAAAAACCTTAAGGTAAGCAAGGGGTAAGGAAAATCATTATTAAAATCTAAACTTTACTGTGCAAGGTTTGAGCTTTATTATTTGTCACTGCTCAACCTCTTTTTGGATGTCACACCTCAAGTGACTATCATTCTTCTTACCATAAATTGAATTTGCAAATGTCACTAAGATACATATATATTGTTTGGCATGCAACGTTGATTCAGATATTGAATTTGAGGTTTTTAAATTTTAGTAAAATAACTTTCAATGCATATTTAGTTTTTGGGACAATAATCTGCATAGACATGAGTGAGAAAAAATCATTATGGCATTCATATCATCACTACAATTTAGCAAGGAAATATATTTTCCACATGTCTATTATTCACATTTATTTTCTACTTCTTGTTAATATTGGCCATTGCAATATTCATTGTATGTCAGATTATTCATCTTTCTATATTGGAAAACATTGATATAATTTCATGTACTCTTTGTTTTTGAAATCCTTCTCCAAACTTGTGCATATGTTTTGGCATGCAACTTTAATTCAGCTATTGAAGCTAAGGTTTTTGAATTTCAGTAAAATAGCTTTTAATGCATATTTTTTTATTGCCTATAGCATCATATTACAATTGTAAATAGTTGGAAGAAAGAATATATCTTATCATTTATTCGAGTTAAATATTGATCCATGTAGGGGCTAATGATCTACAACCATGTAGACATTGACACTATCCTTCTATTTTTTTCATATAAGTGTTTGTTTTGATAGATTAGTGAGCCTTGGATATGAATTCCCTTCTATCCTAAACAAAAAAAAGAATGAGATTGAGAAAAATATACTCAACTAGATATAGGGAATACTTATTATTCCATTTATCCCATTGCCATGATCAAAGAAGACAATATTAGTTTTCTACCAATGTGTTCTTTACATGTGTATGCTACCTCCCATTAATATTAATTTTCTTTGTGAATCTATCTTATTATTTTAGGTTAGAGTCTTGGATTACTCATTTTTGTTGTCATCAAGGACTCTGAACTAAAATAATAAGATAGATTCACAAAGAAAATTAATATTAATTATGAAAAGTAAAAGTTAACAGTGTTTCCATATAATTTGACACTATGTTCTCTTTTGGCATAGCTGGGTGGTTTGTTTTTGGTTTAGGGTAGTGGACACATATCAACCATTATTTTACCTATTCAATAAAATGGAATTCATGTGCTTGTAAGGAATCTAAAGCTTGATATGACACTAGTTTTTAGTTAGATGGGCCATCTTAATCAAAGGTTACATTTATTTTATGTTGCTTAGGAAAGAGAACAAGGCTTGTTTATGTGTATTTTATCTGATCTATATTATTATTTATAAAATCCCATATGGTACCTTTAAAAATTTAATATGGAAGTATTTACATTAAGAAGCTGCTCTTAAAACATTAAATATATATAAAGTATTGTACCATATAAAAATGGACCTTTCCCATTTTCATAGTCTTTTAGACCTTGTTTCATAGTGTTGGAGCTATGTTGCTTTAATTTTATGAGGTATCTTGGCTTGAACATGCTTATTTTAGTGCTAAAACTCGAAGAACGACGTCTTGTGAAAGTGTTTTGAAGTGTTGTAAGACATTTCTACATTCTTCTAGACTTTATTTAATGCATCACCTAAAAACCACCTTTTCACTCTTCAACAAGTCCTATTTTGAAGTGTTGTAAAGTCTTGTAACTAGATTTCACACTTTTCTAGGCATATTTTCCCTATTTACACCCTTCTCATGCTTTATTTTGTCTTTTTATGCCCTCATATGCTTATATTAAGTGTATTTTTGGGTCTTATCCCAACAAACAAAATTAAATATGACATTTACCCCAACATTTGGTTTTGGGTCCCAAGTGGGGTGAATAGGACTCATTTTGCAAGGGTGGCGAATGAGTCCCCCTTGGCCTCAAATTCAAAATATTTCAAATTTCCTTTAGGATTTTTCTAAAAATTCACTTGATGTCAGTCTGTGGTGAGGTATGAACGGATACTAAGGTAAAAGATTTGTATAAATAGGAATTTTCCACCTCATTTTACATCTCCCATTCACTCATTCACTCAAGCATTCATAATTCAAGTAATTTTCAAGTGCTCAAGCATTTTGCATCTTCAATTGAAGCACTCTCAAGCACTTTGGAGCAACCTTTTCGCATCACTTCAGATTTGCATATTCAAGGAGGTGGTAAGTTTGAAATACTTTTATGTTATTCATTTATCATTTTTCTTGCATGCCATTCATTTCAATTGGGTTTAATTACTAAAGTGGGGTTTGACCAAGGCAAACCCCTATTCACTAATCCCTCAACATTTTCCCCCTTTGCATGTGTTTTTGTAGCCTTTGTTTTGTAGATTTAATAGGTTTAAAGGTGTTGAAAAGTGGAATTCAAGTCAACTAGGCTCTTAAATCAACACATCATCCTTTCATGCAATTTGAGTGACTTTCAACCCATTTTCTATAGAATTGACCCCAACAACTTGATATTTAGTCATTTCCAGATATGGAGTAGCAATGTTGACCTTTGAATTTTTAGAAATCTTGGGGAGGATTGATTCACCACCCTTGGTGAATGAGTCCTCCTTGAAATCTAGAAATCTACATTTTGTCAAAAATCACTTCTCGGCTGTTAGAAATCAGTTCCTGACACTTTTTCACTAGTTGGAGGATTGATTCGCCACCCTTGGCGAATGAGTCCCACTGTGAAAAATTAGAAAATTTGATCAACATTCCATACATTCCAAAAAGCTCACACATCATCTAGGTGCACTCAGATTTGACCCTGTACTTTCTGTTCTACATATTTCTTTCTCTCTTTATATTTCATAGTTTCTGCATATCATACTATGTTTTCAAACAAGGCATAAATCTTAGTTTTGCATGCATTTTAGATCATCTTAATTAATCAATTGAATTTAGTTTAGTTAATTTACATTACATTACATCATATATGTCCTTATTTTAATGAAAATCTAGCCTTTTAGGATTTAAATATATCTCTTTCTAGGTGAAAAACATAGGAAGAGAGCAAGCATTTCGAGTCCTAAAATATATGTTTCATTTTGGTGAACCTAAATTTTGAACATTTTCCTAAAAAGTATGATTGCATCCATACATTGCATCCTAGTTTTCATTTGCATTGCAATTCAATTAGGACATTGATTTGTTATTGCATTCTAGGACCTTTCATTTTGTATTAGTGAAAAACTGATTTGGTTTTCATTTTTGCATTCAATATCATTGTAAAAACTAAAATTTTGCATTTTGTGCCCGTTTGTGGATTCTAAAAAGAATTTAAATCATTGTTAAAATTCTAAAAAACACAAAAAAATTCCATCCTAGGACTCTTTTCCACCCAGGGTGAATCAGTCCCTCTGCATATTTTAGACATTACTTTTGCATTGTTTCTAGCATTTTCTTTCATTTTTGTTTCCTGTATTCATATCTCTGTTATAGTTAGTAGATCTTTCGTTATTTGCATTTTACATTCTTAGACTAATTTGTATATCCATCAACCTTTCCTTTGTCTACTTTCATGAGTGTTTGGTGCCCTATTGACAATACTTTAGTGAGGCGGAGTTCTAGACTCATGGAATCCCACGATAAAAATTTTGTTGTGGACCTTGGGATCTCACGAGCTCCTACTCCTAGTATGGACAATGGTGCATTAGGCCCTGACAATACTACTATCATGCCTTCACCTTTCCATCCTATTCATGTTGACAATCAAAACGAGTCTCTCCCGCAAGAAAAGGTTATTAACATTCACGAGGACTTTACACATTTACAACAAGACTTATCACTTGAAAACATTTCCACTATTGGTATACCTACTATTAAGAACCTTCATCGCTTAATTGAGAGTGATGATGTCTTGCATGTTGTAAAAAAAATTGCCAATATTTACAATAAACATGCCTCTTCCAATACTCCATCAACAAACATTCTTGTTACCCAAGCAACATCTCAAGTTCCCCCCCTTCAACTATAGCCTCCATACCAACTTACACCACTCTGCAAGTCCATACAACTTTACATCAATCCAATTCTATTGGTACTTCTTTCTTGATTTCCACTAGCATTCCAACACCTTTTATGGCATCACAACCTCCTTCCACCACCTTCACACCCCTTCATATTACTACCACTTATTTTAACATCACCTACACTTCATCACCATTTTCCCTTCCACCTCAACCCCATTATCCTGATCCCTTCATGATAAAACTCCTTAACACTGTTTCATCCATGCAACACCAACTTGCCACCATTAGTCAAGCTAAAACTACTCCAACCACATATCTTGTTCGTAGTAGCCCCTTATCATTAGAAATATTACATACCCTGATGCCACAAGGGATAGAAATTCTGAGATTTGAGAAGTATAGAGGAAAAGGAGATTCTATCAACCATGTCAATGCTTTTACTACCTTGTGTTGTGACTTTGTCCTTGATGATAAACTCTTAGAAAAACTCTTTCTAGGGACCTTGAAAGATATTGCCTTGGACTGGATTTCCAACTTGCCTAATCATTCCATCTGTTCATTTAATGAATTGGATGAAGCTTTCATTAATCACTTTCAGGTACACATAACACCTAAAAAGACAATGGATAACCTTATGGGATGTAGGAAAAAACAATGATGAAAAAGTAATAGATTTCATTTCTCGTTACCAATCCTTATATGCTCAAGTTGGTGTCCAAATTCTAGATGCACATCTGTAAAAGATGTTTATTGAGAATTTTCACACTACCCTTCAAGATAAGCTTATGATGCTGAAATTACCTTTGTTCATGCATTTGTGTACAACCTTATGTGAATATCAAAATTTAGTTTCTAGTCGAGTGTCAAAATCCACTTTTAGCCGAATTGACAAAATCAAAAACAACAATCAACACCAAAACAACATACAAAATTTATGCAAACCTAATAGGGGTTTCTTAAAATTTAGTTCATCTATTTCACCCCAACCACAACCAACTTCACAAGTTTAGAATTCAATGGCCACCTCTAAAACAATTGTTCCTTATCATTATGGTGATCCAAGCAGACATTTCACTCCTTTACCTGACACACTCCATCAGACAATGACACAACTCATCCAAATATGCATGCTTACTTTACCACTTTTTTAACCACTTTATCCCAACCAACCCTTACCACCTAACTTCAAACCTAATTCTTATTTCCATTTTCATTGTCAAAATGGCCATGACACCAAACATTGCAAGCATCTTAAACATCTAGTTGAAGACCTCATTGACTCAGGTGAATTGACCATTATGGGTGTTAATGATCAAGGAAATAATTTTGTTGCACCCCCTAACCAAAATCTCCAAATCTTCGCCAACCCTATGCCTAAATACACTACCTCATTCGTCAAGGCTAGTGAACTGCCAAAGTCTAATATAATGAATATGGATACCCATATTGAAAAACATGATACATCTCATCTTGTTTCCCAAGCCAGTCCTATGGATGAACTTGTTGCCATGATAGATGTTATCCCTCACAAGGGCCAAACCACTCAATCTCTTGATATTACCATTTCTACTAAAGATATACTACAAAAGGTTCCTGATGGTCCTCTCTACCTAGCCTGCATAATATAAGATAAACTTACTAATGGGATATTAATAGATCCCGCTTTTGGTGAGAATGTGATCACAGAGGATTTCCTAGTATTACACGATCTATATCAAGATAACTATAATCCACCGACTGTATGGATTAAAACATATCATGGTTTTGCATGCCCTACAATTGGATCGATCTTGTTACCTTTACAAATATGACCTAAGACTTTGGAGGTAACATTTTCTATTATTCCACAATCTGACCAATTTCGTTTGTGGCTAGGCCTTCCTTGGCTTCGCTCAATGAAAGAAATCCCATTAGTCATTCACAAGTGCTTGAAGTTTCCACATGGAAATGAGGCATTCACTGTAAACCATAGTGGCTTTAATCCTTTATCTTCCAAAGGTAATTTTTGTTACAATCCTTTTGGCCTAAACCCATGGAACCTATCACTCCTCATAAGGACTTATTTTACATCTCTTATCAAAAGTTTAAAGCCAAAAAGATTGTTGAATTATCGCTTCGTCACACACCTTCATCCACTTCCACTACTCCTATCCTCAATGAAACCATTATTACACCTACATTTGATATTCAACAAACCTAAAAAATATCCTCCTGATACTTCTCAGCCATCATCTAAATGATCAAGAGACTAAGAAATGATTATTGCCTCACTCCCTCATACCAAACAAATATATAAAGAAAAAGAGAAAATGATTGATCCTTCCTCTTTAGTTTCTTCTACTATTCCCCTTTTGGAAGTAGAAGAACCTATGCCAACTCAATCCTCTCCTACACCTCATTAAATCCAAAAGAAAATTAAATAGAACTATGCTACTCAAGAATGTCAATGTCATTGTCGTATCCTAACTCATACATAAATCAATCATGAAAATAAATATCTACCTTTGACAAAAGAAATAGATGACCATCCCAACCAACCACATGACATTTCAACCCAACAATCACAACCAAATAAACATATCCAACCCACACTCTTGATACATCCATCCTTATAAATCACTCTTCATCCTCTTGTTGTTATTAATCTTGATGACGATGATGAAGATGTGATGATTGCTAACATAAATGAAACAATAAACAACTTGAACTCTTTATTTTGCATCCCCTAAGTTGTGAATATACTATTCTTCGATTGTTCATCTTTTGGAGACATTAGAAACAATGTTCCCTAAGTGACTAACCTTGCATAAACTAAAAAAAACTCCTTTGAACATATTACACATATCATTTTTACATGTATTGCATTATCATTCAACCACCTTGCATAACACAACTTGCATGCCTATGGTGCCATCCTATTTTAAACCAACATTTACATTTTCTTTGGCTTTGTGGAACCTTGTTAAAGTTATCAAGTGAGTATAGCTTTAGCATGGTTGAGCAGGAAGCCCAACTAGTGGCATGAATTTTCCCCATAGCCACTTTTGGTGTTTTTTTGTGAGTGCATACCAAATAACATATGTATCTTAATTTTTGGGCCTTCTCACCCCACAAAAAACTAGTTCCATGGCCCCAAAGTGAGTACACATTTCATCAACCGGGATCTCTTTTCACAATAGTTGGATTGATGATCGAAGCTTCACTCAATTCATTTAAACACTTGTGTGTTCGGGTATGTGCAGGATCATGGTGCGCCAAAAAGTGGCAATATTATGGGGGTATGTGGCTGACGACTTTTTTTTCACCCAAAATTAATGAAATGAAAAGGGTTTTAGAGGAGATTCTCAGCTTTCCAAAAATATAAATTATGATTTAATTTGAATTTAATAAATAATTATTATTCATTTTCTATTAGAATTAGGACTAAAGTCCTGATTGATAGGCTAATTGAAAAACATCTATAACTTTCAAACGGTATCATATTTTTTGAATCCGAAACATGCGTCACATTCTATGCTCCACATAATATAGGATTAAAAAAATAAAAATTAAATTTCATGAAGTTTTGACCAAGTTAAGGTGGTCAGACAGACGAGTTTTTATATTTTCTAAAAGTTGTAATAAAAAATTCATAATTAATTATTTACTTGGAAAAAAATTACAAAAAAATATGCATCACATCCAGACATGAGTCTTCTACTTATATATAAAATATTACAACAAAAATATTATCATTTTATTATGGTTAGGGTGGTCCGGACGGACACCTACTTATTTTTTTTTCCCTAAAATTTAAGTACTACCAGATTGAAATTTCAAATTTTCACCAAATAGATTTTATTTATTTTTAAATAAACCTAGTATTTTAGAAACTACATTCAATTTTCTACAAATTCTATTCCTACATATTTTTGAAATAATATAGATAACTTATTCAAATATTTATGTCAAGTTTCCTAACACTGATTTTTCTACATTTTTTGCCACTTAAGGGCCTATTTTTTGCATGATGATCCTGCACATACCCGTTCCTTTGTCTTTATGTTCAGTTTGTCATGGGATCTTCATCCTGGGGCTTGATCATCCCTCTTGTTTGTTGTATTCCATCTTGATAACATAAGTGCATTTGAACCTTTCTCTCGATGTTCATGGCTACTTTAGTGTGAGGAAGCAAGTTTCTCTCACTAAAGTGGGGGCTAAATGTACCATAGAAAAATAGACCTTTCCCATTTTCATAGTCTTTTAGGCCTTGTTTCATAGTGTTGGAACTATGTTACTTTAATTCTATGATGTTGAAAGTTTTGTGAAGTGTTTTAAGACAATTCTACATTTTTCCAGACTCTATTTAATGCATTTCACCTAAAACCCACCTTTTCACTCATCAACAAGTCCTATTTTGAAGTTTTGTAAAGTCTTGTAACTAGATTTCACACTTTTCTAGGCATATTTTCCCTATTTACACCCTTCTCATGCTTTATTTTTTCTTTTTATGCCATCATATGCTTATATTAAGTATATTTTTGGGTCTTATCTCAATAAACACCATTAAATATGACATTTTCCCCGACACTTGGTTTTGGGTCCTAGGTGGGATTCATTCGCCAAGGGTGGAAAATGAGTCCCCCTTGGCCTGAAATTCAAAATATTTCAAATTTCTTTTGGGATTTTTCTAAAATCTCACCTCATGTCAGCTTGTGATGAGGTATGAATGGATACTAAGGCACAAGATTTGATAAAAAAGACATTTTCCACCTCATTTTACATCTCCCATTCACTCATTCACTCAAGCATTCATAATTCAAGTAATTTTCAAGCACTCAAGCATTTTTCATCTTCAATTCAAGCACTCTCAAGCACTTTGGAGCAACCTTTTCACATCACTTCAGATTTGCATATTCAAGGAGGTGGTAAGTTTGAAATACTTTCATGTTATTCATTTATCATTCTTCTTACACACCATTCATTTGAATTGGATTTAATTACTAAAGTGGGGTTTGACCAAGGGAAACCCCTATTACCTAATCCCTCAATATTTTTCCCCTTTGCATGTGTCTTTGCAGCCTTTGTTTTGCAAATTTAACAGGTTTAAAGGCATTGAAAAGTGGAATTCAAGTTAGCTAGATCTTCAAATCAAGTCATCATCCTTTCATGCAATTTGAGAGACTTTCAACCTATTTTATATAGAATTGACCATGAGAATCTAACATTCAATCATTTCTAGATCTAGAGTAGTAGTATTGACCTTTGAATTTTCAAAAATCTTGGGGAGGAATAATTCGCCACCCTTGGCGAATGAGTTCCACTTGAAATCTGGAAATCTACATTTTGTCAAAAATCACTTCCCGGCTGTAAAAAGTCAGCTCCCAACACTTTTTCACTAGTTGGAGTACTCATTCGCCAATTATACCCCGACAATCTAATATTTAGTCATTTCTAGATCTAGAGTAGCAATGTTGACCTTTGAATTTTTCAAAAATCTTGGGGAGGACTGATTCACCACCCTTGGTGAATGAGTCCCACTTGAAATCTAGAAATCTGCATTTTGTCAGAAATTACTTCCCAACTATCATAAATCAGTTCCCGACACTTTTTCACCAGTTGGAGGACTAATTCGCTACCCTTGGCGAATGAGTCCCATCGTGAAAAATTAGAAAATTTGATCAACATTCCGGACATTCCAAAAGTCTCACACATCATCCAAGCGCTCTCAGATTTGACCCTGTACTTTCTATTTTGCATATTTCTTTCTATCTCTTCATATTTCATAGTTTCTGCATATCACACTATTTTTTCAAAAAAGGAATAAATCTTAGTTTTGGATGCATTTTAGATCAACTTAATAAGTCAATTGCATTTAGTTTAGTTAATTTACATCACATTACATCATACATGTCCTTATTTGAATGAAAATCAATCATTTTAAGATCTAAATCTCTCTCTTTCTAGGTGAAAAACTTAGGAAGAGAGGAACCATTTCGAGTCCTAAAATCTATGTTTCAAGTATCATATGATTTCATGCATTATAGTTCATCAGGATTGGCAAACAAAATGATAGGTTCATATCACCCAGGATCAAATATTGAATAACATGATGTTTTTTTTTTTAAGTCCCATCACTCAAAGGGACTACCCAATTTCAAGATAATTGTTTTGAACCTGTATGTTTCTATTCATTGTAGGTTTAGGTTTTGGATTTTAACAACACTATATCTAGGTTTTTTTAAGCTTGATGTTTTTTCTAGAGGTTACTAAGATTATTGAATCAAGAATTTATTTTTGTTGTTGTTTTGATAGGGAGCCATTGTTTTCAAGGATGGCTCATATAAAGATGAACATGATTCTCAGATAATACAAATATGCATAGGAGTATACATATGGCCATTTAGACAACTTCAGATGGTGGCTAATAGGTGGATAAGAATAGTTTATTTGATAAAATATCAATATTTATTTTCTAGGAGATAGACATTGGCCAAATGAGTAAATATTTGATGAGATGACAAGCATGCTAATCATTATAAATTTTTGTTGATCTTTAATACCATTTTAAGGTTGCTATTCGAGTTTTGAAATACACTTTGCACCACAAGCATTGCAATCATTCCTTTTGTAATGGAACTAATGGAGATAGCAACCAAGAATAAGATCTTATTCTATCTAGTCCATGTCATATGGTAAGTTGTCTAATTTTCCCTATCATTGTTGTAATTCAATAGTTTTATTTAGTTTTGTTAGTCTGAATGAGGTGCCACTTAATGATGAATGCTAGTTATGGTGATAGTAAATCTCTGTCTAACATTTTTTTTTTTTTTTTACTATGAATATATCATCCTATATCCTTGTATGACTTTTGTTGTAGATAGTAAAGCTAACTCTTAGTTCTTCTATAAAAATAAAAAATTGATAACAAAGACATAAATAAGACTTGCAATAACATTTCAAATTGTTTTTTCCTTGCTCTTGTTGATCATTCTCCTATCTTTTTTTGTAAAAAATAAATATGATTCTAGAGTACCCTACCAATGCATCCTTACCCTCAAAATCCGCATTCCAATTATACTTCACATTTTGGTTAGCTAGGGATGTGTTCCTCATCCTCCAGGCCTTATGGAATATGAAATACAATTTCTATATTTTTCATTTTTCATTTGAGACTTAGTGTCTTGTTACATTAATTACTTATAACAATTAGATATATGTCTTCCTTATATGCACTTGAAATTTGAATTAATTTGGAATGCATTTCTTTAGAATTTTTATTGATTCTCATTTTTAAAATCTGTTTGAGGTTTAAGTCAACTTCTATAATTGATTGTTCATTGAATGGGATAGGTTGAAGTAAAACATGACATTTCATCTTGTTTACCTAGGTGATAGCCTAGTAAGTATCACCATCATTGTAATTTGGAAGATTAGTTTTAGAATATTTGTTATGAGATTAGGGATTGTGTTACTCTAATGCCAATGTACAAACTTTCATATTCCAAGTGTCTTGTTCATCAAATTTTTAACTTGTATGCTTTTTAAGATTTTATTGTTCAATTTTTTACTCAAATGAACAATTTTTTTTAGTTTAAAATTTTATATTAGAAACAATATTTTTTATTTCAATTAGCTAAATCTTGAATAAATTAATTCAAGTTGTTTTTAATGTTGTTTTCTAGTCTTATAGTATCCACCATGCAATTAAATTAGTTTTTGATTTAGACTTCAACATTAATGCACTTTTTGAAACATTGGGCAAGCCACCATCCTTTGAGCTGGATTTGGTGAGCTTGCCACCTTGTGTCATCACCAAGTATGACCAAGTATTTTTTGCTTGAGTCCTCAATAAAATTTAGACATCAATCACACTAGTTAGTTGAATGACTATTAGCATTTGAATCAAAGAACCAAATGACTCTTCTAAATTATTCTATTGGGAAAAAATTAAGGCACACTTGTCATCAATCAAATTATCTAGTCATTGCCATCCTCTACCTACAATATTCTTTGTATGAATTTTCTTTGCATAAAAATAACACCCAATATTGGACTTAGGAGAGTCGATATTAAAGTGTTATAAGCATCTATAATTTTTATTTTGTTTCTCACACTCAGAATTGTCAATAAAACACTCTTAAGAGGTTGAATCCTCCCCTAAACCAAATTTCCTATTCCAGTTATCCTTATGGACTAGTTTTTCAAATGGCTTATGGAATTCATATAATATTTTGTAGCAATTGGATTGGGAGTTTCAATAAACATAAAAAATAGAGGGATGCTTTGATGAATAGTTATTCTAAGTTCTTTGTCATCTTCTCTTATGTTGTAATTGATTATTATCTTATCTTTAGGATTGAAGCGAGTGTGAAAGCACCAATCAAGATTTTTTTTAATTAATGTTATGCCACAAGGAAACTCCTTCAATTGCAGTAAAAAAATGATGCTCATGGCCACCTTATATGAAATTTTAATTGATCTCAGATGAATGGTCCATATTCAAAGCCAAACCGATAGGCTACCAGTTCACTCATCTAAGGATTTTTTTATCATTAATTCTGCATGCTCGAAATCTCTATTTAATGCAAAATTATCAATGATTATTCTCACTATCTTTTTAGTCTGTAGTGTATGTTAGGCTAAGTGTGAAGGGTTGTTGGTCTATTTGTAGTAGAATTTTCTTGTCCTAGTTGGGTTGGTATGAAATTGAGTTCTCTGGTCTACTTAGGACTTTTATTGTTTGAATTGGTCATTATCACTGGGATTGGGGTTTTTTCTTGTGGGTGTTGAACCAAAAGACCTTTTAATTATTGTTTTGTTAGCTCTAACAAGATGGGAAAAACTAGTGAGGCAACTCTGCCTATTAGGAGGTCTAGTCAGTTAAGTATGTCAAAATTCCATGAGGAGGTAATTGAGCAGGAAACCATTGTTTCCTATGAAATTGCAAAGGGAAATGGAGGAATAGAGGCCATAAAAAGAAGAAAATTGTGTAGAGTACTTACTACTTGAGAAATAGAACCCTTCCAGAAGAAGCAGTTGAGCTCAAAGGCAAGGAACTAGCATTGCTAGTGAAGAAGGCTAGAAAGAAGGACTAAAGCTATTGAACCAGTCAAGGAAAGTTGAATTCTCCTATTGTTCTTTCTGACACTCCTTTAGATTTTGAAGCTAAGACAGACTTAGACTATGGCCAGTACATATATTCCTTGGTGCCATATGATAGCTCTAATCACAACGTGCTAGAAATACCTCCAATTGCAACAAGGACTAGGAGTGGTTGGGAATTTTTGGATGTCAACAACTCTGAATAAGGGTCACCTCCTAATTTAGTTTTTGATGACACCATGGTCATTGTATATGAGGTATTTTTTTCATGTGTCCATGGTTTGTCTTTTCCTTTCCCTTGCTGATGTGGAGGTCTCTATAATGATATGGTTTTTTTTTTTGTTCTAAGCAATGGATGTTGTGACAATGACAACTAACATTCTACACATGTTTTTTTTCCTTCCTTATTCTAAAATGATTATGTATGAAACCAACTAGGGAGTCCTTTAAGGAGTTAGCTAGAATTAGGTTTTGAAATGAACTCAAATGAAATTAAAATTTTAATTCAGCTAGGTTCTTGTTGCTCCCCTATTTATATAAAGGGAATTTCATGGCTGAAAGAGGAGAGTTCAAAATTTTGATTCTAGATAAGGTCACAATAGATACTAAGCTCTAATAGAAAAATAGAATGTATATAGATACTCTAGTAAGATATATTAGAAGCAAGTCTAAGATAAAAGTTATACTGTGAATGAATCTTAAATATGTTTTACAATGAAATACCATAAATGAAGATGAATTCTAGTTTGATAATATTGCTCTCCTATATATTTTCTTCCAAGTTATGAATGAAGATTGTTGATGACAGCTTCATTTGTACAAAATGTATGAATTTGTTTTATGATTCAATTGAAAGAATTGATTAAATGTTGACATGAGTTCATTGGTTTGTGAGAAAAGCACATAGGATTTGGTAAGGAAGTGGTATTATGTAGACATAGTGAGTTAGATGTTACAAAGTGACAGTCTAATGGTCCACTAATTTTTGATTTTCAATCAAAATTGTATTAGTGATTGATTATGAGTCGTAATTAATTTTCTACCTTAGAGAAAGCAATAATTATTTGACTAGTTTATCTTATGGTTAGTTGAGCTAGTATTGAATTGGGCCTAAGATTTAAGATGAAGAATGATTCAACATACTTTAAATTACAAATATCCTAACTCTAAGTATGATGGAGCACTTCTTGAAAGTAACACTTCTATCTAAGGTTTGTTGAGCTTTTGATGAAGTGATTTTCAAGGAATAGTGCATTTATGCGAAGAAATACTCTTAATGGTCTAAGATTTTAGATGAAGAATGATTCAACATACTTTAAATTACAATGTCCTAAATCTAAGTATGATGGAGCACTTCTTGAAAGTAAGTAACACTTCTATCTAAGGTTTGTTGAGCTTTTGATGAAGTGATTTTCAAGGAATAGTGCATCTATGTGAAGAAATACTCTTAACCAAATGTAACTTATTCTGAGTATTTATGGGATTACCCTCCCTCGGTCTCATAGAGCCCGAAGAGAAGTAAAGTAGTAATTACTCTACGTAAGTTTTGGCCAATCCTCAACCTAGATAATAATTGGGTCATGGAAAGCCCATAGGTTAGGATTGAGATTAAGTTTGGTTCTACAAAAATAACCAATAGAAATGGTGATTCCACTAGGGACACTTTTGTATCCTTGATACAAATATGTCGAAGACCATTTTAAAGAGTCGAGACAAAATGAACATCTGCTTCAAGCGTTGAAGAAGTTCCAAATCTGCAAAGTGGTTTGTTTGGCCCTATGGTGAGTCTGCTAGAAGAACTCAAATAAAGAGATTCTTGTTTCAAAGGTTTTCCTCTTATTGAAGAGGTGGTGACTCTGCTCAAACAATTTATACACATGAGGGGTTGTTGTTTGTCATTGTAGCCTTAAAGTACTCATTTTAAAGATGCAGTGACTAGAGGTGCGAAGGTACATATTTTCATTTATTGAATGTATCATATGGATTGCAACTACTATTCCACTTAAAGTTTTATTCACAAAGTATCAAGTATGGATGGTTAGAATGAAGTAATATATATCAAGTATTACTATCTATTTGTAGTTATTCTTAAAATTTGTCATGGTTATGATTGTGCACCATTAGTTGAAATTAGATTTGCATACATCTATGTATTATCAAAGAGAAATAATCATGCCATTAGAAATTTGGATGCATATTGTCAGGAAGCTTCATATGTCTAAAAATCCTTAGACAATTGATTCTAATAAGTATAGAAACCTAAGTGTGAATAAGCCTAGGATTAGGCCAAAATGGGAAGTTGTATTCAAAAGGGGAGTTAAAGAGTTAAAAAAATTGAATTTGATGGCTATACAAGCCTAGTTAAGAGATAATCATACTAGATATATTAGCCAAATTACTGTACCTATTATCAATTTTTTTGATTCATTATATGACCAATTAGACTTGTCATGGGTTGATTACAAGGTTAAAAGTATGCCATATCGAGTTTATAAGCAAATGCCTAGTTTTAATGGATATAATATATGTGAAGGAGATGCACATCTACAAAGTTTCTATAATTTCATGGTGAAACATTCATTTGGAGATCAAGATATGTGGATGAGATTTTTTGTCAGATCTCTTGAAGCTAAAGCTAGGGATTGGTACTTATGTTTTCCTGAGAAGTCATTTTCCTGTTGGGATAAACTAGTGGATGGTTATAGAGAAGAATTTGCAAAAGAACCTTCTGATCTTGTCACAAAGTTAAAAAAACTTAAGAAATAAGATGAAGAGTCAGTTGTTTCTTTCAGTCACAATTTTTTTTTTCTCTTTCACTAACCCCTGAAAGTTTCAGACCAAGTCCACCAAATTGCATTTACATGTATTTTGAAGATTTTAAGGAGGGATCTAGTGCACTGTTGAAAGATTTTAAAATTTTGAATATGCAAATGGCTTACACATGCTTAGACAATATGGAAAAAAATAAGGAACGAATACATGAGAAGTTTATTGTCTTTAGTTGTGGGTAAACATGTTGATAAAAGCAACAGATGTATAGATGCAAATGATCAAATGACTTCATTTTTAAGTATAGAAAAGTACATCCTTAAAAAGCAAGAAGTTAAGAGTGTTACCATGTTAATAATGATGCTCCTAATAGGAAACATGTTTCTTTTTATTTTCAAGAAGATATAAATGGTAAAATCAATGATGAAACCCAGTCTATGAAGTTTCTAAGTTTTTGAGAGTAATAATATCTTGACTTGTCCTAATTTTCAACTTCGTAAAGCATGTTTTTCTACTGAAGGACAAGAGGAAGAAATGTTTGAAAGAATCAGCTAGGATTGTGGTCTATTGAATAGTGAATAGATTTCAAGTTTGTTAACCATTGAATATAAGAAATATGAACATATGAGTAACCCTCAGTTATTGTGTAATACTCATATTGATGTTGACGGGATAATGATCTTTATTATAAAAGATATGAAAAATGGATATTTAGTATTCCTTCTAGTTATGAAAAGGCATTTCACCATGGTGATAATTTGGGTAGTGACAAAAAAACCATTTTATTTTAATGATACATTGTATGATAAGAATGAATGTAAGCAGGGTGATAAAAATTCAAAAAAAATTGTTGATGAGTTAAGAACAATAGATAACCATGAAGCTTGTGTATCTGATAAGCCAAAATATGAAAATCCCAATGCAGATTTGGATAAGTATCTATTTCCTAATTTAAATAAGCCTAGTTATGTGTCTTTTCGTGTTGATATAGGGATTGGTTTAAATGAGAAATTAGATTATTTTTTAAACCAAAATTACTCACTTTTGAGCAAGCTTTAGATTCGAAGGATGTTGATGTGTTGCATTTAGAGGATGACAAAGTGACTAATAATAAGGATAGGGGAGAGATTCTTGATGATTCTCTACACTAGCAAGTTGAGGTACAGTTATAGTGTGCGCCAATGTATAAGTGTTTTTCTCTCCACACTTGAAAATAGTTTGCATGATGTGCATAATATTTTGATTAGTTCCTATGATTGTTTCACCTTGGACATGAAAACTACCAGCTACTTGGTAGAATATGAGTGCCAATTTTTTTAGATGAATGAAAGTTCCTTGCATTGTGGTAATGAGAAAAACATTAAGGAAGGTTGTTTTAATATTAGAAATGTTTTGAATGATAAAGATTATGAGTTACTACCACATGCAATACAATATTTTAAAGGTATGCCCGATTCTTGTATGCATGGTAGTTACAAACTTGTTAGAAATGCTAACATAATTTGTTGGGCATATTGTAGTAATGTTTTTAGATTGGATTCAATAAGGTGTGATGAGAGCTTTTTCTATGAAAAAGGTAAGAGAAGGCCTACACTTTGGTGACCTTGGGCCACCAGGTATGGTTTGACTTGTCAAACCAAAGTAGTTGGGGGTAGAGATGACATTTTTTACTCTGTTGCCCAATGGAGTAGGCACTTGGTCCACTTATCCCAAAGGATTTGAATTCTCACTCTATTCACTAAGGAATAGATGTCCCCAAAAAGAGCCATTAATAGCACTTTCAAAATTTTGCAAAATTTTGGCATACTCATGATAAAACCCTAAGATTTTTAACGTATAATTTTTTTTTGTTACATTAGTTCTAGGGTTCTTATATGAGCTTTAGGGTTTTGTTTATTTTTAAATTGCTTAGCATTCTATTTTGCTGTTGGATGTATAGTTTCTATTGTTGTTCACATAAGGGGAGGGAATTTCCATATTTACATCATCATGTGACTGACACAATGCAATAGGATTTTATTTAGTTTGAATCATCTATTTCTATAGGGTTAGGGAAATGATCTTTTTGATCATTACGTCCTTTGTTCTACATGATTCCAAAAATTATGGGCTTACTATTCTTGTATCGCCCTAGAGAAGTCCCCTCTCCTAGAACAACTTATGAGCACATCCCTAAAGCTTTCACTTAAGTCTCAATGGCCATTTTAACAATATCACTCATCACTAACTTATTCCTAGGTTTACACCTTGAAATAGTGATGAGAGATGTTCTTAGCCTTATGCTCTTATCACTCATCACTGATGGCATATGAACCCTCAAATTTGTAATAGCAATGAGCGATGTGTTGTCACATCATATGATCAAGGATATGTTGTAAAAGGTAGTTTTTGCATTAGTGATGTGTGACGAAACCTATAAATAATGTAAACCATTCATCACTAATTGATTACACAATTTATGAGGAGAATTAGTGATGAACAGAGGCCTTATCACTCATCATGGACTTATCTCAAAACTTAAGTTCTAAACTAGCGATAAGCGATGGATTGCTTCTAAAAAGGGTTTTTATTTTGCTAATTTGATATGATCTTATGGGGTGCCATTTGTTTTATTTAGGTACACATGTCCATAATTTGATGCTTCCACAATATCTCTCATCTCCAATGGGATCCTAGGCATGAAATTTAAGTTGGTGAAGCACGATGAAGAGACAAATGTCACTAAAGGTAAGGCCATGGAATGAAGGGTTAAAAGCCATCTCAGGGATGTTTTCATCATTGATAGAGCTAGGTGAGGATAAAGTGGATTGGTGACAGGTGGTAACCATTAATAAAAAGGGAAATGTGTCATAATCCTGGGGATTTCACATAGATCAGGAAAGAAAGTGGTAAAATAACTAGAGGACCGATGATAAAGCTTTAAAGCAAGACCATCAAATGAATAGAAAGCCATCACATAAGTAACTTCATCACTAATGTGCACCTCAATATTAGGGAAAGATTAGCGAAGAAGCGATGAAGTGTACAAAGAAAGTTTCTCTCTAAAACTGGCCTTATGTACTTTGTTGATATTAATGAGGAGCATGGATTAGGTTGTTGATACATGCCAAATTGTTAAGACATATATGATTAAATCAAGGTTAAGGAATAACATGTCAATATTTGAGATAGCATTGATGTTTTCAAGAAGCAGGTTGATAATAATCCAAAAATGATGCTCATGTCCACCTTAGATGAAATTTTAGTTGATCTTAGATGAACAGTCCAGATTCAAAGCCAAACTGATAGGCTACCAGTCCGCATGGATAAGGAGTTTTGCATCATTAATTTTGCATGCTCAAAATCTTTTTTTAATGCAGAATGATCAATGATTATCCCACTATCTTTTTAGTCTTTAGTGTATGTTAGGATAAGTGTGAAGGGTTTTTGGTCTATTTGTAGTAGAATTTTCTCGTCCCTGTTGGGTTGTTATGAAATTGAGTTATTTGGTCTACTTAGGAATTTTATTGTTTGAATTGGTCATTATCACTGGGATTGGGGTATTTTTCTTGTGGGTGTTGATGTTGAGGTAAAAGACCTTTTAATTATCATTTTGTTATCTCTATCAAGATGGGAAAAATTGGTGAGGCAACTACGCCTATTAGGAGGTCTATTTAGTTAATTATGTCAAAATGCCATGAGGAGGTAACCGAATAGGAAACCATGGTTTCCCTTGAAATTGCAAAGGGAAAAATGAGGACTAGAGGCCATAAAAAGAAGAAAATTATGTAGAGTACTTACCTCTTGAGAAATAGAACCCTTCTAGGAGAAGCGGTTGACCTCAAAGGCAAGGAATGTGTGTTGCTAGTTAAGAAGGATAGAAAGAAGGAGAAAAACTACTAGACCAGTCAAGGAAAGAAAAATTCTCTTATTGTGCTTTCCCGACACTTCTTCAAATGTTGAAGGTGAGACAAACTTGGACTATGGCCAATACATCCATTCCTTGGTGCCATATGATAGCTCTAATCATGACGTGTTGGTAATACCTCCGATTGTAACAAGCACTAGGAGTGGTTGGCATTTTTTGATGCCAATGAATCTGAATAAGGGTCACCTCCTAATTCATTTTTTGATGAAAAAATGGTCGTTGCATAGGAGGTATTTTTTTTCATGTGTCCATGGTTTGAATTTTTCTTTCCCTTGCTAATGTGGAGGTCTCCGTGATGATATGGTTGATGTTTTTTTTGTTCCAAAAAATGGATGTTTTGACAATGATGGCTAACATTCTACAGATATTTTTTGCCTCCCATATTCTGAAATGATTACATATGAAACTACCTGGGGAGTCCTTCAAGGAGTTAGTTGGAATTAGGTTTTGAAATGAACTCAAATGAAATTAAAATTATGATTCAGATAGGTGCTTTTTGCTCCCCTATGTATATAAAGGGGATTTCATAGTTGAAAGAGGAGAGTTCAAAATTTTTTGTCTAGATAAGGTCACAATAGATACTAAGCTCTAATAGAAAAATAGTTTGTAAATAGATACTCTAGTAAGATATATCGTAAGAAAGTCTGTGATGAAAGTTATACTATGAATGAATCTTAAATATGTTTTACAATGAAATACCATAAATGAAGATGAATTCTAGTTTTTGAATATTGCTCTGCGATCTATTTTCTTCCAAGTTATGAATGAAGATTATTGATGACAACTTCATTTATCTTTTTTCCTTTGCACAAAATGTATGAAGTTTTTTTATGCTTCAATTCAAAGAATTGATTAAATGTTGAAATGAGCAAATAGGATTTGGTAAGGAAGTGGTAGTCCGTAGACACAATGAGTTAGATGTTACAAATTTATAGTCTAATGGTCCACTAATTTTTGAGTTTCAATCAAAATTGTATTACTGATTGATTACCAGTTGTAATTCATTTTTTTCCTTAGATAAGGAAATAATTATCTCATTAGTTTATCTTATGGTCAGTTGAGCTAGTATTGAATTGGGCCTGAGATTTAAGATGAAGAATGATTCAACATACTTTAAATTACAATGTCCTAACTTTAAGTATGAAGGAGCACTTCTTGAAAATAAGTAACACTTCTATCTAAGGTTTGTTGAGCTTTTGATGAAGTTATTTTTAGAGAATAGTGCATCTGTGTGAAGAAATACTCTTTACCAAATGTAAAATAATTTGAGTATGTATGGGATTACCTTGCTTAGGTCTCATAGAGCCCGAAGAGAAGAAGTAAAGTATTAATTACTCTACTTAAGTGTTAGTCAATCCTCACCCTAGTTGATAATTAGGTTGTGACAAGCCCATAGGTTAGGATTGAGATTAAGTTTGGTTCTAAAAAAATAAACAAAACTTTTGAGATGGTATGATGTGAACGAGGCATCCCATGGGAAATGATTTGACACTTTGAATTGTGCTCTCTTGGAGACATTAGGTACAATTCTCTCTAAGAAGAAGACCTTACGTTAACAAATAAAAATACCCTTTAACAAAAATTTTACATGACATTCAAAAGCATTTACAAAATAATTTTCATTGTGGTTCCTTATCAAAGTTATCAATAGGATAAATTTGGTATGGTTTGTATAATGGGAAGCCGACACACTGGCATGAATTTCTCATTATACAATGGGAATCTGAAATATTGGCATGAATTTCTCACTAAACCACTTCTTTGGGGACAACTCACCCCATGGATGATCTAATTTTTTGTGCCCCCAAAGTCAGCGCATCTTTGATCTATGTCTCATTTTTCTTTCTTTTAGTTCTTGACATTGCATGATTATGTATCGTGTTTTGTTGCATATTATACACCTTGTGTGTGTCCTTTTTCACTCATTTTCGTTTGACTTAGGATCTTGGATCATGGGGGCTTAGGATATTAGATCTTGGATCCTGTGTGTGTCCTTTTTCCACTCATCTACCCCATTTCAGATAGCTAGTGGGTGTCTCCATTAGTGATTGTGCCCAAAAAGGGAGGGAAGTGGTGAGTTTGTGTTGATTATAGGGAACTCAATTCTGCCACCAAAAAGGACCATTTTCCCTTACCCTTCATAGATCAATTTTTGGACTCACTTGTAGGAAAATAATACCTTTTTTTTCTAGATAGATTCAGTGGCTATAACCTAATCCAAATTGCACGAGAGGACTAGGAGAAGACCACCTTTAGCTGTCCATGGGGAACCTATGCCTACTCAGTACTTCCATTTGGCTTATGCAATGCACCTACAACTTTTTAGAGGGCAGTCATTAGCATATTTTTAGATATTTCTCATGATTGCATGAAAATATATCAGGATGATTTCACCACCTATGGTGCTGATTTCAATGAAGAATTGGAGAATCTCAAGCAAGTCCTACAGAGATGTGAAGATCAAAATCTATCTCTAAACAATGAAAATTACTTCATGATGATGTAGGAAGGTGTAGTCCTTGCCCACTACATCTCTCACAAAGGAATTCAAGTAGATCCTACAAAGATTGAGGTGATCACAAATTTTCCTACACCTACAAAACAAAAAGATGTTAGGAATTTCTTGGTCCATGCATGCTACTATAGGAATTTCATCAAGGATTTCAATAAAATAGCAGCACCATTGTATAATCTTCTCACTAAACATGTCGAGTTTCAGTGGACTGAAGACTATGATAAAGAATTTTCTACTTTGAAGGAAACTTTGACTCATGCTCTAGTACTCAAAGGTCATAATTGGGAGCTTTCTTTCCACATCCATGTAGATGCATCAAACTATGCCATAGGAGTAGTCTTAGGATAGAAAGGAGCTGTTGAAAATGTTATTTATTTTGTCAACAAAAACTTGGAAGGAGTTGAATTTAATTATATAGTGACAAGAAAAGAAATGTTGGAAGTAATCTATGCCCTCAAAAAATTCAGGCACTACATAATAGGTTACCAAATCTTTGTGCACATAGATCATATAGCCATTAGGTATCTCATGAATAAGCCTCTGATCATAGGTACGCTAGCAAGATGGCTATTGCTGATGCAATAGTTTGACATAACCATTGTAGATAAACCAAGAAAGGTCAATGTTGTTGTAGACTTTCTTTCATGGATGACTATATCAGAGGATAATTAGATCATAGATGACTCTTTCCCTCATGAGAACTTATTTTCCATTAGTGTGCAAACAACCTGGTATGCTAACATAGCTAACTATCTAGTCACAAGGAGAGTTCCTCCTCACTTCTCTCCAAAACAAAGAAGGGTGCTCATTGAAAAATCATTTCCTTTTTCATGCATTGCAGGATGTTTTTTTTATACTAGACCAAACCATGTCATGAGGATATGTATGAGGGAAGATGAGGAATATGATATTTTGCATGCATGCCACAATGAACCATGTGGAGGACATTTTGTAGCCAAGAGGAAAGTAATGAAGATTCTAAGTAAAGGATATTACTGGCTAACACTCCACAAGGATGTAGGGAGATATACAAGAAAGTGTGATAGATTCCAAAGGATGGGAAGGTGAACCAAATCTGATGAGATTCCCCTTTACCCTCAGGTAGTAATCACTCCATTTGATAAGTGGGATTAGACTTTTTAGGACTTATTGATCCTCCATCCAATGGTAAGTCTTATATCTTAGTATGCATCAATTATGTAACTAAGTGGGTAGAAGTTAAGGCCATGAAGCATGCAAGAGATAATAAGGTTATTGAATTTATTTATGTGAATATTTTCACAAGGTATGGAGTTCTAAGAGAGATAGTGATTGACCAAGGGGCTCAATTTACATCAACCCTAGTTGCAACTCTAGTCAATGAGTACAACATAAGGAATGAGAAGTCTACTTCTTATCACCCCCATGCCAATGGCCAAGTTGAGGTGACTAATAGGAAAAATGAAGCCATTCTAACCAAAATGGTGGTTGTTCATAAGAAGGATTGGGAAAATAGGTTGCTTGAAGCTATTTGGGCCTATAGGATAACCTAGAAAATAACTATAGGCTTCACACCATTTGAGTTGTTGTATGGAAAGACTACTATGTTGCCCATTGAATTTGAGTATAAAACAATTAGGACTGCAATGGACTTGGGGATGGACATTTCTAAAACACAAAGAGACATAATCATACAACTGAATGCATTGGATGAAATGAGGAAGGAAACCTTGTATCATATAGACGTAGTGCAAAATTAGAGATTCTAGTGGATGCCAAATTTATTAAGGACAAGAATCTCCAACTAGGAGATTGTGCCCTACTCTATGAATCAAGGTATTAGGATAATGTAGGAAAATTGTAGACAAGGTGGCTAGGACCATATGAGATTGTTGAAGTATTCCCCAATGGTGTTGTTCAACTCACTACTATTGAACCAGTCAGATTTCAAATGCTTGTCAATGTTCATTGCCTTAGGTTGTATCACAAGCCAACTTCCAAGGAGGAATTCCTGCGGCAATTCACTCAACATGCAACACCCAAACTTCCTACAACTGAAGGAAGTGGACCTAGTGTCCCTTCTTCTATCTAATTAAGGTATGTAACTTGTCAAAATAAATACTTCCACTCTTGTGGTGGTCCACTTCTTCACTCATCTACCCATCCATCTCCACCTTTCTCTCTCTTCCATCATGCCTCCATAATTTCACTTCATTCCATAATCACTCCACTCCATTCCACTCCACTTTCATTAATTGTTCAACTAACCTCTCAAAAGGTGATTGATACTTTCTCCATAATCTTTGTAGCAGATCTTCCAAGAATCTAGGTACGTGTGCATCAAGTTGTTATCTCTTAATTGTCTTTTAGTGCATTCATTTAATTGTTGTAAAATCATATAGATGTTCTCGATAGTCTGCCATTATTCCTTTCCCTACCAAATTGACATAACTCTCATGAATGTGAGGACACATGCTCAAATTTAGGTTTGGGGGGGAAAGTGTGAATGCTATGTCCATGTGTCTATCCATGTTGGCTCCCGTCAACAAAGTTTAGATTGAGCTGATTTGAATTATGAGTGAGATGATGACTAGCATGTGCGAAGCGATATCAACCACTACCATTTTTCTTGATTATTTCCTTGATTGATTACTCCTTTATTTCCTTTATTACTCCCATCATATTATTAACCCAAAAAAATTAAAATTTAGACAACATTGGCATTTGAAATTTAGTAGTGGTGCAAGAAAGAGAAATTGGGCTTTCAGAAAAAGATTGTAGGAAGAGAAACTTTGCAAAGTGATTGTTTGATTGCAAGCAACTGAACAATGGGAGGTGGGTTAATCAAGAATGAACCACGGTTCATGATGTATTACTGCAGGATGCACTTTCATAGGCTGAATTTAAAAAATGTGGCCGGTTAGACTATTTCTTGAAGCTTAATGGTTTTGATGAAAATGTCACATTGGAAGTTGACTAGATATTATCTAAAGGAAAAGACACAATGAAAGGGCTAGAAGTATTGGTTACTGAAGAAAGAATTGCATGATGTGTCTGACATGACTTGGGAAGAATTCTTAAAAAATGATCAAATTAGACTAGAACATTTGTGACCTAGTATTTTTCCTCAGCCTCATAGGGCTAACAGAAGATTGAGCATGGCTGAAGCTACTCCTAGTGCTTCAACTTCTAGCACAGGCCCTAGTGTAAACCCTCTTGCAACTTAACAAACCATAGAGACTAGCTCTTCTAAGGAAAAGCATTCAAACAAAGGCTCCTCTTCATATTTTGATGATGATGTTCCTCTTAGAATCTTAATGAGAACTAAGGAATAAAAGAAAGAGGCAGAAATAAAGAAGGGAAAAGCTAAAAAGAAAATTTCAAGAAAGAAAGTGCCAATATCTAAGAAATGAAAGGCTAACACTATTCTTCTTGCAGCTGAAGAAGAACATGAGAGCCCTCTTAGGAAATCAAGACTAGTTGAGCCAACCTTTGGTTTGTCTTAGTAGGGAAGCCCTAGGAATGGAGAAACATCACAAGAAGATATAGAGGCCCCAATGGGGCCAGTAAATATTGAGGAAAATGACATATTTGAGGAGGCAGTAAACATAACGCTGAAAAACCTTGATAATATTGCTAAAGAAGTTGAAAGTCAAGAGTTTGAGGAGAATTAGGAGCTCCTATAGCAAGAGTAGAAGCAAGAGTTCCTACAACAAGAGGAAGAGCCAGAACTAGAGAGCTCACAGACAAAACTGGGAGAAAAATCAACACCCCTACAACCAAAATTGGCTGAACATTTAGAATTCCTACATCTAGTGCTACAAGAAGAGCAAGCATCTATGTCAGGGAAATTTTTGGTAGGAGTACAAAAACCCTCTAATTTTTCAATGCACATGGTAGCTATGAATTTATGGAAAGAGATGTAAAGAAGGGAAGAAGAATGGAAGGAGGAGAAACATAGGTTGAAGAAAGAAATTCAAAAGAGAGATGAGGAGATTGAAGACAAGGATGCATAAATTTCTACTTTAAAGAAGAAGGTGGATAATATGACAACCTTGGTACCTTAGATATTAGAATTAAGGAATCCTCCAAAGGTCTATGCCTTGTATCTAAAGGATAAGTATCTTTCTTTCAAACAAGCAAGGATTGTTTCAAGTTTGAATCCTTCTATTGAGACTCTTAATTTTTCAATGCTTATAGGATTGATCCTCATGAAATGAAGAATTTATTGTGTGAATTTTGCTTAAGTAATTATGTTGTAACCCAAGACCATGATTGGAATCCATTGTTATCTGTTGGGGATGTCCAATTAAGGGAATTCATGTCTTTGATACATAATGAGATTAGTTGGGGAAAACAATTTAGGACCTATAAGCATGTTGAATCCAACGCTCCCCTATCCATCATGGTTGAATCTCCTATGGAGCATTTTCATGGATTGGCACATAATTCTTTACAAACCAAGCTATGGTGATAGGATCCTATCTAAGAGAGAGGAATTTTATAAAGAATATGAGGAGGTATCCAAAAACAAAGGAGAATCTGTGATGGGATATTTGTCACAAAGGTGGAACAACCTAACTGATGAGTTAAAACAAGTTGAGCCTCACTCTATGCATAACTATTATGCAACACTTAAGAGAATTGATAGATATATACAGATTGTAAGGGAAAATAAATGATTTTGGATCTGACTAACTTGTCAATCACCTATCCTATTGTGGCCTGTGCCAAATTTCAAGTTTTACCAGTATGATATACCTACAGAGAGACATAGATGGAGTAGATTGGACAAAAAACAAGGGTTCTATTGGCCATAATTCAAAAACTACATAAACTGAGGTAGGATAGCCAGAAGTTGCAAACTTCAGGACATTAACAAAGCAAAGGAACAACACTCCTTGTGTTGGAGGACCAACAAAGTCTTAGGTTGGGGAGAATGATGAGTCTAGTTTATGACTCAATTTTGATAGAAGTTTATTGTCTATTTTTTGTAGTTGTCATAGACTTTGATAGTTGGATGTTTCTCCTTTTATGATATTTCCCCAAAACCATAGACATTTGGCATAAACTTATTTCTATAATCTTTAATGATATTGACATGCTATATGAACTATTTGTGTTGATTTTACAAGTTGATTAATGAATGCTACTTTAAGATAGTTACATATATACAACTGTTATGCATTCAAGTATTGTCTTGCAGATATAATTAACTTCCTTAACAATTAAAGAAGATTTTGCTAGTTGGTCATTCACTATAATGGTCCACAAGGTGGTCATGCAAAGGTCAATGAAGAGAAGACTATCGACAGTGGGAGATTCCTCATTCAAATCAAATTTGTAACCATCTTGTAAATGGTCTAATTTTCTATTGATTGAATATAGGCATTACTGTTGTGCTAAATCTATGTTGAGGTAAACATGTCTGACTAGATTCTGCGCATGCATAACCACCTCTCCACTTTTCATGCTTTCCCTAAAGTGGCATCCTCTTAATCTAAATTGGAGTTGACCACCTTGCTAGGTGATTATTTAGTATCTTTTTTCCCTATAAATAAGACTCAGATGATCCTTCAAAAGAGGTTGCTTAATTTGATGATTTACTCACATTCTTATATTTTTAGTAATATAGTCATGATGTTCTATTGTAATTGTGTTTTCCAATGAATAAAATGAATTTATAAGTTTGTGCACCTGAGTTTACATTTGTCTTAACAGATACTAATTGAAGGGGGCCCACTTGGTGAGTATTCCATCCTTTAGCTTAGTTGTTACTTTCTATTTAGTAATTAGTTAAAAATCTAGCACTGACTGTTCCTGCAGTCACTAGAATTCCATTCTATGACTATTCTTGCAGCCAAAGTAGATAGAGTAGTTTCATGTTTGTTCACTCAAATTTTCATTTTTTTCATGCATTTAAGCTTACTATAGTGTTTGGTTGATGATCAACAATTATGTTATATCTTTCTAAGAAATTTACCTTTATCGTTCATTTTTTTTAGTTGTACAATGAATATGGCTACTTTAGATCCTTAGTGCACATACTATATTGACCCATTTCAAGTTCATGTCAATAGGTTGACAAGTTAAATGCACCTTCATGATGATTGAAATAGCTATTCAAATTAGATTTCCAATCCAATTGGTACATTCAAGGCTTGGAGATGATTGAAGAATCGGTTGCAAACTTTTTGAAGCCGTCTCCCTATTGGAAAGGTCAAAATCTTCACAAAAATTCACTACAGTGATGAAAATTACGGTTTTAGATATGGACACCCATAGGAATAGAAAGAGGAGACCAAGAACTACAGATTCCACTTTCAAGTTTTCATAAAATTCAAAGTGAACTCATTTTCCATTAGTGGTAAATGAGTCCCACTATACCTTTCTTTCAGAGATTTACGTAGATTCAGATACCCATTTTCCTGAAACAAGCTTCAGTACAATTGTCCAAATCTAGGACTAATTTTCCCGGAATGGTGAATGAGTCCCAGTAGTTCAAAATTTTAGGATCAACAACATTTCCAGTCTTCATTATAGCCTCTACACATTTCTAGGTGCACGCTTTCTATTTTTCCTTCCTATTATGTTTTACTTGCATTTCTATTCATCATTTTAGGTCTTTTTGTTGTGTTTCGAAACATCTTGCATTTTCTAGGTTTTCATTTTGTAGTGAATCTCTTTTATTAGTTTTTCAGCCTTTAGGATAATCCCCTTTGACATATTTCAGTCTCCTTTGCATTGGAATCTCAAGGGTTTATTATTGAATGTGTGCATTGTGAAATTGGATCCTTCTTCCTTTGTTCCCCTTTTGGTGTGAACAAGGAAGTTGTGCATTCCATTTCCATTTTCCACACCACAACATTAAGTATAAGTATTGAATATGGAAATACCTTTATTCATTCATTTTCCAAGCCAATTTCTCCAATTTTGTATAGCTCTCCCATGTTTGTGCATGTGATGTGACTCCTACAATTTTTTAATAGATATATCTTTTTGTTGTGTTTGGACTTACTTTTGTAAACTTGCAATATACTTGATGCACTTTTATTCTTTTTGAATTGAGACTAATATTATTATTTTTTGTTGTCTTGAGGCACAACTTCATTCATGGTGGAAAAGGAAAACCCTGTTGCTCATATCAAATGACATGTTGCAATAAAGGAGGAAAGATTCTAGTTGGGTTATTGTTGACTACATTGAAGGAGAGAGATTCATATATGGGACACGATCAAAACTCTCCTTCCTAGATTCTAAATGTTATAGCTTGCTCTAGGAATATTTCCCATGTTTTAGGAATTTTAAGAGATGAAAGGGGCATGTGCTCGCATTTAAGGGCTTTAAGCACGTGCTTCCATCATTGTAGAAGTTTTTTAGACAAGTTTCTTTCTTGCTATCATTTTTATGCAATATTCTAACTCATATTTTTAGTCCTATGACTAAAAATAACAATTTAAATACTCTATTTCTAAGCTATAACTAGAACACCTTTATTTATTAATAAATCTTACCAATTTTTCCTTCTCAATGGTTGTCATATTGTGTGTAATTGATGATTAATGTATATTTTTGTGTTTTATGTTTAAATCCTCAAATATTAGCTAGTTAAAATGACTAAATATACTAGAAATTAACATCAATTAATAATTAAACTAACTAAATATACTACCAATTGACATAAATTAGTCAACAGTGAATAAATATGACCAAATATGACCCGTGAAATAAAAATGACTAAACATACTACCAATTGACAAAAATCGGTGAATAGTGAATATATATGACTAAACATATGACATATGAAATAAAAATGACTAAACATACTACCAATTGATAGAAATCAATGGAAAGTGAATAAATATGACTAAACATATGACCTTTGAAATAAAAAAATGACTACATATACTACGAAATTGATCAAAATGTTGATTAAAATTAATGACTAAATAGACTACCAATGGACAAAAATCAATGAATAAAAATGACTAAATAAGTGACTAGATTACAACAATCAATGACTAAATCAATGAATAAATATATTAGTGAATAAAAAATGACTAAATAAGGAACCAAATTACAACAATCAATGAGTAAATCAACGAATAAGTATACTACCAAATCGATCAATCATAACAAACAATAAATGACTAAAAATGATTGTCATCAATCTGGTCACATTATAAATGACTAGAAATAAACTACTAATGGTCACATGACCAAGTTCCATCATTTATAAACAATTTTTAGTAGTTTTTTCAAGAGTATATTGTTGTTTCTATTTAAGTGAATGTCTAATGTTTCTATTTGGCAATGATATTTTTACTATGCATCATAGTGGATTTAATTCTACATCAGAAAAAGGGAAATTTTCACTAGACTACTTTTGGCATGAGCCTATGGAACCTATCAAACTTCATGAAGATTGATTTTCTAAATAATATCAAAAATCCAAGGAAAATAAAATATTAGAACTATCCCTTTGAAATATGCCTCAATCTATGACCGAATCAACTATCCTTGACAAAACAATGATTGAACCAAAAGAACTTCTAAACATACAACAACAACCTATAGAAAAACCTCCTACGATTTCTAGCAAGAGACCATGAAATAACAAAATAAATCCTGTTGTCCCTCCTAGAGTCAAAAAATTTTACAAAGTCAAAGAGAAAGTGATTGAGCAACCTCTTGTTGTTTATTCTATTCCTCCCAAGGAAGAGAACGAACCTATGATTGAAAACCCACTCTTAAATGAAAAAAATTGGCAATAGACTAAAAAGAAATCAAAGTGCTAAAGAGTGTAGATGTAGATGTGTTATTGCTCATAGATTAAAAACTCAAGAAAAAAAGACAACAAAAAAAAATAAAAAATACAAACCTACCTAAAGCAATTCATGATGACTCTCAACCCTCACCGAAACATAAACAATAACAAATGTTGCATGAACATTTTTATTTGACCTCCTATTTTGTTTAATTTAGACAATGACATCGATATTGCAAAGATTGATTAACAAGTGCATGATGAGTTGAATACATTGTTCTCTTCTTCTATGAGCTTAGATGAAAAATATTCTAGTAAGAGTGTTGAACTTGGTGCATGTCCTAGTTTGGAAATTGATGTTGTCCCTTTGGCTAGTTGCCCGCCTTCTATTTATATTGATTGAGATTGAGAGGCAGATAACTTGGTCTAGGTTGACTTTATTGTGCCTTACTAGTCTTTCGCTTTTTCATGTTTTTATTATGTGTTTTCTTGAGAGTAATGTGATCCCCTGTAACATTTCTTTTGATGTATCCTTCTATCTTTGTTCATTCTTCTATATGTTGTAAAATTTTATCATTTTTCTTTTGTCTTGCGTTTTCCTTTTGGGGATGACACAAGGCATCGAGAGATTTAGGTCTCTTCCATGTTGAACCAAAATATTTTCCTTTATCTTTTTTCATTTGCCATGTGTTTTCCTTTTGGGGATGACACAAGGCGTCAAGACATTTAGGTCTCTTCCATGTTGACATGAAAGCCATTTTCTTTATTTTCACTCTATGTGTGTCATTTTTACAGCTCTATGAGTATTTGGGTAATGATGACAATTCCATGCTCTACGAAAAAATTGTAGAAAAGACATACTGACCCCAAATCCATAGATCCCTTATGTAATTTTGGAGGCAACCATTCTTTCCTATTTCATAATGTACCTTATTTTGGAAATGTATGATTTGGCATAGGGTTTTTTGAGGAACTATCATGTCTTATGATAAAACATTGGATACTTTAAAGTAATTGCTCACAATGATGGTGTAGCAACCACTTTAAAGTGGGGGAATACATCAATGACATCTTTTGGAAAAATCATATGGTGTGACTTTTCTCTTTACCTGTGATGTGTCCTCTTCTTGGTGGTGTCACTTGGTTTGATGTCGTCCAAGAGTGTATAGTCCATTGTCATGGCATGATATGAATGAGGCATCCCATGGGTGACGATATAACACTTTTCACTTTTCCTCTCTTGGAGACATTAGGCCAATTTTTCCTAAGAAGAATACCTTTACATGAACAAAGCAAAATCCCCTTTAACAAAATTTTACATTAAAAAATAAATTACGCAAGCATTATATTGTGGTACCTTATCAAAGTGTCCAAGAGGATAACTTCGGTAAGGTATGAGAGGCTAATATGATTCTCTCATTTTCCACTTCATTGGGAAAACTCACCCAGTGGACAAAATGAGGTTCCACTATGAAAAAATGAGCAGCATATGTTATGGACAAGCAGCCCTATTCCATATCGCGTTGGGATGATTGTGTTTGATCCTTTGCTTTTATTTTTTCGTGACCTTTGATATGGTATGATTATGTATCTTTGTTATTTCTGCATACTTAAGTGTCTTGGATGTCTACTTTAGTGTGAGTTTTACATGGGGTCATCCTCTCACTAAAGTGGGGAAAAAATGTAGTAACAGAAAAAGGAGCCTTTTTCCCTTACTTGGTTTGATAATTGACATTAAAACTGAATTAATGGTGTCTTGGAGTAGTGTTGTAATGTGTTGTACACATTAAAATCATTCTAAGACCTTTATTTGATTAAAAAATGCTTTAATTGATCCTTTGCAAAGGTGTTGTAAAGTGTTGTAACACACTTTCACACTTTTCTAGGATTTATTTACTTAATTAATCTTAATGGGCCCCTTATTAATAAAATATATTTAAATTTGTACCTTATTTAGGTGTTGTAAAGTGTTGTAAAGAACTTTCACATTTATCTAAGGTGGTCTTAATTAATTATTGGTAATTGGAGTTAATTAGCCCCTTTAATTCAAATTGAAACCTTATTTATGATACCTCCCAAAGATCTATCTTGACACCCATGATTTAAATAATATAACATTTAATTGGGAAAAATTAGGTCCTGGAAAATGGTGCTAACCCATTCACCCTAGGTGGTGAATGGGTCCTCCCTTAATAGGACCCCCCTTCACTAGTTGATTCTAAATGAGTTTTTAATGCTCTTTCCATCCCCCAAGGTTAGGTCCAAGAAAATAGAGCCAGGATGCATTCGCCCTAGGTGGTGAATGGGTCCTCCCTTAATGAGGACCTGTTTGTCAAATTTAATTCTGGCAAGAATTTAATAAAGTTTACTTCCAAAACTAGTGTCAGCCTTAATTCTTTGTGTGTGTATGTAAATAACATGAATAAGTAAATAAAACCTATACAACACACCAATGAAACATTATATCAACAAATTCAAATAATAATCAAATTAAAACAACAATTCTTCAATGGCATCTCATTGTCCTCTATCTCCAAGGATTGTTTAAGTCATTTTTCTCTTAGATTGTTTGTGCACATGACTTTCCAAATGAAAACTTGAAGAATGAGAGATGTTGGAAATGCAAGAGATGTTTTCTACATTAAATAATTGATAATCTAGTTGTAGATGATATGCAAAGATAGTAATGTTGCTATGATGCTGCTAATGAAAATGATATGATGAAAATACTATAATTAAGATGTTGCTAATGAAAATTCCATGATTAAACTACTTGATGCTAAAATGCTAATACAAAAATTCTCACTAAAATGACAATGCTAATTAAAATGTTGTAGAGTGTAATTGCTAGAAATGCTCAACTCTCTCTCTCTCTTTTGCTATAAATAAGGGCCTATTTATAGATTTTCCAAGGGGGTATGTACAAGATCATGGTGGGCCAAAAAGTGGCGATATTATGGATATATGTAGGGTATGTAGCTGACTATTTTTTTGTTACCCAAAATTGATGAAACAAATAGGGTTTTTAAATGAGATTCTCAACTTTCCACCAATATAAATTATGTTTTACTTTGAATTTAATAAATAATTATTATTCATTTTCTATTTGAATTACAGCTAAAGTTCTGATTGATAGGTTGATTGAAAAACATCTATAGCTTTCAAACGGTATCACATTTTTTGAATATGAAATATGTGTCACATTCTATTCTTCACATAATATAAGATTAAAAAAACATTGAATTTCATGAAGTTTTGACCAAGTTAAGGTGGTCAGACATATGAGTTTTTATATTTTTTAAAAGTTGTAATAAAAAATCCATAATTAATTATTTACTTGGAAAAAAATTACAAAAAAATATGCATCACATTGCGACATGAGTCCTCTACTTATATATAAAATCTTATAAAAAAATAAATATCGTTTTATTATGGTTAGGGTGGTCAAATAGACACCTACTTCTTATTTTTCCCTGAAATTTAAGTACTACTACATTGAAATTTCAAATTTTCACCAAGTAGTTTTTTTGAAAAAAAGACCTAGTTGTTTAGAAACTACATTCAATTCGCTATAGATTCTATTCTTACATATTTTTGAAATAATATAGTAACTTGTTCAAATTTTTACGTCAAGTTGCCTAACTTTGATTTTTTTGAATTTTTCACCATTTAAGGGCCTATTTTTTCCACAATGATCTTGCACATACCCAAGGAATGAGCTTAGGTGGCAAGAATCAATGATCTAGATTCAATTTGGAGAATGGATGGTTGAAGACGAAGAGGTTAGAGAGAAAAGGGGAGTGTGTTCCCTTCACAAGAATAAACTACACAGTGTGAAGAGGAATAAAATGGAGATGAAGGCCAAGTGTCCCCAATTAGTTAGAATTTGTTGATGATAAATGCCAAATTAAATATTAGAAATATTTAATTTCTTGAGACGCATGACGAGGTGGAAGGTGGGAAGAAGTTAGTATACATGTGCTTAAATTTGAATTTAAAATTAAAATTTAGTGAGAGGAGGTCAATTAAATAAAAATAACTAATTAAATTTGTTCATTTAATTAAGATATGAAGAAAAAGATTTAGGATAGAAAGAATTAGAGAAAAATGAACTATATAAATAATTTTTTCAATTTATTTATAAGTAGAAGAATTAAAGATTATTAATAACTTATATTTAATTAATTCTCCAGTCCAAATTTAAATGTATACATATTTCCCCTCTTTGAAGTGATGTGTTTGCAACATGTTGCTTCAAACAAAAAATTGTTAAAGTGTTGATAAAAAAAATTTGATATGCCCCAAATGCTAATTTTCAAGTGATCATGTGTGTATGCTCCTTTGGGAGATAAATCAATTTTTTTTTTGAATTTTTAGGATTTTTGAACTTTTTATGATTTTTATGATTTTATGAGGATTTTCAAATTTTTAGGATTTTGCGATGATTTATCTCCCGATAAAGAATATTGACCCTACCAATTGATTAATTAATGCCCTTTTGAAAATAAAAAATATTCCCAATGAAATACCCTCCATTTACCCCTTTAAAAGGTAAAAAGGTGAAAAAGGATTTCATTTCAATTCATTTGTAATTGAGTGATTGAGCCAATTGAGTGATTTAGCAAAATGGTGATGCCATATTGTACCCATCGATTAGAGTGAGTTCAATGACACCACCACCCTGCCACGTATGGACCTCTAGTATGTACCTCAAGAAACTACCTTTTTTTGAAGTTTGAATTTATTTTCACATGTTTTTATAGTTTTTTAAAATATGTGGTAGTGCGTTTTAGCAGATTTATGCCTTGATAAAGCGCATCGATTGAATGTTTTAGAGCATTTAGGTTTTTAGAGCATTAATGTTTCCAAGTAGCACATATGTTGTTTGTTTTAGTGCATTTAGGATTTTAGTGCATAGATGACCTGTTTTGGCGCATTGATGGATGTTTATAGCACATCCATTGTTCCAACACATGGATGCTTTGTTTAAATGCACATCTATTTTTGTAGCACATCCATTGTTCTAGCACATAAATGCTCTATTTTTGTGCATTGACACCAAAAATGATGAAATGTTGATTTTTATCCTTACTTTTGATGTTTGATAATTGCGTCAACCGTTTCTTTGGTGATGTTTGATAGGATAGATGATGAATGACCTCATGATGGATGAGATTCAATGATAGGATAGATGATGATTGACCTCATGATGGATGAGAGTCAATGATAGACACTCCACGAGATTTGATCAAAATATCATTAGAGTTGATTAGATTGATTGATAGGTTGATTGATAAAATTTTGATTTGCGATATGTCATGATGATAGGAGAACTTAAGAGTTCTTCAGTCTCTGGAGTGCTACTCAAATACTTGGGATATGATTCTACATCTTGTGCAGGTGGATTTGGATGTCATTAAGTAATGTGATTTATCTTCTTTGCTTGATATGCCCTAGTATAGGATAAATAGGAGACTATTGACTACATTAGGTGAGAGGTGGCATAACAAACACAACATGTTCCATCTAGCTACTGGTGAGATGATGATTACCCAAGAGGATGTGTATCAGATATTGACGATTCTTGTGTTTAGAGAGTTAGTCATATATGATCACACAAAGCAGGGAGGTACCGAGGCACTAAGGAGGTTTTTTTATGATGATTGGATTAGCAGTTACAAGATCTTGTGGTAGGATATGGTTGATTCTTATGAGCAATTATCATTTGTTCTAGTTGGGATTTTTGGAGGTTATATCCTAACTGTAGGTTGAAGGGACTATCCATTAGTTGGGGTAGGATACTAGAGAGGAGATCACTCAGGGGATCCAATATGCATGGGGTTCCTGTATCTTAGCTCATTTATATCATGATCTACATCGGGTGGTGTATCTTGGAGCTGTGATTTTATCATCTAGAGTGACATTGCTTCAGATTTGGGCTTGGGAGCATATAGATGTTAGTCGTCCTTTAGCGAAGAGAGATCATCTATTTGGTAGGCTATATGTCTTCAGGTACATAGGTATTCTTGTCTAACACAAGCTAGGAAAATTGGACTATTGGCAGTGAGTGCTTGATGATTTGGAGACTGTCATATGGAAACCGTACTTAGATTGTGAGAAGTGGCCTAAGGATTATCTTGAAATTCCATATGTTTGCACTTTGAGATATTTGATTGGATAGACATAATTTATTGTTGAGAGATTCATGCTCATGATGGTGCTTTGTCAGTTTGGCCAAGTTCAGGGGATTCCCTAGGGAGTTGCATTGTATGCTGAGAGATAGAAGGATATTCTAGAGTGGGGACCCACCATATCTTATTATACAACTTGTGAGGAGTATTTTTAATTGTAACACAGGTATGGGATTATTGTCTGAGATCACGGATGGTGTGATGATAGATGAGTATGCTAATCATTTTTTCACACATGTCATACCAAGGATATCTAATCCTAATGAGCCATTACCATAATTGGATGATGATGAGAGAGAACCATATCAAACACTAAGACAAAGGATGGATGGGGGGGATGGTGATGATGAGGAGGGAGATAATGGAGATGTAGATGGTAGACAAATATTGGAGTTTAGAGTACCCTAGAGGAGAAGATCTATGGTTCCCTTGGGACAACAGTAGGCAGGATCATCCCAGGTTCAAATTTGTGTGCCTTCCCATCAACAACAGGCATGTATAGATGCCTTACAATTATAGGTGGAGGGATTCTAGGTAAAACTAGCACATGCATAAGAGTAGATTGTCTCCTTGACAACAGAGAGGGATGCTACGAGACATATATATAATCATGTAGAGGACCCAACCAAGAGATTATAGATTGTTTCTGAGGGGACTACTGCAAGGGATATGCTCAAAGAGGTTCAAAATTTAGCCCAAGAGACAAAGTACTATAGATCATTGTATTTTCAAGTGGTTCTTGCAAAGTAGCATGCCCCTAGTTATGTGTAGCCTATCAGTGGTAGGTTAGGTCAAAGTCAATCATGAAATCTTATGAGCAAGGGCCACTTCCTAGAGATCCAGGTGCAGGTCCATCTGGTGGTGCAACATCAAGCACAACGAGGCCTATAACATCTAGGAGGAGCAACATATAGCTTTTGTGCTCACATTTTATTTACTAAGACTTGATGTATTCACTTATTTAGTCAGGGACTTTATGATTTCTTGCTATTTTTTTGATATATCTCTCCATATTATGTGATATCATTGGACACTTGACATTAATTATTTTGAGATTATATGAGATGCAATGGAGACTATTGATATATATGTTGTCTACATTATTTTATGATGAATTCTTATGATGAATGCATTTGATTTCTACTCTATATGCTATGTGATGTTTATATGATTATGCCATGGTTGTGTATGGATGCAATAATGAAATGATGATGCATGGATTATAATTCTATATAGCTTTATGGACGATACTTTATGATATATGAGATGGATTTGATCATGCAGATAAGATGTGATGCATCTTTTTTTTTGTATTTTCCTAATGAAAATACATGATCTAATGCATGTATGGATGACCTATGATAGTACTTTCTAATGCATGTATGATATGATAATGATTATGCAACTACATGTGAATGATATTTTTTGTTTATGTCAAATCTACTCAATCCTTTAATGAGAGAGATAAAATCATTTTGAAATTTGCTAGCCTTGGAAAACCTCAAATGTACATGCAAAAACTAATATGGATGTAGTCTATCTTAACCATGCAAATCTAAATATGTGATGTTGTCATCTTGTTAGCCGATTTGTTGTGCTTGTTATCATCATTGAGCTTTTGATATGTTGAAAGTTAGTACAAAAACTAATGGTATAATTAAACCATGATGTCCAAAGTACCACTTCCATGGATTTTTGATATTGCAAGGTAATACAAGGATCTAGGTATAATTGAACTGAGATTCCCTGAGTATTGCATGCGTAAAATAGACAAGAGTTAATATTTTTCCTATGAAAATCTAAAATGTCACCAATGATACTTTGTAGATCACATTTCGTGACAAATTTAAACATAGTAGTAATGATCAACTCATAGGAAGAAGACAAAGAAAAATATCATACTCCACTGTAGCTTCTCTAGTCCATGAAATCCTTGAGTTGCTCCAGAGAAATGATAACAAAAATCAAGATACAATAGTTGAATATTTATGTTTAAGTGATTAAACCATGATTCAAAAGAATATCATCCAGTGAGATTTGGTTTACTGATCTTGCTGTTGATTTGGATGGTTGGTTTCCTAAAAAAAATGTAATTGATGCTCAATGTTGAGTTTTGTTATGATCGTTATGTTTGATATGTTGTCTTACTATTGATTGTTTGTTACAGTTTTAAGCTCAAAGTAGATTTCCCCCATTGAGTTCATTATTTTTCCCCCAGTGAGAAACCAACTACTTATTGAGAAAGCATACAATGATCGCCAAGCTAGGGTGAGACATGATTACAATGCCTTGATATATGTACATGAGGTTTTATGATGGACAAGCATAATGATGGTGAAAATCGGATGAACGACACATGTTCCAATAGATGGAAAAGATAATAGATTACAAATAGCGCATGTTGTTAGGTTTTCACTAGTTTTTATTGCACTTTTCTTTTGTTTTTAATAAGAACATGAAAACTAATTTATATTGATCATAATAAGAATATTACAATGACTGAGCTTTAGCTCATACATTGACACAACTTAACCTTAGAGCTAATAGCTCTGCAGAGTTGGACTCATCTAGAGTTTTATTACACCTTTTTTGATTTTATGATTGTTTATTATTTTTTCCATTTTTTACTTCTTTTTGTATTTTTTACTTTTTTTGGATTTTTCTAGTTTTTTTCTTTTTTGGAGTTTTTTGCATTTTTAATTTTTTTTTGGATTTTTCTACTTTTTAAAATGTGTGCTAGATGAGTTATGTATAAAACTTCTTGAGATGAATGTTGTTGAAAGGTTCTTCAAATAGGTCCCCTTCAGGTGTAGATAACTGATATGCACCAAATCCATATACTAATACAATGACAAAAGGACTTAGCCAATTAGGTTCAAATTTTCCCTTATTTTCTTGATCTTGTTGGTTGTGAGGATTCTCTTTTAGTACCAAGTTGCCAACCTAAAATGTTCTTGATCTTACCTTGTGGTTATAGCTCCTTGACATTCTTTATTGATAAGATTTTAGATGATCAACAATATGTTGATGGCATAATTCATCTAACAATTCCAACTCTTGTAGTTTGAATACTCGATAGTCTTCCTTTGAAATGATTCCTTTCAATGATACCCAGTGTGAAGGTAACTTAACCTTAATTAGTAAGATGGCTTATGATCCATACACAAGGGAATATGGTGTGCCTCCTCTAGGGGTGCAGATGCTAGTATGGTATGCCCACAAGGCAGTTTTTAGTTGAACATGCAAGTCATGTCCAACATCATTGACAGTTTTCTTCAATATTTTCAAAATGGTCTTATTTGAGGCTTCTGCTTGGCCATTCCCTTGAGGGTAATAGGGTGCAAAAAATTGGTGTTGGATATGGCAATTTTCACAAAGATCTTATACATATTAGTTTTTGAAGGGTCTACCATTGTCAGTGACAATGGAGCTAGGGATGCGATACTGATAGACAATGTAGTTCAGGATGAAGGAGGCGATTTATTTACCAGTGATCATGGTTAATGGAACAACTTCAATCCACTTTGTGAAATACTCGGTGGTTGTGATTATGAATTTATGTACACTAGAGGAAGATGGATTAATTTTACCCACAAGGTGAAGTCCCCATTGACAAAAATGCCAGTATGTGAATGGTTGTAGCTCTTGCGCCGATACATGTATGAGATTTCCATGGACTTAACACTTCTTGCACTTAACAAATTGAAAAGATTATTTTTCCATGTTTGGCCAATAATATCCCAAAAATAGGAGTTTCTTAGCTAGAGTAAGAACACTTGAATGAGTACCAAAAATACCTTCATAAAATTCTCATAAGGTGGCTTCAAATTCATCACATTCAAGAAATCAGAGGAGAGTACCATTGAGACCTCGCCAATAAAGGGTATCAGCTATTAGGGTGTATCAAGTTGCTTGATGGATAAAGTTACATTTTTGGTTTCACGATAGATTAGGTGGAAGGTTATTGTATCTCAAATAGGCATAAATCTTCCCATAGACTGAAGAATCAACATCAACTATATGGCATGAGACTTGAGATTCAATATTTTCATATGCACAAGTAAACAATTGTTCCACCATGAATTTATAATGACTCCATTTTTCTTGTATTTGTAAAAGAGAAGCGATGGTTGCCATGGAATCTACAACTTTGTTGTCTACTCTTGGAATTTGAACAAACTTGATCTCAACAAAGTATTTCTTGAAGTAATCTAGCATTTTCTTCTATGGAATAAGCTTGTTATCTTTTGTTTGATAGTCATCATTAACCTAATTAATGACTAATTGGGTGTCTCCATAAACATGTAATTATGTGATTTTCCATTCCACTGCCACCTTGATATAGATGATTAGTGCTTCATATTAAACCATGTTATTTGTGCAAGGGAACATCAACCTACAATATTTTGGGATAGTATGTCCTTGAGGAGTAGCAAATAGGATTCCAACACCCAATCCATGTTGAGTGTAAGACTTATAAAAGTATAATATCCAATGTTGTGTTCTCATTGTGAGGACATATGCATAGATGGAAATTCAATGTGCATAGAATGGTCATCTTACAATGATGCTTCAGCTAACTAATTTATGCTATTACTTGTCCCTTGATTGCTCTTCTATCTGCACATTGCTAATCTTCCTATTTGAGTGGTTTACTGAGTAGATATTTTAATGGATCTATATTGGCTATTAGTTTGATAGTATGTGTTAACATATAGTGTCACAATTGTTGAGTAGCAAACACCACTACCAAAAAGCTTTTTCAATGACTGTATAGTTAAGCTCATAGCCACTCAGTGTTCTACTAATGTAGTAGATGACCATTTCTTTTCTTGTAGATTCTTCTTGTGCTAGCAGAGCTCCCAAAGATACCTCAGTAGTTTCTATGTGAAGTAGAAGTGGTTTTCCCTCTATTGGTGGTACCAATATAGGTGGATTCATCAGATATTGTTTCAATTGATTAAAGGAAGCTTCACATCTTTCATCCTATCTAAGAGAAACATTCTTGTGTAACAAATGAGTAAAAGGATGACTTCTTCCAATTGCATGATGAATCTTTTGATGGATTGGAATATTCCTTGTAGAGATCTTAGTTGGCTAATATTCTTAGGAGGTAGCTTTTCCATGATTTCTTGAAATTTTATTGGATCTACTTTGATGCCTTTAGCCGAGACTATGTATCCTAACAACTTTGTTGATGTTACTCTAAATACACACTTCTTTGGATTTAAACACACATTGAACTTTTCCAATCAATTAGTATTTTATCCAAGATTTCTAAAAGTTCTTCCTTGGTAAATTATTTTTCTAGCAATTCATCCACATAGTCCTCCATGAATGTGTGCATCATGTCATGAAAGATTGTCATCATTGCACACTGACATGTGGCTCTTGCATTCTTTAATCCAAAAGGCATGACATTCCAATGTTCAAGTTGTACACCATAGGCATATGAAAGCTATTTTTTTATCTTCTAGTGCAATATTGATCTGATTATAGACTAATAAAACCATCCATGAGTGATAGCATAACAAGTCATATTGTTAAATGCACAATCATGTCTATATTAGGCTAAGGAGAGTCATGCTTTGGACAAGCCTTGTTAAGATCCCTAAAATATGTGCATATTCTAATGTTGTTTACTAGTTTGGAGATTGGTACAATGTTTGAAATCTATTTTGCATAGTCAATTGGTTGGATGAACCCTGCATCTAATAGTTTTTTTAATTCTTCTTTCACTAGTAGGGCGATGTGTGGATGCATTGTTCTCAATTTCTACTTTATTGGCTTCACTTTAGGTGCTATGGATAAATGATGCATTATTAGATCTAGATCTATTTATGGAATGTCAGCACAGGACCAAGAAAAAAATATTTTTCTTTCTTCAAAGAATTTGGTGAGATTTGGCTTTTCTTGCTATGCCATTGATGCTACTAGGTGTATGGTCTTTTCTATTTCTGCAGTACTGATTTTTAGGGATTGTGTAGGATCAACCAATACTAAAGATCTTTCTTGATAATGCTCAGGAAGAGTTTAAAATCTCTCATCCTTTAGTGCCTTAGAGAGGTTTTCAACATGAGATCCACTCTTTCTTTTTACTTTTTCATGATCTAATACTGCCATTGCATGGTTTTCACTATTAGATTGATTTTTTGTATTCTTTATTTTGCAGCTAAGAGATTTGGTACTCCATTGGTTTAAAACTTTGTTATGAAATTCATTGGTGGAACTTGTTTCTAGATTTTTAGAATAAAGAAAATCAACAATGGCATTATCATCTGAAAAGGTAGGGATATCAAGAGGCTCGGTTTGTTCCTAATCAATGAGTTTAGGATGTATGAAAGGCAAGGAATCATCAGATTGGTCAAGATCAAAGGTAGTGAGGGTCATGATGGAAATTTTTTTGAGATGTTCACTAGCAATGTCAAGGTCTATAATGTTACTCCCTTCTGAATGATCTATCTTGCTCGATGTTTGATCGTCCTCACTAGAGTCATCGATATGTAGTGATCCAAATTCAAATGGTTTGGACCCTGATCTTTGTCCCTCCATATCTATGGGTGAATACGTCTTCATCACATCAATTTTTTTTCCTTCACAAGACTTGTGAGAAAGTGAATCCCATTCATATTCATTTGATTCTATTTCAGAACTAGCTTGTAGTTGGAGGATTTGTTCACAAATCTTCTAAGTAGATTGTTCTTTTGTCTCTTATTTGTATCCTAATCTTGTCTTGTCTTTTGCAATGATTGAGATGGGATGAATTGGTTCCACAATAGCTTCCTTTCATTTTCCAATAGGACCTTTTCCTTCATATCCAATATTTTCTAAGATTTTGAACCCTTTACCATATTGCTCTATTGGTATATTGTAAGTTGGTGTTGCAAATTCTTCTTCATATTTGTAAAGCCACTTTAGAATGTCTTTGTCCTCAGATTCATCAACTAGATTACTGATTTTACAAATTTACCATCAAAGATTGTGATGGGTTATGAAGATTGTTTTCTAGATGTTGATTGTTGTCCATATGATTTTGGAGAAGGTAGTAGCTGTGAGAGACATAAGTACTACTCAAAATAATACACACCCATTCCTTTATCTTTCAACTAAATATTTTTCTCAAACTATTTTGACAAAGAATTGAGTGGGCTTTCATTACTTGAGGAAATAGAATCACCAATGCCTTTATCTTTTAATTGAACCTTTTTCTCAAACTATTTTCACAGAGAATTGAGTTGGATTTCATTATTTGAGGAAATAGAAGTGAGAGATTCTCTTTTGTGTGGTACAAAAACATATTGGACTTTCTTGAGAGTGTTGCAGTATTGGGGATTAATAGAATCTACTAAAATTGTGATCTCTTGTCAATTGTAAGGGAATTTTAGGCATTGATGGTATGTTGATGGTACTGCTTGCATTTATCGATCCAAGGTTGACCCAAGAGTATGTTGTAGGTCAAATCCTTGTCTAAAACTTGGAAGAGTATATGCTTTTGAACTAGTCCAACTTGAATTGGCAATACTATCAATCCTTGAGAGGATCTTTCTTCATCATCATAAGCTTTTATGGTGATCTTTTTTTTTTGAATTTATTGCATTTTTTGAAAATCCCAATGCATGGATAAGCTTTAAGGTGCATATATTTAGACCAGATCCTCAATCTATTAAAACATGTTTGACTTGATGTTTATGGATTAAAACCTCAATACGGAGTGGAGAGTTGTGTGGATCAGTGAGGGATGCATCATCATTTTCTGAGAATGATAAACAATGAGGTGTAGTCAAATGTCCCACCCTGGCTTGGAATTGACAAAATTCCAAATTGGTTGGTACTGTGTTGTCCAATAAAGCTTTTTCCATAATATCCTTATGGGCTAGTGAAATTTTAAGAAGTTCCAATATAGATATCTATGCTGGAATCTTTTGTAATTAATCTACTATATTGTATTGTTTCAAAGGAGTAGAAGGTGTTTTAGATGTACTTCCTTTCGATACAAACTTGGACTACCCTCTTGTGGTCACATTTATCAGTAGATTATCTTGTTTATACTTGATTTTGATGACATTGATTTTATTATCAACTATAGAAATGTGAAGGATTGTAGCATCATAGACATAATTCACATTCTTCCCTTTGTTGCTTTATTGAAGAGGATTATACTTTTTCATAGTTGGGTATAGGGTTTTTAAATGCTCCATGATCATCATTTTTTTTAATGTCCTTATATCGATATGTTACCTCTATCTATCAACTATTACACCAAATGTTTTTAAGGAACAAACAAGTTTTGAAGGGACCCTGAAACCCGTAATAGTAAACAAGAGAAAGATACAACATTAAAAAGACCTAGACAAAAAATAAAAAACTACCATCAAATATGAAAACAAGGAACAACCTAGGGCACCAAAGCAAAAAGCCAACAAAGAACCACCAAAAGTCTAGCCACTAGGCCAAATTCCTAATGATCTTCGCTGCCTCTTGCTCAAGTTTATTCATGTTTAAAGCATCTTTCTTGATCTACTGAATATTCACAAGAGTCTAGTTAGCCTTCCTCTTTAGGTTCATTATGGTTCTACTACTCAACCCCCCACCTTCCACCTAGCTTTCCTCTTTCTCAACATCCACATACACCACCATTTTGACCTGATAGGCATTTTCAAAATTTTCAACCATCGTACTCATGATCTTTTCCATTTATTTTAAAATTTTGTGGCTCATCTCCAACACCTTATGGATAGAATATTTTATGTTCCTCGTCTTTTCCTCCATATCAGGAAGCTTGCCATAATGGTTACTCTTAAAATGTTGCAATTCTCAACTATTTTCTTAAGGTACTCCACCATATATTTATTTTCTTCTATGGTCCATAATCAGTGGCCTTATCACTTTCTCTATTATTATTGTCATTCTTATTAGCCTTTTCCATTTTATTGTTCATAGCCCTCTGATTTAGCTTACATTCCTTAATCTCAAAAAAACCCATCTGATTAACTAGAAGAAATCCATAGACCCATTACAAGCAATAGCAAGAATTTTAGTAGGAAATTCACATTTAGCTTTAAAGTAATGGTCCTTCGCCTTGAGATCACTAGGATAGTGAGGCCTATCCTCTCTGTCAGTGGTAAGGTAACTAGAATAATCAGATGAAGGGGTCATTTGTGAATCCTCATCATTAGCATCATAAGGGGGATCATCTAAGACCTTTCTTTTACCCTTCTTCTAGGGAGAGACACTAGAATTACCTTTCCCCTTAATTGCAACCCTTCCCCTAGAAGAAGGGGTCTAGTGGGACAAAGCCAACATAGCTTTAAAATGATCATAGATTAAAACAAGTAGACCCTCATGGAGGATGGAATGCCTAATTGGCTTCTGGCTATAGTTCTTCAGACTAGAATTTAGAGAAGAAGCAAGATAGAAAGGGAAATAAACCCTAAGCTCATGCTCGAAATGGTTGAGGAGCACAAAGTGGTACCAAAAAAACCCTAGTGTAAATACCGTCTAGGGTAATGTACTCCATAAAAACATTCAACACCTTCCTCCAAAGCAATACAATCATCACATAATCATAATACCTTTTGGTAGTCCTTTGCAGGTCCTTTTCCTTCTCATTCTTTGGAAATTTCTACCTAGCCTAGTCAGAAAGCTTCTTATCCCTATAAAACTTAATCCCCTCAATGAGTCTTGCACCAAATGTTTTAATTGCATATAATCATTTGTTTTATGACCTTTTCTTCTATTCAAGTCACAATAATGTACGTCATTCCACCATGATGGTTTGACTCTTGGTTCAAAATCTTGTGTATCCAGTAATGTTATGATTTTGAGTGCAAGAATCTCTTTTAACATTGATTCAAGTGATTGCCCCAAAGGTGTAAATTTTCTTCAATGTGGTGGTGGAGTTGGTTTAGATTCACTATTGTTTTGATTTTTTTTGGGTGTAGTACCTAATAAATTGAAGATGGATTTTATGTTATATGTGTCAACTACATCATTACCAACATTCTCATTTCTTGTTTAGAATTTGGATTTTTCATTGTTGTTATCATGGTTAGAAGAGTTAGCATATTTTATTCCTTCCTTAGAGATTTTCAATACTCCTCTTTTAACCAAGGCTTCCTCAATCTTAAGTCCATTTTCAATCAACTGTTCAAAATTGGGTGGACATTACAATTGGAGTTTATAACTCATCTCACTGTTGAGATTATCAATGAAGATATCCATATTTTCTTTTTTAGGTATAGGATGAGTGTATCTAGAAAATAATCATCTCCATCTTTGTAAGAATGTAAGAAATGACTCACCATTTTTCTGTTTTGTGTTATAGAGATCTTTCATGGTTATTTTATGTTGAATTTTGTATGAATATTGCGGGATAAATTTATTTACCAACTCCTCAAATGATCTAATACCTGGTGGGAGTTTTGAAAACCATTCCATGCATTGACCACCCAAACTTCATGGAAATAATTTCATTAGATAAGTTTCTTCATGTGCAAATTCTAGACTCATGGTGCAAAATTCTCTTACATGATTTTGAGGGTCAATTTTCCATTGTATTTGTCATATCTTGGAAATTCACAATTTGGTGAAAAAGGTATCATGTTCATATTTCTATCAAATGGATAAGGAAAAATGTCTTGCAACAAATATATATTTATTGTTCCCCTTTACATGTCTAGGATTTGTTGTTGAAGATTTTTCATTTGGTGAGTTAAAGCATTCAATGGATGTGTGATTCATGAGTCAACTTCTATTTTCTTGGAAGCTCTCTTCAATTGGTTGACATCAAAATAATTGGGTAATTTTACACCTTGATTTTCCAGCATCATAAAGTATTTCTGTCCATCCTTTTCTAGAATTTTTTCCATGAACTTGTGAAATTTAGGGTCTTTTTGAGCTTGTTGAATGTCCTCATTAGTTATCTCATCTAATTCAGGTTGATGAAATCTATGAAAAGAATTTTCTTCTCCTTCTTCCATGATGGTTTGGGTTTCTATTTCTTTTTCTCTAAGTTTTTGTTTTTGAGCTCTTGTTAAAATGGTCATGCAAGTGATAGAGTTTTTCTATACTTTGATCTTTGTTTTGGGAGTGTCAATGAAATACCTAAGTCAAATAGGATGATAGATCCTATTGATAATACTAGGATAAATCTAATATACATCATTTGTTTCATGATAAAGGATGATAGATCCTTATAGTGAAAATAAGCTAACAATCAGAGATGAGATTGGTGATTGGGCACTTTAAGTTGTTTGATCTAAGTTTAGTTAAAGGGATTACACTTGAAAAAGCCAAATTCTTCAAGTTTAAACCAATGCTTTAATGAGGAATGATCTTTGCTCTGAAAAGGGTCCCTAAATATGATTCTAGTTGTTGGACAAAAGTTCAATTTATCTCACTATTTGAGTATTAAGTGAGTGTCCTAAAACAGGTTGTATATGTGTTGAAAGATGGGATAAATGTGCTAAAATAGACCCTATATGCACTAGACTGGCAGTTGAATGCACTAGAAAAAAGAACTTATGCATTGAAAGATGTGGTAAATGTGCCAGAATAGACCCTATATGCACTAAAAGATGTGGTGAATACACTATAACAAACCATATATGTGCAAGACTAAGAACTCCATGCATTGAAACAAGAAATTTATGTGCTAAACTTGAAATGTCACCGTTTTGAAAGTTTTCCTAGTTTTCTCATTTTTGAATCAACAAATTGAGTGTTTTTGATGAATGATCTTCTAAATAATGATTTCAAACATAGAAGCAAGTAGTAAAATGATTTTTTCATCGTATGATCTAAACATCAAGTGTATGTTCTAGGATGTAGTCTGATCCCTTTGATTTCCACTGGTATTGAAAAATAGAAAACAAATTAGTCAAACTCTTCTAATTTCAAGGGTCATTAATAACATCACAACCCATAGCTTGGAACTATGTCAGCTCACACAACCCTATCACCCCTAGAGGGAACCTATATTTTTTCCTTTTACAGGTCTTAAACAAAGTTGATTCCTCCACTTTTGGTTAGAAATCCCTAGTAGTTATATGGCAAGTATCTTGGGGGCAGATTAATCCCTCCCCTTGCACTGTGAATATTATAATGTTTGGAAATTGACTTAGTTTGGCTACTACACTTAAAGTTATTAGTAAGGTTTTATGTTCGGTGCAGCAAATGATAAACTCCCTCAGGAGGCCTTCCAACCTTTAGAACAAAGACTTATGTATCTCAAGGATACTGGGGGAGGGCTATCAATGCACACTATCATTGAATGTGATTTTCATCACAATTCACATTTGATTATAGTGGGTTGGAATTCTTTGCTTTAGTTGTTCCCACGTAAGTCATTCCCTTCTTTCAAAGTGGGGAGGTAGGCTTGCTAAAGGTGCTATTGCACTAAAATGAAAGAGTGAGTCTAGTGTCTTTATCACCTAGTAAAGGGGAGAGCATAGGCCTATCACTTTGCAAACACAACATACATGGTGTTCTTTAACCTTGTAACTAAACTAGATGAATAATTTAATCAAAGGAAAATAAGTTCAACCCCTACAAACATCATTAGTAGTCTCAGATATTTCTTTGACAACATATAGAGCACCTGCAAAATAGAAAGATATAGATCAGTGCCCCAAAATTTTAAATTTCTACAAATAAAGATGTATGTGCTAAAACAAAGATCACATGCGCTAAAATATTTAGTATATGTGCTATTAAACACACTCAATTCTCTATTCTAGAAAATAGAAAAGGGAAATAAAATCTTGTATATGCACTGGAAGAGGAGGTGGATGTGCTAGTTTGGGTTGTGAATGCGCTATAACTAGGCTTGGATGGGCTGAAAGTCACCATCTGCATGCTAAAATAGGTCATAGATGTGCTACATCAAAATTCACGAACGAACCTATTGCTGAAAACTTGTAAAAAAATATTAAAAACGAGGATAGGCCCCATAGTGGGCACCAATTTATGCATGTATGTAAATAACGTGAGTAAGAAAATAAAACCTATACAACTCACCAATGAAACATTATATCAAGGATTTCAAATAATAATCAAATTAAAACAACAATTCCTCAATGGCATCTCATTATCCTCTATCTCCAAGGATTCTTTAAGTCATTTTTCTCCCAAATTTTTTGTGCACATGACTTTCCAAATGACAACCTAAAGAATGAGAGATGATGAAAATGCAAGAGATGTTTCCTACATTACATGATTGATAAATTAGCTATAGATGACATGCAAAGATAATAATGTTGTTGTGATGCTACTAATGAAAATAATATGATGAAAATATTGTAATTAAGATGTTTCTAATGAAAATTCCATGATTAAACTACTTGATGCTAAATTGCTAATACTAAAATGCTCACTAAATTGATAATGCTAATTAAAATTTTGTAGAGTGTAATTGCTACAAATGCTCAACTCTCTCTCTCTCTTTTGTTGTAAATGAGGGCCTATTTATAGATTTTCCAAGGCATGAACTTAGGTGGTAGGAATCAATGCTCTGGATTTGATCTAGAAAATGGACGGTTGAAGATGAAGAGGTTAGAGAGAAAAGGTGACTGTGTTCCCTTCATAAGAACAAACTACCAAGTGTGAAGAGTAATAAAATGGAGATGAAGGAAAAGTGTCCCCAATTAGTTAGAATTTGTTGATGATAAATGCCAAATTAAATATTATAAATATTTAATTTCTTGAGACACATGATGAGGTGGAAGGTGGGAAGAAGTTAGTAGACATGTGATTAAATTCGAATTTAAAATGCAAATTTAGTGAGAGGAGGTTAATTAAATAAAACAAACTAATAAAATTTGTTCATTTAATTAAGATACGAAGAAAATGATTTAGGGTAGAAAGAATCAAAGAAAAATGAACTATATATATAAATTTTTCAATTTATTTATAAGTAGAATAATTAAAGAATGTTAATTAAATAACTTGTATTTAATTAATTCTCTAGACCAAATTTGAGTGTATACAGCTTGCATTTCAGGGTTAATCTCCTAATTTAGTATAAATAAGGGGTTAATTCACATTGTTTCTCCTAGAAATTTTATTAGACATCCTACTAACTTCAAGAGAGAAGTATAGAGCATTACAAGAGCATTCAAAAGGAATTTCAATGCATATTTCAAGAGTTTATTGTAGTAATTCAAAATCATATCATCATGAAAATGATTTAATGTATTCATGTATGTCAAGTTGAGCTAAGAAATTGAGTGTAGAATTGAAGATCTACTTGCAAACATTGTTCATACCCTATTCAAGGATCAAGATCATTCATGGCCACTACATGTTAGATTAGATATTTGGACAATACAATACTATATAAGAGTGAATTTGCAACCCATGTGCAAATCCCCTTTTTTCCTTTATCCACCTTAGAAAACCAAGTTTGGAGGCTTAATTCCACCTAAGCCTGCTACTTGCATCACACTTGGCACTTGTTTTGATTGTCGATGGAAGCATTTTTGTCAAGGATGCCTGTGTGGTAGGCAAACATCTGTGTAGTGTGCTTATGTCCCTGGAAAATTCTTGTAGTTGAACTTGCAAAGGAATTACACTTCTCATTGGGAGTCAAGTTGTAACACCCCCTTTGACTGACAAACTTGAATATGGTCATTTTTCTCCATCCCTCCTTCAAATTCACTCCTTGAACAAGCATTTCAGCTTCTTCACTTCATTCAAAAGCTTCAACACACTCTTTGGAATCCACTCCAAGCATTCTAGTAGCATTCTTGCATCTCATTGCAGCCAAAGCAACACTCCATCACTTCAGTAGAGAAAGTTTCAGACCACACCATTGTAGTAGAGGCTTGAGTACTCTCATATTCTCCCCCAAGAAGCCTTGAGTGCTCTTGGTGGAGGTGGTAAGCTTCTATCTCCTCTCCTCTATCACTTGGTTGAGTTAGCACTTTACTATTTTGTAGTGCTTTAGTGCTCTTTACTATATTGTTTTCTTTATCTCATTCTCTTTGTTGTTCATGGAGGTGGAAACACCTAAATGGGGGTTTGATTGAGGTAGGCCCCTATATAGCTACCCAACATTTCTTCCCTTTTTGTGTGTAGGAGTATGTGATTTCGAGGAGCCAGCTAGAAAATAGATTCTTCTACGAAATCATCTTTGTGACCTTGGCTTTGGTATATTTACTTTATCACCTTCCATTGTACTTTTCATATTTTATAGTGTTGTTTTTTTGTTTTAGAAGTCACTAGCTAGGTTGCTAGCCTATTTTCTGATAAGTTCACACTATACTTTTGGGCCTTTGGTTGTATAGATGCCAGCGTATTGTGTTGTTCGTCCTCGGGTAGAGAGCTTTGCGAGATGTTGTGTTGAGCTAAAAAACTAGCTCACCTAGCCCTGTCTTATAGTTCAAGTCTCTAGAGTGACTAAGAGGTCTCACAATACTCATTACTCTGGCCTTGAATTTCCTAACACTACACTTATTTGAGAAATTTAGGGTAGCCTCTCATGTCTTGGTCCTCCGTGACCTAGGGTCTTGCATGTGACGGTCCCCCTCTCTTACATTTTTGGTGAACTTGACATGAACCATTTTGGTTTCATTCTTATGATCCTAAAAGTTCTTTTCCTCATACTCTAGGAGTGGTTTAGGTGTGAGTGTTGTAAGCTTATGGCCTTACAATCCAATGTATGAATCCTAGTTGGAGTAGTTGGAAGGCTCCAAGGTATTGCACAATGAAACCTTAATTGGGCCACTATTTTATCCTCAACCTTTAGGGACTCTATGGAATTGTTGTCTAGTGTGCTTAATGGCCTCCTTGCATCAACCTATGCCCTCTGCATAACCTGTGGAATGTGGTGCTGTATAACTTTCACTTTAGAGGACATACTGATGGGTTTTAACAAGGAACCATATCCTCTTTACATCCGTACATAGATTAATGGGAATATTGTAGCAAGTGTTCTCGTTAATTTGATGTCACAAGTAAACATAATAACAAAGGAAATTATGTTGATTAAATTCCTACACAAGGATGGGTACGATGCACCTATGAGTACTATCCACACACATGACAGGCTTTATGTGCCGCCTTTGGAAAGTATTGTCTTGTTGGTCTTATTTGGACCTAAATCAATGAAACTCTTGTTTTACATCATCCATGGTTATGAACTCTTTAGGGTAAAGTTGGGTATCCCTTGGTTGGTGGATATGAACATGGTCCCCTCGGTCATGTATAAATGTTTGAAATTTATCCATAGGGGTTTTGAACATGTAATTTACGACAACGGTCATAGACCACTAGTTTCTCATGGTAGCTACTCCTTGGACCACTCTTGGATTGTTCCCATTGGTCCTCTTGCACCTAGGATGGACCCTCTACATTGAACATATTAGAACTATAAGAAAGGGCATCTAAGGCTGAAAGTTAGATGTACCCTCCCTCACCTTATGTCATTTCACATAGGGCTTGCTTAAAAGTTGACAGTGATTCCATTTAGGCATGAATGAAGGAAACAAATAAGCGGTCTCATGATCCTCCTCATTCCTTTTCCATTTTTCAATCTAGCACTTCTCACTTTGTAGTGGTACCATCAGATTTTGCTCCCTGCTGATAGGAGAATCCTATGGTGCCTACTTGGCGAAAGCCGAAGCATCCTACTTTTGAACTTCCTGTTCTGCCAATAGAACCTAGACCTATTCGGTACAACAAGAAGAAGGTTTCTCAAGGATATTCCACTTTTTCTTGACCTCTATGGCCTCCTACTGCTCCTCCTAAGGAAATGAATGAAAAGATGCCCATTGTCAAGGCTCTCAAATCGACTCCTCCCATCACTCCTCCGCCTGTTCCTGCCACTCTCGTACATGAACCTATCCCTCTGCCAGAAATGGCCTTAGTGGACATTCCTATAGTTGAAAATGAACCTCCTATTTCTTTGCAAACTCTGGTCTCCAACTCCAAGAGTCATAGAAACCACCTTGCACATGAGCACAAGCACCGTTGAAAGGCTCTCTTGGTTGAGCAGGCTACCTCACAAAGGAATGAGGAAGAAACAATCACCCCTGCTTCAGGTCCTCCTATAGCATCTTCTTCACCCTTCCTTTTTCCTCCCTTTAGTCTGGTCTAGTATTTCTCTTAGCTTTTGTTGAGAGTACGAATGTGCCTAACCTAAACGAGTACAGGCATTCATCACTCCTGCAATGGAGGAACATTTGTTGATAACTGTTCTAGATATCCAACCTTTCCCAAAGCCTGAGGATATGGTTAATACCTCAGTTGTATCCATTGTGGTTCTTTCCTCCTCTTCCTCCATTCCTCTAGCCTTTTCCATGCAGAGTTCATCTCCTTTGACAAAATAGGAGGTGGAGTGTGGTCCTTTTGGTAATGAAGGATGCAAGAGGATTTTTCTTTCTTCACAAGCTAGGGTCATGTTTACTTATTCTATCTTGGTGACAAAACTAGTCCCAACTTCCCCTAAGTTTGTCACTACTCTTGAATCATTTGGAAAGCCTAATAGTGAACCTGAGGCATAGCCTATACCATCTACTGAAGTTAGACATGGTGCTCCTATGGGGTGCATGTTTAACTCCATGGATGAGGTCTCGGCCTTGTCAGTGATCTTTATGAAATCATTGACCTTAGCTCCACAAGAGCTCAGTGAAGAAGAGCTTGCAGCTGATTCTTCCTTAGCCCTTGTTGTGGGAGGGCTGAATTCTCCTCCTCTTAACATTCCACTATTATGGGCTTATCATCCTTTCCCTTATGAAGATTTGGATTGGGAAGTGGATGACCTCTTGGTTGATTAATGCTAGGAGGAGGCCCCTTTCTTGATCTTGTGTGTGTGTTTTGTGATGTGTTCCCTTGTGCTTGTCCTATGTGTTCTTGGATGAACCTCATCACCCATATTGGTGCTTCGATACAGGCGTGGTTTTTTTGTCATAAACCTTCTTCTATTTATATCATCATTCTTCTATGTTTGTGCTTGATTTTTGATAAATTGAGGATGATGCAAAGCATTGGGAGCCTTTGGGCTTCCCTTCCATGTTGACCCAATTTTTTATTTTACTTTTTTTTCATGCATTCTTCCTAATCTGGTTGGGGATTGATGATCTTTTTCCTTGCACTGCAGTTACCTATTATTTATATGAGCTAAGACAAATCTGATCCCACTAAACTAGATCCCCATATGCCTTTTATTTTTGTTTTCTCTCTTTTTGTTTAAATTTTTCTCTTCTTTGCCTAAGTTGTCCCTTATGTGTGACACTTCCTTTTCTTTAACATTTCTATTTTTAGAAAATACATTCATTTCCAACAAATCTTTTCTTGAAAGTCTTCACAAAATTTTCTCTAGAATCACATTCTTAGCTTTAGAACCCTAACATAACATATTTCCTTCATCATGGGTTCATAAAGAAAGGACTTGAAGACCTTCCTTCGGAGTGAGAACAACTTTAAATTTCCTCTCGAGTGGGGGCATATCTTTCCTTTCAAATTCCTTGATGAAGTGAACATATTTCAAAAGGATTCCTTGATGATGGATCGCTCTAGAAAAGAAACATTTGCTTTCAAGTTGTGTGTCCCTTGAGTAGACCCCCCTTTTTCTTTATAGTGGGTTCCCAAGGGAGCCCCTTTGAAAGTCTTTATCACAAATGGATTCTTCCACGTCTAGATTGGGGGAATCCCAACTAGACTGATTCCATTACCTTTCACATCTAGCTTGGGGCAGCCCAACTAGACCTATTCCATTTTTTTGTCATGTCTAGCTTGGGGGCAGCTTGACTAGACCTCACCTTTCAAATAGTGTGTCCCTTAAGTGGACCCCTTCTCCTTTTAAAGGATTCTCGAGGGACCCCTTTGAAATACTTACAAATCATCGATGGTTTGTGTGACTATCCGCTTACTTGCCTACTTGGCTGCTTCTTGACTCTATGGAGTCTGCTTCCTTGGGGTTTCCTCCATGCTAGAGTTTTTGGGGATCCCTTCCTTGCAGGTCTGTAGGCCTATAAGGTACTTACCTTATGGGGCTTCCTTCATGCGAGAGATCTTGGGGGTTGCCTCCTTGTAGGTTTGCAGGCCTATACGATGCTTTGTTTTTCCAACTTCATAGTTCTAAGTAGCTATGGAGTCCGTTTCTTTCCCTGCACTTTTAGGTTCACTAGATTGTGGTCTTCTTCCTCAATGGTTCAAGTATAGTTTTCTAAAATTTACCTCTTTCTTGATCTACTTTATCGAGCACTCATCAATATTTGTGCTTGCTAAAGTGTGGGAAAAATGTATAAGAGTAAATTTTCACCACATGTGTAAATCCTATTTTTTCCTTTATCCACCTTAGAAAACCAAGTCCAGAGGATTAATTCCACCTCACCCCATTGCTTGCATCACTCTTGGCGCATGTTTTGAGCATCGGTGGAGGCATTTTTTTGGGGGATGTCTGTGCGGTGGGAAAATGTCCACATGGTGGGTAAATGTCCACGCGACATGCTTACGTCCTTGGAAGATTCATACAAAAAACCTACATATGTGTTACACTTCTCATTGGGAGTCAAGTTGTAATGAGTCCCATTAGGCATTAATTATGGGACATATTTTCAAAATTTCTTAGAATGATGTAAAATATAGATCGGGACCCAAAAACCTAGGTGGGACTCATACACCCAAGGTGGTGTATGAGTTGGGAAGATCACTAAATCTAGGCCACAAAACCTAAAATACCTAAATTATGATTGTATGGTGATTTACGTCGAGATTACTGTCAAAAAGATGCATTAATTAAGGCTTGTGGATGCAAAATAAGGCCAAATAAGGCATAAAGAAGCCAAATTATTTATAAAAAAACTATAAAAAGTGTGAAATTGTGGAAAAAAACTTTACAACACCTTAAAATAAGGCACAATTAAGCTCATTAGTTCATAAGGGCCCAAGACCTAAATTGAATGTATCAAACACAGTACAACATTGAATCAAGGCAACATTATGCTCAATTTAACAAGGAGGGCCCAAACAAGCCAGGAAAATCAAAGGGATACTTTTTTCATTGCCACAATAGCATACACACAAGCTAGAAAGCTCTGGGATAACACCTAGAACATGAAAGAAATGAAGAAATGTGAAATTTTCAATCTCCAAGATCACACTAAGTACAATGGAAGAGCATACATCTACACACACTTCCAATAAAGTTAAACAATGTTAGTTAAACCAACTAGGCTACTTTAGATGCCTAGATTAGTGGAAAATAAAGTTTCCGAACAATGAATCTACATCAAATTGTTAGTATTATCAATGATAATGATATTTGAAAAGCATTAGATAGTTGCACCAATTGTTAGCTACTAAAAAATGAAGGTTAGATGAGAAAAATGACTCAAAAACCCTATAGAATATAGTATGAAATGAAAGTACATCTTTTCTTGTTAGAGATTCCACTTCATGCAATAGAAGAACATATTTATGATGCAAAGAAACATCTTTTTCAAACAGAGATGTAGTTTCATAGACAAAGCCTAAAAATGAACTCTAAGCACTAAAAAAAAAAAAAATTCACCAACCCAATTGGGAAACCTACACAATGAGGATAAATGGGATACTTGAAAACATTTATTTATAGCTAAAATATGTTAGGTGATATAAATTATGCTTTACTTTGAATTTAATAAATAATTATTATTCATTTTCTATTTGAAGTACGACTAAAGTCCAAATTGATAGGCTAATTGAAAAATATCTATAGCTTTTAAATGGTATCACATTTTTTGAATATAAAACATGCATCACATTCTATGCTTTTCATACTATAGGATTTTAAAAAAATCAAATTCATGAACTTTTGACTAAGTTAAGTTGGTTAGACATACAATTTTTTATATTTTTTAAAAGTTGTAATAAAAAATTCATAATCAATTATTTACTTGGAAAAAAATTACAAAAAAAATATGCATCACATCAAAACATGAGTCCTCTATTTATATCTAAAATGTTATAAGAAAATTTTATCATTTAATTGTGATTAGGGTGGTTAGACGGACACCTACTTCTTATTTTTTCTTTGAAATTTAAGTACTATTGCATTGAAATTTCAAAAATTTCACCAAATAGATTTAAAAAAAAAATAAACCTAGTAGTTTAGAAACTACATTCAATTTTCTACATATTCTATTCTTACATATTTTTCAAATAATATAGATAACGATTCAAATTTTTACATCAAGTTGCCTAAATTTGATTTTTCTAAATTTTTCACCACTTAAGGGCCTGCTTTTTTCATGATGATCCTACACATACCCACATCCTACAAATCTTACAAGATACCATGGTTTTAGAAAAACTTAGAAACCCTCATTGTTGTAAGAAAATAATGAATGATCCTACAAAAATAGAGTCTTAAAATGATTTAATCCTACAAAAAAGGTCTTAAAGGGTAGAAAAACACTATATCAAGCTCAAATTGATCAAATCTAAGATACATAATAAAAGATAAGTTTTGGGAGATGGATTTGGCTCTTTGCGAAACATAGGTTTCACTTTATGTAATAAAGGTGGAGCTCTATGAGACAAAGGAACATTTCTATGAGAAAGAGGTGCCACTTCATAGTTTGGGACTGAAAAATGGCATTTACTTCAAGAAAGCTAACAAAAAAATCATGAAAAATGTTAGAACATGGATGTGGGTCCCACAAAGCATGCTAAAATGAAGATGTTGGAAAATATTGAAGGAAATAAAAATAAAGATCTAATAAATACAAATCACAATACCTTAACTTATAATTTTTACTTCTCTCCTTGATATGAGGATTGATTAATGCTCTATCATAACCTTGACATGATTTGATAATGATAATGATAAGCTTATTTGATAGAGGTTTTGCTAGCTTTTAGGTATGATAGCTTGATAAATTATTATAATATTTTCTTTCATTAAGTGATAAATGAAGGATTAGAGCCTCTAGATGTAGAATCTTAAGGAGGGAAAATCAATGACTTGAATTGATTGATGATATGTATAGCTAAGATTGATTAAGGGTTAGCGATTGGATCAAGGATGCTCTCATATGACAAGTGTCAAATGATGGATATGATCTAGGTTTAGAATTAAGCTAAGGAAAGGAATCATTATGGCAATGGATATGATGGAGAGACCTTAAAAGTGATGAAAGGATAAGATGAAAAGATAGTTTGAATTTTGGGTATGTGTCTTTAAAGTTTTATGAATCTAGGAAAGGATTTAGTTAGACATGTGAAGGTAACATTTGTCACATGAGGATAATTTTAGATTGTGATTGATGTGAACAAGATGAAAAGCTAGGATTAGATGGAAAATGATACATGATAAAGGATAATTAATTAAACAAATAAAGTATTTATTTAATTAATGCTAGGATCATGTTGGAGGGTTAAATAATTAAATAAATAATAAATATTTATTTAATTAAGGGATTATGATAAGGATGGGAATAATTAAATAAATAATAGATATTTATTTAATTATTTTTTTAGGATAGGCTAAAATTAGGTGTGGGTGGGTAAGGTTATATTTTAGGTGTCTACATGAACCATGACACCTTAAACAATTAATATGTTGATTTACTAGATATATCACATATTGATACTCTTGTGAGAATGGTGCAATAATTTTATAAATTTTATTCCTCTTTTCCTACTCCATTAATTATATTTTTTATTAAGAGATCCCAAAAAATAATTACCACGATTTATTATTGTAGACACCTAAAAATTTCTCAATGGATCACATTGGCTAACTAACATTATTTCATCCCTAAACTTGTCCTCTTTTCACTTAATTGATTAAATTAGTCTAACTATTTAATTAATTTTGTCATTTTCATTTATTAATCTAATTAATCTAATCATATTAGTTCACCCCCTTTCATGCTATCATGTTGTCTTATTAAATTAAATAAATCTAATTATTTAATTTAAAATATTGAAAGTCCTCTTATTTAATTAAATAACCCTAAGTTATTTAATTAAATAGCATATCATATCTCCCCTTTTCATTAAATCACTTTATTTAATGAATATCATGAAATTCCCCTAATTGCATAAATTAAACCTTTGTTTAATTATAAATTAATAATTAATCTAATTCCCCCCACTTGCAAGGGAATATTCCAAGAGAATATTCCTCCTTTGCACATTCCTCTCAAAGAAATATTCCCGTGGAATATTCCTTCCCCCGTTTGCAAAATTAAATTTGGTTTTAATTAACTAAATATATGTTTCCCACACCCGTGGGAATATCCAAAATAATATTCTCTTTCTTCACTCATTTGAAAAAAGGAATATTCTTCCTTATAAAAAACTCACAAGACTTCATGTGCAAGTTAACTTACAAGACTTCATGTGCAAGTTAAATTACAAGACTTCTTGTGCATGTTTTGAAAGTGTGTTTGTTTGGATGAATGTGATCCCTTGATTGAATATCATCTTGCATCCTCAACCCTTGATGGGAATACATGATCCATGCCTCCATATTCTTTACTTTTTGACCATTGATTAGCTTTTTCAATATTAGCCCTTCATTTCTCATTTTCTCTCTTATAAATAGGTCACTGTTTGGGGAAAAATGGACCCATCTTTTAACATCAAACTTATGTTGTTAAAATCACTCTTACTTGCACTCACATTTAGCATTAGTTTATTTTATTTTAATTGCACAATATTAGCTAAGCTTCCATGATAACATAAATGCATCCATTTAGTATTGTGTAATTAGGGTTTGAATCCTTTTTAACTTAAAATTCATTTAGAGTAGATTTTCATATACCCATATCAATCATCTTAGCATACATCATGTTAAAATAGCTTGCATCATGTTAATTTAGCATTTAAATTATGTTTCATCACACATATTTCATCGGTTTTGCCGATTCTCTTAAATAGAATTGATCTAAACAAGCTCATTATCCAAGATATTAGGATATGGTCACCATTCCACATCAATGCGACACCATTTCCCTAATAGGATAAGTTTCAATGTCTTAGATTAGAGGATTTTCAAGCTTTCATTATTTAGAATGTTAGTTTTAATGGCTTCTTTTACTTTGTTTATAGTGAATGATCTTATTGGGATTGATTCTTAGTGAGTTAAATATGCCTCAAATTCATATGGATTGGGTGTAGTTAACCTATACTATCTCATTGATCACATTTTGGTGCTAGGAGGGAAAAAATTAATGTTTTCTATGCTTTTTGGAGAAAATTTGGGTGTAATCTGTTAAATGCACGGTTTTCCTTAATTTTTAATGAATTCTATATGACTAATCTTGCAGAAAGGTTGTTGGGTTTTGAAGATCTCATGTTTAGATCTCCAAAACATTTTACAATTTTAAAATTGATCAAGATTTGAGGAAGTTGTTGTTATCTCAAGTTGTTGTTATAATATATTTTTCCAAAAATGTTTCTCAAACAATTGAAAGCATAAAATGAATTAGCTTTCAAAGTTAGATAAAACTGAATCAAACAATCTCACATTTGTTTTAAATTTTGACATGTGCTTTAAATTTTTTATTTCATCTGATTTCTAATATGTCTATAACTTCTTGTTTTGGTTTTTAGACTAACTGGGTTTTGCAGGTTTAGACAATACAACTTGAAGAAAAGAAGCATACTATTATCAATTGAACTATAATTGTAACAAGTGTTTCAACACTTTTGGGGCAATTATAACCCATTTTTTAATGATTTCTTATTTCACACTTTAGGACTACACTAGCTTTCAATTGGGTTTTAAAATGAATGCTCAAATTAGTTAAAATTGAACCCTCACATCATTTTTACTTGTTCTAGGTTAAAATTGAACAAGGAAAACTCACACTTAGTTTGGTGCTTAAAAATGAACTCATCTTTTCTTTGAGGATTAAAATTATCAAGTATTTTCTATGTCTTGTGGTTTACATTTTCATCATTGAATACGTATGCTCTTCTCTAGTGCCACGCGATGATCTTGGGAATCAAAAGAATTCCTTTGAAAATTTGTAGAATCACCCACATATTTTGATTTGGATTAAAATGAACCCCATGATAGTGTGAGGAAAATGTGTTGTGAATGCTCTCTCCTTGCTTCATGCGAATTGGGAGATTGAACAACAAACACACTTCCTTTCTTTTGTAGAACTTTAGACGGCCTACCACCCCACTTCAAAAGGTGGGAACAACCCAAGCGGTAATGAGCTAAATCCAAGATCTTTCAAATCACTATATAAAAATATGCTTGTGATTAAATTCATAAGCAACAAGCGTGAGTGTGTGATACTAACATGTGTCACCCTTAGTATCTATGTGATACATTAAAATATCTTCTTAGGAAGAGACTAGGAGGTATCTTGATTGAAATAATCTTTAGCTAGAATCTTGTCGCATGTATGGCCACCTTGAACAAAAGTCCTTACTACAAACCAATTATTTAGAAAACAAAAAACTTTATACTTATTGGTGCAAGAACTATCGTTCTGAAGCTACCCCACATTTTACTATTCATTGTAGAAATATAAAAAATCCTTTTGATCTTTGGATCTTAAGGATTTGAGATTTGGTGGTCCTAAGAAGTGTGTGCCATGGAGGGGAGCCAGTGTCGCCAAATCTCTAACTATTCATATTGTCTTAGTGTTTGGAGAAATCGAAGTCAGGATTCAACAATTAGTATCTTCTAAACCTAGGGTAGTAAATGCTTTGGAGTTAGTTTAATACTTTGCTTGGTTCCAAAACATTGTAAACAAATATCAACAAAGTCTTTTTCAAAATTTCTAACCCTTTCATCTAACTATGGATACCCTTTGAAAAAACCTTGATATTAATGCTTTTCCTAAGGATTTATTCTTAGAGACTTCTAAATATTTTGGTTTACATCTCAATCAATATTTTCCAAACTTAACCTAGGTAACTATGCCCTTGACTTCATCATTTTCACAAAATGGCCTTTGTGGAATTGATGATGTTTTTGACATAGACATTTAGTTTGAAACTTAATCAAGTTTGTGGTAAAACAAAACTCATTTATGCAAGATAAAATGACAAATTGAACCCCACATGACCATTTGGCATATGACCACTCTTGTGGAACAACCAAACCTTACACCGACTATCATTAAAGAAAAATATTGCAAAACATTGAGTCCAAATTCTATTGTCAAAATCATTAGGTCCTATTTACAAAATCATTTAAGTTCTATTTACCAAAATCATTGAGTACTTAGGGTTTGATCACTTTAGAGGTATAGCATGTTTCTCACTACCTTGGTCTTGGAAAAAAAAGTTTAGTTTAGGTCAATATCGGGTAAAATATTCCATCCATCCTTCATCATATTTCATCCTTCACTTCACCAAACTTTGCAAAATTTTGAACACACCAACACTTTAGACTTAGAAATTTATCAAACCAATCCCCTAGCTTAGCTATTGGGTATGTACAAGATCATCATGGAAAAAATAGGACCTTAAGTGGCAAAAAATTCAGAAAAATCAGAGTTAGGCAACTTGACGTAAAAATTTGAATAAGTTATCTATATTATTTCAAAAATATGTAAGCATAGAATCTATAGAAAATTTAATGTAGTTTCTAAACTGCTAGGTTTATTTAAAAAAAAATCTATTTGTTGAAAATTTGAAATTTCAATGCAGTAGTACTTAAATTTTAGGGAAAAAATAAGAAGTAGGTGTCTATCTGACCACCCTAACCACAATAAAATGATAATATTTTTTTTATAAGATTTTATATATAAGTAGAGGAATCATGTCCCAATGTGATGCATATTTTTTTGTATTTTTTTCCAAGTAAATAATTAATTATGATTTTTTTATTACAAATTTTAAAAATACAAAAACTAGTATGTCTAACCACCTTAAGTTGGTCAAAATTTTATGAAATCAATTTTTTATTTTTAATCTTATAGTATGTGAAGCATATAATGTGATGCATGTTTTAGATTCAAAAAATGTGATACCATTTGAAAGATATAATTTTTTTTCAATCAACCTATCAATCGGGACTTTAGTCATAATTCAAATAAAAAATTAATAATAATTGTTTATTAAATTCAAAGAAAAGCATAATTTATATTGGTGGAAAGTTCAAAATCTCCTTTAAAAACCTTTTTTGTTTCATCAATTTTTGGTAACAAAGAGTTGTCAGCCACATACCCTACACATACCCATCATATCGCCACTTTTTGGCCCATCATGATCCTATACACACCCTACTTTGTGTGTGAAATGGATCCTTTTCCACGCACTTAGTTGAGTTGGTTATCACATTTTGTGAACAAGTTTAATATCTGAAAAGTCACAAGTCTACCTTAAAGATTTACAAGTTCATTGACACCTTTATCCATGACATCAAAAAATAAAACCTTTAAGTCTAAAGTGTTGTACAAAATTTTAGAAAGTTCATCCCCCTTATCATTCACCCCTTTCATCATCAACTCAAATCATTGATCCAAAACACCTTAGAGGCTCACCTTTGCAACAAGGTCAAAACACAAGAAAAAAATGGAATGTAAACTTGATTCATACACCATGAGTATTCTAAATCAACCAAACTATCAAAGCCTTAAAATACCAATTGATTATCAAAACTCACATTTCTGCAATCCACACATGTGATCATTATATCCTACAAACATCAATGCTACAAAAAATGTGAGTATGCCCAATCTAAATTTTGGAACACCTTTCCCTATGGTAGATTTAAATCAAATTCAAAACCTACAAATCTATCAACCAAATGATCAATACATGATTTTTCAACAAAATAACATTATCCCATCAAATCAATACATGCCAGATGTGAATATACCAAATATAAACTTACCAAACATGAACATATCAAATCTACACTTGGTAAGCTATGGGATAGATATGTTTGTAAATCACACCAATTTTATTCAAAATCCAAACAATATACTAGAAACTCAATGTATTGATCCAAATCAGGGTAACATCATGCAAAATCAGGGTTACCTAAATCAAAGCAATGTGTTTCCCAACCACAACAATGTTTAAAGCCAACATATGATGCAAAATCTAAACATCACCCTAAATCAAAGCATGGTCCAAAATCAATCTGTACATGATCCCATACAAATACCACAAGTGTATATTCCAAATATGGTTGTCCAACAACCAAATCAACTACACCAAGGGTATCAAAATCAAAATCAAGATCAAATTATGCAAAATCAAATTGCTATACTTAGAAAATTTGTTGATTCATATCACCAAGAGACATCTCCACCCCAAAATTGACACACTCCCCCATTGGTTAAACCATGTCAATAAAACATTGAGTTGTGTTTGCAACCGTATCAAGAACAACATATTCAATATCAAGAAGTTGGATATCAAAATCAACAAACTTAACAAGATCAATCACCACATCTCCAAGATCAATCACAACTAGATCAATCTCAACAAGAAAAAATATCACAAGATGAAAAATGTGAATACACTCCTTTGGGAGAGCCAATCAAATCAACATTAAACACGTTAGTCTATGCTAAACTTAGGAAACTTCCACAATCATTAAATGGGGTTGAACCTAGCATCAATTTTCCATGGGATGATGATAATTATTACTATGAATACCATAGCACAAAAGGTCATGAGACATCTAATTGTATCAAACTCAAAGATCTCATCCAAGACCTTCTTGATCAAAAAAATAATTGTGGGCATGTGCAGGATTATGATGGGCCAAAAAGTGGCAATATTATGGGTATGTGTCATGTCCCCCGAAATTGAAGCATTAAGATATAAAGCCTCAGAAACAAGATAAACAAAGTACACATTAGAGCATTAACAATTTAATATTATTATAACTACAATTATAAATATCTAATATAAATTGTAATTACCAAAATATAAATACTAATCATGAAATATGTAACATAATAAAAAAATGTAACACTAAAATATAGAAATAATCAAACTAACAAATATTATTTTAAGTGATTAATAATAATATGAGATATTTATAAATATCATTATAAATATTAATACATATCATAAAATATAAAATATAATAGCAAATAACAATAATGTTTTCATCACATTAAATAAATAAGATAAACAAATCATTAATAAAGATGATATTATTTGATTAAACACATATAAATAAATACCTATTACATTTATTATACAAAGTATATATGGGTGAAGTCACAATAGTGGTTTACAATTCAAGTGAGGAATTACAATTCAAGTGAGGAAGGAAAACTCACAAAAAATGACCCCAAAGCAAAAAAAGTGATTTTGGGGGTTCGTATAAACCTACTAGTTCGACTGAACACATTAGGGGTTCACTCGAACCAGTGTTCAAGCAAACCCCTTTAAATTTTGGCCGCCAAAAAATAAAACAAATGCATAGCAAAGGGGGTTCGAGTGAACCCCCTTGAATGGGTTCGCTCGAACCATGGTTCGGTTGAACCTTGGTTCAAGCGAACCTCTAGGGGTTCATTTGAACCCCCCTTGCCCCTCATCCCCCTCTTGAGACACAAAAGAAGTCTATTTTTTTACGCTTCGGAGCTCAACTTGAGGATGAACATGGAGAAGTCTTCAGAAACCCTTCTGGAATTAGATAGTCCTCGGAACGAGCTATCCAACAAATATAATTTTTATATGTTTTGATTTTATTATGTATTTATTTTTTTAGTTTTATTAAACATAGGTTCTTCACCGAAAATGAAGGTCTATGTTCTGCACATGTGAAAAATAGTATATTATCAAAAAAAAAATTGAAAAATATTAGTACACTAGATATTGAAGTCTTTAATCCAACAAAAAAAATAAAATTGAATTTTGATATATAAAAAAAAAAATGTGTTATAAGGTTGCGTATGTCTGAATTGTAATTGGTTTGACTTCAAAAAGAAAGTGCAAGATATCTCTAAATTCAAAAGAATTAGAATTTTATCCTTCATGGAAAAAAAGTTATGCATTATACGATGTGCAAATGTTGTTTTTTTCGTGGGATATTCTTTCAGAATCTGCAGACAAAATGTGATGAGACTCTAGTTTACATCATCTTCAAATTCCTCATGGTTTAGCCACTATAGGTGCCCGAATGTGAAGATTTAGTTAAAAATAATAATTCTAGTGTCCAATTTGGCCAAAAATTGTAAACCACTATTGTGGGATCACCCATATAAAAATAATAATAATATGATAAACATAAAATAAGCAGCAACAATATACAACAATAATTACTAATAAAATCCAACATCCACAATGGGTAAAGAAAGTGGCTACCTTTTGAAAAGGAGATGTCTCTCTAAAGGGGTGTGATTAGCACCAAAGAAGCATATAAAGGGGTAGCAATCAATACGTCTGGGGGATATAGATGGTTTTTAGAAACATAGTCCTCTCTTTTGAGAATTAAGAGAAAAACGAGAAGGGAGAAAGCATCAGAGACATCAAGATACAGATCGGTCAAAGCACAGTCAACAATCTCCATCGAGTAACAGTTGGGAACCATAAATCAGATGCTATAGGTGATATTATTAATTACTATGAATAGGTTAATGTTATGATAGCATAGTTGTAGGTAGTATTTACTATATGATATTATTTATGGCTACTATTTGATAAAGATTATTATGTGATGATAGGGACCCACAAGCATTAAATAATGTTGATGCATAATGTTATTTAGAATATTATAATATTGATAATATTAATATTCTTATTAATAAGTAATAGCTTATAGGTGATATTTTATTGATATTACTTATGGATATTTAGGAATGATAAATTATGATATATATATATATATATATATATATATATATATATATATATATATATTATGTTATTTATTTTATTATTCATGTAGTATGTTATATCTTATTATTGTATACAATTATATTTATATTATCTTTGCAGTATGCTCCATCATGACTATTGCATGAAATTATATTTATATATATCTTAGTATGTTCTATCATAATTATATATATATGAATATGCAATAATGATTCTTATAGTGTTTATTGATCCATATAAGTAATTATGACTTTTCTTAATATAAAGATGAATAGCTTGTATCTATATATTTAGGTATGTATGTGTTTAAAATTTGGTAAATTTATTACAATCTCTGTAGGTGAACAGTTTAGCCCTTAAATTATTCTATATACAGTATGTGTATAATATTTATTAGTTTGGTAATAAGTAGTATGTATATCTGTATATTTATGAATTATCAATATGAATTATGGATTAGGAGAATAAGAAAGGAATAAAGGGAATGCATAATCCTTGTCAAGAATGAAAGATTTATATCATCTTTGATCTTATTGGATGTTATGACCAAATTTATTGATCTCTAATGGTTCTAATGTCTCCTTGAGAAACCCTTTGAATGTGAGATTTTGAGATTAAGTGCTTCCTCTAAAAAGGGGATCATTAGAGTATGTGGCTGACAATTTTTTTTTTACCCAAAATTGATGAAACAAAAATGGTTTTGAAAGGAGATTCCAAGCTTTCCACCAATATAAATTATGTTTTACTTTGAATTTAATAAATAAATATTATTCATTTTCTCTTTGAATTATGACTAAAGTCCTCATCGATAGGCTAATTGAAAAACATCTATAGCTTTCAAACAATATCACATTTTTTGAATCTGAAACATGCATCACATTCTATGCTTCACATACTATAGGATTAAAAAGAAGAAAAAATAAATTTCATGAAGTTTCAACCAAGTTAAGGTCCAGACATATGAGTTTTTATATGTTTTAAAAGTTGTAATAAAAAATCATAATTAATTATTTACTCAGAAAAAAATTACCAAAAATTACGCATCACATCCAGACATGAGTCAAAATATTATAAGAAAATATTATTATCATTTTATTGTGGTTAGGGTGGTCAGAAAGACACCTACTTTTATTTTTTCTCTAAAATTTAAGTACTACTGCATTGAAATTTCAAATTTTCACCAAATGGATTTAAAAAAAAAAACCTAGTAGTTTAGAAACTACATTCAATTTTCTACAGATTCTATTCTTACATATTTTTGAAATAATATAGATAACTTATTCAATTTTTTATGTCAAGTTGCCTAACTCTGATTTTTTTGAATTTTTTGCCACTTAAGGGCCTAGTTTTTCCATGATGATCTTGCACACCCATTGTTGAGGATGATGACTAAGATTCAACCACTAATGATAGCAATGATAATCTCCCCACCACAATTTTTGAAGAAAATGATGAAGATATATCCATCAATGAGCACCTTGAAGATGTTTCTACCACATTCGATGATCAAATCAACATACATCAAGAGTCGCTTTATAATCTTGATCAAAACCCATCAGCAATATCCAACAAGGATCCCTTTCAAGAAGTATTAACATAATTTGATCTCATGGTTGAAGACATCAACAAGGTTTCTACCATAATTTTGAAGATAAAATTCAATATCCATCCACCAATGATCATGTTGATGATGTCTCTACATCACCCAATGATTTAGATGGCATACCTCAATATTTTCTTCCAAAGAATGATCAAAACATTTCACCAAAGTCTAGTAATGGTCCTTTTCAAGACATATTGACATCCTTTGACCTCATGGTTACAAATATAGAAGGAATCCTCAACTCAACACTTGATTCAAATTCACTTGAAGATCAAGAAAATATTGAGCCAATACCCATGTGCCTAATGAAGACACTCAAGAACCCTTTATAAGTAATCCATACTTTGAAATTGACCCATGTTAAGAACTTGGTCCAAATCATGTCAAAATAAATTATAAAATTAATCAAGATCAAGGATCCATATCTCCAAGATACTACCATGATCTAATGGTCATTTTCCAATCCATACAAGATGTCACAAATAGTGATCATATCCATATATCACATACTACTCCATCTACCCATGATATGCTAACTCCTAATGGACATGTAGATGATCTCTAGGAAAAACATGAGTCTAATACTCTTGATATCATTAGCAAGGAAAAAGATTCTCCTACTCCTAATATCTTTATGCATGATCAAGGCATAACAAAATCAATAAACATATCAAAAATTGATCATGAAGAAGACGTCTACATGGATGGTAAATAAGAAACATCCTTTGAAGAGCAAGTAGAAATGGATCATAGGGAAGACTCCTATATGGATTGTAAAGCATCAACATGTTTTGAAGAAACATCAAAATTAGATGCATCCTCTATACGGATTGAAGAAAGTGAGTATGAGGATTTCAAGCATTATTAAGAATCAACAAAGCTAAAGCATATTGAACAATAAGGAAATGGCTTGTCAGCAGAAAAATCAAACCATGAAAGTAGTAATCCCATAATACTGGGGGAAACTTTATCTAGTGCAAACACCAACATGGGGAGCACAAAGAGTCTTTATGATGAAATGGCTACCAACACTCCAACCATTCATATTATGAATCATCATCCATGCATCTTTCCACCCACCAATTGGGACTAACCACAAGAAAGAGTTCTATATCAAAGAAAAGAGAAAATTATTGAAGCAAAAGAATCAACAAAGAAAAATAGACAAGTAAAAATTGAATGGATACCAAAGAAAAATAAATAAAATCATCCTTATCACACTCCATTAGTTAAAGAAATTATGGGGAAAAATAAAAAAGGGAATTTCATCCATCAAAAGTGTTCGTCAATACAAAAGAAAGCTTCAAGAGTGACCTACAAAGTATATGAAGAAGTTGATCCCAATTGAATCTCCATATACACCCATCATTACTCATCATCCCAAGTTTGGAGAATCAAATATTCCAAACAGTTGACCAATCCATCTACATCTCGTATCCCTCAATGCATTCCACCATCCACTTCAACATCCATGATATCCAACTCTCGTATGGACCGTGTGTTAGTAAAAACTCTTTATCATAAGGAATCTAAGGGTACTCTATCACGATGTGCACATCTAAGTAAGGTTAACTTTGGTATTGATAAAGAAGATGAAAAGATCCATTGGTTACATTCAAGTGCATGTATCTTAAAAAAATAATTGCTCCAAGTAGTATATTGTTGGCACATCATGAAAAAAACATCTATATCAACACCAGTAGCATCTACATCAACACCACCAGGTGGTTCGACATGAGCATAAACTTTCAAAAAATCAAAAAAATCAAGAAAATAGTCAAGAGAAAAATCGTCCTCAAGTGAAAACCACTTTGGTGGTGCTTTGGACAAGTACCATGATGAAAACTTGGAAAATAGGCATCATGAGTACAATTGAGCATCTATGTGCACCATTTCAGGTGGAAGCATCTCATCCCATCCATAATGAATCCTACCTTCCATCCATCTTACCCATAATAAATCTAGGAACCTTTCACTATCCAATCCATTTTCATCCAATCTAACTTAGCTTGATCTTGGAAAAGGTTTGGTATGTACTTTACACTTGCTTATGGTAAATATCTTGACATGGGTCACTATCATTGATCATATCCTAACAAGCATTATCTAAGCCATGAGGCATTTTCCAAAGAGGCATACTCTATCCAAACATGTTATCTTATCACAATATAATCATATCCATCCATCCATTCATTTATCCATGTATCCATTCATAACATTACATACATTTCTAGATAGTGGGGGTAGATACTTACATCTTACTTCGGGAATAAATATTAAGCTATATCCTATAACTCATGTTGTGTCAAAAAAATTTCTAACATGAAATCAAATTGGTCAAATCATTCGTAAGAAAAAAATCTAAATCACTAACCAATGACACATTTTGATGAGAAGATGTTCCTTATCAAGCTTTATCTTTTATCAAACATCAATCCAAACAATCCATATCAGTTGAATCTACCTTGCACTTCAACGTCACATTAACTCATTCCAACAAACTTTGTTCCAAACCAAGCTTCAAAATCTTGATCAATCTTATCTAGTCAATCTAGCATCATTCAGAATATCCTTCCCAATCCTTGTGTTGCTTAACACTATCCTTGCATTGTTTTGTATCCTCAACAATGTTATCATCATCAATCCATCAATCATATCGACCAATCCTAGCTTGGTTTTCAAGAAAATCCCAAAAGAGATCATTGAAATCCTCACATATCCATATGCAACTCATCAACACCATGCAAAAAATCTAAAACATCCAAATCACATCAAAATCCCAAAAATTGTCAAAACATTGAAAATCCAAAAATAGAGCTTTTTTGAACTACGGGTCTCTGAGCTTGAACATAGGCAATGCCATCATTGATGTGCCCTTGAGACATCCTAGTTCAGTCTTTAGGAGTCCATCATAATAAATTGACATCCCTCAACTATTCATTTCTCATTGTTAATAAGTTGAGTCAGTCAAACTACATGGTCTCTACGTTTATAATGTAGATAAGGCTAATCTTTGATCAACCCTCAAGGCCCCTAGGATAGTATTTTAGGTTAGGTTCTTGGTCAAAAAACTTAGAAAACCCCAAAACATTCAATTATGTTAGAAAACCCCTAAACATTCAAATATCAGAAAACACAAAAACATTCACATAAACTTAAAAAAGACCAAAAACAACTTCAAAACATTTTCAAATATACCAAAAGCATTGAAATTTCTAGAAATCTAAGACCATCCATCTCATTTCTCCTTCACCCACAATAAACCTTCATCCATAATAAATCAATCGCCACCTTCAACCTTTGGCAAATCAAATAGAAAACAAGTGTAGCAATTTGTAAAGTGAGAACCTAAGTGTCAAAATCTGAAGTCTAAATCATAGGTAAATGCATTTGTGAAGTTTATATCAATTTCTTATTGCACACCTCATACTAACATTTGATAAACATGTCCTAAGATGCATCCTTCTTGTGATGGACATCAACATCAAAAATCATCTTAACTATATTTAAAATAGGAAGTGATACAGATAACACTAACTATTTGTCTTTGATCTTTTCTTATAATTTATCTTATTGACCCATTCTAAGGACCTCTCAATGATGTCTCAATGATTTAGAGAGAAAGAAATGGGGCATCAATCATTATCTTTCATGTGTTGTGCTTGTGGGTATTCTTGTAAAATAATGTTGGTGCATACTTGCTTAGTTGTGTGTAGGGAAGTCACTTGTGGTTGATTGTTGACTATTTTGTATGCTTTGGTTTGATAAACTCTGAACTATTGAGCTACATTTCGATGAGGTTTCTGTATGTCAAGGTGTGAACAAGAACTATCATATTTGTTTGTAGAGTCAAATTCCATTACACTAGATACAGTGTCATCCTAGTTATCAATACCTTGATGCATCATATCTATGTGTTATATCATAAATAAGGAATGACAAAAAATCCCAATCCCAAGATATGAGAAAAATCATTCACCTCATTAGCATATCTAATAAAGTCTCGATGGATCATGAACTTGTTGGAATTTTAAATCCATCTCAAAATCATTGGTCATTCCATTCATCTTATTCTTCTTATTCTTATACCTTTTCTAACAATTCTATCCAAGTATCGAATATGTTTTGTTTATTAAAATATAGATGAGGCTACCTATAGCCTATGACTATCTATACATCTTGAAATCTATCTACATCAATATCTGAGATAGCATGTTAGCAATCCCTCTTCCACTAGGGCACAATGGGGCATCTATATCATCTTCAACTCAAAAATATTAAAATTTGTAGCTCTTTGATTTAAAAGAAACCTGAAATCTCAAACATCTCAAGCATAAGTTTGATATTCACCTATTGTGAGGATGATTACAACACTTTATTCCCTGATTGGTCTCTTGAGGGGAAAACCAACCATCTTTTGATCATATCGATATCAAATCCCCAAATGGAATTTTTTCCTAGCCTTTCTAGCAAATCTTGATCAAATTATCAAATCAATCATCAATGGGATATATCTTTCTCCACCAATCCTCATGTTATTCAACATAATCCTTGCATTGTTGTAAATCCTCAACAATGTTATCAATCAATCAATCAGATCAATCAACTTTAGCTTGTCTATCAACATCTTAAAAAGATCATCAATATTTGTCTTTGCATTGTCATCAACATTGTCATTAGCGTCGAAATCAACATCAGTCTTTGAACCAATGCAATGAGTACATTACTTCAAAGAGGGGAAAAATGTGGACACCTAAAAATGTCTCAATGGATCACATTGGCTAACTAACATAATTTCATTTTATAACCCATCCTCTTTTCACTTAACTGATTAAATTAGCCTAAATATTTAATTAATTGTCTGATTTTCATCTATTAATCTAATTAATCTAATTAGGTTAATTCACCCCCTTTCATGCTAACATTTCATCTTATTAAATTAAATAAATCTAATTATTTAATTAAAAATCCCTAAATTCATCTTATTTAATTAAAAAACCTAAGTTATTTAATTAAATATCATATCATTTCTCTCCTTTTAATTAAATCATTTTATTTAATGAATATCATGAAATTCCCCTAATTGTGTAAATTAAACCTTTGTTTAATTATCAATTACTAATTAATCTAATTCCCCCCACTTGCAAGGAAATTTTCTAAGAGAATATTCCTTCCTTGCATATTCCTCCAAAAGAAATATTCCCATGGAGTATTCCTTCCCCCCTTTGTACAATTAAAATTGGTTTTAATTAACTAAATATCTATTTCTGTGACCCATGAGAATATCCTAAAGAATATTCTCTTTCTTCACTCATTTGAAAAAAGGAACATTCTTCCTTATAATAAACTCACAAGACTTCTTGTGCAAGTTTTGAAAGTGTGTTTTTTTGGATGAACATAAGCCCTTGATTAAATATCATCTTGCATCATCAACCCTTGATAGGAATCCATGATCCATGCCTCCATATTCTTTCTTTTTTGACCATTGATTAGCTTTTTCAATCTTAACCCTTCATTTTTCATTTGCTCTTCTATAAATAGGTCACTATTTGGAGACAAATGGATCCATCTTTTAACATCAAACTTATGTTGTTAAAATCACTCTTACTTGCACTCACATTTAGCATTATTTTAGTTTATTTTAATTGCACCATATTAGCTTAGCTTCCATTAATGGCTTCCATGATAACATAAATGCATCTATTTAGTATTGTGTAATTAGGGTTTGAATCTTTTTTATTTTGAACTTCATTTAGAGTAGATTTGCATATACCCATATCAATCATCTTAGCATACATCATGTTAAAATAGCTTACATCATGCTAATTTAGAATTTAAATCATGTTTCATCACATATCTTTCATTTGTTTCATCAATTCTCTTCAATAGAATTGATCAAAATAAGTTCATTATCCAAGGGATTGAGAAAGGGTTGACATTCGACATCAATGCGGCACCACTCCCCCAATAAGATAAGTTTTAATGTCTTAGATCAGACGTTTGTTAAGCTTTCATTATTTAGAATGTTAGTTTTAATGGATTCTTTGTCTTTGTGTACAGTGAGTGATCTTATTGGGATTGATGCTTCGTGAGTTAAATATGCCTTGAATTTGTATGGATCAAGTGTAGTTAACCTATACTATGTCATTGGTCACAATTATATATACCAGGTAATCTTAAATGTACTTCACCTATTTTTTCTTATTGATCCTACATTCCAATATTACATCTATACTAAGGATCTTCTATATATCACATTAAATATTAAGAATATGCACATTCAAAAGTATCATTGAAAATGACTCATCAATTATTAATTAATACATTAGGATGCAACATTGTAGATTTGATTGTTTTCCAATAAGACTTGTCTTTCTTATGTCACTATTTCATCTTTAAAAAAATAACACAATGCAATAAATCTTAAAATAATTAATGACTATACATGTGCATAAGTCAAAAAATAGATAGTTGAGTCAATTTATGATAGTTTTCATATAAGTGATCTAGAAGGGCTCAAAGGAGAAATGGCTTTGATGATATTATGTTTACATTATTGCCTTGATAATGATGCTAATGTGGCAAATACATTGGTATTATAATGTGATAGAGAGAAATATTTGAGGGAATATTTTGGACTTGAGCAAGACATAATGCTTCTTGGAATAAGTTGGGAGGTCAAATTTTGTTCTTGATAACAAAATTCATTGATATTGGTTAGACAAAGTAAACTTCAATGATATTATTGTATGTGCTTTATAGATTGTTAATGGCATCTATCTACTATTGATAGTGACTATTATTGGCACTAATAACATATTGGGGTAGCTCATGTATGGTGTACAATTTTTAAAATATTTTATTCAATTTAACTAATATAGTACCTATAATTGCCTCATGATGTGTGCATACAAAAATAGAGGGGAGATTTGTTCATGGTATCCAAACTTGATAAATTAATAGTTGCTTCACTGGCTCAAAGAATCTTGAATACATATATGTGATCAAAATTTACTTAACAAACCTCCATAATCTTGAATACATATGTGTGATCAAAATTTACTTAACAAACCTCCATATTAAACCTATAAAAAAACAAACCCAATCTTAAAATGATTGACAAATTATCCAACAAAATAAATAGAAAGAAAAATTATAAGACAAAACTAATATAAAGAACCAAATAAAAAATATTTGATACTAATTAATATAAAAATAACTAATGTATATTTAAAAAATCTCAAAATCACTACAATTTAAAAAAAAAAAACTTAATTATCAAATACAAATATATATAAATATAAGAATAAATTACATTAAAAAATTACACATTAAAATTAAATATTATAATCTACAATTACTAATTATACAGATATAAATTAAAACATAGTAAACAAATGTAACCCAACAACAATAACGACTATCATGTCTCGGCCAATTCCTCCTTATGTAAAGGATAACACTTTTCCCGTACTGAATATCTTCAAACCATTTGTTGTCTTAAATAATGTGATCATATGTGTCATATGTGTCATTCATCCAACTATCCAAAGATGCTCTCTCTCCAAGTAATTTGTTGGGATGGGCAGCCACGGGAAGAAGCCGTACCATTCGAAAAACATTATATATATATATATATAATTAGACGCATATATAACAATTATTATATATATGACACGTATATAACAACATTTGTTTACTATGTAATTTTGAAATCTGCCTGGCAGTAATTTGGAAAAAATATTCTTAATCCAATTTTAAAACAATAATCAAATCTTATATAAAAAATTAGACATATATATCTCAAAACTCACCCTTCCAATAGATCGCAGCGTTACTATTTTTTTGGAAATTGGCTTCACTCGTGTCATCTATATGGAGCTGTGAGAATGTAAAAGATCTTTTTACGTTCATACTTTTTCACCAGTCTTGTCTTTGCCTTCAACCACTGCAAATCTTTCAATGCTTCTGGCATGCTTACATCATTTAAATTCGAGAAACTTTCGTGTTTAGAATGATGCAAACAAAGTTGAAGATCCCATAATTATTAAGATCTTCGTTGTATACATAGCCCATCTCCATTTGGGCATCACGACAATTGTCAGCCACTGTCCCTGCAAAACTTTGTGGGATCCTACTTTTCATAAAAGATCGAAGATATCGAACTGTCCTTTCCACGTAAGATTGAGGATCCCATTGGAATTCAGGATTTTGTGGAACCATTTCCACACATTGTTGAAGATCCTCTTTGAATTCAACACTTTCTAGAACCATTTCCACATTACTTGTGCTTGGAAAGCTTTCCTCTCTAGAGCATTTCGGACTAGATTGAACATCCTCATGAAACTTAATACTATATGAAACTGATTCCTCTTCAAGACTTTGTAGAACCATTTTCACATCGCTGAATTTCGAGAAACTTTCTTCTGGACAGAACTGAGGAACCTCACTGTTATAAGGGACCACGTACTCAGCAAGCCAACTCAATTTGATTTCCTCTAATTGTGGGAACTCGCCCATGTTTGGAAGGTCTTTCATATTGTCGTTATAGACTAGATGAAATATCTGTAATTGATGGCAACCACTAATATTAGGAGGATCTTGAACGCTCCAGCAATCACATAAACTTAAGTTCTTTAACTTCCTCAGTCCTGAGAAGTTGGGAAACCTTTCTAAATATATTAGTTTGTAAAAGTGAACATCCTCCCAGAAGTCACAACATGTAAGATACGGTGGCTCCCTTATACCACAGTTGTCAACGCGGAGCACAATCAAATTTGATAAAAGTCCGAAACATGGAAGCTCCTTTAGGCACTCCATATTCCATAGTTGAAGATTTTTCAGTCCGTAACAAGACTCTAAACCTTTGGGCATCGAGGCAGCTTCTGATGAAACGAACAACTCTAGTGTGTTTAAAGCACTTGGCACATCTATATCTGGACATGTCGTCACTGCAACACATTCCCGCAATACAATTTTGGATAGTTTCTTACACCCAACAAGGAGCGGTGAGTAAGCCATCTCGCAGCAACTGTCGAGCACAATACTTTGAAACTTCACACATTCTCTACAGTCGAGGGGCCCCTTCACCTTTTTACACACTCTAAATTCCACTTTCTCCAAATGCGGCAAACCATTTAACCTCGGGAACTCCAAGATGGATGGACAGCAAACATTAATCTCTCTCAGAGACACACAACCGGTAAGATCTCCCAAGTGATTGGGCACCTGGCTAATTGCATTTCCGATCTCAAGATGTTGTAAATCTTGGAGGCTGTTTAGCTCAGGAATTTTAAACATTGGATTTACCTCGCTTATCTGAAGCCACGCTAGCTATTGGATTTCCTTCACACCTTCAAGTGCTGCTAGATCTTTACATTTCTATAATGTGATAATTCTGAGACGACCCATTCCACCCATGTCAAGCTCTTTCACATTCTGCACCCCTACGAGCTGAAGCACCAATAGATTTTTTGTGGGCCTGGGGGACGATCTGGGATGGTCTTCGATGGATGCACTGCTCCAACTTAGCCAATTCAAACCCAGCATTGTCTTCTGATATTAACCCACGTGTACTACGTGGGTCACCCTTCCACCATAGCCATCTCCCCATTTCATTTGCTTTGCTTTGAGAAAATTCAATATATAGTTCGTGTATACGAATTTGAGGTCTAAATTCTTCAACAAAAGCCTTCTTACGTAGATCCTCAACCTGAAACCACAAATAAATTAAGCGTTCGACGGTTTTTCAAGTAAAACACCCAAATCACAATGTAAAAAGGTTTAAAAGAAAATATTCAACTCACTGCTTTCTCAATAAACAAGATCTCTTTATTGCAAATTATTGCCAGCCATTCGGTAATTTTATGGGTGGACATATTGGGCAGCATATATACGGTGAGAAGCATGAATATGGTGCAATACTAGGGACGCATGTTATCAAAAGATTTTCCCAGCATAGCCAACAAGTCACCCAAACCATAACCGGATCGGTCTACCAAGCCTTCTATCTCAGCAACCCACTTTGACAAATGCGAACCGTATCTACTGAAGAGGTGGCTACCAAAAGCTTTTAATGCTAAGGGATGAAATGTTCGACCTCTCCAATCGACCTCTTTGAACGAACATCTATTTGTACACTTCAAAACATGATTGTTGTCCTCTTTCCCAAGAGTTGACTCTTGTACAGATGCCCTTTCCAACAATAGGCGTATGGCCTCTTCCTTTTCAAGGCTTGGGACGCGCATGCATGACTGCCTGTCAATTTTGAAATTATTTAATAGAAGATCTACGCTCCGTGCGCTCAAAAGGATGCAGCTGTTTTTCGTGAGGTCTGGCTCGAAATAATATGTCACTTCTTCTATGCTTTCTTCTTTGATATTGTCGAGAACCAACAATACCCTTTGGCCCTTCACTCTCCTATACAACTCAGCTTCCGCCTGCAAGTTATATTGGAAAATATAGAATAGTTACATACATCTTGTTCATGAGTCTCTGTTTAGAGTCATTTACATAACACTGGAGCTGTAAAGAGAATTCTACATGGAAAAAAAGAACATCTTATAAGCAAAATTACATCATATGGAATTGCTCACCTGATCTTGGTCTGTCAGTGTTTGTAGATTCCAAGGAGGGCAGTGAGTGAGAAACTGCAGGGCAACTTTTAATCTTTGGAATGGATCACCTTTAGAAAATTCCAGATGGCATACTTTACCTTCAAAATCCCTCAATTTGAAGTTGCAGAAAGCCTTGCCAAGTGTAGTTTTCCCCTGGCCCGGTATTCCATACAATCCTGCAATACTGATTCTCTTTTCGTCAGAATGAACAGTATTGAAGAAATCTGCAACCTCGTTGATTTTTATGTAGCTTGGACAGGTGTCTCCATTCCCAAGAAGTGCTTATTTAATTATTTTCTAGAGACTTCTAGAAAGGGCTGAGTTGTCTAGATAATTATGTAATTAAATAATTATTTCGTCTAGAGACTTCTAGAATCCAATTAGTTAGGGTTGTTAGAGTCTATTTAATCTTAGCCATTGATTGAGATTAAATCATGGCCATTGGTTTTCCAATGAGAAAAGTATAAAAGGGGATCAATGGGCAATTGGAGAACACATACAAGTAGACTTGCAGTGATAGCAAGTAGATTTGCAGTGAGAGCAAATAGTCTTGCAGTGTTAGCAAGGACACAGTGTTGGCGTTGGGGATAGCAGCTGTGGAATTTCAGCAGGAGAAATTGAGGGAAGAATTTCTGGAAAATAATATTCCCGGAGCTCTGCTAGAGAGAGGCAAGCAGTTTTTGTATTCCTTAATTTGCTGAAGTTTAATATAATTCCTCATCTGCAGTAGTGGTTTTCCCTTCGGGGTTTTTCCGCGGACAATTTGTCCAAAAATATTGTGTTCATTATTGTGAATGTTTTCTTCTCTATTTCTGTGAGTTTTATTGGTGAAGTTGCAGTTGTGTTATTTTTCAATATTTGCTGAGAATTAATTTTTAGAGTCAAATAATCTATGTATTAGATAGGAGATTAATAATCAATAACTGCAATAGAATTTTCACATGGTATCAGAGCTAATCTGAGGGCAGACAAAGCTCAGCACAGGAAAGAGGGTTTATAAAACCCAGTTCTACCTCTTTAGAATTATTATTATTATTTATTTTCTTTTATCTTTTGAGATGGCCTCAGCACGTTTAAGAGATCAGGACAGATTGGATGGAGCCTCAAATTTTGGTGTCTGGAAAGCCAGAATTTCTTTGTTGCTGGAAGAGAATGGGATCAAAGAATATGTGACCAGTGTTGTACCTGTACCTACAGATCCAGCACAGCTCTTAGCATATAAGAAGGAAGATGCCAAGGCGAGGAGTCTGATCCTTGATGGTGTCAAGGACCATATTGTTCCACATGTTGTAGAGTTAGATACAGCGAAGAAGATGTGGGATGCCATTCTGAATCTGTACCAGAATGCTACCACTAACCGGAAGTTGATTCTCAGAGAAAAGTTGAGGAATACTCGGATGAACAAGGGAGAAGATGTGACAAGTTACCTCACTAGACTCAGACTTGTCAAGGATGAGTTGGCAGCTATTGGAGATAAACCAGATGATGACGAGCTAGTGTGGATAGCCCTAAATGGGTTTACTAAGCAATGGGATGTCTTTGTTCAAGTCATTAATGGACGAGACACCTTGCCGAGTTGGGATCAACTCTGGAGTGACTTCACTCAGGAGGAGCTTAGACTAAGTCTTGTCAGTGGGACCAGCAGCAAGAGTCAGAAAAGTGAGGCGGAACAAGAGAACGTTGCCCTTGCAGGAAAAGGGAAAGCAAAGAAGGGGTCAAGCAAAGGATCAAATTCACAACGTGAGAAGAAGAAGAAGGACTTGTCTAAAGTTAAGTGCTATGGCTGTCATGAGTTTGGCCACTATGTCAGCGATTGCCCGCAAAGGAAGAAAGGCAAGAAGCAGACAACAGCTTCAGCAAGTGTAGATGAGCTCTCTAGTAGAATGGAGGATGAGTTCGCTCTCATAGCTTGTATGGCTAGCTCAACCTCACAGGGTGGTTGGTATATAGATAGTGGGGCGTCATTTCATATGACAGGAGTTAGAGAGTACTTCTCCAGCTATAAAGAGGAGGACATCAGAATAGATTTCTATGGGGAACATGTCCAAACTCAATCCAGTTGGGAAAGGGACTGTTCTATTTCAGAGGGAGAATGGTAAGCGATTCCCATTCATGATGTGTTGCATGTGCCAGGCTTGGGTATGAATTTGATTTCCATATCTGTCCTTCAGGATAAAGGTTACAATGTACTCTTTAGAGGGGCAAGTGTGTTAATCAAGCACAAGGATTGGAAATCACCCATAGCTATTGGAGTTAGGAGCGGTTGGCTTTATAGGTTGCAGTTTGATACTCATAAGGCACTGATGAGCAGTAGTAATTCTAGAAATCAAGGAGAGCTATGGCATAGGAGGATGGGCCATATACATCATGGAGCACTTAAAATGCTTCGTGAGGCAGTGACAGGTGTTCCAGAGGTGAGCACAGAGCATGATGATGTTTGTAAGGGATGTGTGTTGGGGAAGTTTGCGAAAGAAACTTTTCCAAGGAGTGACACTAGATCCAAGGGTGTTCTTGATCTAGTACATTCAGATATATGTGGACCAATGTCGACGAAGTCTCTCAGAGGATATGAGTACTTTGTTACTTTTATTGATGATTTCTCCAGGAAGACTTGGATATACTTCTTGAAGACCAAGGATGAGGTTTTCAGTCGCTTCCAAGAGTTCAAAGCTCTTGTGGAGAATTCGACAGGGAGGAAGATAAAGGTTCTTCGGTCAGACAATGGAGGCGAGTACAAAGGGAAAGAGTTCCAGGAGTTCTGTACTAGGGAAGGAATCAAGAGAGAGTGGACTGTTCCTTACAACCCACAATAATGGGGTTGCTGAGAGGAAGAATCGGCTATATCAGAGGAGGCGCAAGGGCTATGTTGTATGACCAGAGGCATATAGTACAACAGTGTATATTCAAAACAGGGTACCACATAAGATATTGGGAAAGATGACACCAGAGGAGGCGTTCTCAGGGCAGAAGCCAGATGTCAGCCACTTCAGGATATTTGGGAGTTTGGCGTATTGTCACATTCCAGGTGTGACACGTTCCAAGTTAGATCAAACTGCAGAGAGGGGGTACTTTATGGGGTACAGTGAAACTTTAAAGGCATATTGGATATTTATTCCAGGGACCAGGAGGACTATAGTTAGGCGTGATGTCAAGTTCATGGAGGACAAGGCATTTAGGAGGTCCAGAGATTTGCCAGCAGATGATCAGAGTGAGCAGCTAGTGGAAGCTCCAAGGATCATTCAACCAGATCAAGGACAGCGAAGCTCGAGTACAATTACTAGTACAAGCACAAGCTCAGGTGCTGAGAGTTCGCAGAGTATGGAGCAACAGATGCAGCAAATCCAAGAGATGCATCAGGGTGATATGGAGGTTGATACTTCATCCTCTATAGTTGGTAGCAGGAACCAACAGTCCCAAAGTGATACTCAAGAGTTTGTGGGAGCTCCTAGGATGAGTAGTAGAAAGCGGAGACAACCAGCCAGGTATGATGACTATATGGCATTAGTTAGTCAGTTGGTAGATAGTGAGCCTTCTAGCTATCAGGAGGCCGCACAACAGAAAGTGTGGCAAGATGCAATGGTTGAGGAGTATACCTCAATAGTGCAGAACGATGTGTGGGAGGTTGTGCCTAGACCAACAGATAGGGTAGTAGTTGGATCACGCTAGATCTATAAGATCAAGCACGGTGCAGATGGTAGCATCGAGAAATACAAGGCAAGGTTTGTGGCCAAGGGGTTCTCTCAGAAGGAGGGAATAGACTATGAGGAGACATTTGCTCCAGTGGCCAGGTATACTTCTATACGAGTCGTGATCCCACTTGCAGCACAGATGGGATGGCAGATCCATCAGATGGATGTCAAGACGGTGTTTCTTAATGGTGAATTGAAAGAGGAGGTATACATAGAACAACCAGAGGGCTTTGTAGCACACAGCAGTGAAACCCACGTGTGCAGATTGAAGAGAGCTTTGTATGGACTAAAGCAGGCTCCCAGGGTGTGGTATGAGCACATTGATAGATACTTGCAGGGAATGGGCTTTGTGAAGAGTGAAGCGGATGCTAACCTCTACTACTTGGTGGTTGGGGGTGAGGTTCTCATTCTTGTTCTTTATGTGGACGACTTGTTTTTAACAAGTTCACTGGGGCTCATAGAGGAGAGCAAGAGAGACCTTGCAACAGAGTTCGAGATGAAGGATTTGGGGCTTATGCACTACTTTCTAGGCATGGAGGTATGGCAGATAGATGGAGAGATTTTCCTTGGACAAGGGAAATACTGCATCGAAATCTTGAGGAGGTTCAAGATGGAGGATTGCAGAGCCATGTCTACTCCTATGATCACGAATTGGAAGAAGGTAGAGACATCCAGGGAGAAGGATGTAGACCCCACCTTATACAGGTAGTTGATTGGGTCTCTCATGTATTTGGTCAACACCAGACCAGATATATCCTTTGTAGTAAACTCTCTTAGTCAGTTCATGGTGGAGCCGAAGAGAGTGCATTGGACGGCGACAAAGCATGTGTTGCGCTATTTGCGTGGTACAATCGAGTATGGGATCAGATATACTCGAGGTGATGGTATTAGGTTGATAGGCTATACTGACGCAGATTGGGCAGGCATTACAACGGATAGGAAAAACACTTTAGGGTGTTGCTTCAGCTTGGGTTCAGGAGTTGTCTCTTGGTATAGCAGGAAGCAGAAGTCTGTGGCCTTGAGTTCTGCAGAGGCAGAATACATAGCAACTAGCATGGCAATGTGTGAGGCGATATGGCTTCGAAAGTTGCTAGTGGCCTTGTTTGGTCAGAGGGTTGAGACTACGGTGATACACTGCGACAATCAAAGTTGCATCAAGTTGTCTAAGAATCCTGTTTTTCATGATAGGTCTAAGCATATAGACATCAGATATCATTTCATCAGAGATTGTGTACAGCGCGGAATTGTTCAGCTACAGTATATACCTACAGATCAGCAGGTAGCAGACATTTTGACCAAGGCATTGGGGAAGGCAAAATTCATCTTCTTCAGAGATAGGTTGGGTGTCATGCAGAACACCTTCCTCGCTAAGAGGGAGTGTTGATTTTTATGTAGCTTGGATAGGTGTCTCCATTCCCAAGAAGTGCTTATTTAATTATTTAATTATTTTCTAGAGACTTCTAGAAAGGGTTGAGTTGTCTAGATAATTATGTAATTAAATATTTGTTTCCTCTAGAGACTTCTAGAATCCAATTAGTTAGGGTTGTTAGAGTCTATTTAATCTTAGCCATTGATTGAGATTAAATCATGGCCATTGGTTTTCCAATGAGAAAAGTATAAAAGGGGATCAATGGGCAATTGGAGAACACATACAAGTAGACTTGCAGTGAGAGCAAATAGTCTTGCAGTGTTAGCAAGGGCGCAGTGTTGGCGTTGGGGATAGCAGCTATGGAATTTCAGCAGGAGAAATTGAGGGAAGAATTTCTGGAGAAGAATATTGCCGGAGCTCTGCCAGAGAGAGGCAAGCAGTTTTTGTATTCCTTAATTTGCTGAAGTTTAATATAATTCCTCATCTGCAGTAGTGGTTTTCCCTTCGGGGTTTTTCCATGGACAATTTGTCCAAAAATATTGTGTTCATTATTGTGAATGTTTTCTTCTCTATTTCTATGAGTTTTATTGGTGAAGTTGCAGTTGTGTTATTTTTCGATATTTGCTGAGAATTAATTTTTAGAGTCAAATAATCTATGTATTAGATAGGAGATTAATAATTAGTAACTGCAATAGAATTTTCACACTGAAGCCAATAAATGTAATGAATGCATGAGTCTGTGCACATATGCGTGACAAAAGTAAAAGAAGGTAGTGAGATGTCTTCACCTGACACATTCGCTCTTGTCCTTGCATCCGAGGGATATGATACCTTGGTGAGGGCGTTGGAAGTATATGCCAGATTTCTTTCACAATTTCATCTCTGAACTTCACTTCATCACCACCTTCACGGAACTTCATTCCATTATTTTTCCACAATGCATTCAAAGTGTGGTGCCATTCGACTCGCCTTCCCCCAGATATCCCCAACTGTTTCCACTTTTCATTTTTTGGCGTAAACTTTTTAAGAGCATTTGGTGAAATCAGGAAGAACAAGGGTAAAATTTTGAGATTGGGATTTGTACGGATTATGTCTCTGGCTTCCACCAAAGCAAAGAGTTCCTACATTGGCCACTTTGTTTCTTGGAAATCCATAGAGAGAAGCAAAACTGCTGCTTTGCATGTGTTAGCAGCTTCAAAGATACGAGAGAGGAAATCTTCTCCCACTGGTAAACTTTCACGGTCTTCATCAAAGAAGCAGGATACGCCTTGGTTTGTTAGGTCTCTGTATAGCTGCCGAACAAAAAATTTCTGCTCTCCACTGTGACTAAGAAATACATCTTTAGCCAAAAATGTCTCTCAATGGTCACTGTTAATTAAAATAATGAGTGACCTTTAAAATTGGATTCATACGGCAGAGATAGACATAGACGTTCAAATAAAATGTACTATCACCTGTGGGTTGGTTGTTGGGAAGCCTCGTTTGTGCGTAAATTTGTAGCCTCCCGCTGCCTCGTTGAACGCGAAGCTTGAGAACATTCTTCGCTGCTCAATTTCTTCGCTCCAACGGTGTCGATCTCATCTATTGGGAGGCATTTTTCTAATATTTCTTCACACGATGAATTGGAGGGAGATCATGAGCATGCATGGATAAAATGCTAATGTATACAGGTTACCAAATTTTTTTATATATATTTGTACGCTGTGTAATTACAAGACATCCTAATATCTTTATGAAATTTAGGGAGTTCATGATAAAGCCTCGAAATAAAAATATGCAAAAGGCCTACGTAGTCCATTCTAGTTTGAGAAGCATTACTTATAGTGTATTGTATATCCATAATGCACATTTTGACATATTAGTTAATTCATAATTATATTATATTTTAAATTTCTATTGTGGACCAGAACACTTAGGATGCAATTCTCTCATCACTTGTAAGATTCAACTTCTTCTCACTCCTAGGCTTCTAAACCACATTTATAACTTGTAACGTTTGGAAAAATTGTAAATTATAACTTGTTTCATATGTCTTTTGATAATAAAACACTTGCAGATCTTAAAATCACATTTACAATTTATAAGGTTCGCAAAATTGGCAAACATCTTGCTAACCTCTTCCTTAGACCAATATAAAAGCGCTTCCTTATATCAATATAAAAGCACCTGTATAGTGCAAATCGCATTTGTAATTTTCGAGGGTTGGAGAACTTGTTAACTGTGACCTACTTCCTGAAGGCCAGAGGTAGAGGAATTTTCACAGAAAAATTAAAACTTAAAAAAATATCTTCAACATAGAGTTGCTGCTCATTAATTTTCTATATGCTCACATTCACATTAAAATTCAAAAGTAAAATACATATACAAATATAGGAAAAAGTTAAAATTCACGTGAAAAACATTCACGGAAGGGAGGGAAAGAAATAAAATTTATTACAAATTACCTAACTAACTTTTCTCGAACAAAACGTATTTAGTAAAGTGTACTTTACATTAAAATTAAAACTTAAATATCAAATTTTCTGTACTACGAAATATCTACTGGCGGAGGCAGCTTGGAAGAAGGTTCCTCGCGGTATCGCAATGGGTAACTACCAATATTGCGATATCGCGGGCAATGGTTTGTTGACGGCGCGGATAATGGCTGGTAGTGATGATGAAACACAATGTTGCGGGGGTCTCCCATGGTATCGCAATGGTACCATTATTTATTGCGATATCGCGGGCAGCGGCTGAAGATGACGGTAGCAGTTGGGTTTACATTCGAACACTCCCCCTTAAATATAACTGCACTGTCCACCATGCCCAATCTGTTTATTTGAAAAATAAAATTATCTCTTCCTAGTGCCTTTGTGAAAATATCTGCACTTTGCTCTTCTGATTTGCAGAACTCAAAAAGTATGTCACCATTGTTAATTAATTCCCTGATAAAATGATACCTAGTATCAATATGTTTGCTTCTCTTATGGAAGATTGGATTTTTTGAGAGAGTTATGGCTGAATTGTTATCATAGTAAATTTTTGTTGCCTCCATTTGGTCATTTTGCAATTCTTTCAAAATTCTTCTCATCCAGACTGCTTGGCATGTTGTACTTGTGGCTGCCACATATTCTGCTTCAGCTAATGAAAGACAGACTATTGGCTGCTTCTTTGAAGACCATGAGACAACTCTAGTCCCAAAATTAAATACATAACCAGACATACTTTTTCTGTCATCAATGCTGCCAGCACAGTCACTGTTTGTGTATCCTATGAGTTTGAACTCATCTGAACTTGAATACTTAATGCCAAAATTTCTTGTTCCACTTACATACCTTAAAATTCTCTTCCCAGCTTTCCAATGGGTGTCTTTTGGTGTTTCCATAAACCTGGAAATCAAACTTACTCCATACATAATGTCTGGCCTTGTGGCTGTGAGATACAAGAGACTTCCAACAAGCCTCTTAAATAAAGTTGGATCAACATTAGACCCTTTGTCATCCTTGCTTAGTTTTAGACCTGTCACTGTAGGTGTTGGTGCTGATTTGCACTTTATCATATTAAACCTTTTCAAAATGTCATTTGCATATTTTGACTGTGAAATAAAAATACCATTTTCATTTTGATTCACTTCAATGCCCAAAAAATACTTCATCAGACCTAAGTCTGTCATTTCAAATTCTTTCTTCATGTCTTCTTTGAACAGATCAATTGACAAATTGCCAGTGAAGATTAAATCATCAACATATAAGCATACTATCAGTATTTCACCTTCTTTGTTCATTTTTGTATACAGTGTGGGCTCACTACTACATCTATTAAATCCATTCAGCAAAAGATAACTGTCTATTTTGTTGTACCAAGCTCTTAGGGCTTGTTTCAATCCATACAATGCCTTTTTCAATTTGTAAACTTTGTCTTCTTGACCCAGAATTTCATACCCAGGTGGCTGATCCACATAAACTTCTTCTAAATAATCATTTAAAAAAGCTGACTTTACATCCATTTGAAATATAGACCACTTATTATAAGCTGCTAAAGTGAAAATCATCCTTATAGTATCCAATCGTGCTACAGGTGCAAATGTCTCATTGTAATCAATTCCAGGCTGTTGTGAATAACCCTTTACAACCAATCTTGCTTTAAGCTTCTGAACTTCATCTTTTTCATTCAATTTCGTTTTATAAACCCATTTCACTCCAATGACATTTTTGTCTTTTGGAAGACTGACTAGATCCCATGTCTGATTCTTTTCAATTGCTTCAATTTCTTCATCCATAGCACTTACCTATTTATTATCTTTGACTGCATCTTCAAAATGAACTGGATCTTCTATTTGAGAATAAAATGCAGAAAGAGAAATATGATCTGAATTATTCTCACCTTCATTTTGCTCATATATATATCTCTTATGCTTCTGATTTTTTGTCTTCTCAGACTTGCCAATGTAGGATTTGACATATTACTTGAACTTGTGGAATGTGGACCCGATGGTCTTGCTGTAGATGGTGTTTGTTGTCCTCTTGTTGGATTGCTTCCTTGAATGCATGAGGTTGTTCTTTTAGTTGATGCTGGTGTCACTTGTGGACTACTTTGTTGAGCTTGAATGGGAGTGGTAGGAGTCACAATAGCTAGAATATTTGTTGATGTTGAAACTTCATTCTCCTCTTAAGGTATACTAGCTGAAATATTGACTGTCTTCTCTATGCTTCCATCCCATGCTTCATCTTCTACAAATTGTACATCTCTGCTAATTATAACTTTCTTTGTTGTTGGATTATAGAGCTTATAAGCTTTGGATTCTTCACTGTATCCAACAAATATACATTTTTCTCCTTTGTTATCTAGCTTCCTTCTCAATTCATCAGGAACATGTGCATATGCTACACATCCAAATACTCTCATGTGAGTAACACTGTGTTTTCTTCCTATCCATGCTTCTTCAGGTACCATATTCATGACACTTTTTGTTGGACACCTATTCATTTTATAGGTTGCACAAGATATTGCTTCTGCCCAATATTCATTTGGAAAATGTTTGGCTTTCAACATGCTTCTAGCTATTTCCATGATTGTTCTATTTTTCCTTTTAGCTACTCCATTTTGCTGAGGTGTGTATCTAGTTGTGAACTGCTTGTGAATTCCATGATCTTTACAAAAATTAAAAAATTCTCTTGAAATATATTCACCACCTCTATCTGTTCTCAACAATTTGATATAATAACCACTTTGTTTTTCAACCAAATTCTTGAACTGATGAAACAGATCAAACAATTCATTTTTCTGTTTTAGAAAATAAACCCATGTTTTCTTGAATAATCATCAATGAATGTCAGAAAATAAAAACTACCACCTATTGAAGGTGTTTGCATAGGTCCACACAAATCTGAATGTATAATTTCCAAAGGGGCTTTTGATCTAATTGACTTTCCTACTGGAAATGATTCTCTATGTTGTTTTCCTAAAATGCACCCTTCACATACCCTTTCTAATTTTTCTATTAAAGGTAGTCCCTTGACCATGCCTTTCCTGTGAAGTAAATTTAAACCTCCAAAATTGAGATGCCCAAATCTCAGGTGCCATAACTAGTTTTCATCTTTTATCTCAGCTTGAAAGATTTTATGCACTACTGTTGTAGTTTCTTGTCTACCCACTTGTGAATTCATTAAATGTTGTGCTTGAGCATAATTTATATTCAAATCTAGCCTTATCTTTAATGGAAACATTATGTTGTTTGTCATTCTAAATTTTGCAATAAGTTGGTTGTTTGGGTATTTGTCTAAAATTGTGCACAAACCATTCTTGAAGGTTACTCTATACCCTTTTTGAACTAGTTTCCCTACACTCATTAAGTTATGTTTTAGACCAGGCACAAAATACACATTTGAAATATACTTTTTCTCCCCCTGTTTAGTTAGAATATTGACATCTCCTTTTCCCTTGACTGACACTTTGTTATCATTACCCAATGTAACATCAGACTTTACATTCTCATCTAAACTTGAAAATATTTCTAGATTCCCTGTCATATGATTGCTGCAGCTTGAATCTAAAAACCATACATCTTTTTCATTTGCTTGAGCAACATTACAAGCTAAAAACATTGTGCTCTTATCTGAATTCTGATTTTGACCTTCTCTTGAAAAATTTGTATTTTGTCTATTATTATCATACTACTTGTTTCTACACTCATTCATTTAATGCCCATATTTTTTATAGTAGTGACATTGGACTTGAGATTTATCATACCTTTGATTTTGTGACTGATTCTATGTTGGGTTTTGGCTTGAGCCTTGATTGCTGCCTCTTCCACTTGAACTTGATAGACTATATCTTCCACCTCTGTAAGAGTTTCTTCCTCTTCCTCTTGATCTACCTCTGCCTCTTCCTTGACTAACTGAAGCCTGAGTTTTGAAAGCATGCTCCAGTGATGTATCTGCTGACCTCTTCAGCTTGTATTCATGAGAAATTAGAGATGCATACAACTCATCAACTAAGAACTGTGAGAGATTATTTATCTCCTCTATAGCAACTACAACTGATAAAAATTTTGTGGGCAAACTCCTTAAAATCTTTTCAACAATTCTGGTATCTTCCAGATTCTCTCCATGAGACCTAATTTGATTAACCATCTCAATGACTTGGGTGTAGAATGAATCTACAGATTCATTGTCCTTCATACATATTGTTTCAAAATCTCTTCTCAGCATTTGTAGTTTTGTTGTTTTAACTTTTGTCATGCCTTGATACCTAGGCTATTTAAAGTATATCCCATGCTTGTTTGGACTTTGTTGCTGCTGAAATCCTTGGAAAAATGCTCTCATGTACAGCTTGAAACAGATAAAATAAAACCTTTGAGTCTTTCTTCCTTGTGTTTTTTAATAAGTCTTTCTCTGCTTGTGTTAAAGCATTGTATGCTACTGCATCTGCTGGCTCTGGAAATCCATTATCAACTAAATCCCATATATCTTGTGAGCTAAATAGTGCTTTCATGGTAATTGACCAGTACTCATAATTCTTCCCATTAAACTGTGGAATTTGTGGGTTTGTCAAGCTTGTGCTTGCTGCCATTTTTGAAATTTATCTAGATAATTTGCTTTGATAAACTTGGCTCTGATAATCGAACTAGCTCTGATACCACGTGAAGGCCAGAGGCAGAGGAATTTTCACAGAAAAATTAAAAATTAAAAAATATCTTCAACACAGAGCTGCTGCTCATTAATTTTCTATATGCTCACATTCGCATTAAAATTCAAAAGTAAAATACATATACAAATATAGGAAAAAGTTAAAAGTCACATGAAAAACATTCACGGAAGGGAGGGCAAGAAATAAAATTTATTACAAATTACCTAACTAACTTTTCTTGAACAAAACGTATTTAATAAAGTGTCATTTACATTAAAATTAAAACTTAAATATCAAAATTTCCATACTACGAAATATCTACTAGCGGAGGCGGCTTGGAAGAAGGTTCCCCGTGGTATCGCAATGGGTAACTACCCATATTGCAATATCGCGGGCAATGGTTTGTTGATGACACGGATAATGACTGGTGATGATGATGAAACACAATGTTGTAGGGGTCTCCCGCGGTATCGCAATGGTACCATTATTTATTGTGATATCGCGGGCAGCGGCTGGAGATGATGGCAGCAGTTGGGTTTACATTCCAACACTTCCTGTACCTAATCCCTCAATAACAAAGCACTTGTGGAGATCAAACCATATTTACAATTTATAAGATTTGGAAAACTTGCAAACTAAAACTTGCTCTCTAAAGCCCCACACCTAGATACCAAAGTGCTTGTGAAAATTAGACCACATTTGCAATCTGTAAGATTAAGAAAAATTGTAAACTAAAATTTTCTTCCTACTGTTCACACCCGAATAATAAAACACTTTGAAAGATTGAACCACATTTGCAACTTACAACTTACTTCCTCCATCTTGTTCCCCAATACTGAAGCATTTTTGAAGCTTGGACCATATTTACAATTTCTAAGATTTAGTTAACTTCTAGACTATGGCTAGGTACTTCCCTTAAAACCCCAATACTAGACTACATATTTCCACTAGATTACCCAAAAAAAAAAAACTACTTTTCCGCGATGCTTAACTTCTGTAGGACTGTTATAGCCAGTTATTCTGTGTTTCCTTACTGCTACTTTGACATATCAGCTTAGACCTTTCCCCTTTGATGGTTTATTTTTAAACTTTCTGAAACATGATACAAATATAAAAAACCAAAAAATCTAATTTCCTCCACCATGGTTGTACGAATCTGTAAAAAGACATATATTACACAAAGATGTCTGTAAGAACCCTTTTTTAACTTCTCGCTTAGTGATTGACAGTCTGGATTTGGCAACCTCCCATTTCTTCAGTATAAATTAAATCTGATAGCTATTTATTAAATATGGTAATCAACAACAAATCAAACGCTACTCGAACGTTGATCGATTTGCCAGCAGATACATCTTAAATCAGAACCCAAAGAAAATTAAATCTTCCTCCCTCCAACACAATTATACAGAGTTTGCAAAGGGCACTGAAAAAAGCATATACAACACACAAATTTTACATAAAAACTACTTCTTGCATACCTTTCGTAATACCATTACTGCCTTTCTTTTCACTGGTATTGGTGCTGTCACAGAGTCTGGATGCCATCTTATGGATTGAATGGCAAATTTCTTGAACAAAGGCGTCTGCATTGCTAAAATGTCGAGAGGGAAAAGGGCAGGGTATCTCTTAGAAGGAGAACAGGTGAGGTCTTGAGAAAATATTCTGAGTGATTTGTAATGTATATAAAGTTTATCTGGAGCATTTGTTGTAAAGTAGGTCATGAATCTGAGAATATGGCTTTTCTGGCCAGGAATGGATAGCAGACTTTGTTAGTGCTAGGGGAGAGGGGTCCACGTGGTGGTAGTGCATTATTAAAGTTGTCATTGCTTTTCACTTTATTCCTTCTAATGTCTGTAATGTAAGGTATTGATAGTTGTCAAAGAATCTCATTATTTAACCTTTGGTAGTAAAATGTCACGTTTGAAAGAATACATTTGAATGAAATTAAAAAAACAATTTAAATATATTTTTAGTTTTGTTGAAATAATATATGATATATGTTATATTGGTTTTGTATGGATATATGTGAAATGGTATTTGTTCAATTTTAGTATAGATTGAAAAAAGTCATATTAATTGTGACTAATGCATATATTTTTATTAATAGTCATATGTAATTTACATTATAAGATATAATACTTTCAAAATAATATTTTATGTATCTCATAAAAAAGATATAGTATTTCTCTAAACAATTTTGTTATAAGAATATTAGTATCACCAAAGTCAAGAGTTGGTCTATTTTGTTGGATAAGTGTTGTATATGTTTCATGTTTAATACTCTAGATGGGATCAAGTTTGTTGTTTGATACAATGGGTAAAGTCACTTTTGATGTGCCTATTTATATTTACACATGCTTAATGGTGAAGTACGAAATTCATTATTATATTAAAGAATGGTTGATTTTTTGCAACAATGAAATTTTTTAATGTATTGGGTTTTATTCTTAGAAGGGTTTTCCTAAGTCATAATATTGTGTATTTTTTCTTTTCATATTTTTTTTTATATTGTATATGCACTACTTCTATTGTACAAGTTTATCAAATTTCTTTTTCTCTACAATTGGTATCAAAGCTTGGTTTTGGTCCTTGTTTGAAGAGTTAGGGTTTCTTTTAACTATGACAATATCTTTCTTGAGTGGGAGCTATATATGAGGATTTGTGTGTTAGTCAAAATGACAAGAAGCACAAGGATAGACATAGTAAAACTTAATAAAATTAATTTTGAGTTATGCAAGCTAAAGATGAAAGATCTATTTGTTGGAAAACATCATTATATTTTTATGCCATTGAAAAAACCAATTAGTATAAAGGATAAATACTAACTAATTTTTTATAGGAATACAAGGAGCTTACTATCAAATTTACTTTTCTAAATATATCAATGTTAGTGTGAAAAGAGGTATTATTAAACTAGTTAGCTTTTAGCCTGCTTAGTAGATTCATATTCACACTACACTTAAGCTCATTTGGAGGACTTCTAGAGTTTCATCTCACCTCATGTGGTTGAGACAAGTGTTCTCACTTTGTGAGACACCTCTTGCATGGTCACTTGTCACTCACTAGAACACTTGTCATGTGAGTTAACAAGTGTTCCATCTTTGAAGGGTTAGTCATTCATTGTGTTTCACATGACTATCTTCACTACCTTCTCCTACTTAAGCAAGGTCATATTGTAAATTTTAATCAACTCTTTTATCAATATCTTTGATAATGTAAATTAGGCGACTCATTGTGTGCAAGTTTTTTTTAAGAAGTACCAAGTTTTTTGTTGTTATGATCTTGTCAAAAAATCCTAATGATCAACTAATGCCACAAAAAAAGAGCTAGAGGATAAATTTAGTGTACTATGTATAAGGCAAAGTCTCTCAAAAAAAAAATTTCTTGGAGAGAAGTTATAAATTAATTGAAGATAAATCATGGTAAGTCTATGGATAAACATTTGAAAGCCTTGAATACTATGAGAAGTCAATTATTAACTATTAGAATTAAAATGGATAATGAAGAGAAGTGTATTAATTTTATTTGTTCTTTACCTAAATCATGGGATAAATTGGAAATGATAGTCACCACTACTACTACTTCTAAATTGAAGAGTGGAGATGTAGTTGTGTCATTGTTGTAATGCCCCAAGACACACTCCTAGGACATTAGTAACTAGTTTTTTAAAGCATAACACCAATGACCAACAACATGCACATAAGTGTCATGTGAAACATAATGAAACAAGGACACTAACAAAAACAACCTCAGTCACTATTTCTATAAGAAAAGTGGTACTAGTGGAAGATTTACCAATCGTGTGGTGAAGTCACCATGATGAACTTACTAGAGAGTGAAATGACACCCAAATGATGAAGGTACTAACCCACATTTTTTCTCTCACAAACACAACACAAGAGTAGGATAAGAGAATCATCAACCTTTAATCCACACCAAATCCAACTTGAAGACACTAAAACCACCAAATGAAACCTATAAAAATGAAAAAATCACTAGCAAATGTCACATCTTGACTACACAACATGACTATCAGTTCTTGAGTGAGGAGTAGGATGAGGGTAACAACCACCTCCAATCAACTCAACATTCACTTACACAACACCTAATAATAAGGGAATTTTTTTACAAGAGTTTTTCCTAATCGAAGGTATAAGCCCTCCATGAAATGGAATAATAGTGGGTCATTTTCAAGTAATGACACACTTCCCAATGTAAAAGGTGACATAAATCACTAAGTATGACACTTATTGATAAAGTAACAACAAGGGAATATTCACCACTAATGGGGAATTTTTTTGTAGTGTATAAAAATGTATCCCTTTACATTTTCATACATGTTTAGGTCCGCCCTCTTGAAATTTGGCTAATTTATGCCTTAATTGGTCCTATTTTTCATCCACAAGCCTCATTAAATGTATTTTTCTAAGGATAATTGCAACATTTGATAAATAGAAAATCATAATTTAACATTTTTGGCTATGTGTTCCATATTTAGGGATCTAAGATCCATACACCCATCTAGGTGTATGGTTCCTCCCTAGGTCTTGGGACATGATTTGAAATGTCACATTAAACATAACACTTCTTGAAATCTATGTCTCGAGTTTAAGCCTCTGGAACTCATATGCCCAACCTAGTGTATGAGTCCCACTTTAACCTAGGACCTATTTTAATTCAAGTTCTTGGTGGGATTTTATTGCCCTTAGTTTCAATTCTCAAATGTCGCCTTGTAGTGTTGTAGTTTCACCTAGAAATTTTGAGTCAAGCATCCTAAGATTTCACAAGAGCATTATAGAGTAATCTAGAGCATTCGAGAAGGGATCCAAGGGAAGATTATACGAAGATTATTGCAGAAATCAAGATCCATTTCATCATTTCAAAGATTTAGTACATCATGCGTGTTGTTGAGCTAATGTGATGATGTAGCATTCAAGATCTAATCAAGTGCTCAATCCATTATCCTATTCAAGTTTTATGATCAAGATCTAAAATCCATTGAGGCCACTTCATGTGCTAGTTTTCAAACATGCAATCCAAGGTTTCAACAAGGTTTGAGGAGTTGTTACATGCATTTTTTCATTCATCATTCCTTCATTCTTTTCTATTTCATTCCAAGGTTTAATTACCAAAATGGGGTTTAACCAAGGAAAATCCCCATTCACCAAAAAAACAACATTTTTCTTCTTATGATGTGTGTTTTGTAGATTTACGTAAATTGGACTCATTCAACCAAACCAATGATTTAGTCCCTGATATAGCCTTTTAGAAGCATTCAATAGTGTTAGATCTAAGCTCAGAAAATTTAGAAGGATCCTCAAAAAAACTTGTAGCAAGAATCATATGTTGAACCTGGCATATTAGTCCCAAGGCAATATTTTATCACTAGTCACCAGATCCTAATCAACTTCTGGAGAATTCCATATTCTTCCCTGAAAAAACCCTAGAATAGGACTCATACACCAAACCTGGAAAATTAGTCCAAATGCAATTTGAGATAGCAATTTCTAGGGTTTACAGACTTTGTTTTGGCATCTCTACTCCAAGTAGTTTTTTTGTTTCATTTTGTTTGTCAATCTGATTTCATGCTCTCAAGTTTCTAGGGTTTGTGCATAAGTGTTTGCATTTCTCCTTTGAAGCTCCATTTAATGGTGAATCCCTATCTAATTATCCTAGGAATCCCCTAACCATCCCTCAATCGAATCACTTGGTTGTAGAATCTACGTTCCTAATAAACTAAGGTGTGAAATAGGTCTGAGTTCCATCTCCCAAAAGGAAGAACATCTCATTTCCCTTTTTTTCATTTTTGTGAAGCTGGCGTGAATCAAACACACAACCTTATGATACACTGAAGTTTTGTTTCCTCAAAGTGAGCGTGCATTTTTTGGAAAAAAAACTAAGACCTAGTCCACATCATGTTGAATATACTGTGTAGGCTTGATCCACCCACTTTTTTTGTTTCTATTTTTCTTTCTTTAAGATTTTAGCATTATATGTTCGTGTATCTTGTCTTGATGTTGCATATCATACACCTTGTGTGTGTCCCTTTGTGCTTATGTTGGTTTGACGTAGGATCTTGGATCCTTGGTTCTTGACCACCCCCTTGATCTTTGTCATCCTATATCATCCACATTGGCACACTAGGACCCCTCTTGTATTTCTACTTTAGTGTGATTTTGAAGCAAGTTCCCCCTCTCACTAAAGTGGGGGCTCAATGTATTGTAAAAAATGTATCCCTTTACATTTTCACACTAGTTTAGGTCCTCCCTCTTGAAATTTGGCTTATTTATGCTTTAATTGGTCCTATTTTGCATCCACAAGCCTTGTTAAGTGCATTTTTATAAGGATAATCCTGACATTTAATAAATGGAAAATCATAATTCAATATTTTTGGCTGTGTTCCAAATTTAGGGATCTAGGACCCATACACCCATTTTGGCATATGGGACCTCCCTAAGTTTTGGGACTTGATTTCAAATGTCACATTGAATATAACACTTCTTGAAATCTATGTCTTAGGTTTAAGCCTCGGCAACTCATATGCCCAACCTAGCATATGAGTTCCACTTTAACCTATGACCAAATTTTAATTCAAATTCTTTGTAGGATTTTATTGCCCTTAGTTTTAATTCTCAAAATTCTCCTTGTAGTGTTGTAATTTGGAGAAATTAAGCATAAACAAGTATAAATACAAGGCTATTTCACTTAGTTTCACCTAGAAAATTTGAGTCAAGCATACTAAGATTTCACAAGAGCATTATAGAGTATTCTAGAGCATTCATGAAGGAATTCAAGGGAAGATTTGTAGAAGATTATTGCAGCAATCAAGATTCATTTCATCATGTCAAAGATTTAGTGCATCGTTCATGTTGTTGAGCTAATGTGATGATGTAGAATTCAAGATGTAATCAAGTGTTCAAGACATTATCCTATTCAAGTTTCATGATCAAGATCTACATCCATTGAGGCTACTTCATGCTAGTTTTCAGATTTGCAATCCAAGGTTTCAACAAGGTTTGGTGAGTTGTTACATGCATTTGTTCATTCATAATTCCTTCATGCTTTTCTATTTCATTCCAAGGCTTAGTTACAAAAATGGGTTTTGACCAAGGTAAACCCCCATTTACCTAACAAACAATATTTTTCCTCTCTTGTGATATGTGTTTTGCAGATTTATGTGAACTAGACTCATTCACCCAACTTGGAAATTTAGTCCATAATATAGCCTTTTGACAACATTCAATAGTGTTAGATTTGGGCTCGAAAGATTCAAAAAGATCCTCAAAAGAACCTATAGCAATACTCATAAACTAAAACTTGGCGTATTAGTCCGAAGGAAATATTTTATCACTAGTCATTAGATCTTGATCAACTTTCAAAGAATTTTAGATTCTACCATGAAAACCTTAGAACATGACTCATACACACAACCTGGTGTATTAGTCCTAGTGTAATATGAGACCTATAATTTCTATGGTTTTCATACCTTGTTTTGGCCTCTCTACTCCTCTAGGTACTTTTTTGTTTCATTCTATTTGTCAATATGGTTTCATGCTCTCAAGTTTCTAGGGTTTTTGTATAAGTGTTTTCATTTCTCATTTGAAGCTTCATTAAATCATGAACCCTCATCCAATCATCCTAGGAATCCCCTAACCATCCCTCAATTGAGTTACTTTGTTGTGGGATCTAGGTTTCTAATGAGCTAAAGTGTAAAATAGGTCTAGGTTCCATCTTCAAAAAGGTGGAACACATCATTTCCCTTTTGTTCAATTTATATACAAAGTTTCCCCAAGAAATGAAAAGAAGATTTTTTTCTAATGAAATAGGGAACAAAACTGCATCAGAGAACTAAAACACCTAGAAAGGACACTAATACACTGGGAAGACACTAACACTTAAGAAGGAAACTAGTGTATCACTCCACATGTGTCCCATAAAGCACTAGGGTGATCCCATAATAGTGGTTTACAACTTTTATTACCATTTGGACAACTTGAGAATTATTATTTTTAACTAAATCTTCACATTAGAACTTTCATAGCAGCTAAAGGGAATTTCAAGATGGTGCAAACTAGAGTCTCATCAAATTTGGTCTGTAGATTCTAAAAATATTTTTTTCAAAATTTTTGGAATCAAATTGCACTTCTTTTTCCATCTCCCACGAAAAATAGATTTTTTTCAGAAAACAACATTTTTAAAAAGTGATTCACACCGTATAACGCATAACTTTTTTTCCCTGAAGGATAAAATTCTAATTCTTTCAAATTTAGATTTATAACTCTGATATCTAGTGCTTCCACTTGGTTAGATACTTTCTTATTGAATATTTTTTCTTTAATCAAGTTTCAAAGTCAAACCAACTACAATTCAGACATAGCGCGGTTGTATAATGCGTAACTTTTTTGTATATGTCAAAATTTAATTTAATTTTTTGTTGGATCAAGGACTTCAATATCTGGTGCACACATATTTTTCAATTTTTTTATTTGATAATATTCTATTTTTCCACATGTGAAGAACAAAGAAATTCATTTTCGATGTAAAACCTATGTTTAATAAAACTTAAAAAACAAATACATAACAAAACCAAAACATATTAAAATTATATTCATTGGATAGATTGTTCTAAGGAATACCATAATCATTTGAAATAAATTTGAAATGAATTCATTTTGATCTAAAATCTAAAATCCAAAAGTGATTTTTATGAAGCATTTTGATAGGTGTAAAAGGAGATGCATTTATAGGTATGGTTTAAAACTAGCGGAGTTCTATCAAGGGGTTTGATCTAAGGTGATTTGATAAAACCCTCTTCAATTGGGAATCCTTAAAATGGAACTTTTTAAGGCTTAAATCATTATATTTTCTAAAAATATGGGAAGACACTAACACTTAAGAAGGAAACTAGTGTATCACTCCACATGTGTCCCATAAAGCACTAGCATTGTGGAAATACGAAAGTGTCCAAAAAACATGTTAGAGTCATGAATCTACATTGTAGTCCCAATTTTGTATTGTAGTCCTATTTGTGTATTGTAGTCCTAACCACATGCTAAATTCCTAGCCAAAAACTAAAAATATTACCGTTTGCAGGTCTCATACCTAAGGACAATAGTTAGGGCTCATATAAATAAGAATACAACACAAATTGACTCGAAAATGATCAAAAAAGACTAAGAGACTAAGAGGGACAATGCCATCTAATCTCCAACACTCTAAACAATAAAGGATATTCTCCATATAGGATGACGGAAACCATTCCCAACATGCCCTAGACTAGTCCTTCAAACAAGAGGAGAACCTAAATGATTCCACTTTGTGGTGAGTTCTCACACATACACAAACCAGACTAGGTAGAAAAATATACAAGACTCAAAGCCAAAGTTAAATAGTTTTAGAAAAAGAGATTCATTTTTACTATACAAGATTCATTTGTAGAGATTTGAAGCTTCTACAATTTTTGAAAAGGAATCTCCTTTCCAAATTGATAAAAAGAGTATAACTTTTAGAGGATATAGTCATCAATAAAAATGAATAGAATGCATATTGTTGTGATGATATTTTCTATAGGTTTGGGTATGTGCGTAATCATGATTGGCCAAAAAGTGGCAATATGATGGGTATCTGGCTGACAACCCTTTTTTTACCTAAAATTGATGAAACAAAAAGGGTTTTTAAAGGAGATTCTCAGCTTTCCACCAATATAAATTATACTTTACTTTGAATTTAATATGTAATTATTATTCATTTTCTATTCAAATTATGACTAAAGTCCTAATTGATAGACTGATTGAAAAACATCTATAGCATTCAAACAGTATCACATTTTTTGAATCCAAAACATGCATAACATTCTATGTTTCGCATGCTATAAGATTAAAAAAAGAAAAATTGAATTTCATGAACTTTTGACCAAGTTAAGGTGGTCACACCTACGAGTTTTTTATATTTTTTAGAAAATTTAATAAAAAAATCATAATTAATTATTTAAACTTGGAAAAAAATTACAAAAAAATATGCATCAGATCAGGACATGAGTCCTCTACTTATATCTAAAATATTATAAAAAAATATTATCATTTTATTGTGGTTAGGGTGGTCAGACAAACACCAACTTCTTATTTTTTTCCCTAAAATTTAAGTACTACTGCATTGAAATTTCAAATTTTCACCAAATAGATTTTTTTTCTTTTAAACAAACTTAGTAGTTTAGAAACTACATTCAATTTGCTACAAATTTATTCTTGCATATTTTTAAAATAATATAGATAAATTATTCAAATTTTTATGTCAATTTTCCCAAGTCTAATTTTTCTAATTTTTTTGCCACTTAAGGGCCTATTTTTTCCATGATGATCCTGCACATACCCATTTAAGGCAGTTAAAAATAGAAACAAGAAGAAAACAATGTAGATTTATCTTGTGTCTTTCTATTTTTCCTAGAGAATTTGTGGTTCGGTTCTTTGGCAATGATGCAATAGTGAACTATCATTGAAGTTGAGTACAATGGTGAGTTAAGTCTATCAACAACCGTGAAGCGAAGTTATGTTCTATCCATGCCATTGATGCATCAACATGCATGTTGCATGGACAAGTGCATTTATGGAGCTAGATAGTGTTGATGTGTTTTTATGCACTTCTCAACATAGCTAGTGCATAGGTGCACTACCTCTCTTGAAAGACACTCTTCCACAATCAGATTGCAGAACACTATCCCAAGGAATCTAATGTCAGGTCTTGATAGTGCTTAGAATATTTTAGTTGATTTATGTGATTTGCTAGAATCACAAGGCAGGCTTATGGATGAGTTACAAAGCAAGTGAAGTTGGGTCTTGGAATGGAGTTCCTCATATGGATAAATTGTTGTGCTTTTTCTTTAGGTTCAAATAGCAGATGTGAACTCCATTTTTATCGTTGGATTCAGCTTTACAATGTGTAATGAACCTTCATATAGGTTACTTCTTAAAAAAGGAAAAAGGGGGGTGGAGAAGAGAGAAGACTCCTGGATTTGCAACTAATGGTGAATAGTGATGATGGAGTTCCTGCAATGGACAACTTCTTGGAAACAATATTCCACTTAACCAGAAATCTCATAGGACTTCTCATCGAATTTGTGCTATCTTCTAAGGTCTGCAAATGTTTCATCTTCCATTCATCATATGCATGCATGAACAAAGATGAAATTGTGGAAAATCTTTGAATTCAAGTCCAGGATAACTTTACACAGCTATCTACCACCAACAAACAACAAAAAGTATGGACTAAGAAGGCATCTACACAACAGGAATTTTCATAATCGTAGAACAACATTCCTAAAATCTATTAAAGTGAGAATACAACTAACTAAAACAAACAAATAAATCTAAGATAATCATCTAACAAAGGAGATTGAATCAAGCAACATGTGAGAAACTTAGAAAATGCACCAAGTCAATGTCTTTTCCTTATAATTTTTTGCAGCATGTCTTTACAACAACTCAACTCTCTTTGCAAATGAGAGGAGACCCCTATTTATAGTGTCCTAAAGATCAAATGAATGGCCAAGATTAATTTTCATTGTGTGGCCAAGATTCATTACAAAATAGGGTTTCACCAACCCCCAATATTTTACAATTTAAAAAAAAAAAATTCATTTTCCCTACTTTGTCCTCTAGTGACGGCACTGTAGCATTTTTGTCATTTGCTAATTGTTGTTTTACTATGGCTACTCTTTGGGAAGATCTTTATCATCAACAAGGTTGTCCTCTTGCTTCTTGGATGCTGCATATTCTATGAACTTGAGGATGACTATCTAGAGCTTTTCCACTTCAATAATCTCATATCGTAGCACCTGGTAGCTCCACTCTTTTGCATTATCTTCCAGTCTTTTCCAATCCTCATCATACTTGGCGTCCTGGTCCCTGAATAGCTCTAATTGGTCAAAGGTGGAAGCAGCAAAAACCATGAACTCCACTGTTATTTCGTCAGACATCCTACCCTCCATCTTCTGATGGAAGTAAGGCCTCACCTTCTCTGGGTCCATTTGCACTGTGGGCATGTCATACTCGGTCATCAACTTGAGATAACGAGTGCATTCTGCCCTGATTTCCTTGATCCATTCAATATTTGGATCCACTTTACTCATTATTTGCTCTAACCTTTCCTTCCTGTTGTCAAAGTCTCACACACATCCATCAACCAATGATCATCCTTTTTAAACGCAAGCTCCTTTTCCCATGTGGCTTTTCGCAACTGAAGGATAGCTTCGATCTTAGGGAAGGTAGAGTCGTAGATTGCAAGGAAGTCGGTGCAGAGCTTTCTCGTTCCTTCTAAAGATTGTTGCAAGTCTAAGAACTTGTTGGTTGTTAGCACAGCCCGACTAATTCCCATGTTTCTGAAGTACAAGACCTATCGAAACCAGCTTTTCGTAGTCTTCTCCAAGTTCTTTCGCCTTTCCATTTTATCAATTTTCTCTTTCGACAACAGTTGGGGCGCAGTTGTGGACGTGGTAGGCAGGTCGTCCATCGATGACCACTGCTGGATGTAATATGTTAAAGCAGCCACCTGTGCTTTAAGCTCATCTTTTGAAATCTTGTCCTACTTTATCAAATGCACCACCGTGGCCACTGACTCTTTAAGGTTCCCCACCTTTTGTTCTCTGGTGGCGGTCCCTAGATCCATGGTGGAGATGTTGTAAGTTATCCCTTTCGGACCCACCACAGGGGTTGCTACTTGCGCTGCTCGGGACCCAGAAGCATCCATTGTTACCCTAGATCAGATCTTAGGCTTCTTCTTCTTTGTTGTAATCTAAGCTTGGGCTAGGATAGCTTCTAGTCTCGCCCATGGGTCCTTTAGTATAGGAGTTCTTCTCTCAAGTTGTTTCTCTAACCATCCAGGATCACCCTCGCCTCCCTTGGTCAAAGCCTTTGCTTCTTTACCTTCCGAGGTCCTCCCTTCCTTTTTGGTTGCATCCCCTTCTTCTTCATCAGAGTCTTGGATGAACATAAGGTGCTTGATAGGAAGCCTGGTAGATAGTTGTTGCATGGGACTCTCTTTTCCTAGTGTCTCTTCTTCTTTCTTTTCCTCAGCATGCTCAACTTCATGTACAATTTCCTTGGATTGGTCGACTTCAAGGATCTTGACAACTTGGGTTCCACTCTTAGGTATATCTTTTCTTGGACTATCTTCTGGTGGCTATTCTTCTTCTTCAAGGAGCGGCCTTTCTGCCTCTATCTCAGTGTCCTTCAGCTGTCGGGCCAGCTCCTCCTCAAGATCATCATCAAAGGTTTGCACGATGACCTTACCATGGTCATCCATCTCATCCCCACTCTCAGAAGATCCCATTCCCTCCTCCTCATAAGCCACCCTATCAATGGTTCAGTGTTCATACTCTGGGTGTTCGTGGTATTCATCGACTTCCTCCTCAAAGGGCTTTGAGGCCTCCCGCTCTCGCCTCTCGCATTCCTTAGAGATCAACATGGTGGCTTCCATAGTTGGTGGCCCTATTGGTGGTTGTGAAGGCTTGGAAATAGCGAGGACTTGTGCAAGGGTTGCCTGAAGAGTGGGATTCATTAGTATCTGGGAGAGTTCAGAGGGGATGTTTTGCATATGTCTTGAGAAAGCCTCCGGCATGGTGGAAGTGGGTATACATGATGTTACCGTAGCCAAAGGGAATGAAATAGTTGGTGACATAGCAGTGGAGGAGGGGGGAGTAGTTACGAAAGAAGAAGAGTCGACAACTATTACAGACTCGCCCAGAGGTGAAGGGGTGAGATGGACAGAAATTTCCACTGCTAGTGGGGACGTGGCGATCATGGCTAGAGAGGTAGGTGGTGCAACAGTAGGGGCAGGGAGCACCAAGAGGGGTCCCAATTGATCCGTACCTTTCACTTCCTCCTCTTGGGTTGAGGGTTGTTCCATGACACTCCCGTTTGTTTGAGCCTTGGGAGGGTGAGCCCCCCATTTCTTTCCTTGTATAGACGTTGGGGTCAGGAGACTATTCTTTTTCTACCTCTTTTCTCTTTTTGGACTTGGTGAATGGAGGAGACTTGGATGTCCCACCAGTTGAGGTGGTGGTGACGGCATCTTCCGTGGCACTAGGCTCACTTTTGAGCCCCTCATAGGTCAAAATTATCTCCTATCATTTCAACTAGGCCACCTGTCCATCAACCTACTCCCTGGTGTGAGCCAAGACTGGCTTGGTTATAATATCAAGGTTGTCGACCTCCTGTTCATCCCAGTCAATTGTTGGTATCAGAAAATTGGCAACCATAGGGTACTTGGGATCCATTAAGGTGCTCTCGTCCTCTTGAAATTCATCTGGGATGGGAAAGGGATACACCTATCTTATGAAATACGTCATCATCTGCATATAGTTCCTTGCGCGCACCTCTTTGTCATCCTCACAATCTCCCCAAAAGTCTTCAATGTGGTGGAAATGAGTGAATCCTAGCCCTAGCACCTTTCTTATATGGCCATATGGGTCTATTCACAAGAGAGTAGTATAGGTAAAAGTGGTAGTCCTTTAGTTCTTTTTCATAGTTACCAACACACTAGGAAGTTTGTAGTCAGTGCATGCCCTGTCCGAGAGTCATGGGATAAGAGATCCCTGCTATGTGCTTGTTGTTGAAGATTGCATGTATGTGGTTGAGCTGCTGAGAAAGCTCCAGATGGATGATCCGGTCATTGGGGTATCGAGGCAACCTGTTTGGCCTTTCGATGAAGCCCTAGGCATGGATATATGTGAACTTTGGGTACTGAATGAAGAGGAAGGCATACTTCCTCAAAAATGCCCAAGCACTGTGGGAAACTCTCCTTTCAAAATCCCCAGCAATCACCCTAACAATATGGCCAATGAACGCGTCATTCACTCTGTAGTATTCCCTCTTGAAGTTTCAGTACTAGAGCTGTGGGTATCTATCATAGGCCTTGAGTCTTCGACCCTGCTCCCGATCGGGTGCTACAAATAACCCATTGTACTGCCTCTGATCTGCCAAGGAATAGATGAGATAGGAGGTCATATAGAACTTGGAGCTCTTCTTTATATTGACAAACTGCTCATGGAAGCAGTTGCTTATGATTCCTCCCCAGTAAAATGAAGTCTTTGTGGTGATGTCCTCATTCCCTCAAAGAATTTTCTCAATGAAGTACCTCATCCATTCCCAAAAGAAGGTTGTCGTAGGAAGACCCATAACACTGCTTGGAAAATGTGTTACTAAGTCATGGTAATCTTCATAGAAATCATTGCGGAAGAGTTCATGAGGAACCTTCATAGCGCTGCCCCTCTTTTCCTTGAGCCAATGCTGATTTATCAACCTTTTACATCTTACTGGATTGTCATCCAATGCTGCTTGACATTCATCTATGTTGGGGACTTCCATCTCTTGAAAAGTGGGGATGTGGAAAGTCTTTATGATCCCTTCAGCTGACATGTCGGCTAGGATGTCACCCTCTCTGTTAATAATTGTCCTTGTGTGGGGTTGATATGCCTCCTAACAAGCCATGACCAACTCGGGAGCCACGAGGGATGGAGGGAATCCCGCAGCTTTTACAATTCCACTTTGCCTTATCAGTCTTACATTTTTGGTCATAGGATTGTCCCTAACCCTTTGTGTGAATTTGTCAATGTTGACATGGTCGATATCGGTATCGGTGATCTCCTTCCAATATGTGGTAACCTTTGAGTATAGAAGCTCACCCTGAAATTGGTATTTCATTTGGCCCTTGTCCTCCTTCCCTCGAGGAGTTTTTCCTAACTTCTTTCCTTTTTCCTTTTCGAAGGCTGTCCCGAAGGTCCCGCGCCTGATTCCATATATTCTACAAGCAAAAAAAATATAGTAAGTGCAATTGACCATGAAAAAATTCATGTTAGTTGAAATCCTAAAGATGAAATCCATTTCAAGTAATCTATCAAGCATAACATGATACTTTATATCCTGATGTCATCGATCTTTTGATTGAGGGCTCTAGGATAGTTTGGGCTCGGAAGGCCGGACTTCCCTAGCACGAATGTCATTTGGGAAAGGCAAATAGGGTGGAAGGCTCCCAGAGATTCTCTTCAGTCGAATTTTGATAATTTGAAAGGTTCGCAATGAAGAAGACCAATACTAAGCATGTGGGTCGAGATCAAATTTTGAATTGGGCCCATTTGGGTTAGTTTAGGAGCATTCAGGGCTACAAGGTCAGAAAGCTATCAGGAGATGGCTGCTCGGGAACGACATATTAGAAACAGAATTCCGGAGAGGGAACTCTAGGGTCCGGGGTCCGGCGGGTTGTAGGGTAGTCAAAAGATTGTAATTTTACTTGAGCACCCAGGTCTGAGGCACCGGGAAGCCGTCCATCCCTCGCCATTTGGAACTGCTATTGTTGGGCGGAAGTCCAGAGGGGATGGCTCGGCGATCGGGGCCTGACACAAGTGTCGGAAGTCACAGGGGAAGGATAGCTAGCGTAAGGTCTCCACAGTGGGGTGAGGTCTTGGCGAGAGATAAAAGTCTCACCGACATCCAAGAGCAAGACCAAACCTAACACAAGGGTCTGCCATTTGATTTCATTTTCAATCCTGCGGCAGTCGGAAGGGCAGAGCCCGGAGCTCGAAGGGGCAGGTGAGCTTTTCCCCTCGGAATGGCAGATGAGGGAAGGACTCTCAGATGGCATAGCCTATCATGACCTAGGGTGTTCATTTGGTCAGGTTGGATCCCAGTGGCGAACAACGTTCTGGAGCTCAGAGGTCGGACGAACACCGGGCATTCGCCAAGAGGAATGTGATGTCACCGTGAGATCTTGGCAAACATGGTGAGTCCTACCGACAAAGGAGTCTTCAGCGTAAGTTTTCGGATCGACATAACCTCTTGCTGACCTTGTGAAGTCACCCCGACAAGGGATCCGAGCTCACCAAGACAAAGAGTTTCATTGTGAAGTCCTGGCGACTGCTAGGAGTCTTGTCGAAAGAGAAGGCATTGGCAGGACCAAAGGAGCTCGCGGTGAGGTCTTGGCGATAGGTGAATGTCTCCCCGACAGACCACTCAACAAGAGCAGGATATGGTCGATGAAAGGTCTTGCCGAATCGGGGAGGTCTCAATGACAAACAAACTTGGCAAGATGGAAGAAGACCCGCCATGAACTTTACTGACAAGGACTAGTTTTGCTGACGGAGAATGAGGGGCGGAATCCTAGGTGTGGAGGTCCAGAGTCCCGGGCCTGAGAGACCTAAAGGTTGTTTCAACATTTCTTATTTTTGCTAAGTCTCCACTAGCAAAGGGAGCACCCAGGACTGAGGGTCACGAATGCCCCTACGAAGAACGGTCATGCGGAGATAAAGCTCTGAATTGGTCATCGTGGTGTTATGTTTGTTTTCTCAGTTTTCAAGGACATGGGTTTTGTTCGCAGTGCCGTATTTTATCATTCACATGTTTTGATCGTTCTTGCTCACTTTAATCCCTAGAAACTAGGAAAACAATGTTCAGGAGGGTGAACGGAGAGCCTACCTTGAACACTCGATGCGAGGAGGTGTCGGATCCACTCACAATCAATGAGGTGATGGTGAGGGTGATGGGTATGAAGGTCACGAAGACGGTGGTCTCCTCTTGCAAGTTCTCTGCTCATTCTCTGCAACACTGACAAGTGAAAATGATAGGAATGAACCTTCTATTTATACCCCAATCACCATTAATAGCCTCATTAAATGTAGGTGCGGCGAACAAGGAAGTCGGTGAATTTGAATTCATCGACGGTAGTGGGAGACCCAAGGTCTGGCGACCAAGAGGGCGCAGGACAGTGGCCATTTGATAAGTTCCTCCTAGAGATTCACTGGCAGCAAAGGGGAGGTTGGGGCCTAGAAGGCGGAACTCTACTAGAGGTTTGCCTTGAGGAACAACGAAACACTCACGGAACCCCGGGAGTGGAACTCCGAAGTCTCAGGCCCGGAGGGTCTGACAGCTGTTAAGATTTCCATGGATTTTAGCAAATAGAGAATGGGGTTCTGGACCCTAGGGTCTGGGAGGATGTGACCCTAGTGCCATTGGGAACAGTGGGTGCAATTGGGAAACCTGGCAAGAGAAACCCGAACGCCCAGGCCCAGCAGGGCCCAGGGCTGTTAGGAGGGGAAAATTGTTAGGGAGCCTCTGTGAGGCACCAGAACTTGACAAAATTAAAATGGGGAGGTACGGTCAACTTATGGTGAGACTTTGAAGCAACATTGACCACCCGGGACACCAAAAAAAAGGGGGGCATGCAAAACGAGGCAGCGACAAAAATGACCAAACAAGGTGAAAGAAAAGAGGGTCCCCATTCGAAACAGGGCATGTGTGCCAAGGGCACAACAAATGGAGACGCTACTCGGGAATGCTCCCAAGTGTTCCATGGGTAAATATTCATTTTGGACTCAGAATATCTGGTTTCGCAGACTAGGAGCGGCTTCCAAAGGTGAATCTAGAAAACTGGGATCCTTAATTAGGTCGATCTATGAAATATCTCAAAAGTGTGTGCAGTGAGTTCATTCCTTTCCTCGGGATGGTGACTAGGGGCTGCTAATCCAACCGAGCAGGTTACATAAATCGTCTAGCACCAAAAGTAACCTAGACATTGCTCCAATGCTAGTCAAGCGTCCATAGCCCCGACAGAGTTGTCGCTACAATCCCACAGATATTGCTCTACTACCGGTCTGGCATCCATAGCCCTGGTAGAGTTATCCGCACACCCATCGGGTCATTTATTTTCTAGAATTCCCTTCTCTCCTTCATTTTGAGATAATTTTCTTGCTCAACTGGGTAAGCACCAAAGCCTACAATGGGTTTGGGACTGCAGTGGTCAATGGAGTAGACTTGAGATTTTTCGCTCACTAGGGTGTTATGGCAACCATGGTACAATCCTTTAGAAATGATTATTATATGTTTTGTGTGAGATCTGAGATGTGCGTAAAGAGATCCAGCCAAGGGTCGAGTTCTAAGGCAGAATTTAAACAAGGAAATCATTCATGGGCAACCTTCAGAGAAAGAGGGTCGAGAGTGAATGTTTAGCCTAAGAACACCAAGGACGGATAGCAAAGTGAACCGTTCGTCAAGTGAGCACGACCACCACTAAGGGGCGGGGAACACCTTTTTCTTGAACAAAATAGTTGGGAAACAAAAGCAAAAAAGAGCAACGCAAAATAGAAAGACACAAGCAAAATAAACGAAAAATGGGAAACCTACTCTAACCTATATACAACATTTATAAAGAAGAGCTCGAACAAGCTCAAGCCTAGGAGTAATGATTCAGGTGTTGCCCATTGACTGGCAACGGTATGTTCTCACCAGTTAGGGTCTTTAGGCAGAAGGCATTGTCTCCCAAAATCTCAACTATTTGAAAGGGGCTAAGCCAGAGCTTGTCGAATTTGTTGTGTCCCCCTTTCCTTTCGTGGGATTTATCCCAATACAAGACCAAATCTGCAATTCTAAAGGCCTTAATTTTGGCTCGGTGGTTGAACCATCTTTTAACTATGCCTTGATGTTTGGCAAAATTTTCTATTGCATGGTTTCAGACTTCCTCTAAATGCAAGAGCTCAGCTAACCGAGCTTCTCTATGATCTCCTCCCTCATAAAAGTCATTGATAAACTAAAGAGTAGGAATCTTCAAATGGATAGGAAATATGGGTTCTAGGCCATAAACGAGGTGGAATGGGGAGTCGTCAAGGGCAGCTTTATGGCGAGTGCGATCGGCCCAAAGGGAAAAATGGAGCTGGGTATGCCAATCATTGGGATTCCTATCTAGCAGTTTCTTGATCATGGTAACCAAGTTCTTATTTCTAGATTCTGCGAGGCCATTTCCTTGGGGGTAGTAATTGGATAAAAACTTAAGGGCAATCCCGTAGTCGAATGCCCAGCTTGCAAATTTCAACAAAGCAAAAGAAGGTCCATTGTCACACACCAAAGCACAAGAACAACCAAAGTGATTTAAAATGAAACTCTTTAAAAAATTAGTAACTACTTCAATTGTGCATTGTTTACATACGATTGCTTCCATCCATCTAGTGTAGTAATCAGTAGCGGTAAGAATGTACCTATGTCCCGCAAATGATGGAGGGCTTACCGGACTGATGAAATCAAGACCCCATTGCGCGAGTGACCTTAGCTCCAGCACAGGCTGTAATGGGATAGCAGCATTCTTTTCCCTAGTGGCAACGGTCTGGCATGTGTGACATGAGCAAATATGGCAATGGGAATCCTTGAAGATAGTTGGCCAATAATACCCTACTCTCAATATCTGGTGTGCTGTGGAAGAACCAGAACCATGGCCCATGCCAAATTATTCATGGAACTCTTTCAGGACTCGGCTGGCTTCCTCCTTACCAAGGCATCTTAAGTAGATGCCTTCATGATTCTTCTTGTAGAGAATGGACCCTTGTAACATATAACCATTGTTTTTCAATCTAATGTCTTGCTTTTGGACTCCTTGTAGGTGAGGTGGACACTTGTGGTTGAGCAAATAATATACGACATTCTCGTACCATTCTCCTGGGGAAACGTCCTCAAGCTGGTACTACTGTACAGTGAGTTCGGGTCCAGCCTCTGCCGTTGCTTCAGCCATCATGCGGGTGAGTTTCTGTCCTCTCACCAACTTCATTGGTTGGATCTCCATGTCATATTCTCTGAGTAGGGTGACCCATTTAGCTCTTTATTCATCTAATTCATTTTGCAGAAGCATCATTTTTACTACTGAGTCAAGGACAATGGCAAACACCTTATTGCATAGGATGTAGTGTCTAAATTTCTTCACCCCTCTTACAAGAGCATATGTCTGCTTTTCAACATTGTGATATCACAATTCAACATCCTTCACGGGAGTACTCATGAAGGTGATTGTATGCTTATTTCCTTCATCGTCTTTCTGGGTCAACATGCTAGCACAGGAATGCTCTGAAGCAAATGAGTAGATGTAGAAAGGCTTCAAATAAACCGGGCTGACTAACACAGGTGCCTTAGTAATGACCCATTTGATTTCTTTAAAAGCTTGTTTGGCGTTAGGAGTCCACTCAATTTTGGCATCCAGTTTCAACATAGCATTGAGAGATTTAACAATCTCCGCGAAACCCGTGATGAATTTCCTGATGAAGTTGATCTTTCCAAAGAAGGATTTTAATTCTTTCTTGCTGTTTGGTGGCTAGATTTGCAGTAATGACTGGATGTGATCAGGGTCTATGGAGATCCCCTATTCTAAAATGATGTGTCCAAGTAATTTACCTTCAGTCACTCCAAAAATACACTTCTTGGGGTTAAGGGAAACCCCAAACTCCCTACACCTTTGAAACACTTTACATAAATAGGAGACGTGATCACTCCACCTTTTAGAAAACACAGTCAAATCATCAATGTAGATGATTATGCATTTTTTGATCAGATCTTTGAAGGCGATGTCCATGGCGCATTGGAAGGTGGCGCCAGCATTGATGAGCCCAAATGGCATCCTTTGATAAGAAAACATCCCCCACTTTATGGTGAATGTTGTTTTATGATGATCTTCGTACTGTACCATTACCTAGTTGTACCCAGAGTACCCATCAAGAAAAGACATCATTTGGGATCCATTGACGATCTGTAGTACCTCATCCAATGAAGGCACTGGATAGTTGTCTTTCTTCGAAGCTTGGCTCAAATTGTGGAAATCTACACACAATCGAATCTCCCCATTCTTTTTTCTGACCTGAACCAAGTTGGCCACCCATGTAGAATGCCTAACCGGGAAGATAATCCATGCCAAAAGCAACTTCTTGACTTCTTTGTAAATGATGGGCTCTAACAAGGCATTTATTGGACGCTGTCGCTGATGGAATGACCTCACTTCTGTTTTAAGAGGTATGGTGTGCGTGATGATGGAGGTATCATATGTTTTCAAATCCTCATAGCTCCATGCCACCATGTCATGGTACTTTTGCAATATATCCGTAATTCCCTTATTTTCCTCAGGTGTGCAAACTTTTCCAACAAAAACATTCTTGATTTCCTCAGCTGTCCCAAGGTTGTGAGTATCGCACTAGCTACTTATCACCTCCTTCTTTGTTTGTCAATTCTGATCTGTGATCTGATCTAGATCGAATATACGTTCTAACTTAACCATGCCTTTGGGGATCGTATTGGTTTTGAGATTAATAACCCCCTCTATGTCCATTTCGGCTTCCTGTGGATTATCTTCATCAATTATTTGGGTTGCGAAGACATCAGAACTCGTGATAAACTCAAGAATATGCTTGTCATCATCGAAGACTTGAAAACAAGCGATGTTATCTAGGATGGATGGAGTAGATGTCAACTCAACGATAAAATTTTTAAGCCCAGAAAAAGAGAGGGGCTGTAAAGTACTGGCTACTTGAGCCAAGGCATCAGCTGTACAATTCTGAGCATGAGGGATCAATTGTATATTGAATGCATCTAAACCCTCTAAGAGATCCCAAACCCTGTGCTGATAGTTGGCAAGCCTTCTATCATGGAAAAAATACAATTTTCTAACTTACTTAACTATGAGTTCTAAATCCCCAAAAACTTGTAGCATTTTGACATTTTTCTTCAAGGCCATGAGAGGGCCATGGACCAAAGCTTCATATTCGGCCACATTATTGGTGCAATAAAACTGTAATGTATCTGCAGCAAGAAAGTTCTTACCCGTTGGGCTGATGAGTTCAAACCTAGCTCCAGCTCCTTGCTTTGACTTGGATCCATCAAATCAGAGCGTCCAACATATGGATAGTTCTTTAACTTTGGGTTTGACTAAGTTCTTCTCCATTTTAGTTGGGTGACTATTTCTGTGATCTTAGGGGAGTTTTCTAGCTTGGTATACTGATCAGTGGGTAGTTTTTTCTTTTACGGGGTAGTGGATCTTTTAACATGTTCTACTGTTGTTTGACATAAGCAACAGTAAAACTCAGAGTGGGGAGCATCGTGAACCCTGCACCAATTCGGCAATAAGAGATTGTGAAAATTCATTCGGGCACCCAAGCTGAGTTGGTCTGAGGTGCATTTTTCCATGAATTCCTGGAAACCCCTTAGTAGCCCCTAGTGGTCACCTTCATCAGGCTTGTCATCTGACTCTACCAACATTTCTGTACTTAGGGATATTTGGGTAAAACTAGCCTCAGGAGTGCATAATACTAGGAGGACTTCGGTAGCACATTCCTCTTGAGGCTCGACCTCATTTTGGTAGGCAAAAGGATGGTAATTTATCATGTCAGTCTTGGCAAACAACACTTCATTGAGATTGTTGTATTTTGTAATCATATATTTCATACGGGGTTCGCGATCAATACGGATCTGGTTTGGCAGCCCTTTCCATGGCAACCACATGTGTGAAAGGTCCATAGCAGTATACCCATTCAGAGCTTTGGTGAATTCCCTTCCCAAGATGATCATGTATGCGTTAAGAATATCCGCCACCTAGATGTCGATAACTTGTTGTATCCTTGGGTCTATAGCAATCTACATTGGGATCCAATTTATTTCTTCCACAATGTTGATATTTATTTTGTCCAGCTGGGTCACCTTTCTTCTTGAAGGTGTGGGAGTGATGCCAAGAGCCTTGCATACAGCCAAGGACATGACATTGGCAGATGCCCCTGAATCAAGCAGGTAGTTATGTAAGTTCTTTCCAAAGATCCTAATGGTACTAAGGAAAAGAGGAGTTTCCAATCTTCTTTGGAAGATGCTCATAGGCGTATCTATGTGAGCTACCTAACCTTGGTACTTATCATTGCTGATTTTATCCCTAGTCTGTCTAAGTAGTTGGTCCTTGGAAATCAGCCTATTACTCTGCTCTGGTTCCTTTTTCATTTTCTTACTTGCAAATTGATTTACGGGAACATCTTTCCTTTTCCCGGTATTATCTTGTATCTCTGGTTCCTTCCTAGGCTCTTCAAAGGTAACTCTCTTGGCTGATGTTTCTGGCGTTGCACCGGAGGATGGAGTCCTATTAAGAACCCTAAAGAAGGAATGCCTTACTGCAAGGACTTTGAGTAATTCAAAAGGCTGACAAGCTGATTTTTACCCTTTTGAACTCTTCTACCATATATTCACCCATTTGTTAAATCTTTGAACTAAAGGCCCAACATATTGCAGAGCTAGGAGGTTGAACTTTCATTTGACTAGACTAATTTTGAGATTGACCTTGAGGCTGATTTTGTGACTAATTTTGAGACCCATTCTTGTTGAGGTATTGGGTTGGTATATGGGGAAGTCCAAGATTGTTGTTGGCATTAGGATCAGGCGAGGTGGAGAAATTGTTTGGTGGAGTAGAGGTTGTAAAGGGGCCACCCGCCTGCCTGTTTCTGAGAAAGTAAGGAGTTGATCTTTGATGGAACATATGGACTTCATCTATGTAAGGTTCTTCTTCGTCTGGTGGACCATTATCTACTGAACCAAAAAGTTGAGCCAAAGTTTGTTCGTTACTTACCTCTTGCACTTCTTCACCCTCAACAGGAAGGGGCTTGACTTAAGGTTCGTTACGATCGCCCCGTGGAAACAACACTTGGTTGACTATGAGGTAGGAGGAATCATATGGTTCAGATGGGATGATATCCCTACAACCGACATTATCGACTGTATTTTGCACCTCAACTTGGAAGATTTCAGTAGCTGTCTAGAATTCGAGGCAATCTAATTCTGAGTGTCTACTAATTTTGTGAATCTGACACCATTTGGACAAAGCTGCCTCGGTAAGATATACTCCACTAGTTGTCTTTTCATTGCTGGATGGTTGGTTGAAAGGCATAGGGACACCTTTGTTATTAGGCCTGTTATTCCACTTACGATTCTACCTCTGAGAAGGTCTCCTTTCTGAATTTTGATTAGAGTTTTTTCCCCTATCATAATTCTACCCAGAGGAAGTACTTGCTTCCCGGTTATCCCTACTGTCCCTATTGTCTTGGTTATTCTGGGTAAGATTGGCCTGGAAATTATGCTGGGAGGCCTGTAACTAATTATTTTGATTTTTTAGGTGTGTCATTTTTGTGGACATCTTCTTTATCATCTTCATCAGTTCCTCTAACTTGTCTTTCTTAGTCATGTTACTCGGCTGCGGCACTGAATTTTGGAGGAAAACGGGTGGGGCCACTAGCTAGTTTTGATGTGCTGGAGGAAATTCCAACCCTGGTAGATACAATCATGCCTGGGGCTGCTAGGAATACACCTGCTGTTGTTGGGCAGCTTGAGCATGGTTATGCTGTGGTTGAGGCTGCAAATATGAAGGCACAAGAGGTGCATAATTCAATGGCTGCCCCGGATGTGGGACGATGGGTAGCTGAGGTATCTGGTTCATAAGAGGGGTCTGATGAGAAAATGCCTGATTAAGCCCCTGAATTTGCATCAGGTGAGCTACTAGCCCCAAAGAAGGTAGTGGGCCAGAGATATTCTACCATAAATCTGCACTGGCCACAACAGCCTCCGTATAGGCGGTCACCAGGGTGGTGAGTGGTTGGTGCATCATTTTCACCAGTGTTGATGTGAAGTTATCTAACATAGTATAGTTGACTAGGAGAGCCACGGCATCATTATGGAGATATGGATCCTAGAGCCTTGTGAAGGTCTGATGAAAATGATCATTGAAGGATCCAATAGGTTCATTTATTTCTCTCTGGTCGGACATAAACTACTGATAAAGTTTTGAAGGACTAATGAGGATCTTGTATTTCTATAGGAAGGCATCCTTCATTAGGTTCCACGAGGTGATGGATCCCCTCGGCAGGTTCATGTACCAATAAAAGGCTTCTTCTCCCAGCGAATGAGGGAAAAGGCAACATGCAACATCCTCATGGTTGACTTCCATTTCGGTAATTGATGTCTCAAATATTCTGATATGTTCTTTAGCTGTTCTTTGTGGATCACGAGGATAGAACTTCAAACAAAATCCCTCCAGATTCTTGGGCATATCATGGTAAGCGGCAAAATGAATCAATGAAGGGTTATGTGCTAACCAAGCCATGATGGAAGGTGGAGGTGGTATTTGTTGTTGAAAAACAACAAGTTGGATATGAGCCTATGCTAGAAAAATAGTCTGGGACTGTATTTGAGTTGTAGCTATTTGGACTGTACCTTGGACTGGAAGGGCTAGGAGAGAAGCAATCCCCTAGCTGTCGGAGAAGGGAGGTGAAAATGCAGTTTCGGATGGTCGGGTGGAAGACAAAGGCCAGCTGAATGATGGTGATGATAAAACAAAGGTGGGTGGAATGGAGGAAGAGGAAGAGGCAGCACTACATCTCTTAATTCACTTCACCCTTGTAGGAGGCTGCAACTCCTCAAATTCTCCTTTGTTTGGTGTTGACTGTAGAACTCTTTGAAATATTTCTGGGGAGAATGACCCAATTCGATCCAACTTCACTCTTGACCCTTAGCTTTATATACCCAACATGTTGGCCCTCCTTCTAAAACCAGTTTTGTTGATGTGTTTTTATGCACTCTCAACACAGGTAGTGCATAGGTGCACTACCTCTCTTGAAAGACAATCTTCCACAATCAGATTGCAGAACACTATCCCAAGGTCTCTAATGTCAGGTATTGACAGTGCTTTGAATATTTCAATTGATTTATGTGATTTGTTGGAATCACAAGGCGGGCTTACGGATGAGTTACAAAGCAAGTGAAGTTGGGTCTTGGAATGGAGTTCCTCAGATGGATAAATTGTTGTGCTTTTGCTGTAGGTTCAAACAGAAGCTATGAACTCTATTTTTATCATTGGATTTAGCTTTACAATGTGCAATGAACTTTCATATAGGTTACTTCTTAAAAAAGGAAAAAGGGGGCAAAGAAGAGAGAAGGCTCCTGGATCTGCAACTAACGGTGAACAGTGATAATGGAGTTCCTACAATGAACAACTTCTTGGAAACAATATTCCACTTAACCAGAAATCTCACAGTCTCATGGAATTTGTGTTATCTTCTAAGGTCTGCAAATGTTTCATCTTCCACTCACCATATGCATGCATAAACAAACATGAAAGTGTGGAGCAGCTTTGAATTCAAGTCCAGGCTAACTTTACATAGCTATCTACCATCAGCAAACAACACAAAGTATGGACTAAGAAGGCATCTACACAATAGGAATTTTCATAATCACAGAACAACATTCCTAAAATATATTAAAGTGAGCATACAACTAACTAAAATAGCAAAACAAATCTAAGCCAATTATCTAACAAAGGAGATTGAATCAAGCAACATGTGAGAAACTTAGAAAATGCACCAAGTCAATGTCTTTTCCTTATAAATTTTTGCAGCATGTCTTTACAACAACTCAACTCTCTTTGCAAATGAGAGGAGACCCCTATTTATAGTGTCCCAAAGATCAAATGAATGGCCAAGATTAATTCTCATTGTGTGGCCAAGATTCATTACAAAATAGGGTTTCAGCAACCCCCAATATTTTACAATTTTAATTTATTTTTTTTGTCATTTTCCCTATTTTGTCCTCTAGTGACAGCACTATAGCATTTTCATCCTTTGTTGATTGTTGTTTTACTGTGGCTACTCTTTGGGAAGCTCTTTATCATCAACAAGGTTGTCCTCCTGCTTCTTGGATGCTGCATATTCTATGAACTTGAGGATGACCATCTAGAGCTTTTCCACTTCAATAATCTCATACTGTAGCACCTAGTAGCTCCACTCTTTTGTATTATCTTCTAGTCTTTTCCAGTCCTCATCATACTTGGTGTCCTGGTCCCTGAATAGCTATGATTGGTCAAAGGCGAGAGCAACAAAACTCCTGAACTCCACTATTATTTCATCAGACATCCCGCCATCCATCTTCTGCTAGAAGTAAGGCCTCATCTTCTCCAGGTCCATTTGCACTGTGGGCATGTCGTAATCGATCATCAACTTGAGATAACAAGCGCAGTCTGCCCTGATTTCCTTGATCCATTAAATATTTGAATCCACTTTGCTCATTATTTGCTCCAACCTTTCCTTCCTGTTGTCAAAGTCTCGCTGCCACACATCCATCAACCAATGATCATCCTTGTTAAACGCAAGATCTTTTTCCCATGTGGCATTTGGCAACTGAAGGATAGTTTCGATCTTAGGGAAGGTGGAGTCATAGATTACAGGGAAGTTAGTGCAAAGCTTTCTCGTTCCTTCCAAAGATTGTTGCAAGTCCAAGAACTTGTTGGTCGTTAGCACAGCCTGGCTAATTCCCTTGTTTCCAACATACAAGACCTCTCAGAACACATTTTTTGTCGTCTTCTCCAAGTTCTTTCACCTTTCCATTTTATCAATTTTCTCTTTCGACAGCAATTGGGGTGCAGTTGTGGATGTGGTAGGTAGGTCTTTCATCGATGACCAGTACTAGATGTAATCTGTTAAAGCAGCCACTTGTGCTTTAAGCTCATCTTTTGAAATCTTATCCTACCTTATCAAATGCACCAACGTGGCCACTGACTCTTCAAGGTGCCCCACCTTCTGTTCTTTGGTAGCGGTCCCTAGATCCATGGTGGAGATGTTGTAAGTTATCCCTTCTTGACCCACCATAGGTGTTGCTATTTACGTTGCTCGAGACCCAGAAGCATCCATCTTTACCCTCGATTGGATCTTACGCTTCTTCTTCTTTATTGTAATCTGAGCTCGGGCTAGGATAGCTTCTAGTCTTTCCCGTGGGTCCTTTAGTACATGAGTTCTTCTCTCAAGTTGTTTCTCTAACCATTCAGGTACAACAAACTTGCCCCTAGGCCATCCAGGATCACCCTAGCCTCCCTTGGTCAAAGTTTTCTATTCTTTACCTTCCGAGGTCCTCCCTTCCTTTTTGGTTGCATCCCCTTCTTCTTCATCAGAGTCTTGGATGAACATCAGGCGCTTGATACGAAGCCTAGTAGACAGTTGCTACACGGGACTCTCTTTTCCTGATGTCTCTTCTTCTTTCTTTTCCTCAGCACGCTCAACTTTGTGCACAAGTTCCTTGGATTGCTCAACTTCAAGGCTCTTGGCAACTTGGGTTCCACTCTCAACTATATCTTTTCTTGGACTATCTTCTGGTGGCTATTCTTCTTCTTCAAGAAGCGGCCTTTCTGCCTCTGTCTCGGTGTCCTTCAGCTGCCAGGCCAGCTCCTCCTCAAGATCATCGTCAAAGGTTTGCACGATGGCCTTACCACGGTCATCCTCCTCATCCCCACTCTTGGAAGAGCTCATTCCCTCCTCCTCATAAGCCACCCTGTCAATGGTTCGGTGTTCGTACTCTAGGTGTTCGTGGTATTCATCAGCTTCCTCCTCAAAGGGCTTTGAGGCCTCCCGCTCTCACCTCTCCCACTCTTTAGAGATCAACATGGTGGCTTCCATAGTCGGTGGCCCTGTCGGTGGTTGTGAAGGCTTGGCAGTAGCGAGGACTTGTGCAAGGGCTGCCTGAACAGTGGGATTCATTAGGATCTGGGAGAGTTCAAAGGGGATGTTTTGCATATATCTCAAGAGAGCCTCCGGCATGGTGGAAGTGGGTATAGGTGTCATTACCATAGCCAAAGGGAGTGACATAGTTGGTGACATGGCAGCAAAGGAGGGGGTAGTAGTTACGGCAGAAGAAGAGTTGACAACTATTACAGACTCGGCTGGAGGTGAAGGGGCGAGATGGACAGAAATGTCCACTGCCAGCAGGGAAGTGGCGATCATGGCTAGAGAGGTAGGTGGTGCAATAGTAGGGACAGGGAGCACCAAGAGGGGTCCCAATTGATCCTTACCTTTCACTTCCTCCTCTTTGGTTAAGGGTTGTTCCATGACAATCCCCGTTTGTTTGAGCCTTTGGAGGGTGAGCCCCCTGTTTCTTTCCTTGTATAGACCTTGGTGTCAGGAGACTATTCTATTTCCACCTCTTTTCTCTTTTTGGACCTGGTGACTAGAGGAGACTTGGACGTCTCATCAGTTGAAGTGGTGGCGGCGGCATCTTCCATGGCACTGGGATCACTTTTGAGCCCCTCATAGGTTAAAATTATCTCCTGCCATTTCAACTGGGCCACCTGTCCATCAACCCACTCCTTGGTGCAAGCCAAGACTGGCTTGGTTATAATATCAAGGTCGTCAACCTCCTACTCATCCCAGTCAATTTTTAGTATCGACAAATTGGCAACCGCAGGGTACCTGGGATCCATTAAGGTTCTCTCATCCTCTTGAACTTGATCCGGGATGGGAAAGGGCTGCACCTTTCTAATGAAATACACCGTCATCTACATATAGTGCCTTGCACACACCTCTTTGTCATCCTAGCAATCTCCCCAAAAAATTTCAATGTGGTGGAGATGAGCGAATCTCGGCCCTAGCGCCTTTCTTATATGGCCATATGGGTCTATTCGTGGGCGAGCAGAATGTAGGTGAAAGTGGTAGTCCTTTAGTTCTTTTTCAGAGTTACCAGCACACTGGGAAGTTTTTAGTCAGTACATGCCCTAGCCAAGAGTCGTGGGATAAGAGATCGCCGCTATGTGCTTGTTGTTGAAGATTGCCTGTATGTGTTGGAGCTACCGAGAAAGCTCCAGAAGGATGATCCAGTCATTAGGGTATCACGGCAACCTGTTTGGCCTTTTGGTGAAGCCCTAGGCACAGATATATGTGAGCTTTGGGTACTAAATCAAGAGGAAGGAATACTACCTCAAAAATGCCCGAGCATTGTGCGAAACACTCCTTTCGAAATCCCCGACAATCACTTTGACAATATGGCCAATGAAGGCATCATTCACTCTGCAGTATTCCCTCTTGAAGTTTCGGTACTAGAGCTGTGGGTATCTATCATAGGCCTTTAGTCTTCGACCCTGCTCCCGATCGGGTGCTACAAACAATCCATTGTACTGCCTCTAATCTGCCAAGGAATAGATGAGATAGGAGGTCATATAGAACTTGGAGATCTTCTTTATTTTGACGAACTACTCATGCAAGCAGTTGCTTATGATTCCTCCCCAGTAAAATGAAGTCTTTGTGGTGACGTCCTCATTCCCTCAAAGAATTTTCTCAATGAAGTACATCATCCATTCTGGGAAGAAGGTTATCATAGGAAGACCCATAACCCTACTTAGCATTGTGACTAAGTCATGGTAATCTTCATAGAAATCATTGTGGAAGAGTTCATGAGGAACCTTTGCAGCGCTGCCCCTCTTTTCCTTGAGCCAATGCTGATTTATCAACCTTTTACATCCTACTGGATTGTCATCCCACGCCGCCTAGGATTCATCTATGGTGGGGACTTCCATCTCTTGAAAAGTCAGGATGTGGAAAGTCTTTGTGATCCCTTCAGCCGACATGTTAGTGAGGATGTTGCCCTCTCTATCAATAATTGTCCTTGTGTTAGGTTGATATGCCTCCCGACAAACCATGACCAACTCGGGAGCCATGAGGGATGGAGGGAATCCCGCAGCTTTTGCAATTCCACTTTGCCTTATCAGTCTTGCATTTTATGTTGTAGGATTGACCCTGATCCTTTGTGTGAATTCATTAATGTTGACATGGCCGATATTGGTATCGGTGATCTCCTTCCAATCTGTGGTAACCTTTGAGTGTAGAGGCTCACCCTTAGATTAGTATTTCATTTGGTCCTTGTCCTCCTTCCCTCGAGGAGTTTTTTTTACTTCTTTCCTTTGTCCTTTTCGATAGCCGCTCCTGAATGTTGGAAAAAGTGCCTCAAACATTAAAGGCTGAAACCTCCATTAGAGCCAAGTCATCTTGACATCCTATTTGTTTGGCCAACAAGCACTGTGTATCATCATGTTTTGGACAGGTCGCTGTGACCCTGAAGAAGTCTTATTGAAAGGTATACTGTGTAGCTATCACTGTGACAAGGTGTATTCATTATGACTTTATAGCGTTCAGGAATCCTCTAGCCGAAAGGCCATTCAATTGTGTATCGGTGAGACTCTTGCGACTACGGGTTTTAGGATAACTGAAGATTCTCACTAAGATGTCTCAATGAAGTGTTATTCTCTCGCTGACAGTGTATGTATTGATGTCTTCGGGATTACTCTAATGTTTCCAGAAGACATCTTAGTGAACAGTGAATGTCATACCGGTAGGGACACACTTGGGAGTTATTGGTGTAACACTAAGGCTTCGATATGAAGTCTGGGTGATATACAAATGTCTTACCAATAGAGACTCAAAGGTAGATCATCAGATGGACTCGGTAGACTCGGTGAGAAGTCTTAGCGAGAGTCAAATGTCTCATCGATAGCTCGTTGTGTTGGAAGCCTTCGGTATAACTTAAACCTATTAGAGAAACCTCTTAGTGATGGTGAATTTCTTACTGATAGCTGATGTCTATCGGGGTAGCTCTTGGTGACAGTTGGTCATCGGTAAAACATATGGATCTTAGTATGATGTCTCGATGAAAGCCGATTGTCTGGTCGACAAGTGTATGTTTTCGGTGTAACTCAAAGTTGTTCTATGAGACCTCTCGGCAATAGATGTGAGTCTTTCCAACTTCTACTTGGTGCTCATATGACTTGTTTCTTCGGTATAACTTTAGTGATTCGCTATGACGTTCTGGCGAAAGTGATAGGTCAGGGTGACTACGTGATGACTCGGTGTATCTCTTGGAGCTCGATATAACATCTTGGCAACTTCAAAGGCTCTTGGCGACATCGATGAGAAGTATTTGTGGCATCGGCGAGACACTGTTAGTGTCTCACTGAGATGCCAATACAATACGAATTATGTTGACCGGTTGACCATCCTATGTGGAGTCTCATGGACGAATAGAAGGAGTCGAAGGGGAACAGTTGGAAGATAGTTTGTTGTGATGGTTCTGTAAGGAAGTTCTACAGACAAAATTTGACATGGATATAGTTGCAAGTTGCAGACGCTTGGGGGTTGGATAGTGGTTTGTTCAATAGAGAAGTGTGAAGAGTTCAAACTGTATCAGTGTGAAATAATTTTGTTCTGTGGGCTATAACGTGAAGATTTTTGAATCAAATTGTATGCTGCTATAATCAGACACCAGAAAGATAAGTCTGGAAATTGTATGTAATCTTTATTACTGAAATACAAAGTGATTTCTCTTGGTGTGGTGGGTTTTTCTCCTGTAAGGGTTTTGCCACATATATCTAGTGTTCATGTGTGATTCTCAAATACTCTATTTTTGTAATCTGTTTCATAGTGCATCTTAACTTGACTATAACTAAAAAATTTAAAGTACTTCTGCATTCTTTCCTGAGGTATTGACGTTAGGAAAATTGTTTTCTACATCTAATTTTCCTTACAAGTGGTATCAGAGCCTAGCCAGTTGTGTTATCCTTGGGGGTACATTGGGTTTTTTTAGTCAATATTGTTCAGTGGGAGTCTTGTAGACATTGTTATTTCTATTTATAGATTAAGATGTCTAGTTCATCTGGGAAGATTGAAATAGAGAAATTCAATGGCAGTAACTTTGAATTGTGAAAACTCAAGATAGAGGATCTCTTAGTAGATCGAGACCTTTGGCTTGTTGTTTCTAGAACTAAACCTACAAGAATGAAGCAAGAAGAATGAGACCTTGCAGATAGAAAATCTAAGGGGATAATAAGGCTCTGTTTGGCAGACTCAGATCTTCTCAATGTGCATGAAGAGAAGATTGCCTCTCTCTTGTGGAAAAGACTGGCATCCATTTATCAGGGGAAATCCTTGGTGAATAAGCTATTCCTGAGAAAGAAGCTCTACTCTTTGAGAATGCAAGAAGGAGGGTCTGTAGCTGATCATTTGAATGCATTTAACATGATGCTCACACAATTAACATCTGTTGGTGTAAAGATTGAAGAAGAAGATCGATGTATGCTTCTATTATGTTCTTTGCTAGATTCATGGGATCATCTAGTGATGGCTATTGGGAGTACAACATCTAGTTTCAAAATGGAAGATATTGTTGGTTCTTTGTTGTCAGAAGAAATGAGAAGAAAATTTTCTAAGATGGCGAAGGAGGCTCTTGTTGTAAGAGGAAGGTCAAAGGAGAAAGACAAGAAGAAGGACAAGAAGTCCAAATCAAAATCAAAGGAGAGATCAAAGTCTCCTAGAAAGAAGTCCAAGGTGAAATGTTGGAACTGTGGGCAACCTGGTCATGTCCGAAAGGATTGTAAACAGGAGAAAAAGAAGAAAGGATCTTCTGATAATGGTTCTTCTCATAGTGATGGTGACGCCTTCATTGCAGCCTTGGCTACTCAGGCATCAGATGATGTTTGGTTGATCGATTTTGGAGCATCATTCCACATGACATCTCACAGAGAATGGTTTACAAAGTATGAAGAATACGATGGCGAAAAGGTGTACTTGGCGAGTGATTCAACATTAGAAATTATTGGCCATGGAAGAGTCAGAATCCAATTCCCTGATGGCAGAATAAAGGGGATCAATGATGTTATGCACATACCAGGTCTGGCTCAAAATTTACTTTTTGTTAGTAAGCTAAATGATATCGGAGTACAAGTCTTGTGCTCAGGAAGTGGCTACAAGATGATTAGAGGTTCAATGGTGCTAGCTAGAGGTGCTCGATTTGGTACCCTGTACAAGCTGGATGCACAAGCTATTCAATGTAACAGTGTCTCTTTGAAGTCACTAAAAGTTGCTCATGGAGGTAAAGAGGGAAATATCTCTAATTATGTAAACTCTACGGAAGTAAAAATTCCTGTAGAGAATACTATGCTTTGGCATCATAGGTTAGGCCACATAGAAGAAAAAGGTTTAAAAACCTTGAAGAATAAAAACCTGGTTGAGGGGCTTGAAGATTGTAATCTGGAATTTGAATCCTGTGAACACTGTATATATGGAAAGCAGCATCATGTTTCATTTTATGACAGTCCTCATAAATCTTCTGGTTTGTTAGACTTTATTCATTTGGATGTGTTTGGTCCAATAGATGCTCCTTCTTTGTCTAAATCAAGATACTATGTGTCGTTCATTGATGATTATTCAAGAAGAGCATTTATATATTTTTTGAAAAGTAAATCAGAAGTGTTCAGTCGATTTAAGGAGTTTAAAAATCTAGTTGAAAATTAGACTCGTAAAACAATAAAATGCTTAAGGACTGATAATGGTGGTGAATTATGTTCTGAAGAATTTGAAAGATACTGTAAAGACCAAGGAATCAAAAGACACAAGAGTACACCTTACACTCCATAGCAGAATGGAGTTGTAGAAAGGTTCAATAGGATAGTGATGGAGAGAGCACAAAGTATGCTTAGTAGTGTTGGTTTGGAGGAGAAGTTTTGGGCTGAAGCTACTGCTACTGCATGTTAGTTAATTAGTCTCCAAACTCTACTTTTGTTGATAAGACACCTTTGGAAGCGTGGTCTAGTAAGAAACCCTCTCTTAGACATATTAGAGTCTTTGGCTATGAGGCATATGCACATGTGCCGGATGTAAAAAGATCTAAGTTAGAGAACAAGGTTGTCAAGTGTATTTTTATTGGCTATAGTGCTAACATTAAAGGATACAAGCTTTGAAATCCTATTACAGAGAAGGTTGTATATAGCAGAAGTGTAATCTTTCATGAGTTGAAACCTTCCACCTTGGATCTGTAGTCAGAGACAAAGTCAGAAAATAGTAAGGATGTAGCAGCAATTCCTCCTACACCAGAGAAAAAGGAATTGAAGATTCAAAATGTACCTGAAACTAAGGAGAGCTCAAGTAGTTCTGAAAGTTCTGAAGAAGAAGAACCTCAGCGTCAACAAGTGAGAAGGTCAACTCGAGATAAGAAATAGCCATATAGGTATGGGTTCTCATTGATTGACTCTATTTGTGCCTATGCTTTGATTTCTAGTACTGATGAGCCTAGGACTGTGAATGAGGAATTTAAAATGTCTGATTCAAATTCTTGGTTAGAAGCCATGGAAGAAGAGATGGCATCATTGGATAAAAATGAAACTTGGAGTATGGTGCCCAAATGGGTATTTAAGAAAAAGATTGGCCTGGATGGCAGTGTAGAAAAATACAAAGCACGACTGGTTGCAAAGGGTTATTCCTAGGTAGAGGGAATTGACTATGGGGAAATATTTTCTCCTGTAGTAAAGCTGATGTCCATTAGATTTCTATTGTCACTTGTAGCAGCATATGATTTAGAGGTTGAATAGATGGATGTGAAGACAACATTTCTTCATGGAGATCTTGAAGAAGAAATCTATATGTCCCAGCCTAAGCATTTTGTTGAGAAAGGTAAAGAAAAATGGTATGCAAATTAAAGAAGTCTCTATATGGGTTAAAGCAGTCACCTAGAATGTGGTACCAGAAATTTGATACCTATGTATTATCTTTAGGCTTTGTGAGATCAAAATCTGATCACTGTGTATAGTATAAAGCTGAAAGTGATCAAGTGCTTGTTATTTCTCTTTATGTCGATGATATGTTGTTCATAGGAAATAGAAAACTAATTATTTTTTATCTTAAGTCTCAGTTGTCTGCTAAGTTTGAAATGAAGGATCTTGGTGTAGCAAGGTATATTTTGGGGATGGAGATAACCAGGGATAGAAAGAATAGAAAGCTTTGGCTCAGTCAAAGTAAGTATATTAGGACTGTTCTTGAGAGATTTTGTATGAATGATTGCAAACAGTTAGTTGTTCCAGTCATGCAGGGAATGAAGCTATCTATTGAGGACTATCAAAAATATCCTACTGAGATGGAGGACATGACCAGTGTACCCTATGCTAGTGTAGTAGGTAGTCTTATGTATGCAATGGTCTATACAAGGCCAAACATTGCCCAAGCAGTGGGAGTACTTAGTTGATTTATGGCTAATCCAGGAAGAATACATTGGGATGCTATGCAGAGGGTATTTAGGTATTTGAAGGGAACTTCATATTTTGCTTTGTGTTATAATGGGAATTCAGATTAATCACAGATGACTCTCAGCATTTGTGGCTATGTAGATTCTAATTGGGTAGGGAACATTAACAGCAGAAGATCCACCAGTGGATACGTTTTCATGTTGAATGGTGGTGCAGTGAGTTGGATGAACAAGCGACAAGCTGTAGTCGCTTTGTCCACTATAGAGGCTGAATACATGGCAACTACTCATGCTTGCAAAGAAGCTGTATGGTTGAAACATTTGTGTTCTAACATTGGTTTTTGATGCAGGCGAAATAACAATTTTATGTGACAGTCAGAGTGCCATTTGTCTAGCAAAGAACCCAACTTTCCATGCTAGGATGAAACATATTGATGTATAGTACCATTTTGTATGAGATATGGTTGAGGATGGAAAGTTCAATTTGGAAAAGGTTGACACCCTGGAGAATGTTGCAGATGCATTGACGAAGACAATGAGCATAGACAAGTTCAGGTGGTGTGCCAATTCAATGGGCCTTAGTGCCCATGATTTTTAGTAAGTATTATTTGTGCTCTGGAGGTGCTTGAATGATCTTCGTCAAGTGGGAGATTGTTGGAAAAAGTGCCTCAAACATTACAGGCTGAAACCTCCATTAGAGCCAAGTCAGTGTGACATCCTATTTGTCTGGCTGACAAGCAGTGTGTATCATCATGTTTTGGACAGGTCACTGTGACCCTGAAGAAGTCTTGCCAAAAGGTTTACTGTGTAGCTATCGCTATGACAAGGTGTATTCATTATGACTTTATAGCGCTCAGGAGTCCTCTAGCCGAAAGGCCATTCAATTGTGTATCAACGAGACTCTTGGTGACTACTAGTTTCGGGATAACTGAAGGTTCTTGCTAAGATGTCTCAGCGAAGTGTTATTCTCTCGCCGAAAGTGTATGTATTGATGTCTTCGAGATAACTCTAATGTTTCACAAAGACATCTTAGCGAACAGTGAATGTCATACCAACAAGGACACACTTAGGAGTTATCAGTGTAACACTAAGGCTTCGTTATGAAGTTTGGGAAATTTACAAATGTCTTACTAAGAGAGACTCAAAGGTAGATGATCAGAGTGACTCGGCAGACTCGGTGAGAAGTCTTAGCGAGAGTTAAATGTCTCACTAATAGCTCATTGTGTTGGAAGCCTTCAGTATAAATTAAAGTTATCAGAGAAACCTCTCAGCGATGGTGAATGTCTTACCAATAGCCGATGGCTATCGGGCTAGCTCTTGGCGACAGTTGGTCATCAGTGAAACATATGGATCTCGGTATGATGTCTCGGCGAAAGTCGATTGTCTGGCCGACAAGTGTATGTTTTCGGTGTACCCCAAAGTTGTTCTATGAGACCTCTCAGCAATAGATGTGAGTCTTGCCGACTTCTACTTGGTGCTCGATATGACTTGTGTCTTCGGTATAACCTTAGTGATTCGCTATGACCTTATGGCGAAAGCGATAGGTCAAGGTGACTACGTGATGACTCGGTGTATCTCTTGGAGCTTGATATAACATCTTGGCAACTTCAGAGGCTCTTAGCGACATTGATGAGAAGTATTTGTGGTATCGGCGAGACACTGTTAGTGTCTCACCGAGATGCCAATACAATACAAATTATGTTGACTAGTTGACCGTCCTATGTGGAGTCTCGTGGACGAATAGAAGGAGCCAAAGGGGAACAATTGGAAGACAGCCAATTGCAACGATTTTGTAAGGAAGTTCTACAGACATAATTTGACATGGATATAGTTGCAAGTTGCAGATGCTTGGGGGTTGGATAGTGGTTCGATCAAGAGAGAAGTGTGAAGAGTTCAAACTGTATTAGTGTGAAAGAATTTTGTTTTGTGGGCTGTAACGTGAAGATTTCTGAATCAAATTGTATGTTGCTATAATCAGACACCAGAAAGATAAGTCTAGAAATTGTATGTAATATTTATTACTGAAATACAAAGTGATTTCTCTTGGTGTGGTGGGTTTTTCTCCTGTAAGGGTTTTCCCACGTATATCTGGTGTTCATGTGTGATTGTCAAATACTCTATTTCTATAATATGTTTCATACTACATCTTAACTTGACTGTAATTGAAAATTTTAAAAGTACTTCTGCATTATTTCCTGAGGCATTGATGTTAGGAAAATTATTTTTCACATCTAATTTTCCTTACACCGAAGGTCCCGCGCTCGATTCATATATTCTGCAAGCAAAAAAAACGTAGTAAGTGTAATTGACCATGAAAAAATTCATGTTAGTTGAAATCCCAAAGATGAAATCCATTTCAAGTAATCTATCAAGCATAACATGATACTTTATCTCCTGATGTCATTGGTCTTTTTATTAAGGGCTCTAGGATAGTCCAGGCCCAAAAGGGTGGACTTCCCTGATAGGAATGTCATTTGGGAAAGGAAAATAGGGCGGAGGGCTCCCAAAGATTATCTTCAGTCGAATTTCGATAATTTGAAAGGTTCATAATGAAGAAGACCAAGACTAAGCATGTGGGTCGAGATCAAATTTTGAATTGGGCTCATTTGGGTTAGTTTAGGAGCATCTGGGGGTACAAGGTCGGAACACTGTCAGGAGACGGCTGCTTGGGAATGGTAGATCAGAAACAGAATTTCAGAGAGGGAACTCCAGGGTCCGGGGTCCAGTGGGTTGCAGGGCGGTTAGAAGATTGTAATTTTACTTGACTGCCTAGGTCTGAGGCATCGAGAATCCATCCATCCCTCGCCGTTTGGAACTACTATTGTTGGGTGGAAGTTTGGAGGGGACGGCCCGGTGGTCAAGGCCCGACATGAGTGTCGGCAGTCATAGGGGAAGGAAAGTCGGCATAAGGTATCCACGGTGGGGTGAGGTCTTGGCGAGAGATGAATGTCTCACCAATAGCCAAGAGCAAGACCGGACTCGGCACGAGGGTCCACCATTCAATTTCATTTTCAGTCCTGCGGTAGTTGGAAGGGCGGAGCCTGAAGCTCGAAGGGGTGGGCAAGGTTTTCCCCTCAGAACAACAAATGAGGGAAGGACTCTCGGATGGCAGAGCCCGTCATGGCCTAGGGTGTTCATTTGGTCAAGTTGGACCCCAGCCACGAACGGGGGTCCGGAGCCTAGAGGTCGAATGGAGTCTGGGTATTCGCCAAGATGAAAGTGATGTCATCATGAGGTCTTGGCGAACATGGTGAGTCCTGCCGATAAAGGAGTCTTCGACATTAGTTTTCAGATCAGCATAACCTCTTGTCGACCTCATGAAGTCACCTCGACAGAGGATTTGGGCTCACCAAGACAAAGAGTTTTGTTGTGAAGTCTTGGCGACCGCTAGGAGTCTTGCCAAAAGAGAAGGCATCGGCAGGACCAAAGGAACTCGCGGTGAGGTCTTGGCGACAGGTGAATGTCTCCCTGACAGACCACTTGACAAGTGAAAGATATGGTCAGTGAAAGGTTTTGTCGAATCGAGGAGGTCTTAGCGACAACATTCTTAGCAAGATGGAAGAAGACCTACCATGAGATTCGCCGACAAGGACTGTTTTCACCGACAGAGAACAAGGGGCAGATACCTGAGTGCGGAGGTCCAGAGTCCCAAGCCCAAGAGACCCAAAGGCTTTTTCGAGATTTTTGATTTATGCTAAGTCTCTGCCGGAAAAGGGAGTGTCTAGGCCCAAGGGTCACAAATGCCCCTGCAAAGAATAGTTGTGCAGAGATAAAGCTTTGAATTGGTCATGGGGGTGTTATGTTTGTTTTCTCAATTTTTGAGGACATGGGTTTTGTTCGCGGTGCCATATTTTATCGTTCACATGTTGTTTTGATCTTTCTTGCTCACTTTAATCCCTAGAAATCATGAAAATAATGTTTGAGAGGGTGAACGGAGATCCTACCTCGAATACTCGATGCGGGGAGGTGTGGGATCCACTCATAATCAAGGAGGTGATGGTGAGGATGATGGGCATGAAGGTCACGAAGATGGTGGGCTTCTCTAGCAAGTTCTCTGCTCACTCTCTGCAACATTGACCAGTGAAAATGACAGGAATGAACCTTCTATTTATACTCCAATTGCCATTAATAGCCCCATTAAATGTAGGTGTGGTGAATAACGAAGTCGGTAAATTTGAATTCATCGATGGCAGCGGGAGACCCGGGGTCCAGCGACCGAGAGGGCATAGGAGGACAACCGTTTGATAAGTTCCTCTTGGAGATTCACTGGCAGCAAAGGGGAGGTCGGGGCCTGGAAGCCGGAACTCTGCCAGAGGTTCATCATGAGGAATGGCGAAACACTCACGGAACCCCGAGAGCAGAACTTTGGAGTCCCGGGCCCGAAGGGTCTGACAGTCATCAAGATTTCCATGGATTTTAGCAAATGGGGAATAGGAGTCCAGACCCTAGGGTCTGGGAGGACATGACCCAAGCGCCATTGGGAACAGCGGGTGCAATGGGGAATCCCGACAAGAGAAACCCAAATGCCCGGGCCCAACCCGGGGCTGTTGGCAGGGGCAAATAGCAAGGGAGCCTCCGTGAGGCACCTAAACTTGACAAAATTAAAAGGGGGAGGTACGGTCAACTTATGGTGAGACTTTGAAGCAACATTGACCACCTGGGACACCAAAAATAGGGGGCACGCAAAATGAGTTGGCGACAAAATGACCCGACAAGGCGAAAGAAAAGAGGGTTTTTGTTCAAAATGGGGTGTGTGTGCCGAGGGCACAATAGATAGTTGTTTCCATGTTGAGTCACTAAAAAAATTCATAACTGAAATCATTTTTTCTCCTTTGAAACCCTAACCTCTAGGTATCAATACTCTTGGAGTAGCCCAAATGAAGATTAAGTGGCTACTACAAAGATCTAGTCAACAATGCAAAATCCTCATGTTCTTTTGTCCTTCAAGGATGACCTCATGCTACAAGCCTCCAAAGATAAATACATGGTTGGGATGAAGGAAAGGACTTCCTCTCAGGCACAACCTGATGGTAGTAAGGGGCATTTGAGAAGGATGGGCCTACCTTTGAATGGAGAGCAGATAAATGAGAAATGAGGTCCTCTAAGTTAGAATGTGACTTCCCCTAAAATAGATCTTAGAGATGTTGCTATGGAAGTAGAAGAGCTACATAAAAAAAACTATCATTCATTGCTTCCATAATACTTTGGTTGAATTTGGTGGAACTAAAAAAATTGAGGGTATGTGCAGGATCATGATGGGCCAAAAAGTGGCAAGATGATGGGTATGTGGTTGACGACTATTTTTTTAACCCAAAATTGATGAAACGAAAAGGGTTTTTAAAAGAGATTCTCAGCTTTCCACTGATATAAATTATGCTTTACTTTGAATTTAATAAGTAATTATTATTCATTTTCTATTCAAATTATGACTAAAGTCCTGATTGATAGGTTGATTGAAAAACATCTATAGCTTTCAAATGGTCTCACATTTTTTAAATCTAAAACATGTGTCACATTCTATGCTTTGCATACTATAGGATTAAAAAAACTAAAAAATTGAATTTCATGAAGTTTGGACTAAGTTAAGGTGGTCAGACATACGAGTTTTTATATTTTTTAAAAATTTGTAATAAAAAATTCATAATTAATTATTTACTTGGAAAAAAATTACAAAAAAATATGCATCACATCGAGGCATGAGTCCTCTACTTATATCTAAAATATTATAAAAAAAATATTATCATTTTATTGTGGTTAGGATGGTCGGATAGACAATTACTTTTTATTTTTTTCCTTAAATTTAAATACCACTACATTGAAATTTCAAAATTTCACCTTTGGAAATAGATTTTTTTTTTTAAACAAACCTAGTAGTTTAGAAACTACATTCAATTTTCTATAGATTCTATTCTTACATATTTTTGAAATAATATAGATAACTTATTCAAATTTTTACATCAAGTTGCCTAACTCTAATTTTTTAGAATTTTTTGCCACTTAAGGGCCTATTTTTTCCATGATGATCCTGCACATACCCTAGAGACTAAAGAATTGGCTAGATAGTAAAATCTGCATCACCCCTTGTGTGAAAGGATTCGTCTATGTAACTTGTGAGCTCCCAAAAGATAGAGCAATGCTACTATAGAAAGGCCCCTAATTTTGGGATAAATATTATTTGGGTTTGAAACCATGGTTTCTTGATCTCAAAATAATTAAAAAGCGATTTCCTAGGCACTCCAGTTTGGTTTAGGTTCTCGAATCCACTACTACACTTCTAATATTTTGCATGTATCTAATAGTAGATTTTTTGGTTCTCTTCTCTATTGAAGGGCTATAGAACAACAAAAATCCAATAGTCGCATTCAAGAACAAACCCGAGATCTCAACATCAAGTATACAAAGGAGAGAGAGATCTTGCAATAGGGCTATTCTAAGGAATAATTATAAAGTAGTGATGGGTTCACCACCAAGCTAGGGCTTGGAAAGACAAATGCAATGTAAATCAAAATTCTTAACCACAATATGATGCAATATCCCACTAAATGACCTCAAAGTGCATGAAAAATAGAATATAACAAGTTGTAAGATGAAATGTGTGCACCTGGAAATCTAAAGAGGTCTAAATTGCTAAAAATGGTGACTTTAATGTTGAATGGGACTCATAGAATAGGTTGGGTGAATCAGTCCCAAATTTGGGTTTCTGTATAGGAATAAGAATCTGGAAGATAGGTGTCGAAATCTGCAAAAATTTGAAAATTAACCTATATTGGGACGCATATGCCAAAACTAGTGTTTCAGTCCAGTTACAATTTTTTGAAGCTTCAAACTTTGAATTTCATCTTCAAGGTATTTTCTACACTTCCTGAATGATTTCCAGATTTGAAACCCTGATTTACAACCTGTATAAGTCTTCCAAGTATCTCCAATGCAAGTTGACAACTTTGACAACTTTGGATAATTTGACAACTTTCTCCAAACATTCTCCTCAATGTGCCTTCAACCTAAACCTACAAATCACACACTAAAGAGAAGGAAAAAATTTGTTTCGTTAGTGGATAGGGTTTACCATGGTCAAACCCCATTTTGTTAATCAAAAATTGAAATGAAATGAAATAGGAATGGAGAATGATGAATGAACAAAATAAGATGTTGCAACTCACCTAACCCTAGCAATAAGAGGCTGCAAACATGCATGAGATGGCTCCAATGGATGTGGACCTTGAATCTTGCTTGAATGTGATATATCCTGAGTAAAATGCTAGCTTGAATTATGAAACCCTACATCATAATTGTTAGCTCAAAGACAAACATGATGCATGAAGACTTTGACATGATGCTTGATGCTTGAATAATGATCTAAAATTCTTGATAATTTATCATTGAAAGCTCTTGAATTCTTTTGTAAACACTTGAATTCTCTTATGAACTCCAATTTCTATAAGAGTGATCATTCAAACTACTAGGTCACTTGATTGCTTGTTAGGATAAAATGGGAGAAAGAACCATATATTTATAATTAATTATACAAAAATTCCTAGAATTACAACACTACAAGCTGACATTAGATCTAGGAGGATAAAATATTGCCAAGAATTTGAATTAATTTTAACTTTTGGCCACATGAGACTCATACGCCCAAGGTGGCATATGAGTCCCATGAGGCATAATTTATGCGACCAAATTCAAAAATTCTTAGAAAGGTGTAAAATTATGATCGAGACCCAATACCCTAGGTGGGACTCATACACCCAAGGTGGTGTATGAGACCCAAACCACCAAATCTAGGCCACACAACCTAAAAATTCCTAAATTATGATTGGATGTTTCCTTGTGTCGAGATTATCCTCGAAAAGATGCATTAAATGAGGCCTATGGATGGAAAATAAGGCTAATTAAAGCATAAAGAATCCCAATTATTAATGACAACCCTAGAAAAGTGTGAAAGTGTGTTACAACACTTTACAACACCCTAAATAAGGTAGGATTATGTTTATTTAGTTCACAAGGGCCCAATACCTAATGTGAGTGTGTTAATAACATTACAACACTAAGTCAAGGTGACATTAAGCTCAATTTTACAAGGAGGGCCCAAGCAAGTGTGAAAATGTCACTGATAACATTTTTTGACACTAAATTTATCCCCTACTTTAGTGAGAGGATGAACTTGCTTCAAACTCACACTAAAGCAGACGAATTTGCATCAAGAGGGGTCCAAATGTACTAATTCCAGTAAGATAGGATGACAACAATCAAGAGCGGTGATCAAGCCCCCAGGATTAGGATCCCATGGAAAACCAACATAGACACAAAAGAAAACACATGAAAATTATATAGAGAGCACCATAAAGGCACAAGCATACACTACCAAAGAGGAAAATAAAAATTAAAAGTGGGGTGGATCAAGCTTCAAACGTAGGTCCATTGTGATGTGGATCAAATCTAGGTTGTTTGTTCCAAAAATGCATGCTCACTCTAAGGCAACAAAAGTTCAAGTTTTCCACTAGGTGAGGATCTGAAAGAGGTGAGATACCTACACAAATGATTGGTATGTACTCACACTCACACACAAGTTTCTATGGGAAAGTCATGCCTCGGTTGGGATTCCCAACAAACCATATCAAAGTTATACCTCTTGATAACTTTGATAAGGAGCCACATAAAAATGACCTTCAAGCTTCATGAGGAAAGAAAAACTTTGTATGCTTGGAGCTCATGAACAAACAATGAACTTCGAGCTTAATGAGGCAAGCAAAGATTCCTATGTTTGGAACTCATGAACAAACAAGATGGCTTGACAAGCATGCAAAGTGCATAATGCAAGGTGGCCATATAACTGAAAATAAAAATGTAACAAGAAGGAATGTTCAAACAATTATTGCTTAATTCATGTGAGGTCTTAACTTATGGAACATTGTGCCTAATGTCTCCAAGAGAGCACCAATCAAAGAATGGAATATTCACAACTTAGGGGATGCAATGTGTTGCATCAAACCACTAAGAGGAATATAATATTCTAAGATAAATAATGCTCTTGAGGGACATCACACCCAATGTCAACAACAAAGAAAAAAACACATCACATACTACACCATGAAACATGAAAAAGAAAAAAGCAAAAGAATAATGTCAATGTATGCCCCCACTTTAATGAAATTTCTAAACACCATACTGTGAGTAGTTACTTTAAAGTAGCAAATAAAAAATGCTAATAATAAAGAAGACAGGAGAGAAAACTTGGAAATCCCTATGCCAAGTCACATGTTTCCAAATAAAGCTACATCATGCAAAAGAAAAGAGAAAAATGAGGGGTTCTCCCAAAATGAAAAAAATGAAACACATAAGGGATCTATGGATTTAGGGTTAGTATGTTCTTGCTACAATTTTTTTAAGATAACTCATAACTTTCCTCATTCCCTAAATACTCATAGAACTAGAAGAATGCCACAAAGAGAGGGGAAAAAAAAAGAAATATCCTTTCGGATCAACATGAATGTATCAATGCCTTGCCTCATCCCCAAAAGGAAAACACAAGACAAGGAAAAGAAAGGGAAAGCTTTGGGTCAACATGGAAGAGACATGAATGTCTTGATGCCTTGCATCATCCCCAAAAGGAAAAAACAAGACAAAGAAGAGATAAAAGGAAAATCAAAAGGATGTATGACATAGAGAAGAATGATGGTACAAATAGAGGAATGTCACAAAGAGAGAGAGAAAATCAAATAGAACACCATAGGGGATCACTTCACACACATGCAATCACAAAAAAGAAAATGAAAAATAAATAATGTAAAAGACTAGTAAGGCCCATGCAAGTCAACCTAAAGCAGTTCGTTTGTGTCCCAATTATATTCATTGTATGTCAAAGGTGGAAAACTAGCTAAAGGGACAATAGAAAGTTTCAAACTAGGGTCATTACCAAGTTCAACACTCTTCCTAGGAGAATTTTCATGTGAGCTCATGGAAGAAGAAAACAATTATTCAATTCATTATGCACTTCCTCATCAATTTTAGTAGTCTCCTCATCATCCTCTAAATTAATCACAATAGGAGGTCGACTGATAATGTACAAAGAAGGGTTTAGCTCTTGTCATAGTATAGGATCTTTTGTTTTCAGAAGAAAAGGGTAGACTCATTGTGCATTACTTCAATCAAGTTTGGGTTTTGATTTTCTTTTTTTATTTCTTCATTTAACCTATGAGAAAGGGCACAAAATCTATGCCTATGCTCTCTATCACTTGATGGAGCTTCCAAAAATTTACTAATTTTTAAGCAGCCTATGGACCTTGTTGGCAATCAAAACCCTTGTCCTCATGTGTGAGTAGGTTTTTTCCTTTGAAGCATTCTAGCTTTCTAATCACACGTTGACCTGCCCTTCTAGTTTCTAGTTCCTTAAGTCATCTCTTAAGCCATCGTATGCATTTACCTACTAGCCCCTTTGGTAAAGAGTGTTGATCACCCAATCGGCTCATTGACCCTAATTTTTCCCTAAGTTGGGTTTTAATATTTCCCCGATGACTTAAGCTTAAGTCATCAGCCTATGAGGGTCACGTCCCTGTTGGCCTAACCAAGGCCCTTTATTAAATTTTAACCGTGTCATGTGTCTAGATTTATGATATTTGAGGTTGTGGGAAGAGATCCTGACCAAACCCCGCCAGCTCGCGGATGCAAAGTTTTGTCCAGTTATTTAGTGTGAGAACAACGAGATAATGATGTGTGTCCTCATATGAATGTAGGGCCCGTTCTCCACTTCCTTTTTTATTGCCCATGGTTCTAAGTCGATGATTGAGATAAAATGCCAAGGATAATCTCTGTCGTTCCTTGCTAGCTCGTTGGGAGAAAGTGAAAACTCATTAAAAGCCACGAGATTAGTGAGATCTCGACATGTGGATCAAACCACTCAATTTATGAAATGCATGGAGCTTGCTGATGGAGAAGTTGTCCTCCAAGGTGGGTTAATGCCATTGGTCGAGGAAAAACCAGTGAAGTACTACTAGATTTCAAACTTGGTCAACCTAGACTTAGTCGTCTAATCTGCCATCTCATCATGAGATCAACGATCAATATTCAAAGTTGGCAAAAAAAATGTGATAGTCATTTCATTCTACAACCAGTGGAAATTAACGATCTACTCTCTACAGGTGCAATCAAGTTGATCCCCATGCATCTGAAAACTTAAATGTCGACAATCATGAAGTATGATCTATGGATTTTCATGCAATTGGGAATTAAAGGGTGACAATATGCATGCCAATGAATTTCCTAGTTTGCATGTGTTTTTTTCGTTAAGCATTGATGACCAATATCATTGTGTTGCTCAATAAATAGAATTGGTGAGTTGATATTTTCACCATAGCAATTAAGTTGTCAAATCCTCAAGTTTGTGCAGAGAGCCAAAGTTTGAGTGTATACCTTCTTGTAGTAGAATGATTAATACAGTACCCCATCTGTCCCAATGCAGAGGTTTTCAAGACTCGAGCTATAGGAGTCCCATGAAGTAGACCCAAATCTTACACAGAGTGTTCACAGGAGCATCCATGGTGAGGAAGTTGCACCCGTGATTACCAAATCTAGTAGCCGATTGAAAGCCCAAGCTACAAGCTTGAAGGTAATAGGAACAAAAGGGAGATGTTGGGCCATCCTGTAGAGTGAAGAGGAAAATTAGGTATGGTTGTGGTTCCTTTGGTCAGCAGAACTCTCCTATTGATGTTATTGATAGCTCATCCGATAGTGAAATAGAGAGAAAATCAAGTTACAGCTGATACCTCACGACCTTGGACTGAGCTCTATCCCTGAGGCAGAGGTGTTATCTATCCCTCCTCTGGCTGTCAGAACTACGAGTGGATGAGATGGAACCCTATTGAAATAGGACAAATTTAAAGCTAAGGTTGAGGTTTCATCCCCAACCCTTGCTACAACATGGATCAACTATGTGTATCATCTGATGCATGTTGTTGGTAAAAAGGTTTCTAGTTAATGAAAAGCTAGTGGTGGTGAGTAAAATTTTGTGTTGATTAATGATTTCTATGGCAGTCATTTTCTCTCTCTCTCTATGCGTGGAAACCTTTTGGAATGTTGGGTGTTGATTGTGTATCCTTGTGGTGGTTTGGGGCTTGGTCTTCCTACTTACATGATAGTTGAGGAATTTTGGTAGAACTTTGTTTATTTCTCATGGTGGCTGCAACAATTTTATTTTCCCCATTTCAGCAGAATGATCATGTGGGGATATTTTGAAATGAAGTTGAAATTTGGTGAAATGAAATTTTTGGTACTGTTGTTACATTTCGAGCCTGAAGCTTGTCTACTCCCTTGTTCTATAAAATGGAGTTCAAGGCTCACTTCCAAATTATTCTAATCTTTTGAGTCTCCAGGTCTTATAGGAATAGGGTAAAAAAATAGAAGAATACTCGAAGATGGGATAGTAGAATTGTCTTGGTCATGAATTGTGCATACGAAAATCTTAATGGGTTTTGTAGAAATTACTAATATCAAAAGAAAATTCCATACACAGTTCATTTTCTCTTCTCTATAAATCATTTGCAAGTTTTGAATATAATATCAAGTATATTTCATTCATCTTCGAATGTTTCATTTGAATGCATGCCTTTATTTCTTCTTTGGCTCAATGAATCGATTAAATGATTAAATCAGGTCATGGATTTGTAGTCATTTACTATGAACTTGGTAAGAAGTGATGTATTATGTGTAGAGAGTTACCATAATGCAAGTCCTTATGGGAATAGTCCATAGTTATCAAATTTAAAGAATTTATGCATAACAAATTGTAATGTGCATGACTTCATTGCCCAATTGATGAAGACACTAGTCTATTTGTCATGGAATTTGTCATTTGAGTAATAATAAAAAAATTGACCATAGACTCGGGGTTAGAATAATAATCTATTAAAAATTCATTTGATAAAATTTGATAAAATTACCAAGTATTTTTACAGAATTACCAAGTATTTTTATAGAATTTGATAAAATTTGAGCATATTATGGGTAGATCAAGATAAATTTCCAGTGCTCAAGATGTAAATGATTCCCTAATAGGTTAATTATCACTAAATGAGGGAATATTTGGGGGTATTTTAGCGTGCTTTTGTGTATAAGTTGAAATCTATGCATTATGATAAAAGAAGCATGTTATATTGTTAGATCTTAGGAAAAAATTGTAAAGGAATACATATGCTAGAAGCTCAAGATCATATTTGTAAAAGGAATTGAAGTAATATTATATAATTGCATAAGTTCCTTTTCATGAATTAGGGGTAATTTGTCAATTTATACCACCTGATATAAATATGGACAAAGGAATACACAATGAGTAGTTATTGTCATACCAATTCAATTTCAATACTGATAGGTACAAGGCCATAAGCTTTGACAATATTTTTGGTTACCCAAATATTGTACCACCAAATATTAGGGATAAAATACCAAAGTTTAGTGCTGAGAAGTCAAAATCAACAAGTAAGCATGTGCAATAATTTGTTGATGTGATGGGTGATTATGAGGTATATTTTGAAGATGTGGTTATGAACTTTTTTGTTCAATCCTTGAAAGGAGATGCAAGAGACTGGCTTTCCTTTTTGCCAGTGGCTTCTATACACTATTGGAAGGAACTTAGGGTGGTTTTCATGGAGAAATTTGGTGAGAGAATTAATCCAAGTATTGCAAGGAGAAATTTCATGGAAATATCCAAGGATGAAGGGGAATTAGTCCTAGCTTTCAACCTTAGATTTGCCAAGGTCATAAGGGAAATCCCTGAACACTTGAGACCAAACAATGTAGAGTGTTTGGTTTTATATTTGGGAGCATTTTATAGAAAGATGAGCTTCCTACTAAGGGATAAAGAGCCTGCTACCTTAAAGCAATCCTACCAAGAGGTTGTGAGTATTGAGAATAACTTGAATTACCCAATCATGAGGGGACCTGAAATGACTAGCATAACTAGCTCTAGTAAAATTCAAGCAATTGAGCCAAGTTAGGCAAGAAATAAAGGTGTTTGTCAGGGAGAGGAGCTTTTAGATGGCATATCTACATTACTCCCTAGAGATGCAGAACATGAGCGAGCATCAACTTCACATCTACCAAGGATGGGAAGGACTGACTTGATTTCCTCTATTGGAAAGTTGTATGAAATGAAGATACATGTAAATGAGTCACCATATGACTTGTTTTCAATATTTTTTTAATTTTCTAATGGAAGTACCCAAGATTTCTAGGCCTAGTGAGTTAATGTGTATTAATTTTTTTTGTGAAGCCTATATATCAGGATCAAGCCAATGGTCTGAAAACTTGAAGCCTCAGAGTATTGATCAAGTAGTGGATTGGATAAACATTGTGGAAGATGTTGAACATGGTCATATGCCCCTAAATGTTTCCCAAAATGCATGTAATAGTTTCCACATTGAGGAGGATCAAATACTAAGACTGATAGATGAAGGAGAAGCATCAGAATCTATGCAATTGGTTGTTGAATGTTGTTATTTCACAAGCAACATAGAGGAAAGTGCATGCAGTAATGAAGAGGATGAAGGGATAGAGTGTGAGACCAAGGAGGTCATACCTAATTATCTTCCCTATGACATCATAAGCTATGAGCAAATGCAAGAGGTGAATGATGAAACTTCACAAATGGATTCTACCAAGATTGACCCTGTGTCAACCAATGATGGGAATATACTTGGTTCCCATGTTAGGGCACAAATGAGGGATCAAAGTGATGAGAACGAGTCTGGATAGTCTTCAATTGATTATGATTCTTCTTATGAAGTAGAGATAGAATCCCTTACTTCTAGTAAGGGATATGTTAATAGTCTTGAAGGTGTGTGTTTCCTGGGCAATGAGCAATTATCTTCATGTGAAGAATTTTATGAATATGGATTGATTATTATAAATGCAAATGATGAGGAGGATGTTGAGAATGTTTCTCTTTGTTCCTCAAGTGACTACAGTAATTTTGAATGCATGAAAGATCAAAATTATTGGGATCCTGATGATAAGAATGATGGGATACATCCAATTATCTTGAAGGTATGGCAGAATCCTTTGTTTAATGAATATGCATCTAATAGTGAGGTTACAAATGATGATTCTTATGGGTGTAGAAGTAATCCTCTTTTTGAAGTAAATCTTGGTGAATACTTGGTATAAACTGCTAGTACATATGTTGGGAATGATAAAACAAGGGTCGAGATGACATTACCTTTGAAGATGTCAACCCCGACTTCATTTTTTTCCAATTGAATGAAAGATATGATGACACAAACACTACAAAAATAGTTTATCAACATGTGGTTAATCAAGTTATTAGTGATAAGAACTTAGATGTTGATTCACATATGTTGATACCTAAGTGTGATAGTGTCTCATATAATGAGGAAGATAAATATTGTGGTGGAAGCTTTCAATGTGGCACTGCTATCAGAGGAGATATAAATGCTTATGATGACTCTCCTATAGTAACTGGCCATGTGCTTGAAAAGATGGTTGAATTATCACCTGCTCACCTACACATATGTTGACATTACCTTTGAAGATGTCAACCCCGACTTCATTTTCTTCCAATTGAATGAAAGATATGATGACACAAACACTACAAAAATAGTTTATCAACATGTGGTTGAGAAAGTTATTAGTGATAAGAACTTAGATGTTAATTCACATATGTTGATACCTAAGTGTGATAGTGTCTCATATAATGAGGAAGATAAATGTTGTGGTGGAAGCTTTCAATGTGGCACTACTATCAGAGGAGATATAAATGCTTATGATGACTCTCCTACAGTAACTGGCCATGTGCTTGAAAAGATGGTTGAATTATCACCTGCTCACCTGCACATATGTTGACATTACCTTTGAAGATGTCAACCCTGACTTCATTTTCTTCCAATTGAATGAAAGATATGATGACACAAACACTACAAAAATAGTTTATCAACATGTGGTTGAGCAAGTTATTAGTGATAAGAACTTAGATGTTGATTCACATATGTTGATACCTAAGTGTGATAGTGTCTCATATAATGAGGAAGATAAATATTGTGGTGGAAGCTTTCAATGTGGCACTGCTATCAGAGGAGATATAAATGCTTATGATAACTCTCCTATAGTAACTAGCCATGTGCTTGAAAAGATGGTTGAATTATCACCTACTCATGTTTTACATGAAAATGTGGGTCATGAAATTAAAGAAGGTTCTCTCCTTAGTGATCAAAAGGAAAATAAAGTTGAATGCATGAATGCTCAAATAACATCATGTTATGTTGAAGAAGAGAAATATATTAACATTGCATAGATATTTGATCCATATGATGAACAATTTGAAGGTCCAGATAATCAATGGAATATTGCTAGTTAGTATAAAGTTGCAGTTGAATTTTTGTAGATGCTCCTTACCTTATGGATCTCATTATGGAACTTCTTTCACCCCTTAAGGACTATACTTGTGACAAGAAAATGAAAGGTATACCTCATTCTATTTTTCTTTTCCCTGATCTTGTGAAAGACTGGCCAAATGTAATCCAAAGTTCTTATGAGGCTTTCCAATTTGATGAATAATTGGGATATGATTTTACACTTCATCATGGTGTAGAATATGAAAGTTTTACTTTCTCAATGTAGTTTGATGAACCTAGGATGGGGAGGGATAAGTATAGCAATTTTACTTCAAGTATCATAGACAATATTGATTGTGATGGTGTTGGTAGCTTGGAAATGCACAATGTTCATGTGGACCCACTGCCAGTAAAATAGGCCAAAGTATTTAACCAAGGAAAGAATTTCCCATGAGTTTTTGGGGCCACAGGGGCCTCCAATTTATGTAAGTGAATTACAATGTATATTTGTAAATAGTGTACATAGGGTGCTCTGGTTCATTTTTTTTCTATTGTGTCTGCTTGCCTTGTCCGAGTAAGCTCCTAGGTTTGGGTTTTCTTCTCTGGTCTACTTCAACCTGAGATTCTAATTCTTGCTATACCCACTGGGGGTGTATGTCCCTAAGCATGAGCCACTGATGGAGCTTCCAAAAATTTTCTAATTTTTAAGTAGCCTATGGACCCTATTGGCAATCAAAACCCTTGTCCTCATGTGTGTTTAGGTTTTTTCCTTTGAAGAATTCAAGCCTTCTAATCACAATTTGACCTGTCCTACCATTTTTTGGTTCCTTAAGTATCTCTTGAGCCATCGTATGCATTTTCCTACCGGCCCCTTTGGTAAAGAACATCGATCACCTAGTTGGCTCATCGACCTTAATTGTTTCCTAAGTTGGGTTTTAATTTTTCCTTAATGACTTAAGCTTAAGTCATCAGCCTATGAGGGTAATGTCACCATTAGCCTAACCAAGGCCCTTTATTAAATGCTAATAGTGCTATGTGTGAAAATTTCTGAGATTCAAGGTTATGTGGAAAGATCCTAACCAAACCCTGCTAGCTTATAGACACAAAGTGTCAACCAGTTATTTAGTGTGAGAATAGTGAGATATTGATGTGTGTCCTCATACAGACATAGGGCATGTTATCCACTACCTTGCTTATTTCCCATGGTTTTAAGCCAATGGCCGATATCAAATGCCAGGGATAATCTCTATCATTCCCTGTTGGCTCGCTGGGAGAATGTGACCACTCGTAAAAGCCACAAGATCAGCGAGATCTTGACATATGGATCAAACTAGTCAATTTATGAAATGCATGGATTTTGTTGATGAAGAACTTGTCATTCAAGGTGGGTTAATGCCATTGGCTGAGGATAAATCAGTGAAGTACCATTGGATTTCAACCTTGGTCAACCCAGACTCAGTCATCTGACCTACCATCTCGTGATAAGATTAATAGCTCATATTCAAAGTTGGAAAATGACATGTGATAGCTATTTCATTCTACAACTAGTGGACATTAATGATCTACTCTCTGCAGGTGTGATCAAATTGATCCCCGTGCATGTGTAAACCTAAATGTTGACAATCATGAAGTATGATTTGTTGATTTCCATGTAATTAGGAATTAAAGGGTGACAATACACATGCCAACGAATTGCATAGTGTACACATATTTTTTTCATTAAGCATTGATGATCAATATTATCATGTTGTTCAATAAATAGAAGTGGTGAGTTTTTATTTTCACCATAGCAATTAAGTTGTCAAGTCCTCAAGTTTGTGAAGAGAGCCGAAGTTCTAGTGTATACCTTCTTGTAGCTGAATGAGTAAGGCCAGTACCCCATCTATCCCAATGTGGAGGTCTACTAGACTCAGGTTGTAGGAGTCCCATGAAGTAGACTTAGAGCTTACATAGAGTGTTTGTAGGAGCGTCCATGGTGAGGAAGCTACACCCATGATTACCAGATGCAATAACCGACAGAAAGCCCTAGCTATGAGCTCAGAGGTAATGGGAATGAAAGAGAAGGGAGATTTTGGGCCATCTTGTAGAGTGCAAAGGAAAATTAAGTATGGTCATGGCTCCTTGGGTTAGTAGAACTCTCCTATTGATGTTATTAATAGCTCATCTGATAGTGAAACAGAGATGGACTAAAGTTACGATTGGTACCTTGCGACCTTGGGCCTTGCTCCATCCCTTGAGGTAGAGGTGTTATCTATCCCTCCTCTATTTGTTAGACATTTGAGTGCATGAGATGGCATCATGTTGAAATAGGAAAAAGGTAAAGTCGAGGTTGAGGTTTCATCCCCAATGCTTTCTACAACACAAAGCAACCATGTGCACTATGGGATGTGTGTTGTTGGTAAAAAGGTTTCTGGTTAATGAAAAGCTAGTGGTGGTGAGTAAAATTTTGCATTGATTAATGATTTCTGTGGTGGTCATTTTCTCTCTCTGCGTGCATGGAAACCTTTTGGAACATTGGGTGCTAACTATGTGTCCTAGTGGTGGTTTGGGGGATGATCTTCCTACTTACATGGTAGTTGAGGAATTTTGGCAACACTTTGTTTATTTCTCATGGTGGCTACAACAATTTTATTTTAACCATTTCAATAGAATGATCATGTGAGGATATTTTGAAATGAAGCTAAAATTTGGTGAAATGAATTTTTTGTTATTGTGGCTACATTTCGAGCCTAAAGCTTGTATTCTCCCTTGTTATATAAAAGGGAATTCAAGGCTCACTTGCAAAGGGTTCTAATCTTTTGAGTCTCCAGGTATTATAGGAATAGGGTAAAAAAATAGAAGAATACCTGAAGATAGGATAGTAGAATTTTCTTGGTCATGAATTGTGCATACGAAAAATATTAATGGGTTATGTAGAAAATATTGATATCAAAAGAAAATTACATACATAGTGCATTTTCTCTTCTCTATAAATCATTTTCAATTTTTGAATATAATATCAAGTATATTTTGTTCATCTTCAAATGTTTAATTTGAATGCATGCCTTTATTTCTTCTTTGGCTCAATAAAACGAATAAATGATTAAATGAGGTCATGGATTTGTAATGATTTTAATGAGAATTTGGTAAGAAGTGATGTATTATGTGTAGAGAGTTTCCATTATGCAAGTCCTTATGGGAATAGTCCATAGTTATCATATTTAAAGAATTTTTGCATAACAGATTGTAATGCACATGACTCCATCACCCAATTGATGAAGACACTAGTCTATTTGTCATGGAATTCATCATTTGATAAATAATAAAACATTCAACCATAGACTCAAGGTTAGAAAATTAATCTCTTAAAAATTTATTTACAATGAAGCATCTATCTGAGGTATCTCCCAGTTCCTAGTAGATTAATGGATATTTGCTTAGAAATTAGCCAACCTTTGAGTGAATTACGTTATTTACCAATGAAAGGAATTGATCTATGATTTAATTTGTCATTCATTGAGATTGGCAAGTTAAATATATCTTAGGAACACCCTCCTTGGTTGCACATAGCCTAAAGTGTAGAAGATTCTATTGTTTGACATAATCTTGTCAGTTGGCCATTCATTTTAAGGGTCTTGAACATTGGAGTTGGCTAATCTTTAGAGATTTCTTAGCTATAATGAATTAACACCAACAAAAGCTCTATTTATTTTAGTTTGGTTTTCAAGTTGTATCTATGTATGCTCAAGTTGATTAACCATATGATTATTTTATTCCCCGAGGGGAGGAACGGAAGGAAACATAGGAGGTTGTTCAACCACTTTATCTTAAACTTTGTAATCTTCTTTGAAATTATAGGATGTGTGACGGGGTTTTTTTTTTCACTTGGGCTTTTGTAGGAAGGAGATGAAGGTTTTGTCTTAGGTTGGTCTTTGTTATTTGGAATTTCTTTAGGTTTAATCATGGTTTCATCAACGATAGTAGGCTTAGTGGTGGGAAAAGGCATGTTTCAGAGGGATAATTCTGCTATTTTCTTTGCCTTGAACTTTTGATAGGACTTGAAAAAGAAGTCTTCTCATGGTTTGATAGGTTCTATTGGCTTGGGTGAAAAGAAATCTAGTGAAAACTTTCCATGAGAGGACAAAGGGTTGAAGCCACTATGATGGATGCTGAAAATTTTATTTTTAAAGGGAAACTTAAAGAATTTATGTACAACTAAAGGGACATCATTCATGGAGCAAAGCCATGGATAACCTAGCTTCACATGAAATTGGTTCAATTGCAGGATGATGGAGAATGAGATATCTATTTTTTTCAATCCTATTTGCAAAGGTAAGGTGATTGATCCCATCATAGGGAAAGAAATTTAACCATTATGCATCTTGATCCATGCTTTTGGTTTATTGTATATATCTTGATAGAGTTCATGCGGAAGTAAGAATTCCTCGGTGATTACATTCTCTCCATAGAAATGATCTATTAATATCCCATTAGTGGGCTTATCATAGATATGACTAGCTATGTAAAGAGGACCATTAGGTGCATGTTTAAGTATATCTTTAGAGAAAATAGAAATGTCAAGAGGCTTTTGATTTTAGCCCTTACAATGTTGAGTTTTAACCAATGCAACCAAAGCATCAATAATATTTTGTTCTTGTTGATCAGTATCCATAAGACTTCATTGAACTATATCTATGTTCTCATCATCTGTGTCAACATTCATCACATTAGTCTTTGTAGTTTTACTAGCTTTAATGAATGAAATATTATGTTTTAGCATGGGGTTGGTAAAGATTTGCAAATTTTGGTTAGGAGGGGAAACAAACTTATTTCCTTGATCATTAACACCTCCAGCGATCATCTGGAATCAATGATGTCTTACAAAAGATGTTTAATGTGCTTATAATGTTCTGTATTGTGTCCATTTTTTTGGTGATAATGGTAATAAACATTTCATCTAATGTTTGGAGGTATAGGCTTATTAGGATCAGGCATTTTGACAAGAGGTAAGGTAATCATTTGTTGTTCTCAAAGTTGAGTCATTTTGTTATGAAGGGTATTGGGTAAGGGAGTGAACTGCCTTTTGGGTAGGGTATGTGTAGGATCATGATGGGTCAAAAAGTGGCAATATGATGGGTATGTATAGGGTATGTGGCTAACAACTTTTTTTAACCCAAAATTGATGAAACGAAAAGGGTTTTTAAAGGAAATTCTCAACTTTCCACCAATATAAATTATTCTTTACTTTGAATTTAATAAAAAAATTATTATTCATTTTCTATGTGAATTATGACTAAAGTCTTGATTGATAGGTTGATCAAAAAAAATCTATAGCTTTCAAACGATATCACATTTTTTGAATCTGAAACATGTATCACATTCTATGCTTCACATACTATAGGATTAAAAAAATGAATTTCATGAGGTTTTGACCAAGTTAAGGTGGTCAGACATACAATTTTTTATATTGTTTAAAAGTTGTAATAAAAATTTCATAATTAATCATTTACTTGGGGAAAAATTACAAAAAAGTATGCATCACATGATCGGGACACCTACTTATTTTTTCCCTAAAATTTTAGTACTACTGCATTGAAATTTCAAATTATCATTTTTTTAAATAAAAACCTTGACTTAGTTTAGAAACTACATTCAATTTGCTACAAATTCTATTCTTACATATTTTTGAAATAATATAGATAACTTATTCAAATTTTTACGTCAAGTTTCCTAAAGTTCTATTTTTTCTGAATTTTTCACCACTTAAGGGCATGTTTTTTCCATGATATTCCTACACATACTTGGTACCCATAACTAAATGGTATCACAACTTTAACAACAACTACTTGGGTATTGGTATTTTGACTTTTTTTGAGGAGGATTAAATTGAAGGAAACCTTTATTCTATTTTCTAAAAGGTTAAGAATTATTATTTTTGCTTGCTCGGACTTCTCAGTACAACCAAATGTTGGTTTTGCTTCATGACTACTAACCAAGTTTTGATAATCACAGAGGGAAGTACATAAGTGCATGAAGGAGGGAAATTTCATCACAGTAATTTTTTTCTTGTATCTTGCTTTGAAAATTCTCTATGAACATCTTTTGAAGGTGAGTGTTAGGAACCTTGACATTGATTTGGGAATAAAGAGATTGATAGCATGAAATAAAGTAAGTAATCATTTCTTTCTTTTCTTGTATCTCATCAAATTGGCCAAAGTCATTTTAGGAGTCATATGCACTTGTAAATGGTTTATAGATTTATCAACAAGTTCATTTAATGAATGAATTGACTTGTTTGGTAACAAAGAGAACCATTCGAAGGTAGTATCTCTTAAGGAAAAGTCACTACATAAGGAAGTATAGGTAGCAACATGGTTAGAAGGATCACCCTTCCCCCCATATTTCTCAAATCTAGGCACCTCTACACCTTGTGGCATTGGTGTTCACAATATCTCCAAGGACAATGGACTACTTTTGACATAATATGAAGGTGGCCCATTTTGATTTTGATTGATGGTGGAAACTTCCTTTTGGAGGGATGAAATGGTTTTCAAAAGTTGATTTATGAGAGGGTCATTACTTGTGTTATGTGATGGGGGTGAGAAAGTTGGAGGGGTGTATGTGTTCAAGGGGAAAGTGAATGGAATACTTATAGGTGGTACCTAATGTGGTAGGAGATATGACTTGTGATGCCACAAAGGCACTAGGGATGCTAGTGGAAATACCCAAGGAAGGAATCACATTACTAGTTGGTTGCATTGTTGTTGTGACTTGAGGGTTGGTATAGGTAGGAATAGAGGTGATTTTTGTGGGAGGAGGAATTTTAATTCCTCCTTGGCTTGTTCCATTTCTTGTAGGTAAAGGATAACTAGTGGTTGAGGTAAGATGTTTCCCAAGAATCAAAACTATGTTATGTGCAAGCTCTATTCCATCTTCACTTTCAATCATGTGATGCAAGATATTTGTAAGAGGGATATCAGTGGTTGAAATGTTTTCATTTTGTACTTGTTGTAAGTTTGCTAAATCTTCATGGATTTGAATTATGTTTTCTTGTGGAACAATAGCAATCATTGTTTCAACATTTGTGACACTACTTGAAGAAAAAGAGTTATTAAGGGTATGGTCCATACTTAGTGCACTAGTGTCAATACTAAGAGTGAAAGAGCTAGACAACCTAAGATCCATGACAATTGTGCTATTGCAGGATGACATGAATCTCAAACTTCGTCTCACTATAGTATTAGAAATAGGACACCAAATAATCATACAAGGGCTACTAAATGAAAAATAAATGCAAATGAAATATAAGCTAAGAACAATGAAAATACTATAACAAAAATTTTGTAAATTGAAACAAAAAGATATTTAAAAAGCAAACAAAAGCTCATAAACAATGTTTTAAATTGTGGAAAATAGTGTGCAAAATATACACTAGGACTAAATCACCTAGAGGGGTGTGTGGGACCTAGTGAGGATTTAGAAAATTTCAATTGATTTTTATTATTTTTATGTCTATGTTCTATAATCTAAGTGCAAATGCAGTTTTAATATGATTTTCAATGATTTGAGATGCAAAAATGCAACCTATATGCACTTTCACTAATGCAAAATTAGAAACCCTAAAATTCTAATTAACCTTGATGCAAACACTAATGAAATGTTAATGCAAGCAAGATCTAGGATGATGATGAACTCCAAATTACAATAATGATGTTCTAAATGAAGGTTAACCAAAATGAAGGGTGGAATTTTTGGGTGCTCTTCTCTATGGTAGGGAGATAGAACAACAAAAATCCAACACTCTCATTCAAGAACAAACCCTAGAGATCTCAACCTCAAGTATGTAAAGGAGAGAGATATTACAATAGGGTTGTTCGAGGGACTGATTGTAAACTAATGAGGAGTTCACCACCAAGCTAGGGCTTGTAAAGAAAAATGCAATGTAAATCAAAATTCTTAATGCTAATATGATTCAATATCCCACTAAATGACATAAATGTGCATAAAAAACATGGGTATGTGCAGGATCATCATGGAAAAAATAGGCCCTTAAGTGGCAAAAAATTTAGAAAAATTAGAGTTAGGCAACTTGACGTAAACATTTGAAAAAGTTATCTATATTATTTAAGAAATATGTAAGAATAGAATTTGTACAAAATTGAATGTAGTTTCTAAACTACTAGGTTTGTTTAAAAAAAAAAATCTATTTGGTGAAAATTTAAAATTTCAATGTAGTAGTACTTAAATTTCAGAGAAAAAATAAGAAGTAGGTGTCTGTCTAACTGCCCTAACCACAATAAAATGATAATTATTTTTTATAATATTTTAGATATAAGTAGAGGACTCATGTGTCGATGTGATGCATATTTTTTTGTAGTTTTTTTTCAAAGTAAATAATTAATTATGATTTTTTTATTACAACTTTGAAAAAATATAAAAACTCATATGTCTAACCACCTTAACTTGGTCAAAACTTCATGAAATTCAATTTTTCTTTTTTTAATCCTATGGTATGTGAAGCATAGAATGTGGCACATGTTTTGGATTCAAAAAAGTGATACCATTTGAAAGCTATAGATTTTTTCAATCAGCCTATCAATTAACACTTTAGTCATAATTTGAATAGAAAATGAATAATAATTACTTATTATATTCAAAGTAAAGAATAACTTATACTGGTGGAAAGCTGAGAATCTCCTTTAAAAACCCTTTTGTTTCATCAATTTTGGGTAAAAAAAAGTCATTAGCCACATACCCATCATATTGCCACTTTTTGGCCCATCATGATCTTGCACATACCCACATAATAAGCTGTAAGATGAAATGTGTGCACCTAGCAATTTGAAGAGGTCTAAATTACTAAAAATAGTGTTTGTAATGCTAACTGGGACTCATACACTAGGCTAGGTGAATTAGTCCTAGATCTGGGTTTCTATATAGGAATAGGAATCTAGCAAATGGGTGTTTGAATCTACAAAAACTTGAAAATTAACCTAAACTAGGACTCACATGCCAGAACTGGTGTATCAATCCAATTAGGGTTGTTTTGAGCCTCAAAGTTTGAATTTTGTCTTCAAGGTCTTCTTTACACTTCTTGAATGATTTTCAGATTTGAAACTCTTATTTGCAACTTGTAAAAGTCTTCCAAGTATCTCGAATGCAAGGTAACATCTTTGACAACTTTGGATAGTTTTACAACTTTCTCCAAACTTGCTCCTTAGTGTTCCTTCAACCTAAACCTAAAAATCACACACTAAAGAGAGGGGAAATGTTGTTTTTTTAGTGGATAGGGGTTTGCCTTAGTCAAACCTTGTTTTGGTAATCAAACCTTGAAATGAAATGAAATAGGAATGGAGAATGATGAATGAACAAAAAAAGATGTTGCAACTCACTAAACCCTAGCAATAAGAGGCTACAAATATACATGAGATGGTTGCAATGGATGTAAACCTTGAATCTTGCTTGAATGTGATAGATCTTAGGTGAAATTCTAGCTTGAATCATGAAACCCTACATCACAATTGTTAGGTCAAAGAAAAGTATGGTGCATGAAGACTTTGACATGATGCTTGATGCTTGAATAATGCTCTAAAATTCTTGATAATTTTTCCTTGAAATATCTTGAATACTCTTGTAAACACTTGAATTCTCTTGTGAACTCTAATTTTCTATAAGAGTGCTCATTCAACTTGTTAGGTCACTTAATTTCTTGTTAGGTTAAAATGAGAGAAAGAACCTTGTATTTATACTTGATTATACAAACATTCCTTAAATTACAACACTACAAGCTAACATCAAATCTAGGAGGAAAAATTCCTACAAATAATTTGAATTAATTTTAATTTTGGGCGACACGAGACTCATATGTCCAAGGTGGCGTATGAGTCCCATCAGACATAATTAATGGGACCAAACTCAAAAATACTTAGAAAGGTGTAAAATCAAGATTGGGTCCCAAAACCCTAGGTGGGACTCATATGCCCAAGGTGACGTATGAGTCTCAGACCACCAAATCTAGGCCACACAACTTAAAAACACCTAAATTATGATTGGATGTTGCCTTGTGTTAGGATTATCTTTGAAAAGATGCATTAAATGAGGCTTGTGGATGCAAAATAAAGCCAATTAACACATAAATAAGCCCAATTATTAATGACAACCCTCAAAAAGTGTGAAAGTGTGTTACAACACTTTACAACACCCTAAATAAGCTAGGATTAGGTTTATTTACCTCACAAGGGCCCAAGACCTAATGTGAGTGTGTTAATCACATTACAACACTATGTTAAGGGAACATTATGCTCAATTTTACAAGGAGGTCCCAAACAAGTTTGAAAATGTCACCAATGACATTTTTCAACACTACAACATCAAGTATATCAGTAACTACATTGGGAAATATATTTTAAAACCCTCTTCTGATCAATATTCATTTACATTGTTCTCATCCTTCACCTTTTCTCAAATACTTAGGGAAATGGATTTTTCTAAACCACTTCCTATTGAAATCAAAATCATGGACAACTTCAAAACCTAGAACAAAAAGGTGTACTATGCAAGGATTTCTTTCATATTCATATAGTGCTTTGTCATTGGCCACAATGTAGAGGATTGTACAAAAGTTCATGCTACTAGCCCCAAAAGTTTCTATAGCTAGAGAGGAGGAGGATTATTTAAAAAAATATGACTCAATCAATATTTTGACTCCTAATGGAGTTATAAACTATGAGGCTATGAGTATGATGGGAAATAAAATTGTACTTATTTTACCCATATGAAAAATTTGATAGCTTTAACATAAAAAAAAGGAACCTACGTTGAGTGTGAGAGAAAATATCATTATAATTAGAATATTTGGGCTTCACCAAACCCAACAATCTCCCACTTGAAGACCAAATATTCTAATTATAATGGTAGTTTCTCTCACACTCAAAGTGGATGCCTTTTTTGTAATTGACTTATTTTTGGCATGTATTTGCTAATTTAGAAGTTGATCATTTTGGTGTATTTTTCCATTTTGGAGATGTTGGTTAATAGATTTTTCACCTAACTCTATATTCTTACACCCACAGAGGTGGCAAACAGAACAATAGCCAAATCAGTCATAATAGTGTTTTAGACTGATTCTCTACTTATTTTAAAAGGTGGTAGATACCTTCTTGAGATATTCAATGAATGATTTATTTTATCTAATATCACTTTTAATATCACTTTTATCTAGAAAGAAAATGAAAGGAAATGCTTTTAACCAAAAATATTTGAAATCCATCCACACAACTTAAATAATAAACTACCAAATCTAAAAAATTATACTAAGAAATCCTTATCCATCCATCAACATAAAATCTCTATTCTTGGATAAACATTCCATGGAAATGAAACTAACCAAATATATATCATTCCAATAATAGATAATCCAATGGTAAAATACTCAACAAAATAATAATAAATCAACACACCATAACTCAAAGATTACACATGCATGAACTTTTCCATTGTCTTTCTATATTGAAATAACAAAAAAGAACTAAAAATAGAATAGTTTTTATTCTAATGAGTAAAATAAAGTTTTCCCAGAAGATCCCATGGCCAAGAATTGGCCCCATTTTAAAGATTGCAAATTGTCTTGGTAATGGTTTCTTGAAGACAACTATGTGAAATAAAAGTCATTAAAATATCAAGAGATATAAATTAAAGAAAATAACATAACAACTAAACTAATTGGTGGCCCTCGCTCTGACTCTTCCACTCCCAATTACTTCCACCTCTTGCTGCTCCAGTAATGCATCGTGTGCCTTTGCTCTTTGCCTGCATTCCTAGTACTTGGTGACAATTGTAAGGATTTTTTGCTTTCTAGAGTTGTGGTGATTTGTACCCTTGTCCTCCACCTTAAAAGCATGCAATCTGACTCAACAATTGTTTTATAAATGTTGTCACTTTTAATTTGAATGTACTCATATAGACCTATAAATTGCTCAATTTTCTAAATGAGTTTGCAGTGGCTCTCTCAGGATTCCCTATCTCCTTATGATACACCTCTTTATATTGCTTTTAAATGTCTACAACATCAAATAATTTTTCATCAAACTTATCTGTGAGGTCCACATTGAGGGCATTGAAATTTTTCTTGATCTTCACCAATATTTCAAAGTATTTTTCTAACATTTTATTGATTTCCTTGATATAATCTTCATATATTGACAATTTCCAACCCAAGGAATCAAACCAACTAGGATCAATTTCTTTAATGTTATCTACCAGTTTTTCTTTTATTAACAAAGTGTTCTCCGTGGAGAGTAATTCGGTAACTTCCCTTGAAAGAAAAAATGTGCTACTATGTTCTCTCTTGATCGGTTGTAGCTTAGCTACTGGTTCCTTTCTTTTATCAGACACATTAACATAGAATTGGACAAATTTATGAATGTAGAAAAGACCATCCTAATAAAGCCCTTCTATCCATTTGTTGGCAGCTTTAGCATAACCTAAATATTTCCTGACCCGTTGCACAGTGTCAAAATCAATACCTTGAACATTTGAGCTTGACGCTTCCTCAATGGTCGAAGTCACAATTGATGAAATAAAATTTCTTAAAGAAAGAATAGGAGTTTTCAGTTGAAGGTTCTCCTTTTTTTGTTCCTTTTCTCTTTTGATAAATGCATTAACAGAGTAATCAACATGATATACATCACCTTCTAAAGTAGATGGCCCCATATCAACATGAGTAACCTTGTATTTGGCCTCCGTGATCTCATTTTAATTTAATTCCTTTACTAGATCAATAATCTCCAATGGTTGATGCCTAGAAGTGGAATCAGTGACAATTCATGACATCCTCTCAGCTTTTTTGGGATTATGGTGACCTTGCAGTAGCATGGAAATTGTATCTACTTCAAGTTTCATTGCGGGAATATTCTTCATTTTCTTCTCAACTACTTTCTTTAACCATGTTGGGGAAGATTCCACTAATCCAGTGTCTCTACCTTCAACACTGACATTTTCTAATTTTTTAGCTAATTGAATAGAAATAGAAGTATCTTGTACTAGAGAAGGAGGAACTTCAAAGAAAGTAGGAAAATAATTATCTTCAATTATTTGTTGAAAAATTCCCTCAAAGTCTATAGGCACAGGTTTTTCTTGACTAACCTTTTTCTTAGGTACTGAGGGTACACTATCCTATTCACAAATTGATTTCAACTTTTCCCCTGTGTCTTCTAGCTTTTCATCATCCCCTCCCGACTATGAGCTAGTTCCTGACAGCCTAACTAGCTGCTTTCCAATCGATACATTAATGTCATAGGCATGCATAGTCCCATACTCTTTTCTCTATGAAGCTCTTTATTGGTGGGGAGAACTCACACTTTAGCACAATTTTCCATTCAACCAGTCTAAAGTTCTCAAAACAAGGGTAGACTAGACCATTAAGTCTAAAAATTAATCCTCTGACCAATCAATTCTATACAAGGGCTTAGTATTAGGGGTCTGATATTTGGGATCAATGATCACTAAGTCTTCTTGTGCATATTCTGGAATATTGAAAGAAACACCAAAAGCTTATATTTTACTTAGGGTCAACCTCATGAAATTTATTCTATGCACCTCACCTTCATCTATATAGTCTTCTCAAAAAACCTCAATATCAGGACAATGTTCATAGCTATCAAATCCATACAAATTTTGCTTAACATAGCCCTTTCTCTCAAAATTATCTCTCATGGGAAAATACTAAAAATTGAATTTATTAAGGGCTTTCTCCATACCCCTAGCAATATTATTACTTTTTCAAGAAAATGAAGGCATGGACAATGGAAAAACATACCCGTTCTTTCCCATGTTTGAATATTTAACATTTACAATGGCCATCTATCATAAATCTTCAAGAAAAACCAGGAAATCACTTGGGAAACAAGGAAATTTTAATTGCGCCTTCTCAAACCCCCAATTCTAAGATAAGTAAACCTATTTAACTGAATGTAAAAACTTCCAAATATCATCGCCAAAGAAGCCACTTTAGGTGAAACCCGAAGCTCATGGTTTCCATTCAATCTTCTTACAATTTCCATCAGGAAGGTGTCATTGATACAGTAGTAGTTCTCCATCCCAACCTACTTAGTGAGTTGTGGAAATTTTGTATATAGGAATATCCATCGTCAGAAACCCTTGTGGTTCTAACCCTACCTGGATAGCCTCTTGACTAGCTAAAATATAAACCAAATATGAGCACATGTGGAAGGCAACAATTTTCCAAAAAATTATCAATTGCTCATTGAAGTGATAACATTTTTCCCCTCTTTGAAGTGGTGTGTTTACACATTGCTTCAAAGAATAATTTTGCTGCTAGCATCAACAAATTTTTGTTGATATGCCCCAAAGAATGAATTTCGAGTGATAAAAAATGTATGCCGCCTCGAGAGATAAATCGATGATTTTTTAAGTTTTTTTTGAATTTTTTGTTTCTTTAAAATTTTCTAATTTTTTTTATGATTGTTTGATACTGAATTGATTTATCTCCTAAAAAATGATATAAAATTTCCCTTGTGATGAAATAATGAATAAAGCCTCCTTTGAAAAATTAAAATTAATAAATCTCATTAAAATGCCACTTAATTAGCCTTTAAAAACTCAAAAAGGTGATTTTCCAATTCATTTGTGCATTTTGAGTTTTGAAATTTGGAGAGTGAGAAAAAACTTGGAATTTGGAGAAAAAATGGTGATCCCATACCACACTCACCGTTTTGATCATGTGCAACAACACAATCACCTGGTCGTGTACAAACCTCTGATATGTACCCTAGAACCTCCTCATAATTTGGGCATTTCAATTTTCTCTCTTTTTAAACATTTAAATTGAATTTTAAATTTTATAGTACTTTGAAGCTCTGATGTAACACTTTGAAGCTTTGTAGTAACGCTTTCATAGAATTAGTACTTAGGTTAGGTATTTTAGTGCTTTGATAGGATAAAGTAGCACATAGACAATTGTAGTGCTTTGGATAGATAATTTAGCCCATTGATAAAATAGAATAGCCCATCCAATGTAATGGTGTTTTGATTCCCTAGATTAGCACATTGACCCCCCCAAAATAGCGTATCAACCATTTTAGCACAGTGATCTCCTAAAATGGTGCATCAACACCCTAAAATGGCACATCAACTAGTTTGACACATTGAAAAAATGTTTTAGCACTTGGACCATGTAAAATGGTACTTTAATCATTTTAGCACCTTAAAAGACTATTCTAACACATTGATGATTTTGAATGGCGCTTTGACTGTTTCTATGCATTGAAAGTTTGTTTTAGCGCATCAAGCAAGAAAGATGTAAATTTTCAATAACTCCTTGATTTTTATGATTTTTTATCACGTTACCCTGTGAGTCAATTTTCTTTGTTGATTTCGATAGATTAGATGATGGTTAACCTCATTATAGGCAAGGTTTGATGATTGATTGATGATAACTAATCTCATGATATGCGATAATTAATTATAGATTGATAGATAAACCTCATGATATGTGAGGTTGATTTGACTAATTGATCTCATGATAGGCAAGGTGCAATTATAGATTGATTAACCTCATAATAGGCAAAGTTGATTGATAGATTGATAGATACTCATGAGATTTGATCAAAGTCTAACCAGAGCTGATTAGATTGATAGGCTGACTGATTTCAAATGATTGAGAATATAACTAATTTGCAATTTGTTTGTGATAATTGGATCACTTTACGAATTTGTAGATTTGTGTGTAGTTTCTGAGGACATTTGATTTGATACCCGAGTTGACACAGCCTAAGACAACGGTGATTGCATGATGTGGTTTATCTTCCCTGCTAGATATGCCCCAGATCAGGATCAATAGGGGTCAATTGAAAACAATCATGGAGAGGTGGCATAGTGATCATAAAAGCTTCCACTTTCCCACCGATGAGATGATAGTTACACTAGAGGATGTATAGTGCATTCTAAGGATTCCAGTTGTAGGAAAGCTTGTATTGTATGATTCCACTGAGTGGGGTGGGACAGATGCATTGAGGAGAGTATTTCAAGATGACCAGATATGCAGATATTGGATTATGTGGAGAGACATGGTTGATGCATATGCCACATTACCATGTGTACTTGCAGGATTCATTGGTGGTTTCTTGTGTCCCGACTGTAGGTTAAATAGACTGTCAGTCAATTGGGGTTACATCTTAGAGCAAATGATCATGCATTATACTAGATATGTTTGAGGGATGTGTATGCTTGTGCATCTTTATCATGACTTGCATTAGGTTGTGTACCTCACGGGGCAGAGCTTATCAACGGGGGTGACATTACTATAGGTATGGGCATTGGAGCATATCGCCATAACATGTCTTAAGGTAGATGTACCATGGCCAACTAGGAGACCATATGTGCATGGATACAATGGAATAGTTGTCCAGCATAGGTTCGACAAACTAGAGTTTTGGCAACACACTCTTGATGATTTGGATTCAGTTGTATGGCAGCCCTTTTGTGAGTGTGAGGATTGGCTAGATGATGATACATAGATGCCTTATTTGTTCTAGTCCATGTACTTGATTGGGAGGACCTGGTTTATCATTGAGAGATTCTTGTTATGAAGAGTCATGAGATAGAATGGTCATGTTCAGGGTATGCCATAGGGTGTTGCACATTATGCCCATAGACAGATGGATACACATGAGTGGGGGCCCACCCTTTCCTATGATGCAACAATTCAGGAGTATTAGAGTATGTAGTCGATGGTCTGGGAGTATCATCAAAAGATTATTGAGGCATCGATGAAAAAGGAGTATGCACAACATCTGGTCCAACATCCATTTCCTCAAATCTCGAGCCTAGATGAGGCAACACACCCATTTTGAATGAGGAGGAGAGGGTAGTCTTTCATGGACATGGACACAGATAGAGGAGAGCTACAACAACCAAGCAAGAGGCACAAGTAGAGGTAGAGTCAGAGGTAAAGGCAGAGGTGATGATGGAGGTGGAGAGTAGTGAGGAGGAGGATGATGATAGTAACGGGGATGATTTTGATGGAGATGGTGGTGGTGGAGGAAGTAGACATCCAGGGCTGGACCTCTTAGTGCCTTGTAAGAGGAAATCACTGGTAGCAGTGGTACAACAACGTGTGCATATTGGGTTGTTGTCATAGTAGCAGCAACAGTAGATTGTTGCACTACAAGTATAGATACGAACGTTTTAGGGTTAGCTTACTTAGATGTAGGGTTTTCTAGCCTAGACATAGGGGCAGGTGTAGGCTCAGAAACAAGCTCAAGCATAGGCCCAGGCATAGATGCAAGTGTAGATTACAACACTCACAATAGAGAAGGACAACCTTAGATTACGAGTTGATCATGCCGAGGGTGTTGCCAAGAGATTATAGAGAGCTACGAAGCGTACATCGACTGTAGAGTAGTTCAAGGAGGTACAATGCTTGAAACATGAGGCAGAGTGGTATCGACAAAGTATCATGAGTTTGTACCACTATAGCACCAAGAGAGTTATGCCTAGTCTAGTAGTTGTACCCATACCAGGACTACCAGCAGGGGTGTGACAAAACCACTTCCATGAGATCCGAGAGATCCCATTGTAGGTCCATCTGGTGGAGGGCATGGTATACAAATGCCAACACCATCTAGGGGGAGCATGACATAGCTCCAATACTTGATGTATTTTGAGACATTTTGATGATGTACACCCTATTTTGACTTACTACCATCTTGACAATGTATCTCTTGACTTTTATTTAGACATCATTATATACATTGACATTATGATTTTGAGTGTTATATGATATGCGGTAGTTTGTTGATCTATGTGTGTTCTATATGATATGATGTTGGATGTCTATGATTTATGTATTTTAATTTCCCTATTCCATATGATATATGATGCTTATATGATGATGTGATGATTATGCAATGATGTTTTTATGATATATGGATGCAATAATGATTTAATTTTGTGAATGATGTATATATGAGATGAATATGTGTGAATGCCATGATGAAATGTTAATGTGTAGATTGCATTTTTATATGCTTTATGAATAACATGAATATGATTATACTATGAGATGATACATGGATAATGATATGCAAATGATATGTAAATGAAATGCAATGCATATTTCTTTTTGTTATTTTCTAATGCAAATACATGTATGATCTAATGCCTATATGATATGAGGATAGTAATGAATATGCATCAATATGATGATTTATTTTTGATATTTTTTGATGCAAAAATATGATGTGATGCCTGAGTACATGAATGAATGATATACTAATGCACATATGATCAAATGTATGTATGGATGAAATGATAAAAATACTGCAGAAATCTATTTTATTCAAATGAATATGCAACTACATGAGAATGATGATATTTTTGTTTAATGTAAAGTATATTGAGTCTATTAAATTATAGAGATAACATTGTTTTTTGTAAACCTTTGCCAACTTTGAAACATTTTACTCTATAGATGCAAAACTAATATGAATGCAATCTAATTTTACCATGCAAATTGACCTATGCAAAAAATTTCACTTTGATAATCCATATAGCGTGCTTTTTATTATCATTGAGCCTTTTAAATGTTGAAAGTGAGTACAAGCACCAATGTTATAAGTTAGACCATGATGACCTAAGTACTACTTTCATGATTTTTGATATTGCAAGCAAACACAAGCATCTATGCATAATTAAACCGAGATGACCTAAGCATTTCTTGCATAAACAAACAAGAATCAATCATTTTCCTATGTGAATCTAAATGTCATCAATGATACTTGGTAGAGCACATCGCATGACAATTCACATAGTAATAATGATTAACTCACAAACAATAGACAAAGAAAAATCATACTCCTTCCTTGCTGAACTCTAGTTCACTACATCATCAAGTTGCTCCAAAAATATGATAACAAAAATCAAAGTACATGTGAAAATTCATGCTAAAGTGATAAAATCATGATTCAAAATAAGGTATGTGCAAAATCATCATGGAGAAAATAGGCCCTTAAGTGGCAAAAAATTCAGAAAAATCAGAGTTAAGCAACTTGACGTAAAAAATTGAATAAGTTATCTATATTATTTCAAAAATATGTAAGAATAGAATATCTAGAAAATTGAATGTAGTTTCTAAAATACTAGGTTTTTTTTTTTTTTTTAAATATATTTGGCAAAATTTTGAAATTTCAATGCAGTAGTACTTAAATTTCAGGGAAAAAGTAAGTAGATGTCTATCTAACCACCCTAGCCAAAATAAAATGATAATATTTTTTTATAATATTTTAGATATAAGTAGAGGACTCATGTCCCTATGTGATGCATACATTTTTGTAATTTTTTTCCAAGTAATAATTAATTATGAATTTTTTATTATGTAAATTTTTAAAAATATAAAAACTCTTATGTCTTACAACCTTAACTTGGTCAAAACTTCATGAAATTCATTTTTTTTTCTTTTATTCCTATAGTATGTGAATCATAGAATGTGATGCATGTTTTGGATTCAAAAAATGTGATACTATTTAAAAACTATAGATGTTTTCCAGTCAGCCTATCAATAAGGAATTTAGTCATAATTCAAATAGAAAATGAATAATATTTATTTATTAAATTCAAAGTAAATCATAATTTATATTGGTGGAAAGATGTGAATCTCCTTTAAAAACTATTTTTATTTCATCAATTTTGGGTAAAAAAAAGTCATCAACCACATACCATACGCATACCCATCATATCGCCACTTTTGGCCCATCATGATCTTGCACATACCCAAGAATATCATCCATTTAGACACTAGTACATTTTGACCAATTTTCCGATGATGGCCCGTCAAAATTTTGATAGTTGTTCATCACAATTATTTCATCAAAATTTCAACATTTCAAATGTCGTTGATATTCTAACAAAATAATTGCAATGAACAGCTGTCAAAATTTTGACGGGCCGTCGTCAAAAAATTGGTCAAAATGTACTAGTGAGATTTGATTTGATTGATTGATTTAGCTATTTGATTTGAATGTTTTGATCTTTTGTTGATTGATTGATTGATTGTTAGATGTTAAGTTTTCCTTGATCATTTTGTTTGCTATGTATGTCATACTACTTGTTTTTCTGATTATTTAAGCTCAAAGTTTTATTGCCCCCAATGAGTTCAAGATTTTTCCCCCAAGCTAGGGTGAGGCACGACTGCATTGCCATGATATGGATACGAGATTCTTAATAATAAGTAGAATTATGGAGAATATGGAGTAGCCAAGACGTGCTCAAATAGATGGAATAGCTAGACTTGTCACAAATAGTGCCAGTTTTCCAGGTTTTCACTGCTTGCCCTTATTGCATTTTTTCAGATTTTATGATTTTTTTTTTACTTTTTTTATTTTTCTTTTTTATTTTTTGTATTTTTCCCTTTTTCTATTTTTTTTATTTTCTATTTTTTTTTTTTGTTGTCACCAAGATACCTATTTGCTAGGTTTTCATCAAGGCATCCATTTTTTTAGGACTTTTTTTTTATTTTTATATATTTTTCAATCATTCCATGCACTAGATGATTTAAGTATAAAATTTTCTCAGATGAATACTATTGATAGGTTCATCTAGTAAATCCCATTTAGGTGTAGACAATTGATATGCTCTTGATCCGTAAATTGAAATGATGACAAAAGGACCTAACCAATTGGGTTCAATTTTTCCCATCTTCTCTCGATCCTGTTGATTTCGGGGGTTTTCCTTTAATACCAAGTCACCAACCTGAAATATCCTTGGTTTCACCCTATGATTGTAGCTTCTTGACATCTTTTTTTGATATTCTTTTAGGTGATCCATAGCTTGTTGTCAATGCTCATCCAACAATTCCAGCTTCTAAAGTCTAAACACTCGGTAATCTTCATCTAAAACCAACCCCTTTAGTGACACTTGAAGTGATGGTATTTCAACCTCAATGGGTAGGATAGCCTCTGATCTATATACTAAAGAGAATGGTGTAGCTCTTGTAGGTGTTCTAATACTGGTTTTGCAGGCCTATAGAGCAGGATTCAACTGAATGTGCCAATCACATCTAGCATCATTGACCGTTTTCTTTAAAATTTTCAATATATTTTTATTCAAGGCCTCTACTTGGCCATTTCCTTGTGGATAATACAGTGTTGAGAAACAATGTTGGATGTGGAATTTCTCACACTATTCTTGAACATCTTGATTCTTAAAGGGTCTACCATTGTTAGTGATAATAGACTGAGGGACTCCATACTGACATATAAGGTAATTCAAGATAAATGATGAGATTTGTTTTCCTATGGTGGTTGTTAGAGGCACAAATTCGATCCATTTCGTAGAGTATTCATGTATGTGTAGGATCATCATGGAAAAAATAGGCCTATAAGTGGCAAAAAATTTAGAAAAAATAGAGTTAGGCAATTTGATGTAAAAAATTGAATAAGTTATCTATATTATTTCAAAAATATGTAAGAATAGAATCTATAGCAAATTGAATGTAGTTTCTAAACTACTAGGTTTTTTTTTTTTTTAAATCTATTTGGTGAAAATTTAAAATTTCAATGTATTAGTACTTAAATTTTAGGGAAAAAATAAGAAGTAGGTGTCTGTCTGACCACCCTAACCACAATAAAATGATAACATTTTTTTATAATATTTTAGATATAAGTAGAGGACTCATGTCCTTATGTGATGCATATTTTTTTGTAATTTTTTTCCGAGTAAATAATTAATTATAATTTTTTTACTACAACTTTTAAAAAATATAAAAACTTGTATGTCTAACCACCTTAACTTGGTCAAAACTTCATGAAATTCATTTTTTTTAATCCTATAGTATGCAAAGTATAGAATGTGACACATGTTTTAGATTCAAAAAATATAATACCGTTTGAAAGCTATAGATGTTTTCAATCAACCTATCAATCAGGACTTTGGTTGTAATTCGAATAGAAAATGAATAATAATTGTTATTAAATTCAAAGTAAAGAATAATTTATATTGGTAGAAAGATGAGAATCTCCTTTAAAAACCCCTTTTGTTTTATCAATTTTGGGTAAAAAAATGTTGTCAACCACATGGGCCATAATATCACTTACATATCACCACTTTTTGGACCATCATCATCCTGCACATACCCATTTTGTCATTGTAATAATAAACTTGTGACCATTTGATGAAGACAGGTGAATCTTACCCACCAAATTGAGTCCTCACTGACAAAAGGGCCATGTTGATGCAAAGGGTTGTAATTCTTGTGCTGGTGTGTGGATAAGATTGTTGTGGACATCGTACTTTTGACATTTTTTAACAAACTAGAAAGACTTCTTCTCCATAGTTGGCCAATAATACCCTAAGCCAATAATACCCTAAACAGAGAAGTTTCTTCACCAGAGTTAGACAACTTAAGTGAGTTCCACAAATACCCGCATGTATCTCATGTAAGGTTGTCTTAGACTCCTCGCATTCTAGACATCATAAGAGAGTTCCATCAAGACCTCAACAATATAGTATGTTAGCAATCAAAGTATTTTTTGCGGCTTGGCGTATAAAGTTTTGCTTTTGATTGCAAGAAATATCAGGAGGAAGGGAATTTTCCTTTAGGTAAGCATAAGTCCTTCCATATGGAAGTTTTAGGATCAATGATATGGCATATGGTTAAAAGAAGATATTGCTTTAATTGATTAAAAGAAGTTTCACATGTCTCATCCCATTTGAAAGAGACAATCTTATGTAACAAGTGATTGAATGGATGACACTTCTCTGCTAACTAAGAGATAAACCTTCTAATCAATTGTAGCCTTCCCTATAGAGACCACAGTTGACTAATATTATTTGGTGGTAGCATTTCCATTATAGCTTTGACCTTAGTAGGATCCACTTCAATACCTTTCATTGAGACTATGTAGCCTAAAAGCTTTGTTGATGTGACACCGAAGATGCATTTCTTAGGATTGAATCTAACATTGAATTTCTCTAGATGAGTGAATATTTTGTTTAGAATCTCAAGGTGTCCTTCTCTGGTATAAGATTTTTCCAATAGATCATCCACATAGTCTTCCACAAAGGTATACATCATGTCATGGAAGATAGTGGTCATTGCCCTCTGATACATAGCACCTGCATTTTTCAAGCTGAAAGGCATGACATTCCAACAAAACATTCCCCATGGACATGTGAATATCATCTTTTCTTGATCCTTAGGTGCTATCTTGATTTGATTATACCCTGAGAAACCATTCATTAATGATAACATCGAATGTCTCATTCTAAGATCTACAATTATGTCAATGTTAGGCAAGGGAAAATCATCTTTTGGAAATGCCTTATTTAAATCCCCGAAGTTGGTGCATATCTTGATATTGTTGTGGGGATTTGATATAGGTACAATATTAGAGATCCACTCAACATAATTGATAGATCTAATAAATTTTGCATCCAACAATTTCTTGAGCTCTACTTTAACCAATAATGCAATATGTGGATGCATCTTTCTTAATTTATGCTTGACAAGTTTTACCCTAATTGGTTAAGATGGATGATGCATCAAAAGTTCTAGGTCTAGGCCTGGCTTGTTGGAATAAGTCCAAGCAAAGTTGATTTGGTGATCTTCAAAGAATTTAGTGAATGTGGGCCTTTCCTACTCAGTCATAGATGCTTCCAAGTGTATAATTTTAGCCTTTTTCCATTCTACCAAATTGATTGATTGTGTAGGTTCTAACAACACTGATGATCTCTCATGGTAATGTTCTGGAAGATTCTAGAAGAGTGTCAAATCCTCCATCCTTCGGTGCCTCAAAGAGGTTTTCACCATCAGTTTTGCTCTTTATTTTCACTTTTTCAAGATCTAACACTGCCATTAGATGGTTTTCACCATTAGATCTATTCTTATCATTTTCAATTTTGTAGTTGGAAGATTTGACACCCTCCTAACATGAAGTCCCATTATGATATTTATGAATAAAACTCATGTCATGCTTTTCACAGAAAAGATAGTTAATGATATCATTGTCATTCACAAATATAGGGACATTAGATGATTCAATTTGGTCCCAGTCAATAAGCTAGGGGTGTAGCAGGGGTAAAGAATCCTTGGGTTGGCTAAGGTCAACAATGGTGAGGGTTAGGATAGCAATGTCATCATGATGTTCAATAGCAGGGTCAAGATCTATGATATTACTCTCTTCCAGATCATCTAGTTCACTCAAAGTCTATCCATCGTCACTCGAGTCATCAATTTTCTTTGATGCAAACACAAGAGGTCTAGTACCCAAGATCTATGCCTCCTCACGTGTAGGTGTATACCTTTGTATGCTATCAATCTATTTGTCTTCAAAGGATACCTCAGATAGTGAATCCCACTCATATTCATTAGAATCTATCTCATATTCATTACTATCTCTTATCTATAAAATCTGCTCAACAACCCTCTAAGTTGCTTCCTCTTTTTTTTTTTTTGCTTTATATCCTAACCCTATTTTGTCATTTGGAGTTAGTGTGAGAGGTTAGATTGGTTCTATGATGCCTTCTTTCCTATTTCCTATGGGACCTTGTCCTTCATACCCCATTTTCTCTAGTATTATTTTTCCTTTTCCATGTTGATCTGTCTAAATGTTAGGGTTTTTCAATGTAGATGCCTTGTCATCTTTGTATAGCCAATTTAGGACAGCCTTGTCTTCAAATTCACTCTCTAAAGTTCCTACTCTTACAAATGTACGCTAAAAAAGTGTAGTAGATTGTAATGATTGTAGTGTTGATATTGATGGTTGTCCATAAGTATTTGGAGAAGGAAACAATTGTGAAAGATTCAGAGATTGCTAAATGGAATATTCTCCCATACCCTTATCTATTAATTGAACCTTTTCAAGTTGTTTTGATAAAGAATTTAATTGATTTTCCTTATTTGATAGTGTAGAATTAGCAATACCTTTGTCCTTTGATTGATCCTTCTTCTCAACCCATTTGGATACAACATTCAACTGCTTTTCATTGTTTGATGGATTTGGAGCATTAGCTTCTCTATTGTGAGCTACAAAAGTGTCTTGGGTTGCCTCGAGCATGTTACACTATTCGGGATTACTTGAATCAGCGAGGATAGTTATTTATCTTCCATTGACTGAAAACTTTAAACATTGATGATATAGGTGGAAGGAATTGCTTGCCTATCGTGAATTCATGGATGCCCCAAAAGTATGTTATAAGTTAGCTTTTTATCCAGTACTTGAAAAATTATATCCCTCGCAATCGGTTCTACTTGAATAGGTAGTACAATCAATCCTTTGGAGGATCTCTCTTCATCATCGTATGCTTTTATTGTTAATTTTCTTCTAGGATCAATAGCATTTTCAGAATACCTTAGTGCATGGACAAGTTTCAAAGTACATATATTCAAACCAGCTCCACCATCTATAAGAATATGCTTGACTCAGTGTATATGGATGAGAACCTCAATGTGGAGAGTAGCATTGTGTGGGTGATTTAGTGACAAGTCATCTTGCTCAGAGAATGATAAGCAGTGAGGCACAGTTAAGTGTCCCACCATAACTTGGAATTGGTCAACTTCCAAATTGTTGGGTATTGTTGTAGCAACAAGAGCTTGTTCAAGAATCTCTTTATGTGCAGGTGATATCTTCAAGAGTTCCAAGATTGATATTTGGGCTGGTATCTTTTTCAATTGATAAATTATGTTATACTGAGTTGATGGAGCAGTAGTTGTTTTGATTGTAGAGGAGTTATCACTCTATTTAGATGAATCCCATTTCAGTATCACTTTTGCTTGTCCCCTTGTTGTGACATTGACTAGGTGATATTCGTGTCTCTCTTTGATCTTGATAACATTTATCTGATTTTCATGTACAACGGTGTTTGAAATCAAATTTAATGGTGTGATTTGGTTTGTTTCATTGCTGATATAGGACTCATTGAATTGATTTTCAGATGTAGACATGTTTGTGATTGAAAAATCAATCGTAATGATGTCATGATCATGATTACTTTCTGCATTTTGAGTTGAACAATAAGATATAATCATGTGATTCTTAGTAGCAACTAGAGATTTTTTTTGGATTCCAACAACAATAATATCATATTCCTCATTGATTTGAGTGTTATTGGATTGATATTCAACCACTGAAATATGTAGAATCATAGTATCATAAACATAGTTTATAGTTTTTCCTTTGCCATTTGCATTAGACGATTCTCCTTTTTCATAATTAGGGATGGATTCTTGAAAGCACCATGATCATTATTTGTTTGTGGTGTGTCAATAAGTATTTTCTTGTTGTCAATTTCCAACAATCTTTTGTCTTATGACCCTTATTATTATGATAATTACAATAATGTGAGTCATTCCACCAAATGGTTTGACTTGAGGATCCTAATTGCATGGCTCTTGTGTTGTGATAAGCTTAGCGTCCATAAGCTCCTTTAATGCTGATTCCAAATATTTCCCCAATGGTGTGAATTTCCTTCGATTTGAGGGATTTTGGAATGGTGCTAATTTATTTCCAGCATTGTTTGAATTGTTGTTTTTGTTTGTACTTGAATTGTTGCCTTAATTTGATTTTTATTTGTTTTAGTTGCAGTTGCTCTTAAATTGAATTTTGGTTTAGTGCTTTGTGTTTCAACTACAACATCATTTTTTCCAGCATTCTTGTATTTTTTCCAAAACTTGGGCTTATCATTGTTGTTGTTTTGATTAGAGGAATTTGCATTATTGGATTGTTCATTATTGATTTTTATGATTCCTCTCTTGATCAAAGTTGTTTCTATCTTGAGACCATTTTCTATCATCTTCTCAAATGTAGGTGGACATTATAGTTCCAACCTAGATAACTCATATCATCGTTCAAGTTGTCAATGAAAAGTTCCATATTTTCTTGTTCAGATATGGAATGTGGATACCTTGCAAACAACCTTCTCCATATTTGTAAGAATGAGAGAAATGTTTCACATTTCTTTTGTTTGGTGTTGCAAAGATCTTTCATTGTGATTGCATGTTGTATATTGTATGAGTATTGATTGATGAACTTGTTAACAAGATCCTCAAAGGATCTAATAGGTGGAGTTAATTTAGAAAGCCACTCCATGCATTGTCCACCTAATCTCCTTGGAAATAGTCTCATCAAGTATGTCTCCTCATGAGAAAACTCTAAACTCAGCTCTAAATTCCCTCAAAGATCAAGAGGATCTAATTTTCCATTGTATTTGTCATACTTAGGGAAATCACAATGTTTTGGATTTATGGAATTGTGTTCACATTTTGAGTGAAAGGATACAGACAAATATCCTGTCACAAATATCTCCTAGCAGTCCCTATTTGCATGTCTTGAAATTATTGTAAAGTTTGCATTTGATGTCTCATTGCAGCCATTTCATTTGTATTTTGTGTTGTATTATGTGTTTCAATTTCAAAATTTGTGGTTGTTTCTTTCAATCTGTGAAGATCCCCTTTGGAACTTTGATACCCAAGTTAGCCAACATGAGAAGATACTTTTCCCCATCTCTTTCCAAGATTTTCTATATAAAATTATGAAATTTAGGATCTTGTTGCATAGCTTGCAATTCTGCTTCAGTAAAGTCATCTATATCAGTTTGATTGAGTCTACTAAATGGATTTTCCTCACGATCATCCATAACTCTTTGGATTTCTCCTCCCTCTTCTTCAAATTGTAGTCTTCGTGAACTCATTTGAATGGGCATATGAACATCTTTTTTTTCAATAAAATTTGATCTTAAATTGCTATAGTGTCAAGGTACTAACTTAGGTCAAACAAAATGATAGATTTTGTTGATTAGACTAAGTTGATTAGTTTGATTATAAAGATTCATTTCTTTGATTTAGGATGATTGATCCTAAAACTTCACTTTTTCATCAAAGGTGTTTGATTTGGACACTTTTGGATAGTAGATCTTAGTTTGATTTGAACAAATTCAATTGTAATGTCCAGTTTATGTAGGTTTAAGACTTTGTTATGATTTTGAAAGGTCTTTGTTTTATTGAAAGTGTGAATTTTGATGTTTAAAGTTTGAAAGATAATAAATAATTCTCTATTAGTCTTTTGTTCTATTGAAGGTGTTTGATTTAGACACTTTTAGATAGTAGATCTTAGTTTGATTTGAACAAATTCAATTGTAATGTCTAGTTTATGTAGGTTTAAGACTTTGTTCTGATTTTCAAAGGTCTTTTGTTCTATTGAAAGTGTGAATTTTGATGTTTAAAGTTTAACAAACAATAAATAATGTTCTATGGATTTTGGTTTTGTGGATGCACTATTATAGTCCTTTAATGTGCTATGTTGTTCTACTGATTTGCTAAAAGTCTGTGTGGATGCATTATTAAACCAGGTGGATGCACTACGATGTTGTGTCAATGCGCCATAAAATTGTTTCAAAGGGCTAAGTTGTTACTCCAAAGTGCTAGATTGTTCCTCCAAAGTGTTAAAGTTTGAATTCAATGTGTTGTAAAATAGATTGTATGCACTTTAAAATAGGTAGTGAAAGCTCTATTCTGGCAAATATTTTCTAATCTCGACAGTCTGGCTTGTTTTTCTGGATTTAATCAGTGAATTTGGTATCTTCAGGGTATGAATTGTTGATTAATGATCTGGCATTGACTTATTTGTTTGGAAAAATTTGGAGTGTGAATATTTTTTACTTGGATGATTTCTTTTTGAACAATAACTTCACACAAAAAAGGTAGATTGTAAAACAGTTTGTTCAGATCTACACTTTAAACATGTAGTGAATGTTCTAGAATTGGGTTTGATCTTTTCAATTTCCACTAGTTTGAAAACAATAAAGACAAAATAAAACACTTTTTTTATCTCAAGCAGGTCACTTAGAATATCACAGCCCACATCTTGGAACTATGTCAACTCACACAGCCCTATCACCCCCTAGGTGGCACCCATGGTTTTTCCTTTCCCGAGTCTTAGCCAAAGTTGAATCCTCCACTTTTGGCTAGGGTCTCTAATAGTTATATGGCAAGTGTCTTGGGGGTAGATTCTTCCCTCCCCCTGCACCATGGTATAAAAAGTGTTTAGAAACTGAGAGGGTTGGATACTAACTTAAGGTTTGTAGATAGGGTATCCATTCAAAGTGGAAAATAGATAAACTCCCTCAAGAGACCTCCCAATCTTTAGAACAAATATTTTAGGGATGGTTATCTTGCACACTTTTTTTGAATTCTAACTTTACCCAAATTTTCTTTTGATTATAGTGGGTTGGAAAACCTAGCTTTGGTTGTTCCCACTTAGGTCATTCCCGTAGGGTGAGTACTTTTCCCCACTATGGCAGGCCCTCTAAAGGATTTAATAAAGCATGACAAATTATTTTGGCATTTTGATCACCCAATGAAGGGGAGAGCATAGGCCTATCACTTCAAACATAGAAAATAGGGGTTCAATTATTCTTTTACTTAAGCTAGATGCTTATCTTAAATAAAGGAAAAGGAATTAATTTCAAAACCCTAGGAAACCCATTAGTAATTTGATAAGATTTTTTCTTTGATTGGCATAAATGTTTTCAACAATCTATCTTCAACAAGCGTAAGTTGGTCCTGCAGCACAAAAAGCAAAGATTAGCATCAAAATTTGGAATTTTCTGCAAAACCAATCAATTGCACTAAACTTTTAATCATATGTGCTAAAACTCTAATGCACTAAAAGACCTAATCAAAGTGTTATAACATACTTCCAAAGCGCTAAGAAAGATATTGCATGTGCTATAACAGAGATTGAAAGCACTATGTTGTTCCACCAATGTGCTATAAAATAGTTCCAATGTGTTGTGTTGTTCTGTCAAAGTGCTATAACAGAGTTTAGATGCACTATAGTATCTGTCTAATGCACTGAAACTTTTAGAAATCATGTAAAATAAAACACACCAAAAGCCCGTGAGTACACATTTTCCATAAAACATTAAAATATGGGGTTTTGCCCCACAGTGGGCACCAAAATGTAAGTGGTGTAAAAGTATGAGTGAATAAACAATAACACTTCTCAATGCAACATTATTAGAGAATTCAAATGAAAATCAATCTAATTAAGCATAATCAAATCTATAAAAGCATTCCATCTCTCTCTAACTCCAAGGATTTGACAGATCAAAGTGGCTCTCATATTTGTTTGCACTATGACTATCAAAGTGACAATCTGGTGAATGAGAATTGTAATCTATATGATGATATGTTGATGAAAATGATTGATTGATAATGATATGCAAGCTATATGATAGTGATTTAAAAGCTATGATATGAAAGCTATGTGATATGGAAACTATGATATTGATTTACTAATAATGAAAGCTAAATGAAGTAATATGCAACTACAAATTCCATGATTGTAATCTAAAATGATTCTAAAAATGATGTTAAATTGTTTAATTTCTCAAATGCTTGAATGCTAATTCCTATAGAGTAAGTTTGCATAAAAGTGGGGATCATTTTCCTATAGCAAGAGGTTGTTTATATAGATTTTCAAAAGCAATTGTGATGTGGCAGCAAGAAATGGTTGAGATTTAAGATGGATAAATCAACATAGAAGAATGAATTTGTTGGAGAAGAAGATGGAATGGATAAAGAGTTCTTCCAAGAGACTAGGAAGAAAATGAGGAAGAGGAAAGCCAAGTCTCCCATGAATGTTCCAAATTTGTTGAAAGGATAAAGCACAATTAAATCAAAATTGAAACTTTCAATTTTGGTTGAGAATAAGCTGTAAACATGTGCTCAATTGATTTATTCAATTTTGGAGTAAATTGGAATATTAAATAAATTAACAATGTGAAATTGTTTATTATTTAATTTTGGAGGAAATTAGAATTATTAAATAAAACAAATATATTTTTTTAATTTATTTAATAACAAAGAGATAATGATAATTAAATAAGACTATGTGATATAGTTTATTCAATTAAGAGGAAATAAATAATTAAATAATACAAACTATTGCAATTGATTATTTAATTAAGAAGAGAGATTTAAATAATTAAATAAAACAACTATATGAAATTGTTTATTTAATTAAAATGAAAGAATTAGAAGATTGCGATGAAAATAAAAGAATTAGAATAATGAACAGTTATATAAATAAATATTTCTATTTATTTAATAGTAGATAAATTAAATGATTAATTGATCAAATAAATGTATTTAATTAATCAGATTTATCCAAACCATTTTTAGGTGTTACAAAAAAGGAATCCACTTCGAGTGTGAGAGAAACTACAGTTATAATTAGAATATTTGGGCTTCACCAAACCCAACAATCTCCCACTTGAAGACCGAATTTTCTAATTATAATGGCAATTTTTCTTACACTCAAAGTGGATGCCTTTTTGTAACTGACTTCTTTTTGGCATGTATTTGCTAATTTAGAAGTTGATCGTTTTGGTGGATTTTGGTTAATAAATTTGTCACCTAACTCTATATTCTTATGCCCACAGAGGTGGCAAATGGAACAACAGCTCAATCAGTCATAATAGTGTTTCAGACTGATTATTTGCTTATTTTAAAAGGTGGCAGCTACCTTCTTGAGATATTCAATGAATGGTTTTTTTATCTAATATCGCTTTTATCCAAAAAGAAAATGAAAGGAAATGTTTTTAACCAAAAATCTTTGAAAGCCATTCACACAACTTAAATAATAAAAAATTAAACTACCAAATCTCCAAAATTATACTAAGAAATCCTTATGCATCCATCACCATAAAATCTTTATTCACATATAAACATTCCATGGCAATGAAACTAACCAAATATCTATCATTCCACTAATAGATAATCCACTAGCAAAATACTCAACAAAAGCAGAATAAATCCACACACCATAACTCAAAGATTACGCATGCATGAACTTCACATTGTATTTCTATATTGAAATAATAGAAAAGCACTAAAAATAGTAGAGTTTTTGTTCTAATGAGTAAAACAAAGTTTTCCCAAAAAATCCCATGGCCAAGAATTGACCCCATATTTAAAAATTGCAAATTGTCTTGATAACGGTTTCTTGAAGACAACTGTTTAAAATAAAAGTCTTGAAAATATCAAGAGAGATAAATTAAAGAAAATAACATAACAACTAAACTAATTAGTGGTCCTAGCTCTGACCCTTCCACTCCCAATTACTTCCACCTCTTGTTGCTCCAGTAATTCATCATATGCCTTTACTTTTTCCTTCCATTCCAAGTACTTGGTGACTATTGTAGTGATTTTTTTCCTTCCTGGAGTTGTGGTGATTTGGACACTTGTCCACCTTGAAAGTGTATGATCTGACTCAACAATTGTTTCATAAATTGCTCAATTTTCTAAATGTGTTTGTAGTGGCTCTCTCAAGATTCCCTATCTCCTTATGATACACCTCTTTATATTGCTTTGAAATGTCTGCAACATCCAATACTTTTTCATCAAACTCATCTATGAGGTCCACATCAAGGGCATTGAAATTCTCCTTGATCTTCACCAATATGTCAAAGTATTTTTCTAACACTTTATTGATTTCCTTGATATAATCTTCATATATTGACAATTTCCAACCCAAGGAATCAAACCAACTAGGATCAATTTATTTAGGGTTATCTACCTTTTATTTCTTTTATTAACAAAGTGTGCTCCATGGAGAGTAATTCTACGACTTCCCTTGAAAGCAAAAATGTGCTACTATGTTCTCTCTTGATCTGCTGGAGCTTAGCTACTGGTTCCTTTCTTTTATCAGGAACATTAACATAGAATTGAACAAATTAAATAATGTGGTAAAATAATTATCTTCAATTACTTGTTGAAAAATTCCCTCAAAGTCTATAGGCACAGGTTTTTCTTAACTCACATTTTTATTAGATACCGAGGGTACACTATCCTGTTCATAAATTGATTTCAACTTGGCCCCTATGTCTTCTGGCTTCTCAACATCCCCTCCTGACTATGAGCTAGTTCCTAATAGCCTAACTGGCTACTTTCCAATTGATACATTCATTTCATAGGCATGTATAGTCCCTTTCTCTTTTCTCTGCAAAGCTCTTTACTCATGGGATGAACCCGCACTTTGGCACTATTTTCTATTCAACGAGTTTGAAGTTCTTCTCAAAAAAAGGGTAGAATTGACCATTAAGTCTGAAACTTAATCCTTTGACCAATCAATTTTATACAAGGGCTTAGCAACAAGGGATCAATATGCGGGATCAATGATCACTAAGTCTTCTTATGCATCTTTTGGAATATTGAAAGAAACTCCAAAATCTTATATTTTCCTTAGGGTCAACCTCATGAAATTTATTCTATGCACCTCACCTTCATCTGTACAGTATTCCCAAAAATCCTCAATATCAGGGAAATGTTCATAGCTACCAGTGCCACACAAATTTTATGGGAAAATACTGAAAATTGAATTTATTTAGGGCTTTCTCCATACCCCTAGCAATATTATTACTTTTTCACGAAAGTGAAGGTATGGACAATGGAAAAGAATACCCGTTCTTTCCCATGTTTAAATATTTAACATTTACAATGGCCATCTATCAACAATATTAAAAAAAAACCAAGAAATCACTTGGGTAAAGGGGCAATTTCAATGGATCCTTCTCAAAACCCCCAATTCTAGGATAAGTAAACTTGTTGAACTGAATGTAAAAAACTTCCAAATATCATCATCAGAGAAGTTGCTTTAGGTGAAACCCGAAGCTTGGGGTTTCCATCCAATCTTCTTACAACTTCCATCAAGAAGGCATCATTGACACGATAGTAGTTCTTCATCCAAACTTGCTTAGTGATTTTTGGAAAATTTATTTCTTTAGGAATATCTAGTGTTGGAGACCATTGCAGTTCTAGCCCTTCCTAGATAGCCTCTTGACTGGCTAAAATATAAACCAAATATGAGCACATGTGGAAGGCAATAGTTTTTCAAAAAAAAATCAATTGCTCATTGAAGTGCTAACTAATAATCTCATCCCAATCAATGGATTTATCTTCACTACAAATCATCAGAATAAAATGACACATCCAAAATTCAAAAGAGTTTGAATATGCATTTTCCACCACACGATGCAATAAGGTGATCATATCTAAAATTTCATCCTTAAAATGAATTCTTTTAAGTTTTGAGGGAAACTGATACTTACCCTTTTTCTCAGACTTCAACCAATTCTCTACAAAGGAATTTTTGCACCATTCCTCATTCATTCTAAAAAACTTGTCACCAATAGCTACACACATTTCTTCCATAGTTTCCATTTCTAGAATGCTTAATGCGTGAGAAATGACCTTAGTAGTGATTCTTGCAATTACAGATCCATCCATAGCTCTAATTTCTTGAGTTTCTCGAATGTGGCACCTCACGCACGCAATCACCAAGGTGACACTTTGCACATCCTCAAAAAAACCCACGGCATGCACCAAACCACTCTATAAAGTTTTATCCTCTAGTGGCATTCTCTTACTTTGCTCCAAGCACACCAAAAACTCCTGCAAATTAAGGTGCCTAATTCCAGTGTCCCTCACACCAGACTAGTGCTTTTGAATTCCACTCTACATGATTGTAAGTCTATAGAGATAGAATGTTTGTACTTGAGAAGTATTAGAAAATAAATAGAATGCAAGCTAAATTACTTAGTAAATACTTCACCACCCACTTATGTCATTATTTCGATAGGATGTGCATTTAATGTGACATTCAATTTCATTCCTCAAAAAGATATCCTTTAAACCTACATGTTTTTTTGAAATCCCTAAAAAGACAACTCAAGGTTAGTCTATACAAATAATTTAATGAGATGGTGGCGCCTTTGAAAGAAAAGATAAGCCCATAATGTTGCATGGTTGTGGAAACTTGGAACCTTAGAACCAAAGTCAGAAGTTTCAAATTTTTGAAAATCTATGACTTACCAACTTCAATAACAAACAAAAAAGGCTTGCAACTCAACAAAGGGGAACCAAGTCATACAATCGAGAAGTTATGAAAATTTAGAACTCCATGACAAGGTTATGAAACTCGGAGGACTAGTGACCAAGGTTAGGAAAACCACAAAATCTATGAACTTGAGCATTTTCCAAAAGAAATAAAAATTAAGGCATGGAAAATGAATGAGGTAGAAGACCCGAAAGACCTAAGGAGGGGAAGTTTAAAATTGCTGACACTAGTTTAAAAGTTATGCCTAACATTGGCTCTAAATGGGTACAAGGACTAACAAGATGTAGAGAATCCAAAACAACCCTGGCATAGAGCCTAATTCATGGGAAATGATAGAAAAAAAAAATAACCAAACAAAATAAAAAAGAAACAAAAGACAATGTACAAGGGCGGGCCCAAGAACAACCTTAATCAATTAACTTTAGATATTTCCCATTGTAGGCAAGAGGTAGAGTGGTACCATCAAGATACATAGCAGAAAATTATTGTCACTAATGACTTTCCTGATTTGAAAAGGCCCCTTCCATAGAGAATCAAACTTTTTGTGTGCTCCCTTTAGCTCTCTCCTTCTATACCAAAGAAGAACATAATCACCAACTGCAAAATTCCTTTTCTTAGCCCTTTTATCTAATTTTTTTTCACCATCTACTGATTTCTTGCAATTTTATCCACCACCAGATCTCTCTGTTCTTCCAACTTGTTCAAATACATAACCCAGTTTTCAATTATGGACTAGAATTGTTCATCTTCTATGGCTTTCTACAAGTTAAGTGTTGAGAGATCCAAAGGTGTCGATAAGGTGTTGTCAATGCCATTCACCAATTGAAAATGGGACATATCAATAGCTCTTTTATATGTTACCCTATCAGCCCACAAAGCATTGTATAACTTCTTATGCCATCCCTTTTGATTTTCATCTACCAACTTTTTGATAATAGAAATCAAATTTTTATTACTGGACGCAGCCTATCCATTGCCTTGTGGATAATAATTAGATGAATGTGCTAGGCTAATGCCATAATCATAACGAAAAAGAGTAATTTGAGCAGATGAAAAAGAACTGGCATTATCAACAACAATATTTTTGGGAACACCAAATCTCACCAGAATATTTTCTTTCAAGAAATTACAAACCACCTCCAAAGAAGTATGTTTCATTGGAATAGCCTCCACCCACTTGGTAAAATAATATGTGGTGATTAAGATATTTCTATGTCCAACGCTAGAATTGGGATTGATCGGACTGGTAAAATATAGGCCCCATTGTTGAAAAGGTTCATCTATTACTACATGTTACAAAGGTTGGGTTGCAAGTTGAGGTCCACCAGTGAACATTGAATACTTTTCACATTTTGACACCCATTCATAAGCATTATTGAACATCCCTAGATAATAAAATCTTTGATGTAGGATTTTGAAAGCCTTTACAGAAGCTAAGAAATGACCCCCACATGCTTCGTTATGAAAAAATTATAGCAGCCTCTTTTATTACTCTTTATCAACACACCTTAGAAAAGTCCCATCCACACCCTTTTTGTATAAATTTCCTTCCCAATGGACATATTTACTAGCCTTAAGTTTTAAATTCATTTTTTCCTTGGATGACAGATGTGACGAGCAATCACCATGAGTTAATAAATAAGAAACATCAAAAAACCACTCATCTATTGTGTTGGTGAAAAGAACCAAAGGCAAATGTTCCTCCTCGGTAATCTTATTTTCTACAATCATTTTTTCCAAACCCTTTCCTCTAAGAAGGTTGGTGGGTTTGATTTCCATATCATATTCTTGCACCTTTGCTATCTAGGACCCTCTTTTATTACATCCAATTTCCTATTGGGTGAGGATACTTTTCACAGCAATCTCGGGAACAAAAAAAGTTGTATGAGAATGAAGAATATAAAATCTAAAGATTTTCAAAGCCTTTACAATGGCATAAGCATTATTTTCAAGTGGGGAATACTTTATTTTGTATTTCTTAAGAGGATTACTCATAAAAGAAATAGGAGTTTCAATACCTCGGTATGTGTAGGATCATAATGGGCCAAAAAGTGGAGATATGATGGGTATGTGGCTAACAACTTTATTTTTACCCAAAATTGATGAAACAAAAAGGGTTTTTATAGGATATTCTCAGCTTTCCACCAATATAAATTATCCTTTACTTTGAATTTAATAAATAGTTATTATTCATTTTCTATTTGAATTATGACTAAAGTCTCGACCGATTGAAAAACATTTATAGCTTTCAAACGGTATCACATTTTTTGAATCCAAAACATGTGTCACATTCTATGCTTCACATACTATAGGATTAAAAAAAATGATTTTCATGAATTCTTGACCAAGTTAAGGTGGTCAGACATACGAGTTTTTATATTTTTTAAAATTTGTAATAAAAAATACATAATTAATTATTTTCTTAGAAAAAAATTACAAAAAAATATGCATCACATTGGGACATGAATCCTCTATTTATATCTAATATATTATAAAAAAAATATTATCATTTTATTGTGGTTAGGGTGGTCAAATAGACACCTACTTATTTTTTCCCTAAATTGAAGTACTGCATTGAAATTTCAAATTTTCACCAAGCTTTTTTAAATAAACCTAGTATTTTAGAAACTACATTCAATTTGCTACAGATTCTATTCTTACATATTTTTAAAATAATATAAATAATTTATTCAAATTTTTATGTCAAGTTTCCTAACTTTTTTTTTCTGAATTTTTTGCCACTTAAGGGCCTATTTTTTCCATGATGATCCTACACATACCCACCTTGCTCATTTTTTTGTAACCAAATGGTTGATAGAGTATGTTTTGATGTATAACTATATATGATGAAATATTTTGTAAAATCAAGATGCACTAGGGTCGGTGCACTTGCAATAGCATCTTTTATAGCTTCAAATGATTGTTTCCCTTCATTACTCCACTTGAATACGGGATGATTTTTCATCATGTAAAAGATAGGCTTTGTCAATTCAGCAAAATTAGGCATGAACCTTACGAAATTTACTTGGCTGAAGAAAGACCTAGTGTCATATTTATTTGTAGGTAAACTCAGTTGCATGATGGCCTTTGCTCCTTTAGGGTCTATTTTAATCCCATCTTTTGAAACAATATGGCCTAAGAGTTTCCCTTTGGTTTCAACAAAGATGGACTTCTTAGGATTTAAATAAATTTCTTCCTCCCTACAACATTGCAATACTACTTCAAGATCTTGTAGATGGTCAACCCTCTTCTTAGAATAAACTTTTAAATCATCCAAATAAATCACAATGATTTTATTCCTCAAATCACCAAAATACAAGTCCATGGCCCTTTGAAAATTTTCACCTGCATTCATAAGACCAAATGACATTCTATTATAAGAAAAGACACCAATGGGAGTAGTAAATGATGTTTTATGTTGACCCTCTAGAGCTATTTCAATCTAATTATAGCCTAAGAATCCATCAAGCATAAACATCATTTTAGAACCAACACTATTTGTAATATATGGTCCATAACAGGTAGTGGATAGTTGTCCTTTAAAGAAGCTTGATTTTAGTTCTTGAAGTCAACACAAATCCTTATTTCTCCATTTTCTTCCTAACAGGAATTATATTAGCTGCCCATGTGGAATGATGGATAGAATATATAATTTTAGCTTTTAGCATCTTTTCTATCTCATTGAAAATAACTTTTGCCACCTTAGGGTTATAATTCTCTTGTTTCTTCCTATAAGGTGAAGCACCAAGTTTTAGTGGGATTTTATGCTAAAACTCTCCATTTTTTAATCTCTTCAAATTAGCATAGCACCATGCAAAATACATCTTTTTAACGTTTCAATAAAGATATTAGCCTTTCTCTCTCCTTTGGAGAACAAAAATTTCCAATACAAACAATTTTAGGATCGCCTTCCATACCAATATTCACCTGATCATATTCATCAGATGATTCAACAAAAACTTTTCTCTTTTGCTTCAAATACTAATCATGTTTGTTGAATAAATCTTCAAGGGAAACTAATCCCTTAGGAATATTATTTTCTTTTAATTGAATTAATTCTATTTCTTTTCCATCAGAATTAGTAATGTCACCTTCCAATATATCATTACTTTTAGCATCACTACCCTCAAATAGATATGGGAAAAAGATTCAGCCTCTTCTAGGAATTCAATAATTTATTGATCATTATTAAACACTTTCCAATGATTCACATTGTCAGGAACACTAGGCCGATATACAATCTCAATAGGATAGGTTTCATCTTTAAAATTAGGATGTGATAAAAGTAATGATGTTGAGACTGCAAGGGAGTCAGCTCTAGTATTTTGATCTCTTTGAACTAACTCTATAGAAAAGGCATCAAAATCTTCAATACAATCCCAAACTCTATTTCTGTAGTGCTTGAGCCAACCATTTTTCATAGTGTAAACTTTCCTGACCTATTTCACAACCAATTTTTCATCTCCCATAGCTCTTAGTTTCTTAATACCCTTTTCTTTGGCTACACTTAGGCCAAGTAATAGGGCCTCATACTCTGTTGTGTTATTAGTATTAGCAAATTCTATTTTGAAGGAAAAGGGGAAATTATAACCATCTAGTGAAACTAGAACTACCCCAACACCGAATCCATAATTCATCAACTAGGTCAAGACAAATTTGATCTAAGCCTTCTCCTTGAGTAGAGGAACATATATAGGTACCTAGCCCAGTTTCAACAAATAGGATATCTGCTCTCAGATCACCAAACTTTAATACTATGAACTTAGCTTTAGGTTCAAGGTTTAGACATATCTTTTTCCCATCCAATGGTATTAAGGAATGAGACTAGTCCATCTATATTTCCCCACCTAGGTCTTTACAAAAGCTCCTACTCAAAAGCATCCCATAACTAGCTAGGATATCAGCAACTAATATGGTTAATTTCAACCTCTTTTTTGGAAAAGCGGCAAGGGATACTTGAGCATCCTTGATCTGACCTATAATAGGAACAAGGGAACCATCCATGGAATAAATTTACCTTGGGAAAAAGTAAAAGATAAACCTAGAGCCTTGGCTATTTGGGAAAGCATCACATTCTCAGAAGCTCCAAAATCAATGATACAATTACTTAGCCTGAAACTAGCAATATATAATGACACATAAAAAGGTTTTGGTTTTGCAAAAGGATTCTATGAATTTGAACAAATTTGGTTTTCTATGTGAGTTTCATTCCCATGGGATACTTGAGCATTACATTGAGATGGTGGAGGCTCTTGTTTGACATACTTATCTAGCCTATCTAGTTCTACAGGGTCAAACCTTAGGTATTCAACTTGTGAGATTTGAATCTTTGCATTTTTAGAGGACTCAACTATGTCAAATGAACTTGGAACAAGAGTAACAAGGGAGGAAGTAGATGGTACCTCGTTTTGCATACTTTTAGGAGTAACTTGTTCTTGCTTCTTCTATCTTTTCAAAATATATTTTGGGGCTAAAGATGTACCACCTTTTTCTCCTTTGTCCTATTGTGCTCTAGGGAAAATAGCACAATTAGGATCACCAATTTTAACATATGCATCCTCTCCTACTTCCGCATTTGGTTCATACTCAAAGATATTCATGCCAACATCATGAGATTGGCTACGCTCCTCCACATATGGTTCCTCGGCATGTTCATTTATGGAGAGAATTTGCATAAATATAATCATTGTTGGAAGAATGAAGAAGAACATCTTATTATACAACTTTTGTGTTTTCATTAATGTCACCATGTTATATGATTTGCAACTACAAGTTTAAGTCATAGCTTGATCTGGTATTTTGGACCGGTATCTAAACTAGTATGTAGTTACTATCCTCTAGTATTTTGGTTTGCAATCCTCCACTAATGATTATTGTTGCTTTCAGTTTTGGGAAATGATTTTTGGATGTTGGAAGGTTGTTTGTACAGAATCTTGTGTAATTGTGTGTCTGTATGATGAGTTGGAATTACTCTATTGTTGCATTTTCGCTATTAGGTCTATCCCTGGCCGACTGAATGAATAAGTTGATGTTGTAATGAATTTTTTTTGGTGTGGATGTATGTGTGACCTATCTTAGGTCCATGCCAACATGTTGAAGCATGCTATACATTTGGAATTTTTTGGAAAGATTTTGAACATGGTTCAAGCCAACAATTGATTTTTGGTGAATAAGGGTTGCATCTAAATAGGCCAACTTGATTGATGCTTGCAAATGAACCATATATATATATGGGAAGTTTTGAAATTATGTTGAGTAGTTGAGCTGCAAATGTGTAGAAGTGCAAAGATGATGATGTATTAAGTTAGTATATTGAGCATCAAAGGAATTGAATCAGCACTTGTTAGGTGTCACTTTATCAATTCAATTTTTGGCTATAAGCCACTTTTTTATTATAAATTTTGTAGGTAGTGAGCCTCCCATTTTGGATAGTGAGTCCTAGCATTGAGCCACCCTTTTGTAATATCTTATAACCAGTTATATTATATTGTGAGTTAACCCTCACCGTGGTTTTTCCCATTTTTGGTTTTCCACGTAAAAATTATGGTGTTCATGTGTTGTTTGTTTTCATGTTCTGTTAATGCTCTTGCTTATCTTTATTGTTATATGTGGGTGATCCCATAATACTAGTTTACAATTTTTGACCAAACTAGAAACTGAATTGATTTTTTCTAACTAAATCTTCACTTTCGAGCACCTGTAGTGGCTAAACCATGAGGAATTTGAAGATGATACAAAATAGTGATTTGTGACATTTTTTCTATAGATTCTAAATATATTTTTTTCAAAAAATTTGGAATAATATTGCACTTCTTTTTCCATCTCCTTTGAAGACTAGTTTTTTTCAGTAAACACAATTTTTAAGGAGTGATGCTCATCGTATACAACATAAATTTTTTCCATGAATTATAAAATTCTATTTTTTTTCAATTTATATTTGTAACTATGATATCTAGTGCTTTCATTTGGTTTCATAGTGTTTTATTAAATATTTTTTTCTTAATCAAGTTTCAAAGTCAAACCAATTACAATTTAGACATAGGCGGACTATATACAACATAACTTTTTTTGTATGTATAGATATTCAATTTATTTATTTTGTTGGATCAAGGACTTCAATATCTAGTGCACTAATATTTTTCAATTTTCTTTTTGATAATCTACTATTTTTCCACATGTGAAGAACAAAGAGCTTGATTTTCAGTGAAAAACCTACATTCACAAGAAATAAAAAATAAATATAATAATTAAATTAAATTTATTTAAAATTATAATTTTTGGGAAGCTTATAATAAGGAATACATACTTACACAAAATAAATTCAAAATAAATTCATTTGATCCCCCAAAAGGTAAATCAAAAGTGGTTTTTTATCAACATTTTGGTAGGTGTAAAGGAGACTTTGTTATAGATATGGTTTAAAACTAGCGGGGTTTGATCTAAGGTGGTTTTCTCAAACCCTCTTAAATTGGAATCCTTTAAATAGAACTTTTCAAGGCTTAAATCATTATATTTTCTTAAAAAAGGAGATTTCAGCAAAAATTAGGATCTCCCAGAAATTTTAAACTAGTATTGTGGGATCACCCATGAATTGGAGTTATTGGATGGTGTTTTTTCAATAAGTATAAGAAGATATTGATTCACCCCCCCTCTCAGTATCTTAGGTGTTCAACAATTGGTATCAAAGCTTGGTTCCTCTGAAGAAGCCTAACAACTTGAGGAAGATTTTGAAGATTGAAAAAATGGATGATAAAGAAGAACTCTGGGCTACTCTTGAAGATCTTGACAAAGTTGAAAGTGAAAACAGAGGTTTGAAAGAAAATATTGATGAGGCAAATGAATGCATCAAAACATTGAAAGAGAAATTGAAGAAATTTAAAGAAGAGATTACCGGATTGAAGGTGCAAGTGGAGGGAAAGAAGAGAATTGAAGATTGTCTGAATATTGTGGTGCAAAGAAAGACTAATGAATGCACAAGACTTGAACAAGAGGTGGTAAATCTGAAAGTAGATCTAGAGAAAGAAAAACTATGTGAAGATAATTTCAAATCTAGATCCAACAAGCTTGATGAGTTGATTGCAGGACAAAAACCAAGTAAAGACAAAGGTAGAATGAATTGGTTTAATGGAGGTAGAATGAATCAATATTTTGCTAGCTACTGCTATACATGTAACAAGTTTGGAAAAAAATAAAATCAGTGCAGATCAAGGGTAAATGGAGGTCAAAAATATCAGAAAAATGTTGTTTGCTACAATTTCAATAAACCCGGACAAATTTCAAAAGTTTGCAAAAGTAAAAAAGGAAAGAAATATGATCTGGTAAAGAAGAATGAAACCGTGAAGAAAATTGACAAGGATGAGGTTAAGAGAGAAATGAACAAGATATGGAGGAAGAAAGAAATGCTTGAAACATTAGATGCATTTGTACCCCCATCCAGTGAAGAAAATTCCCCTGGGAAGTAGACCTAGCATGGTCTTAGGGGAAGTATTAATAGAAAATTGTTCAAACCCCCTAGATATTTGTTGTGTCAATCTTTGCATGAAGATATGTTGTAAGGAATCGATAAACAGAGGTTATGCAAAAGGAACTAGAAGAAAATGTGTAGACATGTTCTTTTGCAAAGCAAATTAGGGTTTTTCAGTGCAGTAAAGAAGGGCTTTTATCATCTTTTTGAAATCTACCACATTTAATGAAAATTAGGGTAGATTGTTGATTTATAAAGTGATTTTTCAAGGAATTTTAATCACTTGTGCATGTGAATAAATTGGAGAGAATTTTGGAGCATTCTTGAGGTGATTTGGACTATGTGTTGTGCAAGCCCTAGTTCTATTTTTTGCAAAGTTAAAATGTATTTTGCTTTTTTGTACCATTGTGGGTTTGTGAGAATCATCTTTTCGAAATCATTTGAACTCGAATTGTGAAGAATGACAACTCCTATAGTTGTAAATGTGTCAGAAATACCTAGATCATCCTATAAGAAATATTCTATGAATTTTTTTAATATGAACCTTTGGGCGCCTTCTCATCTATCCCTTACGAGGTTATGCCCACTAAAGACACTAGAATGTATATCCATGTGAAGACTAGGCAATATAATCATAGTAAATTGATAGACATGTGGAAAAATGATCTCACTAGAGATGATTTCCTGGTAAAGCATGAGTATGCAAACCTTGGAATTGATTTCCTAAATTTTGTTCCACACTGGATGATAAGTATGTTAAACCAACTCTCAGTAGAATTCATGATAAATTCCTGTGGACTAACATACCTCACCTTATATATAAAGAAGTGATCAAGGTTGTTTCCCTACTATGTGACACTAGACCGGTACTAGTGTTGAAATATGTGAAGAATGAAGTGGTGATGGAACTCATTGGTGCTACATTTGACAAGAGGGCTCTTGCTACAAAGCCAATCACTAATCTTGTTGTGAAGTATGCTGCAATAATTATTGGAAACAAGATCTACTTCACTAATAGAGATAATTTAGTATCTACTACAACAATTTACACCTGTTATGATATGGTAGCTAATGGTGCAGATTATGATTTGTGTGAAATTCTTTGGCATCAGTTGTTTGAGAACTTGAAGATGACCCAGGAAAAGAAGTAGGCTTTTAAATTTGGCTCCTTGATTGTTTGTTTTCCATTATATTTCCTTAGGATACTTCCTAGAAGAGATGATGTGGTGATTTGGGATACATCCAGACTGGTTGCACATCAAATTTTTGACTATATGCATAGTTTGGGTGATTTCAAGAGTCAAGAAAATGCTCTAACAACTTTCTTTGTTGTATTTAAGAGAAATATGAATGAAAGGGAAAAGATCCCAGAGAAGATTGTTGAGAAGTACAAAGATGATATCATATTTCATGTCTCCTCTGATGAATGCATGATTGAAGCTATTGTACCCTAGACTGTATGGATTCAACCGTTTGATTGTGAGATTATAGGGAATGAATCTAAAGTTTATGTGCAAGTATTGTTGAAAAGTGCTAAGGAAACCAGTGAACCTAGAGCTGGAACCTATGCAGAAAAATCCTTAGAAGTTCGTTTGAAGCATAAAGAGCCTATGATGAAGAAGAATGTAAATGAAATGCTTAAAAAGGTTTCCTTCACTAATGCACAAATTTCACAAGGTAGAGCGATGAAAGAACAAGTGGCTAGAGAATCATCAAGATCAAGGAGATCAGGTAGGACTACTTCAAAACTAGACATAGCTCCTGTAATGAAGGAAAAACTGAGTACTTCTGATAAAGGTAAAGGCCTGGATCCTTCCAGACCCAATACAAGATCGGGGAAGAGAAAAGAGACTCCTCTGGTGGTACCTAGAAAGAGAGGAAAGAAAGAAAAAGCTACAAGGGAAAAGAACCTTAGCATCACTGTAGATCAAGAGGAAGAGGAGGGGGACCTTGCATCAAAATTGGTGAGAAGGAGAAGAGGAAGCATGTCCTTTGGTGAAGGTTCTTCTCAAGAAGCTAGTGTTGGTTCTAAGAGATTACATATTGTTTCATCCTCTAAGGAAGATGAAGGACAAGATTTTGGTGTTCATGTGCACACCAAATCGAAATCAAAGAAATATAAAGTGTCAAAAGAAGCCCCTCTGGAATAGGAAGAACAAAAAGCCTCTTTGGTAATACCTGGTTCCCCTCTTAGGCTTGAAGCATTGGTTAATAGCTTGATACACTTTGAAGATATGATGCAACCTACTACAAAAATTTATGATCAAGTGGGTAGAGAGGATAGAAAAAATTTGATTTTGGCTATCATTCAATATATGATTACTCTGGAAGTTAGTTGGGATTATGTAAAGAAAAATGTTCCTGAGAAATTGTGGGAAGCCCTGATGAAAAGGAGATTATAGGTCATTGAGTTGGAAGAAAAGATAAAAAATGATGATTTTGAGAAGCTTGGGTCCTCTTTGACCCTAAATGATTTGGAAATTTTGAAGAAGGGTTGTTCAAATTTGTTCCAAATGAAGAAAAGAGTGAACACTTTGATGGAAAAGGACAAGAAGCAAATAAAGAAGATAAGGAAATAAACTACATAAGCCATCATGGATATGGTTAAAAAGTATGGTATGCTTGGTGCACTCCCATCTAGTTTTGCACCTAAGTCAGGAGAAGAAGTTTTTGAAGAGGTTAAGGAAAAAATTCCTTCTAGTATAGGTGATACAGGAATTCCTCCATAAACAAATCATGCAAATATCCCTCAAGATACAGGTGTTGTAAATGATCCTTTGGAGATGGAGAAACAAAATGAGGGAGAAGTTGAGCTAGAGAAGCATGATGCTGACCCTCTGGAGCATGATGAAGGAGAAAAAGATAATACTGAAGGAGAGAAAGATAAAGATGAAGGTGAAGGGAATGAAGAAAATGAAAATGAAGAAGAAGAAAAAGTAGAAGAAGAAGAGAAGGAAGAAAAAGAAAACAAAGAGGAAGAAGAGAAAAATGGGGAATCTTCTAGGAAAAATGAAGATCAAAGGAAAGTTGTAGAATCTCAAAGGTACCCCAGAGAATCCTCCTCTGACGATGATGTTCTAAAAGGATTGTTATCCAAGCAGACCAGGTTCCAACTCATGATTCCTCTAGAACTTCTACAACTCCCCATGATTCAGGGTAGTGTGGACATGGATAAAATTTCTCTTGTTCATTAGTTGGTGTTAGGGGATTCATTACATGCATTTGGAAGAAGATAAATTTTGGAAACACACCAAAAAGGGAAAGAGCTTATTGATGATGCTCTTAAATCTTTACATGAGGCCACACCCGATACTTTAATGGATACATCTCTCACTTTGGTAGAGAATTTGAAACTATTATTGGACTCCTTTAAGGAGTATTCCTTCGGATTGGGTGAGAAGACAAAGCATGAGGTTGAAGAGAAGTTGGCAGAGAAAAGGATCTTGGCACTTCATGACAAGTGTGCTTTGGCACACACCAATGTTGAAAAGAGCCTGGAATTTATGTAGGCTTGTGAGTCTAAGGAAAATGTTGTCTTTGCTTACTGCTTAAAGTGGTCAGATGCCACTCAAAATATTAAGGATCATATGGACTCCATTGAGTCTCAATTGACTACTGTCTCTAGTACCAATAGTGCATCCAAAGATAGAGATAGAAAAAATTGGAATGCCATCTTTGCTCATAGAGAAAAAATCTTTATTCTTCAAAAGTAGGAGGATATCATCAGAAGATTTGGTCAGCTAGGTGACCTTGTAAAAATGGAGTACACTCTAGTTGCCAATTCTTTGGCAAATGCAAAGAAATTAGAGAAGATAAATTTGACTCCTGGTACTCTGAATGTAGAGGAAAGTCTGGTGGAATTGGAATCCTTGAATAGAATGTTGTCTACAAAAAAGAGTCGGGAGAATGGAAAGGCATCTTGGCAAGGTATTCTTAAGGAGCTTCAAGGGTCGCCATCCTCCAATTAATATTTTTCAATTGGGTATGTGCATGATCATCATGGAAAAAATAGGCCCTTAAGTGGTGAAAAATTCAGAAAATTTAGAGTTAGTCAACTTCACATAAAAAATTGAATAATTTGTCTATATTGTTTCAAAAATATATAAGAATAGAATCTATAGAAAATTGAATGTAGTTTCTAAACTACTAGGTTTTTTTTTTTTAAATCATTTGGTGAAATTTTGAAATTTCAATGCAGTAGTACTTAAATTTCAGGGGAAAAATAAGTAGGTATTTGTCTAACCACCTTAACCATAGTAAAATGATAATTTTTTTTTATAATATTTTAGATATAAGTAAAGGACTCATGTCCCAATGTCATGCATATTTTTTAGTACTTTTTTCTAAGTAAATAATTAATTATGAATTTTTATTACAACTTTTAAAAAATATAAAAACTTGTATGTCTGACCACCTTAACTTGGTCAAAACTTCATGAAATTCATTTTTTTTAATCCTATAGTATGTGAAGCATAGAATGTGATGCATGTCTCTGATTCAAAAAATGTGATACCGTTTGAAAGCTATAGATTTTTTTTAATCAAACTATCAATCAAGACTTTAGTCATAATTCAAATAGAAAATGAATAATAATTATTTATTAAATTTAAAGTCAAACATAATTTATATTGGTGGAAAGCTTAGAATATCCTTTAAAAACCCTTTTCATTTCATCAATTTTGGGTAAAAAAAAATTCTTTAGCCACATACCCTACACATACCCATCATATCACCACTTTTTGGCCCATCATGATCCTGCACATACCCAATTTTCATATTTATTTTTGGACCACCCTTTGTCCTTGATGTCAAAGGGGGAGAGAGTGTTGTAATGAAGAAAGGGGGAGAGAATGTTGTGAAGAGAAAGTTGTAAGAGGGAGAGAATGTTGTGATGAAAGGAGAGTATTGTACATAGGAGGTATTTGTAAAATTTTGACACATCTTGCCATCAATGACAAAGGGGGAGATTGTTTGAAGAATGAAGAACATATTATTATACAAATTTGTGTTGTCATTGATGTCACCATGTTATATGAGTTGCAAGTGCAAGTTTAAGTCACATCTTGATCCGATATTTTGGACTGGTATTTGAATCAGCATGCAGTTACTATCCTCCAGTATTTTGGTCTGCAATCCTTTGCTAATGATTATTGTTGCTCATAGTTTTGGGGAAAAAATTTGGATCTTGGTAGGTTATTTGTGTATAATCTCATGTTCTCAAGTGCTCGTATGACAAGTTGGAATTACTACGTTGTTGCATTTTTGTTATTAGGCCTATCCTTGGCTGACCTAATGAATAATTTGATGTTGTAATGAATTAATTTTGTGGTGTGAATGTATGTGTGAAATATCTTAGGTCCATGTTGACATTTTGAAGCATGCTATAAATTTGGAATTTTTTTGGAAAGATTTTGTACATGCTTGAAGTTGACAATTTATTTTTGGTGAATAAGGGTTGCATCTAATTAGGCCGACCTGATTGATGCTTGCAGATGAACCAGATATATATATGGGAAAATTTTGATATTGTGTTGAGTATTTGAGTTGTGAATGTGTAGAAGTGTGAAGATGATGAAGTGTGTTAAGTTAGTTTATTGAGCATCAAAGGAATTGAATCAATACTTGTTAGGTGTAACTCTATCGGTTCATTTTCTAGTTGTAATCCACTTTGTTATTGTAGCTTTTGTAGTTAGTGAGCCTCCCATTTTGAACAGTGAGTCTCGGAAGTGAGCCACCCTTTTGTAATATCTTATAATCAGTTATACTATATTGTGAGCTAACCCTCACCGTGGTTTTTCCCATTTTGGGTTTTCCACATAAAAATTATGGTGTTCATGTGTTGTGTGTTTCCATGCTCTGTTAATGCTCTTTCTTATCTTTACTATTATATGCATTGGAATTATTGGATGTTTTTTATTCAATAAGTTTGAAAAGATATTGATTCCCCCCCTCTTAGTATCTTAGGTGTTCAACAATCATCTTCGGGCAAGTAGCACCATCAAGATTCGAGGTTAGATGAAAATTACAATGGTTACCTTTGCTGGAAGAAGGGGCACCCTCAATTTCCAATCTTTTATTTAGGGTAGCCAATGACAATGTCTTATTGGGAGCTCCTTGATAATTATAATCTCTCCTAAGGACATCTTGATCGGGCATTTGTGAAGGACCTTTTGGAATCTATTCCTTTAGAGTGATTATATCATTGGCCAACCTTTCAATAACTGGATTAGCAGAATTTACTGGAGATGGTTTACAAGTCTATACTTATTTCTTCCATTTTCTAGTAACAATTAAATCATCTTCAATAGATATGGCTCTTGCTTGAGCAATGTCTATAGTAGCTACATCCTCTCTTTTGATAGTGAAACTTACATCCAGTGATAGGGTATTAATGAACATTTCTTTCAATAGATCAGGACCTAGTCTCATATTTGGAGGAATGCTATTGTACAATTTATTGAGCTTGGCTACAAAATCTCTCATTGATTCATGAACCTCATTTCTCATAGAACCTAATTGAGCAACCAAGACTTGGTCATTTTTTGCAGACTTAAAACTATTTTCAAACCTTGTTCTCAAGGTATCCTAAACATTAATAGAACCATTCAAGAGAGAGTAGAACCAATCAGCAATGACATCAGTCAAAGAGTCTCATAGCGACATCCTCATGTTGCACTGCAAGAATAGAGGAAGCAACAAAGAAATTTTTCATGTGCTCATAAGGAGTAACCTTCCCATCTCCACTAAATTTTGGTATAATTTTTTCTAAACCCTTTGGTAAATCATGAAGTTGAGCTCCAACTCCAAAGGTAAGAGGGCCTATTATATCTCCCCAAGGGACAGGTTGGGCCATTCTAACAGGGTTGTGGACAGGAAAATTTATTTGTAGGGGAAGTACAATTTCGTGCAAGATAAGAGATTAACAAGATATATTAGAAACCACAGGAACACTAGGCTTGGGAGGAGAAGACAATGGTTTGCTAATAGACTTAACCTTTTAGTTAGGTGGGAAGGAAGAAAAACCAACTGCTTCTAATAACTCAAAATATTTACTCAACAATCCCTTTCTTTTTATCTCCCCTTGTATATCTTTTAGAAGCTAGAGCTGAACAAACAATAATAAATTACAAAGTCACCAAATTTCAAATACTAATTGTTTTGTGGAAGATTTTTTCTATTGTTCAACCAGTTCCTCTTGTTTACTAACTAATTTTAGGAGCTTGCACTAGAGGAGCTCTAACTCTTCTAGCTATAGGTACAACATTCTCTACAAAAATAATTTCTTTAGCATTTTCAAAATGCATGGAATTTTCCCTTATAATTTCTCCAAGTTCTTATTCTTCCTCTAACACCTCATTAACCCTGTGATATTGGAGATTGGTTCTTCTTTATTGCCAAGCGAGCAACTAAAGACTAGTAACTATATCTTCTTTGCAATTATTTATGGTTTTGATTGTGTGAGAATTTTTGCATCAATGTTTCAGATCACACTCTGTGATCCATTATCAGGATGAGAGTAGAGCTAAAGGAGAGAATGAAAAGATGTAGAGAAAGATCTATTTAAAAAGAACAAGGCAGGGGAAAGAGAGAGAGGGGCACAAAGACTAAGAAGGATAGGACAAAAGAGAAAAAAATAATTAATTAAAAAATAAGTTAATAACAAACCAAGAGAGAAATAAGCAAAGGAGGAAGAAACACTAACACACTTAAAAAAAGAAAGCAAAAGAATACCAAAATAAAGCACCAAACCAAGGAAAGAAAGACAAAGGACTAACAAAAACTAAACAACAAGGATGCACACAACCAAATGAAATAAATAAAAACAACAATAACTAAACCAAACACGCGAATAAACAAAAACACCAACCTAATAAACAAAAACACAACCCAATATGATTACAAAAATAACAAAAAAACAAACCAACTACAAACCAATGCAAAACAAAACAAAACAATGAAAAACAATTACAAAACAAATGAAACTAAATACCAAAGAATAAAGGGAAGCAACGAACAAATCACCCAACCAAAAAAAATCCAAAAATAAAAACAAAATTGTACAACCAAAATTCAATAAGAAACAACAATGAAAAAAATTAATAATAAAAAAGTATATATATATATATAACAAAGCCAAAACAATTAAAAAACAAATTAAAAAACAACCAAAAAACAATAAGAAACAACCACAAAACAACATGAAACAACAAAAAAGAAATTTTTAATCTTTATATATATGAAAACAAATAAAAAGAAAAAAAATATAAAGAACATAATCAATAAAAGTAAACATAACACCAAACCAAAACAATTACAAAAGCAAAAACAAAAAATTACCAAATTACCAAAAGAAGTAATGAAAAAATCACCATGCAAAAAAAAAATTGCACTCAAATATATTTGTATTCATACATAATTCAATGTAATTATGTATGAATACAAAAATATGTGGAAATGCAAATAACCTAAAAACAATTAAAAATAAAAGAATACAAAAAAAGAAAATGCATTCAATTAAATAATAATATATAATGGAGGCAAATAACTATATATAAAATTATTCTCTTAAAATTTTAAATATAAAAGACAAAGAACATATATATATATATATATAGAGAGAGAGAGAGAGAGAAATATATATTTATGTATATTTACGAAGGGAAGAGGGCCAAGACCAATAAAGGAAGACAAATGAAAAATTAACCAAAAAAGAAGAAAGGACAACTAACGGAAACAAAGGAGGAGAAAAAAAAGGGGAAGAGGCCAACACAAACCAAGGGAGAGGAAAAGAACAAGACAAGGAGACCAAAGCACAAGAAGGGAAGCAAGGGAACCCAGTAGACTAGGGAAAGCAGGGGGATCAATTTAGGAGGGGAGATGAGGGATTTGAAGGTTGGCTAACAAGGGATGTCAAGCCTGACTCAACCTCCACCCTTCGCCCCGATTAAGGTTCAAGGGGTGGTTGTTGATTTCAATGGCTTCTTTGAGCTTCCTTTTAATAAAAGTATCCTCTTTGTGCAGGATTTGGGTGCTTTCAATACAAATATGGTGCTTTGTGGAAGAAGAGTGGTTGACTAAAGTAGATTTGAGGACCCACTCATGTCTAATATTAGTTATGTGCTCTTTGATTCTAGTGTTGAATGATTGACCAGTTTCACCAATATAAGATGCACCACAAGATCACATAGCCTTGTAGACACTAGAGTGGAGAAGGATGTCTTTTGGGTCTTTATCTTCTTGATCACCAACCAATCAGTCTACGTTAGGCTGATGAACAGGTGCATTACGATTTTGAAGAACTATTGCAATGCACAAGACAATTGAGAGGGGGGTGAATGATTTGTCACCAAATTCAAACTCAAAACTTCAAAACACTTATCAACTTCACAATTACACTATTCTATTATTAAGTGTTAACATGAAATGTAGATAACAAAAAGAAAAATCAACACAATGAACACCAGATTTTGCGTGGAAAACTCAATGAGGTAAAAACCACAATGAGGATTTACTCACAATATAAAGTAGTTCCAAAACTGAATGTATAAGGCTCACTACCCAAATACAAAGGCTCACTGGTAGATACATAAGCTCACTACTTACAATAAGACTCACTATCCAGAAGGAGGCTCACTACCAACAAAAACATTTACAAAAAAAAATTGGGCTTCACAACTCAAGTGAACTGAAAAGAGTGCACCTAACAAGTGTTGATGTAGTTTTAGTGATGCTTACTACACTGACTTAAAACACTTCATCATTTTTTCTCTTCTTCACTTTCGCATTCACTACTATTTCATTGATTACACACCATCTTCAAAAACTGTTCAACATATATATACTCAATCTATCTACAACCATCAATTATAGGTGATCCAAGCGGATCCTGAAAAATGTAAAAATTTCACAATCTCAAAATCTCATGAAAATAGCATCATCATGTAGAGCTCACTGACATGGTCCTGATGCAACTTGAACAGGCTCAAAAGGAGTTCATATGCAGAAGTTATGCATAGTCAAAGGTTTGGTCAAACAAGCAAATTAGGCATTCAAAAAGGAAAAAAATTGATCATTTCAAAATGACACAAAAATGACACCAAGTTGTAGAGCTCGTCGCGCTGATTTCAGAACTATATTCAGTTTCGAAAAAAGAGTCCGTATGAGCAAAATAGAGTCGATCAAAGTTTGCAGACAAAAGAAGTTGACCAATCAAAATGATGACATCAGCAGGTGACGTGGTAGGTACAGTCAGCAATCAACGATGATGTGGCATGTATAGTCAGTAGTCAATGATGACGTGGACAAATCAGAGTTTGATATGTGGCTCGGTGAGTCAGCATGACATGGATTCTGGTTGGCATTCTCCAGCGAATCAAATTTTGACATGTGTCCTTCAATATCGAATGATGAAGTGCCAGGTGGCAGCCCTTTATCTCCTCGGTTTGGGTCATTTTGAAAATAGTTTTATTTATTAAAAGCAAAGCATGGGATTTGAAGCCATGACCTGTCTTGCACAGATACTGCCTCCTATCAACGTACCACAAAATCCACTCTAACTATAATTGGCTGTCAATTTATTTTGATAATGAACAATCTCTGATTTATTGTTTAGAAAAAGACAATGGAAAATCCCTATACAAAAGGGCAGGTGGTTTGAACCCACGACTTCCCAAATCCCACTTAGTGCTCTCAACGAATGCACCACAAGTAGGTGTTGCATTTTTTTGGGGGCTCATATTTATTTAAATGATCTTATCTCCCTATATTTATAAATTAATCCTTTTAAAATCCTTAAGCCCAAATCATTATTTATGAGGGGCTCAAAAATAATATTTTAAAGAATATTTAAGGGATTAAAAGGGTTAATTAGGAGATTTGGAAGATTTAAATGATATTTTAAGGGATATTTGAAGCTTTTTCCTGTAAATAGGAGATATGGGTATATTTGCAAAATAATATGGTTTTAGCCCATATTAGCAAATAAATTTGTATAAAAGGGGGAGAGTTTTGGCTTGAAAGAAGGCAAGTCTACTTGGAGAAATAATTCATTTGTGAGATTTGAATTCTTTTTGAGAGGAAGAATTGCAAGGTGTCATTATACACAAAAATTGTAAAACTGAGAGATTGTGAGGAATTTTGTGCAGGTTTTTGAAGCTTGAATATTGTAAGAAGGCATCTTTAGGTGCTTGGTGATATTAATAAAAGTGGTCCAACATTGAGAAGCAAACCAGGAGACGTAGTCCTGATTGGACAAACTCCGTTATCAACTTGCATCTGGTTATTCTATCTTCTGTCTTATTATTCTTCTATCTCCTGTCTTAAATTCTCTCTAATTTCTTTCCAGTATTTTCAATTTGGCATTTAAGTTCTAATTACAAAATTTTAGTAATTAGTTAATTTCATTGAGTTTTGTAAAGGATTAAGTGAACTTAGTCTGTAATTTCAACGGTTAAACAACATAATCACACAATTATGTCTGGATCAGGGAAAATTTGTAATTAGGATTAATTTGCAAGTTATTTTGTAAACCTCTAATTACATATCAAGTTGGTATCAGAGCTTCTTAATAGGAAATTGCAAAAGTGAATGTTAACCAGGTTGAAATTGAAGCAAGGAGAAGGTGCACTTAACGAGTTCAATCCTGAGATCAGGAAACGAAAGCCATCAAAAATGTCAAAAATGATAACTGAACATGAAGCTCCAGAGCTTGATCCGAAAGCTTTTCAACAAGCTTTTCTTGAGATGAAGTTAATGGTGGAAGTTCTTTTCCAAGAGAGGCAAGAACGAAAGAAGAAAAAGGAAGGCAAGGCTAGAAAGAAGGAGGAAGGTGAATCTTCAAAAGATGACAAAGGTAAAGGAGTAGGAGGTGGTAGTGACCCTCCTGAACCTACATCCCCATCTTCTTCTTCATCATCTTCTTCCTCTTCGTCTGCCTCTTCTTCTAAAAAGAAAAAACCTGTGAAATTTGAAGTTAATTCACCGTTGTTGAAACTTGATGTCAAATTTGATTTGCCAATGTATAATGGAGAACTAGATGCAAATAAACTAGATAATTAGATTAAGCAGATTGAAGTTTATTGTAGAATTCAAAAGTTTACTGAGGATTCTCAAAAAATCCAATTAACCACTCTTCCCCTGGGAGGCACAACTTTAATTTGGTGGGAGAGTAGAACACAGGAGGATCTAAGTCATTATGGAAAAATTATTTCTTCTTGGTTTGAGTTTATAGTTGCATTAAAGAAATAGTTCTATCCATTAAGGCATATGCAAAAAGCAATGATGAATTGGCAATCATTAAAACAAGAGAAAGTACAAAGTGTGCAAGAATATACACAGGAGTTTAGGAAGAGGGCTTTAATGTTGGGAATTCCTTTATACACGCAAGAAACTTTGTTAAAGTATATAGGTGGATTACGTGAGAATTTGAAACATACTATACTTATGCTTAATCCAACTAACATTGATGAAGTTAGTGTGCAAGCTATCCATTTGGAAACAAGCTCAAGGAATAGCCAAGACAATCTATTGTTGGACTCCAGTACGTAGAAAAGTAGCAAGAAATGGAAGGAGAAATCACAACAAATGGCTACTATAAAGAAGGCGGACGAGAGGCCTTATTGCTCACACTGCAAGAAGCAAGGGCAAGAAGATGTGAAGTGTTGGAAATTGCATCCTGATCAGAAGCCTAAGTGGTTCAAGGATCAAAAGGGTAAGCAGAAGTCCATAGTTGTCATGCAAGACCTTGGTATGGAATCTAGTGATGAATCAAAGATTTCAATTGTGGGTTTGAAAGGTAAAGCTTTTGTTGGTAATGAATCTGTCACTGATGTTTCATGTGCTTCTACTTCAAAAATTCATGATGTTCCTGAAGATAGAAAAAGATATGAATTGTTTCATATAAGGGTGATTTCTAAGAACACTAAGATTGATACACTGATAGATAGAGGGTCCCAAGTTAATCTAGTATAAGGAAAAAGTTGTTGAATAGTTGGGATTGAAAACAAAGCCACATAAAAACCTGTATCCATTAGGTTGGGTGTGCAATAATAATAAATTGTGAGTAACTAAGCAATGCAATTTAATATTTGCAATAACATATAAGTTTACATATGAGGTTGAATTTGATGTGGTTCCACTTGATATCTGTAGGATTGTGTTGGGTAGCCCATACTTGTATGATAGGAAAGCAATCTTCTATAGGGAACATAATCAGTATCACTTGTTTAAAGAAGGAATTGAATACATTATGCATTCTCATCCAATTAAGACTGGTAAGTCTTTTGTGACAATGGGACATTTGAAAAGGGTAGTTAATGCAAGAAATAATTTGGCACTTACATTTGTACCACAAGAAGTGTCATTGCATAAGAGCATGTCTAATTCTAAGGTTGTTCTAGTTATGAAAGATAAGCATGATATTAGTACATTCTTTTTCTCATCTGCAAATTCAATTTTGTTATTCAGCCTTCTACTTTTCAGTAGTGTATGGTTGGTAGTGGCAACATTGGATGTGGATGTGTATATGGATAATGTACTTCACAATATTGGTGCAGTTTTGGTTATTGTTCTGATTTGTCAGGTGTTCAGAATTCCAGCAAGGACATATGATACTAGGCAACTGGGGCGACATTTCCCTAGCTCAAATTGTACATAAAATAGAGCTTTTGGAGGTCCAAAAGCTTCTCAATGGGGAGGAATGATCTAGGTGGATCCTGAAAAACCTAAAAATTTCACAATCTTAGACTCTCATGAAACTAGCATCATCATGCAGAGCTTGTTGACATGGTCTTGATGCAACTTGAATGGGCTCAAAAGGAGTTCATATGCAGAAGTTATGCACAATCAAAGGTCCAGTCAAACAGGCAAATAAGGCATTCATAAAGGCAAAAAATTGATCATTTCAAAATGAGACAAAAATGACACCAAGTTGTAGAGCTCGTCGCACTGATTCTGGAACTATATTCAGTTTCAAAAATAGAGTCCGTATGAGCAAAATAGAGTCGGTCAAAGTTTGCAGACAAAAGGAGTTGACCAGTCAAAATGATGATGTCAGTAGGTGACGTGGTAGGTACAGTCAATAGTCAATGATGACGTGGCATGTATAGTCAGCAGTCAACGATGATGTGGATGAATTAGAGTTCGATATGTGGCACAATGAGTCAGCATGACATGGAATCTGGTTGGCATTCTCCAGTTATTCAAATTTTGACATGTGTCCTTCAATGATCGAATGTTGAAGCACCACATGGTAGCCCTTTATCTCCTCGGTTTGGGTCATTTTGAAAATAGTTTTATTTATTAAAAGCAAGGCATGGGATTCGAACCCATGACCACTCTTGCACAAATACAGCCTCCTACCAACATGCCACAAAATCCGCTTTAACTATACTTGGTCGTCGGTTTCTTTTGGTAATGAACAATCTCGGATTTATTGTTTAGAAAAATACAATGGAAAATCCCTCTACAAAAGAGCAAGTGGTTTGAACCCATGAATTCCCAAATCCCACTTAGTGCTCTCAACGAATGCACCGCAAGTAGGTGTTGCATATTTTTGGGGGCTCAGATTTATTTAAATGATCTTATCTCCCTATATTTATAAACTAATCCCTAAGCCCAAATCATTTAAATCCTTAAGCCCAAATCATTATTTATGAGGGACTCAAAAATAATATTTTAAAGAATATTTAAGGGATTAAAAGGGTTAATTAGGAGATTTGGAACATTTAAATGATATTTTAAGGGATTTTTGAAGCTTTTTGTTGTAAATAGGAGATATGGGTATATTTGAAAAATAATATGGTTTTAGCCCATATTAGCAAATAAATTTGTATAAAAGAGGGAGAGTTTTGGCTTGAAAGAAGGCAAGTCTACTTGGAGAAATAATTCCTTTGTGAGAGTTGAATCCTTTTTGAGAAGAAGAATTGCAAGGTGTCATTATACACCAAAATTGTAAAAGTGAGAGATTGTGAGGAATTTTGTGCAGGTTTTTGAAGCTTGAATATTATAAGAAGGCATCTTCAAGTGCTTGGCAATATTAATAAAAGTGGTCCAACATTGAGAAGCAAACCCAGAGACGTAGTCCTGATTGGACGAACTCCATTATCAACTTGCGTCTGATTATTCTATCTTTTGTCTTATTATTCCTCTATCTCCTGTCTTACATTCTCTCTAATTTCTTTCCAGTACTTTCAATTTGGCATTTAAGTTCTAATTACAACATTTTAGTAATTAGTTAATTTCGTTGAGTTCTGTAAAGGATTAAGTGAACTTAGTCTATAATTTAAACAGTTAAACAACATAATCACACAATTTTGTCTGGATCGGGGAAAATTTGTAATTAGGATTAATTTGCAAGTTATTTTGTAAACCTCTAATTACATATCAAGTTGGTATCAGAGCTTCTTAATAGGAAATTGCAAAAGTGAATGTTAACCAGGTTGAAATTGAAGCAAGGAGAAGGTGCACTTACAGAGTTCAATCTTGAGATCAGGAAACGAAAGCCATCAAAAATGTCAGAAATGATAACTGAACATGAAGCTCCAAAGCTTGATCCAAAATCTTTTCAACAAGCTTTTCTTGAGATGAAGTCAATGGTGGAAGTTCTTTTCTAAGAGAGGCAAGAACGAAAGAAGAAAAAGGAAGGCAAGGCTAGAAAGGAGGAAGGTGAATCTTCAAAAGATGACAAAGGTAAAGGAGTAGGAGGTGGTAGTGACCCTCCTAAACCTCCATCCCCATCTTCTTCTTCATCCTCTTCTTCCTCTTCGTCTACCTCTTCTTCTAAAAAGAAACAACCTGTGAAATCTAAAGTTAATTCACCTTTGTTGAAACTTGATGTCAGATTTGATTTTCCAATGTATAATAGAGAACTAGATGCAGATAAACTAGATAATTGGATTAAGAAAATTGAATTTTATTGTAGAATTCAAAAGTTTACTGAGGATTCTCAAAAAATCCAATCAGCCACTCTTCGCCTAGGAGGCACAGCTTTAATTTGGTGGGAGAGGAGAACACAGGAGGATCTAAGTCATTATGGAAAAATTATTTCTTCTTGGTTTGAGTTTATAGCTACATTAAAGAAATAGTTCTATCCATTAGGGCATATGCAAAAAGCAATGATGAATTGGCAATCATTAAAGCAAGAGAAAGTACAAAGTGTACAAGAATATACACAGGAGTTTAGGAAGAGGGCTTTAATGTTGGGCATTCCTTTATACATGCAAGAAACTTTTTTAAAGTATATAGGTGGATTACGTGAGAATTTGAAACATACTATACTTATGTTTAATCCAACTAACATTGATGAAGTTAGTGTGCAAGCTATCCATTTGGAAAAAAGCTCAAGGAGTAACCAAGACAATCTGTTGTTGGACTCTAGTAAGAAGAAAAGCAGCAAGAAATGGAAGGAGAAATCACAACAAACCGCTACGATAAAGAAGGAGGGAGAGAGGCCTTATTGCTCAAATTGCAAGAAGCAAGGGCACGAAGATGTGAAGTGTTGGAAATTGCATCTTGATCAAAAGCCTAAGTGGTTCAAAGATCGGAGTAAGTAGAAGCCCACAGCTGTCGTGCAAGACCTTGGTATGGAATCTGGTGATGAATCAAAGATTTCAATTGTGGGTTTGAAAGGTAAAGCTTTTGTTGGTAATGAATCTGTCACTGATGTTTCATGTGCTTCTACTTCAAAAATTCATGTTGTTCCTGAAGATAGAAAAAGATGTGAATTGTTTCATATAAGGGTGATTTCTAAGAACACTCAGATTGATACGCTGATAGATAGTGGGTCCCAAGTTAATCTAATTTCAGAAGAAGTTGTTTAACAGTTGGGATTGAAAACAAAGCCACATAAAAACCCTTATCCATTAGGTTGGGTGTGCAATAATAACAAATTGTTAGTAACTGAGCAATGCAATTTAAGATTTGCAATAACATCTAAGTTTATAGATGAGGTTGAATTTGATGTGTTTCCACTTGATATTTGTCGGATTGTGTTGGGTAGCCCATACTTATATGATAGGAAAGCAATCTTCTATAGAGAACATAATCAGTATCACTTGTTTAAAGAAGGAATTGAATACATTGTGCATTCTCATCCAATTAAGACTGGTAAGTCTTTTGTGACAATGGGACATTTGAAAAGGGTAGTTAATGCAAGAAATAATTTGGCACTTACATTTGTACCACAAGAAGTGTCATTGCATAAGAGCATGTCTAATTCTAAGGTTGTTCTAGTTATGAAAGACAAGCATGATATTAGTACATTCTTTTTCTCATCTGCAAATTCAATTTTGTTATTCAGCCTTCTACTTTTCAGCACTGTATGGTTGGTAGTGGTAACATTGGATGTGGATGTGTATATGGCTAATGTACTTCACAATATTGGTGCAGTTTTGGTTATTGCTATGATGAGTCAGGTGTTCAAAATTCCAGCAAGGACAGATGATACTAGGCAAGTGGGGCAACATTGCCCTAGCTCAAATTGTACATAAAATAGACCTTTTGGAGGTCCAAAAGCCTCTCAATGGGGAGGAAAGATCTAGGTGGATCCAGAAAAACCTAAAAGTTTCACAATCTTAGAATCTCATGAAACTAGCATCATGTAGAGCTCACTGATATGGTCCTGACGCAACTTGAATGGGATCAAAAGGAGTTCGTATGTAGAAGTTATGCGCAGTCAAAAGTCCAGTTAAATAGGCAAATCAGGCATTCAAAAAGGCAAAAAATTGATCATTTCAAAATGAGACAAAAATTACACCAAGTTGTAGAGCTCATCACACTGATTTTGGAACTATATTTGGTTTTGAAAACAAAGTCTGTATGAGCAAAATAGAGTCGGTCAAAGTTTGCAGACAAAAGGAGTTGACTAGTCAAAATGATGGCATCAACAGGTGACGTGGTAGGTACAGTCAGTAGTCAAGGATGACGTGGCATGTATAGTCAATATTCAACAATGATGTGGATGAATCAGAGTTTGATATGTGGCAGGGTGAGTCAGCATGACATGGATTCTAGTTGGCATTCTCCAGCGAGTCAAATTTTGACATGTGTCCTTCAATGATCGAATGATGAAGCGCCACATGGTAGCCCTTTTTCTCCTCGGTTTGGGTCATTTTGAAAATAGTTTTATTTATTAAAAGAAAAGCATGGGATTCAAACCCATGACCTCTCTTGCACAAATACAGCCTCCTACCAACATGCCATAAAATCTGCATTAACTATATTTGGCCATCAGTTTCTTTTGATAATGAACAATATCGGATTTATTGTTTAGAAAAATACAATGGAAAATCCCTATAGAAAAGGATGGGTGGTTTGAACCCATCACTTCCCAAATCCCACTTAGTGATCTCAACGAATGCACCACAAGTAGGTGTTGCATATTTTTGGGGGCTTAGATTTATTTAAATGATCTTATCTCCCTATATTTATAAATTAATCCCTTTAAAATCCTTAAGCCTGAATCATTATTTATGAGGGGCTCAAAAATAATATTTTAAAGAATATTTAAGGGATTAAAAGGGTTAATTAGGATATTTGGAAGATTTAAATGATATTTTAAGGGATTTTTGAAGCTTTTTGTTGTAAATAGGAGATATGGGTATATTTGCAAAATAATATGGTTTTAGCCCATATTAGTAAATAAATTTGTATAGAAGGGGGAGAGTTTTGGCTTGAAAGAATGCAAGTCTACTTGGAGAAATAATTCCTTTGTGAGATTTGAATTCTTTTTGAGAGGAAGAATTGCAAGGTGTCGTTATACACCAAAATTGTAAAAGTGAGAGATTGTGAGGAATTTTGTGCAGGTTTTTGAAGCTTGAATATTGTAAGAAGGCATCTTCAGGTGCTTGGCAATATTAATAAAAGTGGTCCAACATTGAGAAACGGACCTGAAGACATAGTCCTGATGGGACAAACTCCTTTATCAACTTACGTATGATTATTCTATCTTCTGTCTTATTATTCTTCTATCTCGTGTCTTACATTCTCTCTAATTTCTTTCCAGTATTTTCAATTTGGCATTTAAGTTCTAATTACAACATTTTAGTAATTAGTTAATTTCATTAAGTTCTGTAAAGGATTAAGTGAACTTAGTCTGTAATTTCAACAGTTAAACAAAATAGTCACCCAATTTTGTCTGGATTGGGGAAAAATTCTAATTAGGATTAATTTACAAGTTGTTTTGTAAACCTCTGATTACAGATCATTAGGTTGGCCTAATTTGATGCAATTTAAAAAGATAATTATTGGCTTCATACAAAGCTTCTCTGAATGTAATCCAAGTGTATAATATACTACAATATGTCAACATAGACCAAAGATAGGCCACACATATATCTGTAGTACACGTTAAACTATTAACTAATTATTAGGTCGGTCATGATTAACCTAATAACAAAATGAAATCATGAAATTTGATGCCAATACACCAACCGATCATATGATCATACAAAAAATACATACATATGCGCTTCAAGTGATCATAAGCCACTTCTCAAAATCTTAAACACCAGTGATTACTGTAAGGAATATATAGACCAAAATACATGATCTACCACCGAAGGAAGTAAACTTGATCTGCACACTGGTTCAAGGTACTAGACCAATTTGATAGCATAAACAACATGGTGACATCAATGACAACATAGAGACTAATTTTCTTCATTCCTCCAACAATCTCCCCCTTTTTCATTGATGGAAAAATGTGCAAAAAAATATATTCAAAAAATTGCCTCCAATCTCTCCCAACTTTCCAAATCTCTCCCCCTTTGACATCAATGTCAAAGGCTGACCAAAAATATGTAAACATGGTGACATTTAAAATTGTAAAAAGATTCCAATTCTTCCAAAAACTTCTAGCCATCCAAAAAAAATTCAAACATTCAACCTTTCAATTTTTCTTCATCTTGTTCAGTTTCCCTCTTTCTCTTTCTTTTCTTTTTTCCAAAACAAACAAAACAACAGAAATTGAATATTTAGAATTCAAGTAAAAATGACACTCTTCACCTAAAACACCTTCTTGTCTCTCTTTGATAACTGGATATAACTTCTTCCAATTAAATATAGTTGATTCCATTCTTGTGCACATGTTTTCTAATAGGGCCAACAATGTGAAAGAAGATGACTAATCTATAGATGAGAACTATCTTTCACAATCTTCTGCATCAGTAAGTATTCTAGAAAGATGGTCTAATTTGATGTCAAAAATCTCCTTAAGGAGCCAAAAAAATTTCACCACATCATCTCTTTGTCTCTATATACAATAATCAACTCAGCTTGCAATTCACCAACTCTCAGCCTTTGTTTCCCTTCTTTTTCTTCAAGGATATCAAAGTTCTTTTTGATGTTTTTTACCTTAGATTAAATTGCTTCAATCCTACTTTAGAAATTGTCTACCATAGTAGGCCACCAGAGATAGTATTTGTAGATATCTAATATTTCTTTGATGCATTTCTTCATTTCCATGATAAGTTTGGATAATCTTTGCTTCGCTTTAATACATCTCTTTTCAACCAAGGCTTCCAACTTGTGTCCTTCTGGCCCTTCAAGCAACATTCTTTCTTCAACAACCTCAACTAATTTTTTTGGTAAGGAGTCAAAAACAATTGATACATCAATACCTTTTTGAAGTAGATACTCTACTAGAGAATCATTAATCTTGAGTTTGTCAACTGGAGAGGTTGCATTCCATAGCTCACCAATTTTCTTCATCTTTCCTTTAACTAACATAAATTGGATGTCATTTGGATTAGAGGATTCAGATCTAGGTAGAGATTCTTTTTCCTTCTCTTCTAAAATGACAATGATGTCTTCAGTTATAGCTTTTCTTTTCTTCAATTTGAAAGGGGAATCACTAATGACAACTTTCGATTCTCTCTTACCAGAGGATGAACCCACTTCAAACTAACTCAATGTTGACATACCAAAGCATAGATTTGTTCTTAAGGATGTGAAATATGATTTGCACACACTTACATTATCCTCCAACAATTTTAGGTATCTGTAGAATTGTTTTCCAATAGGAATATTGAATTCCCACACAACATTTTCTCTTCCTGGTAGAGAGTTCAAAAATGAGAAAGCCAAGCACACAAGCAAAGATCCAAACTGAAAGGGATAATCCTTAGCCAATGAAATTCATGCATTCTTAGTCAAATTTTCAAGCAATATGCTGCACAAATCAAACTTCCTATTTTCCTTAACCATCATATGTGCAATATATACAGCGATAGCTGACATCGATCCTTCACGATTTCTAAAATAGATTTTATAAGAAGCACTGTACGCAACATACCTTACAATGGAATCCATAAGATTTTTTATCAATAGGGCTCAAGGGTCTTTATCAATGCTAATGAGTTCCTCCACATCTTTGTATTTCACAGTTTTCTTTCCAGGGAGATCCCCAATACTGCATAATCTAGTAATCACTTTGATCACATCCTTTGTAATTAGGTAGGGTTTGTCCAACATAATGTTGTCATTCTTGAATTGACTCAACAAGAACAAAATGAACTCTTTATCAAAAAACCATGGTTATTCTTCCCATAAATCCATACCTAGGGTTTTTATGCTCTGTAATTCATTTTCCTTCATCTTCCTATGATCAAATTCTTCCAATTCAACTCCTTTTAGCTTCAATTGAATGTCCCTACTTGATCCTCTATCCATCATCATGTTTATCTTTCTTTAATTCATTATTGATTAATTGAAACTTCTTTGTTTTCCTTCTTCCCTTTTGAAAATTGAGGAATGATTCGTGATTACCCATGATAATTTCTTCAAAATCCCTTTAGAATTGCTTCAAACTACTTCAAGATTGGTTTAGGATTTCTTTCGAGTAGTTTTTCAAATTCTTCAAAAGCAAAGTGATAAAAAAGGCTTGTGAATTTTACATTATACACCATTTGTTTTCCCTGATTCACATAAATGCATTAGACTTCAAAGAGCTAATAAAAACCCTGATTTCTCAAAACAACAAACCCTAAATCAATCTACAAAAGAAAATTCTTGCAACTTTTCTTTCGGCTTCTTTTCCAAAACCTCTTCCTATTCATTATTCACAATATATCCTCATGCCAACTTCTGACACGCCATTTATTCAAGGGGTTTGTATAATTTTCTGTTAATGCTCCCCCTAAGACCATGCTAGGTCTAGTTTTTGAATAAATCATCTGTACCAGATGAGGGAAGAGACACATCTTCCATCTCTTGCTCTTCTTATTTCTTTCTCCATATCTCATCCATCTCTTGCTCTACTTCTTCTTTTTCAATTTTCTTTACAGGCTCATTCTTCTCTACCGAAGCAGACTGATTTCCTTTCTTACTTCTGCAAACTTTTGAGATATGTCTGGATTTGTTACAATTATAGTAGAAAATACCTTTCTAATTAGTATGACCTCCATTAGCCCTTGATTTGCACTGATTTTCTTTGTGTCCAAACTTGTTACAATCATAGCAATATCCATTAAAGGATTTATTCATTATTCCTCCATTAAACCTATTCATCATCACTGGACTCATCATTCTCATCTAAGATCTTCATTTAGTAGCTTTATGTCCAATCTTCTTACATGAAAAAAAGTTGTCCAAAGAAGAAACCAAAGGTCTGATTCATCCTACTCCTGCATTTTGTTGGCCTGTGACCAAATTTGTTGCAAGAAAAACATACACCATTGAAAGAAGGATATCTTTGAGCATTAGGTTGTTTCACAGGCAATCTTCTTGCAAAGTTTCTTGAATTTTGTTTATGCTTCCCTTTGTCTTGACTCTTCTAATTGTTCATTGTATTCTACACAGCTTTGGAACTTTCACTAGTATCAATTCCCAAGCCACCTTTTTCTTTACTTATTTTCTATCCTGCAATTAATTCTTCAAGCTTGTTAGAGCTAGATTTGAAATTTTTCTCACAAAGCTTTTCCTTCTCCAGTTCTACTCTCAATTTTATTATCTCTTGTTCAAGTCTAGAGCATTTTTCAGACTTGTTTTGTACCATTGTATTAAAAAATTCTTCAATTCTCTTTTTTTCTTTTACAAGAACCTTTAATCTAATGATCTCTTGTTTCTACTGCTCACTCACTTCTCTATGTCTTTCTTTGAATTTCCTCAATTGTTCTTTCAGCTTTCAGACACATTCATTTGCCTTATCCATATTTTCTTTCAAGTCTTTATTTTCAAATTCAGCTTTATCAAGATCTTCAAGTGGAGTCTAGAGTTCTTCTTTATCATCCATTTGATCAACCTTTAGGATCCTCCTCAAGTAGTTAAGCTCTTCACCTAGGAACCAAAGCTCTATTACCAATTGTTGAAATGCACAAGACAACTAAGAGGGGGGGTGAATCAGTTGTCACTGAATTCAATTTCAAAACTTCAAAACACTTATCATCTTCACAATTGCACTATTTTGTTATTAAGTGTGAACATGAAATGTAGATAACAAAAAGAAAATTCAAAACAATGAACACCAGATTTTATGTGGAAAACCCAATGAGGGAAAAACCACAGTGAGGATTAACTCACAATATAAAGTAGTTCCAAAACTGAATGTATAAGGCTCATTACCAAGGGCCCACTGCCTAGATACAAAGGCTCATATCTAGATACGAAAGCTTTCCGCTTACAATATGACTCACTATCCAGAAGGAGGCTCACTACCTACAAAAATATTTACAAAACAAAATTGGGCTTCACAACCAAAATGAACTGAAAAGAGTGTGGCACACCTAACAAGTGTTGATGCAGTTTCGGTGATGCTCAATAGACTGACTTAACACACTTCATCATTTTCGTTCTTCACTTTTGCATTCACTATTATTTTGTTGATTACACATCATCTTCAAAAACTGTTCAACATATATATACTCAATCTATCTGCAAGCATCAATTAGGTCAACAGCCTAATTTGATGCAATTCAAAAATATAACTGTTGGTTTCATACAAAGCTTCTCCAAATGTAATCCAAGTGTATAATACACTACAATATGTCGGCATGGACCAAAGATAGGTTGCACATATATCCACAATACACGCTAAACTATTAATTTATTATTAGTTTGACCATGATTAACCTAATAACGAAATGCAATCGTCAAAGTCGATGCCAATACACCAACCAATCATATGATCATACGAAAATACATACATACGTGCTTCAAGTGATCATAAGCCACTTCTCAAAATCTTAAACACCAATGATTACTTGAGGGAATATGCAAACCAAAATACCAGATCTACCACTAGAGGAAGTAAACCTGTTCTGTACACCAATTTAGGGTGTTCGGGTGCTATCACAATAGTGGTTTACAATTTTTGGGAGATTCTAATTTTTGCTGAAATCACATATTTTTAGAAGATATAATGATTTAAGCCTTAAAAATTTCCATTTAAAGCATTCCAATTGAAGAGGGTTTGATCAAACTACCTTAGATCAAACCACCATGGATAGAAACCCACTAGTTTTAAACGATACCTATAATGGAGTCTCCTTTAACCTATCAAAATGTTGATAAAAACCACTTTTGATTTACCTTTTGGAGGATCAAATGAATTAATTTAAAATTTATTTTTTGTAAGTATGCAATCCTTATTATAAGCTTTCCAAAATGTATAATTTTAAATAAATTTAATTTTGTTAATATATTTATTTTTTAGTTCTTGTGAATGTAGGTTTATCACTGAAAATCAAGCTCTTTGTTCTGCACATGTGGAAAAATAGCATATTATCAAAAGAGAAAAATTAAAAAAATATGAGTGCACCAGATATTGAAGTCCTTGATCCAACAAAAAAATAAAATTGAATTTTGATACATACAAAAAAAATTACATGTTATATGGTCGCTCTATGTCTAAATTGTAATTGGTTTGACTTTGAAACTTGATTACAAAAAAAATATTCAATAAAAAACTATCTAACCAAGTGGAAGCACTAGATATCAGAGTTACAAATCTAAATTCAAAAGAATTAGAATTTTATCCTTCATGGAAAAAAAGTTATGCGTTATACGGTGAGAGTCACTTTTGAAAAATGTTGTTTTCTAAAAAAAAATAGTTTTTGAGGGAGATGGAAAAGAAGTGCAATCTAATTCCAAAATTTTTGAAAAAAAATATATTTAGAATCTATAGACAAAATTTCATGAAACTCTAGTTTGCATCATATTCAAATTCCTCATGGTTTAGCCGCTATAGTTTCTCAAAAGTAAAGATTTAGTTAAAAAAAATTATTTCAATGTCCAGTTTGGCCAAAAATTGTAAACCACTATTATGGGACCACCCGTACATGACCAATATGATACCATAAACAACATAGTGACATCAATGACAACAAAGAGACTGATTTTCTCAATTCTTCCAACAACCATAACTATCAATTATAAAGCAACTCATAGTGCATATATTCATAGTTCATTCCCCAACAAAGTCACCAAAAATTTGTTGGTTAACAAATTTGTCACCTAACTCTATATTCTTATACCTACGAAAGTAAAAAATGTAACAATAGTTAAATAAGTCATAATAGTGTTTTAGATTGATTCTCTACTTATTTTACAAGGTGGCAGCTACCTTCTTGAGATATTCAATGAATGCTTTTTTTATCTAATATTGTTTTTAACCAAAAAGCAAGTGAAAGGAAATGATTTATCTAGAAATCTTTGAAAGGAATCCACACAACTTAAATAATAAAAACTTAAACTACCAAATCACCCAGATTATACTAAGAAATCCTTACACATCTATCACCATAAAATCTTTATTCCCAGATAAACATTCTATAGTAATGAAACTAACCAAACATCTATCCTTCCAATAATAGATTGTCCACTGGAAAAATACTTAGCAAAAGTAGAATAAATCCACACATCATAACTCAAAGATTACGCATGCATAAACTTCACCATTGTCTTTCTATATTGAAATAATATAAAAGCAGTTAAAATAGCAAAGTTTTTGTTCTAATGAGTAAAACAAAGTTTTCCCAAAATATCCCATGGCCAAGCATTGACCGAATATTTAAAGATTACAAATTTTCTTGATAATGGTTTCTTGAAGACAACCGTTCAAAACAAAAGTCTTTAAAATATCTTGAGCAAGCTAAATTAAAGAAAATAACATATGTAACAACTAAACTAATCAGTGGTACCAACTTCGACTCTTCTGATCCCAATTACTTCCACCTCTTGCTACTCTAGTAACGCCTCTTGTGCCTTTACTCTTTGCCTGTATTCCTGGTACTTGGTGACAATTAAAGTTATTTTTTTTGCTTCATGGAGTTGTGGTGATTTTTATCCCTTTCTTCCACCTTAAAAATCATATGTTCTAACTCAATAATTGTTTCATAAATGTTGTCACTTTCTACCTTGAATGTACTCATATAGACTTGTAAATTGCTCAATTTTTTGAATGAGTTTGTAGTGGTTGTCTTAGGATTCCCTATCTCCTTATGATACACCTTTTTATATTTCTTTGAGATGTCTGCAAAATTCAATACTTATTCATTAAACTCATATGTGAGGTCCACATCAAGGGCATTGGAATTCTCCTTGATCTTCACCAATATGTCAAAGTATTTTTCTAACACTTTATTGATTTCCTTGATATAGTCTTCATATATTGACAATTTCCAATCCAAGGAATCAAACTAACTAGGATCAATTTCTTTAGGGTTATCTACTAGTTTTTCTTTTATTAACAAAGTGTGCTCCATGCAAATTAATTTTGCAGCTTCCCTTGAAAGCAAAAATGTGCTACTATGTTCTCTCCTGATCTGTTGGAGCTCAGCTACCAATTCCTTTCTTTTATCAGACACATTAACATAGAATTGCACAAATTTATGAATGTAGAAAAGGCCATCCTGATAAATCCCTTTATCCATTTGTTGGCAGCATTAGCATAACATAAATTTTTCCTAACCTGTTGCACAATGTCAAAATCAATACCTTGAACATTTAAGCTTGAGGCTTCCTCAATGGTTGAAGTCACAATTGATGAAATAAAATTTCTTAAAGAAAGAATATAGGATTGCAAATAAAGGTTCTCCATTTTTTGTTCCTTTTCTCTTTTGATCAATGCATTAATAGAGTAATCAACATGATATACATCACCTTCTAAAGTAGATGGCCCCATATCAACATGTGTAACCTTTTAGTCAGCCTCTGTTATCTCATTTTTGTTTAGGTCCATTACTGGATCAACAATCTCCAATAGTTGATGCCTAGAAGTGGAATTAGTGACAATTCATGACATCCTCTTAGCCTTTTTGGGCTTCTAGTGACCTTGCAGTAGCATGGCAACTATATCTACTTCAATTTTCAATACGGGAATATTCTTCATTTTCTTCTCAACTACTTTCTTTAACCATGTTGGGGAAGATGACATAAATCCAGTGTCTCTACCTTCAACACTCACATTTTCTACTTTTTTAGCTAATTGAATAGAAACAAAAGTATCTCATATTGGAGAAGGAGGAATGTCAAAGAATGTGGGAAAAGAATTCTTCAATTATTTGTTCAAAAATGCCCTCAGATTCTGTAGGAACTAATTTTTCTTGACTAGCCTTTTTCTTAGGTATCGATGGTACACTATCCTATTCACAAATTGATTTCAACTTGGCTCCTATCTCTTCTAGCTTCTCACCATCCTCTCCTGACTATGAGCTAGTGCCTTATGGCCTAACTGATTTCTTTCCAGTTGATACATTCATGCTAGAGGCCTATATAGTCCCTTGCTCCTTTCTCTATGAAGCTCTTTGCTCATGAAGAGAACCCACACTTTGGCACCATTTTTTTGTTCAACCAATTTGAAGTTCTTCTCAAAATAGGGGCAAAACGGACCATCAAGTCTGAAACTTCATCCTTTGATCAATCAATTTTATATGACTTAGTAGTAGGGGCCCAATATTCAGGATCAATGATCACATAATCTTCTTGTGCATCTTCTAGAATATTGAAAGAAATACCAAAAGCTTATATTTTCCTTAGGGTCAACCTCATGAAATTTATTTTATGCACCTCACCTTCATCTATATAGTCTTCCCAAAAATCCTCAATATCAGGGCAATGTTCATAGTTTCTAGCTCCATACAAATTTTGTTTAACATATCCTTTACTATCAAAATTAGCTCTCATAGGTAAATACTGAAAATTGAATTTATTCAAGGCTTTCTCCATACCCCTAGCAATATTATTACTTTTGCAAGAAAATGAAGGAATGGACAATGGAAAAACATACCCCTTCTTTCCCGTGTTTGAATATTTAACATTTACAATGGCCATCTACCAGTAATATTCAAGAAAAAAATAGGAAATCACTTGGGTAACAAGGAAATTTCAATGGAGCCTTCTCAAAACCCCCAATTCTGAGATAAGTAAACATGTTGAATTGAATGTAAAAATTTCCAAATCTCATCACCAAAAGAATTGCTTCAGGTGAAACCTGAAGCAAAAATTTTCCACCCAATCTTCTTACAACTTCCATCAGGAAGGCATCACTAATAGGACAATAGTTCTTCATCCCAACTTGCTTAGTGAGTTGTGGAAATTTTCTATATACAGGAATATCCAACGTCGGAGACCCTTATAGTTCCAACCCTTTCCAGACAGACTCTTGACTGGCTAAAATATAAATGAGATATGAGCACATTTGGAAGGAAACATTTTGCCAAAAAATTATCAAGTGCTCATTCAAGTGATAACTAATAATCTCAGCCCAATCAATGGATATATCTTCACTACAAATCACCGGAATAAAATGGCACATCCAGAATTCAAAAGAGTTTGAATATGCATTTCCCACCAAAAAATGCAACAAGGTGATAGGATCTAAAATTTCATCCTTAAAATGAACTCTTTTAAGTTTTGAGGGCAACTGAGACTTACCCTTTTTCTCAAACTTCAACCAATTCTTTGCAATGGATTTTTTTCACCATTCCTCATTCATTTTAAAAACTCATCACCAATAGCTACAAAAATTTCTTCCATAGTTTCCCTTTCTGGAATGCTTAATGCATGGGAAATGACCTTAGGAGTGATTCTTGCAATTACAAATCCATCCACAGCTCTAATTTTCTGAGTTTCTAGAATGTAGCCCCTCGTGCATGAAATGACTAGGTCAACACTTTGCACAACCTCAGAAAAACCTCCTGTGTGCACCAAACCACTCTGCAAAATTTTATCCTCTAGTGGAATTCTCTAAGTTTTCTCTAGGCACACCAAAAACTCCTCCAAATTGAGGTGCCCAATTTTAGTGTCCCTCATACCAAACCAATGATTTTGAATTTCACTCTACATGAACACAAGTCTGCAAAGATAGAATATTTTCACTTGAGAAGTATTGGCAAAGAATGAGAATGTAGGCCAAATGAATTAGTAAATACTTCACCACTCACTTATGTCATTATTTTGATAGGACATGCATTTAATGTGGCATTCAATTTCATTCCTAAAAAATATAGCCTTTAAACTTGCATGCTTTTTTGAAATCCCTGAAAAGATAATTCAAGGTTATTCCGTACATAGCATTTAATAAGATGGAAATACCTTTGAAAGCCAAGATAAGCCCATAATGTTGTATGGTTGCGGAAACTTGGAACCTTAGAACCAAAGTTAGAAGTTTCAAAGTTTTGAAAACCTCCAACTTACTGACTTCAAAGACAAACAACAAAGGCTTGTGACTCAACACAGGGGAACCAATTCAAATAATTGAGAAGTTATGAAAATCAAAGGACTAGTGACCACGGTTAGGAAAATCACAAAATCTGTGACCTTGAGCATTTTCCAAAAGAAATAAACATTAAGGCATAGAAAATGAATGAGGTAGAAGACCCAAAATACCTTAGGGGAAGTTTAAAATTTCTAACACTAGTTTAAAAGTTACAGCTAATCGGAGATGAGACTAAATTATAAAATTTGTTGTTTGAATATGTATTGTATTGAGAATTAATGAAAGTAGATTCCCCTACTGAACGTGGATGTGGTCTATAAGACAAACCACTATAAGAATCTTGTGTTCTTGTTTGTGTGTGTTATTGTTCATTCATTTTATTTTTTGTAATTTTTCTTTCATTTATTCTTCTATCATTAAATTCAACGATAACAATGCAAATAAGTACTTAGAATCCACATGCAAGAGAATAGACAACATACCCATGAAAGATGACACAAGATATACCCTGGGAAAACCATCAAGAGAGAAAACTATAGCCTCCAAAAGCATCCACACTCAATGTATTATTCAACAATGAAAAACCCATTACAATACATCTTTAAAGACTCCATGAACACTTTTGAAGCACGAACTATCCATGCATTCGATGTGACCAAGCATGAATCCACACATCCCATGCCATGCTTCAAACCCTCACACATGCACTAGCTCAACCTGCTAACCTGCTAACCTACAAAAAACTCTCCAAACTTAGACAACTACCCTTGTGGTTGCTTTTATAGAAGCAAGCTCCCACAAAACTACTGAGTGGTATTACAAAAAACCATGTGCCCAAAACCATGAACTTACAAAATCATGTGACCCCTCATTTAATATTGGGTACTTTATTATATTTTATTTTCTCCCAATATTAAATAATTAGATTTTGCAATTAAGTCCCAATGTTGCATACAACATAAAGTGGACCCAACATTATAACTCCTAGTGATGCACGTACTTCTAGGTACCCTAGGTGCACCACACAAATAATAATAAATTAAACATTATAAGCATTATGCAAGGTGTACAACACCTAATCTTAACACTTGTTGCATACTATGTGAAGCAATTTGTAGGAGACACTGGTACATTTTGACCCATTTTTCAACGATTGTTCATCAAAATTTTGACGACCGTTCGTCACTATTATTTCGTCAGAATTTCAACGACATTTGAAACATCAAAATTCTAGCCCAACATATCGTCGAAAAATGGGTCAAAATGTACCAGTGAGATCAATTAATATTTATTTTATCAAAATGATTGCGGCCACTATTAAAGACCATTGCATATTTGAGAGGAAAATTCACCCATAGATCTAGTAGGAAATCACCAACCAAAAAGAGGTGAAGTTTGAATATTGCAGTCAAAGGTAAAAGTGGCTCATTGCCCATAATCGCCGCTAAAGAAAAACTTAATTCCAAAGAGGCGCCCAGGAAGTAAATCCAAAACCCACAACCATGCAAAAATAGATCGCATCCATAAAGAAACAAGTAGAAATTTAAAGAACTGAAGGAACATTTTAGGGTAGAAGCTGCCAAGAAGAAGTGTAGATTCGAGGGTACGTAGATTGTTCATAGAGTGAAGACAATCACAACAGAAAAAGAGATCAAAGTTCGTGGTAAGATCAGTCTATAAAGAAAAAATAGTTTATTGTTGCCATCGCCTAACAAGATAGGAATCACAAAAAAGGAATTTCCTATAGGCTTGCAAATCTGAGATCTTGGAGAGAGTCATCATCACTCGAAAAGAAGGCTCGTTAGTATATGAATATGTTGTCGCAATTTGTGGTTTTGAAGGTGTCGCTATGCAAGGATGGAACTACCTAGAAAAGAAACACTCATCATCCCAATAGAAGTCACAAAGGAAGATCGCCACAGATATAAAGGTTTCATAGTTGTAAATTACTAAAAGGTCATTCGTAGCTGAGGTGAAGTGAAATTATAGAGAGATAAGGGAGATCGTAGAGCATCCCGCCAAGAAAATGATAGTTGTACCAAAGAAAAGAGGTAGTTTTTATTATTGTGAGAAATCACAAGAAAAATTTGTAATCCAGATTGAAGGAGTTTCTAAACCTCAGCAGAGGTGCTCACTTGGAGATAGTTGTTGCCAACCATCATAGCCGTTAAGATATATTTTTTAAATCAAGTTGAGATTAGTGAAAAGAGATCAAAGAGAAGAATTAGTGAAAAGGATAGCTTCAACTGTTGAAGGAGAAATCGTTAAAGGAAGAGGGAAGGCATGTGAAGCTATTGAATGAAAGTCTGAAGGACTACCGCAATAGTTGAAGAGAGAGTTAAGAAGACCCACAAATCTTGAAAATAGTTTAATGAAGTCTGAAGACTTAAGCAAAGTAATTTCTCCTACTTGCATGCATGCAGTGGAGAAAACTAGAAGAAATAAAATTCAGTTCATTTTTATCTTGCATAGAATAGGTGTATGTAGGAATTTAATAACACTGGTTTGAATTTTCTATATGAGAAGTTGCAGTTGTAACTCAAATAGATTAGAGTCTAGTTAAGTTATTTTGTTGTTCTATCTACGTATAGATCAAGGATTACTTTAAGTTTTACTTTTGTTTCCTTTTTTTATCTATTGTTTGAATAAACCCTAAAGACCTCTATATAATGCAACATATGTAATTGATTTATTCAAACAAAAGAAAATCATTTGGTGAAATAGCACTTTTACAGTTAAATATTGTCTCCTCTTCCCACCTTTGAAATAAATGGTTGAGGGTGTTAAATTAACTAGTTTTAAAATTTGAACAGTTATTTAAACCTATCTATTAATAGTTTTCTTGCTAGTTCAACACTTCCATGCAGAGGGTTTTGGTAACATGGATCATAACCAAGTCTTTCTTATAGGCCTCTACTTGCACTCAGTGGATACCTTCTTGCAAAAGGCATTAAAAATGGTTTTTTGGCTGTTTTGATTGCTCTTATGCTATGGTAAATTATCCAGTGCAATAGTCATTAAAAATTCTTCATTAAATTTTTATTTTTGATAATGAGAAGATGCCTGACTCTCAACCACAAGGAGATAGAACTTATTATCTAACAATTTTTGTGTACCAGACTAAAGATTGAGCTTAGAGTTTATTATGTTGTTAATCAAATTGAATAATGATATCATTCATTTATCTAGGACTATTTCAAGAAGTTGATGCAATAGTAAAAATATTTCCTTGAAATTTATACCAATATTTTGATAAAATGCAGAGCATTTAATGGAAGATGAATCCTCTACAAAAACTTGCAGATATAAAATTTGATCAAATCCCCTATTTTCAAAAACTTCCTTAGCAACAATTGGGAGAAAGTGGAGGGGGCAATTTTTATACTTTAGCTAATCAGAATATGGGATTTTCCTATCTAAATTTTGTCTATATATTTGTTATATACAATTTGCTATTTTATAATAAAAATTTAATTTTATCATATTTGGATTGATTGATTAGTTTATACACACATTTTTTAAGGTAAGAGAAGACTATAAAAACCCCATCTCAAGCACAAATTTTTTTTTTCAAAATTTACAAGAACTACCAACATAACCAACTGAAAATATTTCAACTAGATTAGAATTGTTAATTTCAAAAGTTCTTCATTCATCTTGGTGATGATAAAACAACATCACCAATTATATATGCTTACACTCAAAAGTGTTAAGCTCCTATGAGTGGGATCCTTCCTAGACATAGAACTAATCCTCAATGGTTCATGGTGACCTTGCCTATGTATCCCCTCATGGGAAAGAGAGGCTTCATAGTTTTCCTATCACTATTAGAGGGATTTCATTCCCTCATCTTACATGAGATATTGGATCGCATTTAAATGAGTACTGCTCATTAAGCATAAGTTATCAACTTAGTACAAATATAATATAATGATAATAAAATTGCCATGAAGTGCTAGTCTCATACCAAACATTTGCAATCCTTGGTTTACAAACATGCACCAATACAAAAGGGTCATATCAAACCATAATCCCAAAGATCATACTCAATGATTATCATGAGCATTCCTCCATAAACACAAAGTGACTAGCTCATACACATCACAAGTACAATAGTGTTTGGATCATACGCAAATCACAATTACAATGGTGATTAGCTCATATGTATATCACAAGTACAAAAAATATTGTCTCCTATGCATATCATAATTGCATTAGTGATTGGCTCCAACATATGTTGCAAATACACAATGTCAAGCTCCAACATATGTCACATATTCACAGTGATGAGCTCCACCATACATCACAAATACACAATAATGAGCTCCAACATATATCACAAATGCATAGTGACAAGCTCCAACATACATGTCATTAATGCATACATAGTGACTAGCTGACACATCACAATGGCTAACTCATGTCCTTAATGCATCCCAAATAGAAATAATATCGGTGCATTGTGCACTACAATGTGGGTCCTATCCTATCATTTGGTCTTATACACCATTGGAAAACTAGGAAGAGGATTCAATGTATCCCATACTACACTGTGAGTCCGTCCTCAACCCAACAAGGCTAGGTACTGTATTGTAGAAAAATATATCCCTTTACATTTTCAAATTTTTTTGAGCCCTCCCTACTAAAATTGGGCTTCTTTATGCCATATTTAGTCCTATTTTTCATCCACAAGCCTTATTTAATGCATATTTCCAAGGATAATTCAGACACATATCGATGACCAATCATAATTTAACATTTTTGGGTTGTGTGTTCCAAATAGTGATTTGTGACTCATACGCCACCTTGGGCATATGGGTCCCACCTATGTTTCGGGGCATGAACCTAAATTTGGCTTGGAACTTAACATTTCTTGAAATTTTTATCCCAACCCTAGACTACTGGGACTCATACACCCAAACTGGTGTATGAGTCCTACTTAGCTTGGACCTATTTTATATTCAAATTCTTAGTTGTATTTTATTCTCCTAGATCTAATGTTGGCTTTAGTGTTGTAATTTTGGGAAATTTGGCATAAACAAGTATAAATACAAGGTTATTTCACATAATTTATCCTACGATTTTCAAGAGAGCATTCATAAAGAAAATTTATGATCACAATAGCATTCAAGAGCATTCAAGAGTTGATTATCAAGCATAATTTTGGAGCATCAATTCAAGAATCAAGCATCATTTCAAAGTCTTCATGCATCATGTGTGTTTTTGAGCTAACATTTGTGATGTAGGGATTTTGTGATTCAAGCAAGCATTCAAGTCAAGATCCATAACATTCAATCAAGAATCAAGATCTACATCCATTGGATCCATTTCGCATAAGTTTGTAGCCTTTGTTCCAAGGGTTTGGTGAGTTGCAACATAACATATTTCTTCATTCATCATTAGACTTTATTCTAATTCATTTAAAGGTTTGATTACTAAAATAGGGTTTGACCAAGGAAAACCCCTATCCACTAAAAAAACATTTTTCTCTCCTTTACATGTGTGATTGTAGATCTAGGTGTCTTGGAATTAAAGATCCTTTGAAGACTGAGTTGCAAGATTGTAGAAAGTTGTCAAAGTTGACAAGAAGTTGTCATCTTCATGGAAAGTCACTTGGAGAATGGAATGGGGAGAAGCTACATAAGATCTCTAGAGGATATCAGAGTTTTTAGCAAAACCATGATAATGGGATTAAATCACCACTTGTGGCATATGATTCCTAGTATGCCAGTTTTAAGATATTTTTTGTAAATCCTGGTTTACCAATTGTTGATTATGGATCCAACACAAAACCCTAAACTAGGACTAAATCACTCAGTTTGGCATATGAGTCCCAGTGTGCATTAAAATTCATAATTTCAGGATTATAGACCTTGTTTCATGCATCTTCAATTTTCTAAGTGCCCTCTATTCATTCTTCGTTTCTCATTCTAATTTTGAGTTTCATTTCCTAGGTTACATTGCTAGATTTGCATATCCTTCGAATTTCCTTCTTTTTAATCCTTTGCTTAGTGGTGGACCCCCTTCATTTAATCACACCCAAGGAGACCTTGCAATAACCCCTTCTCTTAATTCAATCTTTAGGTTGTTGCTCCTATGGTTTCCTTGAATGAACTAGATCAAAATAGGATATGGGTGGGATCCATCCATTCCTGCCTCATATCCCCCATTTTCATTTGTGTTTATTTTGGTGAACCTGACATGAACCCCTTTTCTTTAATCACACCCAAGGAGACCTCCTAGTAGCCCTTCCCTCAATTAAGTTCACCTGATCGAGGGATCTTTGGGGTTTCCTAATGAACTAGAGTGAAATAGGTCTTAAACCCTAGTTCCATCTCCTAGAAGGTGGAACCCTATTTCCTTGTGTTCATTTTGGTGAACCCGACCTTCGAACCCTTTATTTTTGATTTGGAGTGCATAAAATTCCTAGATCTAGCTTACATTACCTTTGCATTAGATCTTGTATGAGTTAATTTGCATTTAGGGCTTCTAAACATTACATTAGTGAAAAGTTCATATAGGTTGCATTTTTTTCCTCTTAAATCATTCAATTTCATTGGAAATCTAAAATTACAAATAGTCATTTGAACATACAACCTAGACACATTAAGACTATCATAGAATATGTTAAATTTGGTTTGAAAACCCTAATCATTGGGACTCCTTTGCCCATCTGGGTGATTTAGTCCCTATATAGGAAATTTTCCAAAAATTATGAGTATTGTTTTCTCTCTATTTTTTAATATCTAAATTTTTTAAAAACCCTAGGTGGGAGTCATACACCCAACTGGGAAAATGACTCCCTAAAGGCCTACAAAAACTAACATTTCTAATCTTTCTAGTGATGTTTTGTAATTCCTAGGCTTGTTGGTAACCTATTGTATTAGTTTGGAAAGTTTTAGGAATTGTTGTTTCATGTATCTACATCAAATCATCCATTTAGTGTAATCATTATTTTTTAAAATCATTCCAAAACTCATTTCATTAGTGAAAATCTTTAGATATCTAAGACATTTTTTTAAATTTTTGAAATATTACATAAGTTGAATAGCTTGCTTTTTCATGTTAGCATGTTTTATTTTAAGAGATGTGGTTATAATATGGTTAAGAATGGATTGCATGAGTACAACATCCCCTCTTATAAGTTCAATTTAGAGCACAAAATTGATGCCATTAAGAAACATGTTAGCTATCCTTCCATTATATTTCCTAGTTATGAGAACATCTCAAAGCAAGAGAAGTGAACCATTGACACAATCCTTAATATCACCTTTCCTATAACTCATTCAAACCCTACTATCTCTCCCACTTGTGAGGATGATATGATACAAGAAGAGACAACCATAGATGATCATGAAAACCACAATTGTTCTTCTCTCGATACCTCTCCTACTAGTGACAAAGGTATCTTGGTGAAAGAAGATGCAATAATTGAGAATCATGAAAGTATTGATTGTCTCTCTTCCCCTCCCTCTTGGGAAGATATTATGACACAATAAAATAAAATCATTGAAACATTCCTTAACATTTTCTTTACCTAGTCTTCATTCATCTCCCAACACCTCCCCTACTTGTGAGCATGCTTTAGTGAAAGAGGATACAATCATGAACCATCATGAAAAGTATATTTTGAAGAGGATATTTTGGTGTTAATAGATCCAATGATTAAGAGCTATGAAAATCCTACCTCTCCTTTGTTGGTAAGACATTATAGGACATGGGGATGTAATTATAGATAGCCATGACAATCAAACTTGTACTTCTCTTAATATCTCTTCTAGATACATGAAGAAGATAGTTTGGTGTTAAAAGATACACTTATTGAGAGTCATGAGAATATTTTTTCTCTCTTTCCTAATTCCCTTACCATTTGGGAAGACCTATTTGAACAAAAATTTCCAATCATTGGTAACCATGAAACTCATAGCTATTATTCTCTTGATGTCCCCCGTATTCATGATGAAGCTACTTTACAAAATCTAACCATGGAATGTGATGAGCCTCTTTTTTGTCACTTTCCTAAAAGCTCTCCTACTAGGGTAGATATTATGACACAAGATAATGAGGCATTAGATAAAAAGGATGAAATTATGGATGACAATCAAATTTGGCCCTCTCCTAATATCTCTCCTATTAGTGAAGAAGATATTGTGGTGGTAGAAGATCTAATCGATAAGAATCATGTGAATATAAAGGAAAACATTATTGAAAAAGAGAATTCCATCATTGATAAACAAGAAAATCGAACCATTTATAACACCCTTACTTGTGAAGAAGTTATTTTATAAGAACCAACCTTTGAATGTTAGAACATTCAGTTTGTATCTCTCCTAAAATCTCTCCTACTAGGGAAGGTATCATGGTACAATAAAATGACAACAATAACATAGTTCTTTCAAACAATAGATTTCCTTAGATCAAGATAGTCAAGTGAAATTAGACTCATCTTCACTAAGAGATCATGGAAATAAGGATTAGTTCTTTGAGGTTATGCACATTAGATATCCCTTGACACCAACCACACATCTAGAATGTGTACAAGATAAAGACATAAAAAAGCATATTGAAGAAGTCACAAAGTTATTGGAAGATGCTTGGGAAACCTTTGATTTCATATCTATATTCATGGAAGAATACAAGATCATAACAAAAGAGTGGGTATGTGCACAATCATCATGGAAGAAATAGGCCCTTAAGTGGAAAAAAAATTAGAAAAATCAGAGTTAGGAAACTTGACGTAAAATGTTGAATAAGTTATTTATATTATTTCAAAAATATGTAACAATAGAATCTATATAAAATTGAATGTAGTTTCTAAACTACTAGGTTTTTAAAAAAAAAATAAATCTATTTGGTGAAAATTTAAAATTTCAATGTAGTGGTATTTAAATTTTAGGGAAAAAATAAGAAGTAGGTGTCTGTCTCACCACCCTAACAAAAATAAAATGATAATATTTTTTTATAATATTTTACATATAAGTAGAGGACTCATGCCTCGATGTGATGTATATTTTTTTGTAATTTTTTTCCAAGTAAATAATTAATTATGAATTTTTTATTACAACTTTTTAAAAAATATAAAAACTCGTATGTCTAACCACCTTAACTTGGTCAAAACTTCATGAAATTCAATTTTTATTTTTGTAATCCTACAGTATGCAAAGCATAGAATGTGATGCATGTTTTGAATTCAAAAATGTGATACCATTTGAAAGCTATAGATGTTTTTCAATCAGCCTATTGATAAGGACTTTAGTCATAATTTGAATAGAAAATGAATAATAATTACTTATTAAATTAAAAGTAAAGCATAATTTATATCGATGGAAAGCTGAGAATCTCCTTTAATAACCCTTTTTGTTTCATCAATTTTGGGTAAAAATATAGTCATCAGCCACCTACCCATCATATTGCCACTTTTTGTCCCATCATGATCTTGCACATACCCGAGTCTAAAAAGGGAAAAGAAAAAGAGGTAATTTCAATACAAAATTCAAAAGCACCCACTTCAACCACTTTAGAAGAAAGGACAACATACATGAAAAACTCTAATGAAGTTAATTATGAACAACCACCGAATCTAAAAGAAGTGAAAAAGCTTTATGGAAGAGGTTATGAACTTATGAAACAACTTGGTTATTGTGGAAAATGTTGTGGTGCTAGAGAACAAGGTATCCATGTCCATATAAAGCCTAAAATGCAAGAAATAACTAATGGTCTTGGTTATTGTCCCTCGAAAGAAATAAACAAGCCTTCACTCAATGTCAACACTCTTACAAAAGATTCTTACAATACAACTTTAAATTTGGTGCATCTTAAACTAATAGATATCTCATTATATTTGCATCAAGTTGATACTTTGTTTACTCATAATAATCAATAAAAATAGTTGCTACTCCTTGCCATGTAATAATTGTAGGATCATATCATACTCACATTTACATGCTTTAGACTCATTGCAAATAATTTCATTTTTGCAAGGAGCAACATATCATCATCCATTCCCAGCTCACCCTTGACCTATACTAAATGGGGGAAAGGGGTTAGGTAGCCTTGTCCTCATATGACACATTTCGTTGTCTCTTTTGGCTAGTTGACCGCCTTCTATGTATATATAAGAGAAAGCTTGGGATGTAGATGAAATGTCTTAATTTGGCTTGCATGTGACGTACTTTTATTTCTATGATTAGCATTACATCAAGTGGGGGAAACCATTTTTGGGTGCTGCCACATATAGTGTGTGTCACTTTTGGGGCATGTTAATTTTTGCCTAAAATCATATTTTTTAGAAAAACTAATTCAATTTATGAATTGAGAGGCTTCATATAAAGGGTTTTAATTGAAGAGGGATAGATAAGACCCCCTTAGATAAAAACTCATTGGATAGAACCCCTCTAATATTAAATCATACCCATAATGTAGTCTCCTTTGCACCTATCAAAATGCTAGAAAAAAGCCACTTTTTCTTTACCTTTTGAGGGAATAAATAATTTCATTTAAAATTTATATTTTGTAAAATCGTAGCCCTTGAAACAAGCTTTCCAACAAGTATAGTATTGATATATTTTCATTTTATCATGTATTTAATTTTCAATTTATACTAAACATAGGTTTTTCTCTGAACATCAAGCTCTTTGTTGTGTAGAGGTAGAAAAATAGTAAACAATTGTAAAAAAATTTCAAAAAATACCCATTCCCTAGGTATTGATGTCCTTGTTTCAGCCAAAAAAAATGAAAGGTGGATTTTTTTCACTTCTATGCTTGGGAGATAGAATAACAATCTTCACACTCTCTCATTCAAGGAAAACCCTAAAGATATCCATCTAAAGTATGCAAAGGGGAAAGAGATCTTACAATAGGGTTTGTCCTAGGGTCCAATTATAAACTGAGGGGTTCACCACCAAGTTAGGGCTTGGAAAGACTAATGAAATGCAAGACCTACTGCTTAAACTTAATGTAATGCAATTCTTCACTAAATGACCTAGTAAAGCATGCAAATCAAAACAAAATGTTGAGAGATGAAAGGTGTGCACCTAGAAACCTATAGAGAACTGGATGGAGACTTGAAATGTTGAAAATACTGATTTTAATGCTAACTAGGACTCGTACGCCAGACTAGGTGATTTAATCCCAGATTAAGATTTATGGTAGAGATATGACTGGAACTCCTAAAATCTACAAATTCACCTATACTGGCACCCATACACCAAAAAGTGGCGTATTAGTCCAACAAGGATTTTCTAGAAATTCAAATTTTGATTTTGTTCTTTGATGTTTTCTTTGTCGTTTTCACCTGATTTCCATATATGAATCTTTAATTTGCAACTTGTAGATGTTCTCCAATGATCTTCAATGCTAGGTGACACATTTGAAAACTTTGAATACTTGAAAACTTTCTCCAAACTTGCTCTTCAATGTGTTTTCAACCTAGACTTGCAAATCACACACAAAAGAGAGGGAAATTTAATGTCGTTTTCTTAGTAGAAAAAGGTTTTTCTTGGTCAAACCTCATTTTGGTAATTTCAAACCTTGTAATGAAATTTAAAAATAGGAAAGGAAAATTATGAATGAACAAAATGCAATGTTGCAACTCACCAAACCCTAGCAATATAATATTGAAAACATATGTGAATTGGCTCCAATGGATATAGATCTTGACTCTTGCATGAATGTTGTAGATATTGAATTGAATACTAGCTTGGGTCATGAAACCCTACATCACAGTTGTTCGCTCAAAAACAAGCATGATGCATAATGACTTTGGCATGATGCTTGATGCTTGAATAATTCTCTAAAACACTTGATAATCAACTCTTGAAGACTCTTGAATTCTCTTGTAAACTTTTGAATGCTCTTATGAACTCCAATTTGCTATAATGAATGCTCTCATGAAAGTCTTAGGTGAAAATGAGTGAAGTTCCTTGTATTTATACTTATTTATTCCAAATTTTCTAAAATCACAAAACTACAAGCTGACATTAGATCTAAGAGAATTAAATCCCACCAAGAATTTGAATTAAATTTGATTTTGGGCCACACGAGAATCATACACCAAAAGTGGCATATGAGTCTCATTAGGCATAAATATGGGACACATTTTAAAAAATTCTTAGAAAGGTGTGAAATCCATATTGGGGCCCAAAACCCTAGCTGGGACTCATACACCCAAGGTGGCGTATGAGTCCCAGATCACTAAATATGGGCCACACAACCTAAAAACACTTGAATTATGATTGGATGTTGATTTATGTCGGGATTATCCTCAAAAAGATACATTAATTAAGGCTTGTGGATACAAAATTAGATCTTGATTAAGAGATAAAGAAGCTCAATTATTTATGAAAACCCTAGAAAAGAGTGAAAGTACATGTTACAACACTTTACAACACTCTAAATAAGGTATAATTAAGCTCATTTAGTTCACAAGGACCCAAGACCTAATGTGAATGTGTTAAACACATTACAACACTAAATCAAGGCAATCATTATGCTCAATTCAGCAAGGAGGACCCAAAGAAGTGTGAAAATGTTACGAATGACATTTTTTGACACTACAAAATAAAATTAGGATTTTGATATATATACACAAGTTAGGTTGTATGGCACACATGCATGTCCAAATTCTAGTTACAATGAATTTAAAAAATAATTAGAAAAAATAATGCAACAAAATATTATGAAAAAATATCCTTTCCCTAGATATTGATGTTGAGAATCTATATTTCAAAAATTATAATTTAATCATTTATAGAAAAAAAGTTATGTTGTATGACACAAACATTTTTTTTGAAAATGTTGTTTCCTAATTAAAACCAATTATTAAAGGAGATGTTGAAAAATTCATGATTTATTTCAAAAAAATTGAAAAAAAAAAAAAATTAGAATCGACACATAAATTGCCACAAATCACTAGTTCATATTATCTTTAAATTCTTAATGGTTTAGCTGCTATAAGTCTCAAAAGATGAAGATTCGGTTAAAAATATTGATGTAAATTTCCATCTTGGGGGAAAAGTGAGACACAGTATTGTGATTTCACCCTGTCATGGCATAGCTTTATTTGAAAACATATAACTTGGCATAGGGCTTTCCAAATAAGCTTTCATTCTTAGCATTTATCATTTGATACTTTAAAGTAATTTCTTACAACATGGTGTTTACCAATTTCTTTAAAGTGGGGGAATACATGAGCATTATTCTTTTGCATTTCATTACAACTCATGTTTCATTATGTGGTCTTCTTGCTTCATGCAATGCATCTTTCACTTTGTGGTGACATTAGGTGTGATTTCCTTCAAGAGTGTGATCTCTCTTAGCATATTATATTCCTCTTAGTGGCTTGATGTGACACATTACATCCCCTAAGTTGTGAATCTTCTATTCTTCAATTGGTCCTCTTTTGGAGACATTAGGCACAAAGTTCCCTAAGTTGAGACCTTACATGAACTAAGAAAAACTCCTTTGAATGTACCTTACACTATTTTTTCATTTACAATAAGAGTTATATGGCCATCTTGCATAACACACTTTGCTTGCCTATGGAGCCATCTTATTTGTTCATGGGTGTTGAAAGTATAAAAAGTTTTGCTTGCCTCATGAATCTTGTTGTTCATGTTGTGCGGTGCCTTATCAAAGTTACCAAGAGGTATAGCTTTAGTATGGTTACCATATGGGAACCGAACTTAGGTGTGACTTTCCCATAGCCACTTTCTTGTTTGTGTGAGCGCATACCAACCACGTGAATATGTGTCTCATTGGGGGCTCACCTAGTGGACAACCTAAGGTTCCACTAGCCCTTGTAAGAATGCACTGATTTGCATAGTGGAAATCATGTTCCACTTGTAAACGTCTTGGATAAATAGAGTAGATTTGATCCACATCACATTGGACAAACTGTCAAAGCTTGATCCACCCCTTTAATTTTTTTATTTCTTTCTCTTTATGTCTTTGGCAATGTATTCTTGTATCATGTTGTTGCTTCATACATCATTCACATGTGTGTTCTTTTGTGCTTATGTTGGTTTCCGATAGGATCTTAATCCTAGATGCTTGTGCAACTCTCTTAATCATTGTCGTCCTATTTTACTAGCATTGGTACACTTGGACCCCTCTTGATGCGTATTTATCTACTTTAGTGTGATTTTGAAGCAATTTCCTCCTCTCACTAAAGTGGGGGCTAAATGTAGTCTAGAAAAATGTATCCCTTTACATTTGAACACACTTGTTTGGGCCCTCCCTACGAAAATTGAGCTTTTTTATGCCTTATTTGATCCTATTTTGCATCCACAAGCCTTATTTAATGTATCTTTCTAAGGATAATCCTGACACATATCTAATGACCAATCATAATTTAATGTTTTTTGTTTGTGTGTTTTAGATTTAGTGATCAGGGACTCATACGCCACCTTAGGCATATGGGTCCCACCTAATTTTCGAGGCATGAACCTGAATTACATAAAACTTAACATTTCTTGAAATTTTTGTTCCAAACCTAGGCTACTGGGACTCATATGCAACAACTGGTATTTATTAAATTCAATCTTGTTATCTGAAACTTTTAGATCTTACACAAATTATTTATTATTATAAAATAACATAATATTATTTAAAATATAACTTACATTTAACTTTATATGATCCTCTCTCTTTTTAACAACATTTCACATTTCATTATAAATTAGAAGGTATTTATTATGCTCTTCTTTTATATTTGTGATAGAACAAACATATAATATGAAATGCCCCAATGTGCATACATTGTTACCCCTATAGTTGTAACATAAGAATAGTATGTTTTCATATAACAATACTTGTATATAGATGAATACCATATTTTATAAGTGACATACTTAAATTGGAAAGTTATGATCTTTTATATAAAGTAAAAAAATATTTACTTCACTTGTTAATAAACATATTTATGATTTTTATGTATGACATTCATAAATTTTCTTGTATTGATATAAAAATTCAGCTTGTCAAACATTTTGTAAACATATTTAACGTTTTTATATATGACATTTATTCATATAAAAATCCCAACATTTTATAAATTTATATGTGAAATAATTATTGATATAATATAAATACCTATATTAGAAAACAAAAGTTTATAACACAAGAAGATTTCACCCAATTATTAACCACCCTCTCCTATGATTGATTGGAAACTTCCTTTAAGATTTGTCATAATATTCTATGAACCACTTCGGAAAGTGGAAGAAAGCTATGTTATCCCACTACAAAAGTATTTGTTAGAAGGGGTACATGGCACAAGTGTTCATAAAATTGTGTAAGTGGAATGGTGACTAAGGACATAAAAAGAGAACTTTGGGAAAACAAATATTGAAAAAGTAAGCGGTGGCATGTTACACGAGATGAAAGTAGGTTAGTGACTTAGATTTAGTAGATCTAGAAGTACATGGGGAGAGTGGGGACCATCATTAATAATGGTGTACAAGATTCACGACATAGCCAATTGCCCTAAATTTTCGAGAGTAGGTTAAAGATTCACGGCTTTCGTAGTTGAGATTGATGAAAAGGAAAAGCGAGAGGTGAAAAGGTGTGGAGGAGATAGCGCAACTTGGACAGGGAAAAGAGGCACCACATCGACACGTGCCGTGTCAGTTAATAGGCAATGAAGCGACAAGGTTGCAAACTGGTATGTAGAAGACGATGACAGGGTTTATTTTTTAATTTTTTAAAAGTTTCTAGTTACGGCTAGATTTTAAGTTTGAACCAGGAATTTAAATGCACAGTGCCAAATCAGCGGCATTGTTTGAAAAATAATGGCGGGAAGGGTTTGGGCCAAATAATGGCTGCCATTAACGAGCTTCTTGAGTTTTCAAGATATTTTATTGTCCCTCAGAATTTGTTGCTCCACGTCTCCGAGTTGAATGATGACATGTTTGTTCCATCGTTATATAGAAGAGGATGGCATGTTCTGGGATTATTTTGGACGGTAAGAGTTAAGCCACGTCGAGTTTGCAATGTGGGTGAGTGAAAAGAGGAAGACGTGGTTACTCCATAATCCACACATGCGTCCAGTTGAATGTAGAGAGAGCGGAGGAATGCTCCATTTCAAAATTAACTCTTCCGCATAATCTAGAATGCTCTAGTAATTCAATAATAGTGTTCAACATTGAACTTGTCGTCGTTCAGTCTTTGATCAAACGCATTTAGCTATTAAGTAAAGAAAGAAAAGATTACTGTGAAGCATCCATGTTTGTTCAGAGTACAACGGTTTCTCAACTGCGACTCATTTGCATTAGTAGAATCTATTGGTTTTGGTTTATTTTTCAGATCACGAGTGTGATTTCTGATAGGAGGAGAAACCATCTTTGTGTTCTGAAATGTACCTGCATTCAATTGTTATGCTCAAGGGTTCTATTTACAGTTTAAAATTACAATTTTATTATAAGAAATAAAGATCATTAAAGATCTAGAGTTCATATTAATAACTGTGTGTTTTTGGATTAAATTGTGTGTAATTTATATGCAACAACGTTTTGGATCATATTTCGTGATCCATCATTATTTTTCTCCTTACAGCTCTCTTTCATCTTGATAATGGATCATGGAGTGTGATGGAAAACATTGATGCAAAAAAATTAAACATAGTTTAATCTAGAAAAAACACACTGTTAAGAAAGATTATCTTATACTTTTATTATACCTAATTTAATTCATTTAATATTATATTATACCTAGTTTAATTCATTTAAATATGTTATAGCTGCATTCATTTCCCTAATGATAAATATGATATAGCTTGCTTGGATTTGTATATCTAGTCTTATGGCTCAATCATAGGATTGGGAACACTATTCATAATTTATTTCAAATAGATTATATTATATGTAGATGAATAACAATGTTATTACTTTAATTTAAATAATATTTGATTAACAAATTTAATATATAAATTCTTGGTTGAATTTTTTTGTCATTCATCAAAACATAAAAGACAAAGGAAATTCGTGAAATATTGTAATTACAACTATCTTGGTAGATACATATGCAAAATGTGGAAGCATAAACAAAGCACATGATCTATTTGATAAAATGCCTCAAAAAAATATTGCCTCATGGAATTCCATGATTGCAAGATATACACAAGAAGCTTTTTCTAAAACGGCTTTAAAAAATTTCAAGCAAATATAATTGGCAAGTATAAAGACAAAATTTCACAACCTAGTCTCTATAGTCCTTTAATTGACACCTAAAATTAATTAAAATTATGTCTTATATACAAATAGGGCCTTCCCTACAAATATTTATGTAATTCATTGTTACATGTAATTTGGTGTTGTTATTCATACATCTAATTTATCACTAGCAAAGCTTTGTTGGAAATAAAATAGTCAAAAAATTAATGGCTTCAAGATTGTAGTCAACACTTTTTAAGTTTAATATCTAGGTTGCATATAATATTGCATACAATTTTATACAATTTCAATGATATTAGTTATCGCTACTGTAGCTCCCAAAATCCTAAAGGTAACACCAAAACTTAAGGCTAGGGAAGGTCAACATACAATAATGGGCTACATTTATATATTAGCAGTGACAACAATAAACCAATGCATGAGAGTGGTGTTGGTTGTTCCAACTAATGTCTAGAACTATCTACAAAATAGCCACTTCTAATGCTCAAGAATTATAGGGAGTTGTCCAATGAACAAGGATTTCAACATCCTTCTACACTTTAAGCTCTGTAAAACCTAAGCAAGTTTACATTTTAATAGTATCTAGAAATAACCAATAATTCATACAAGATACTTGAATAGCAAATAATTTCTCATGTATTCAAATAAGGATATGCAAATTTTGATACAATAATGGGCTAAATTTCTTGTAAAACTTAAATTCCCAACCATGAGAGCATCAAATAATTAAGATAACTTAGAAATGCATTGATATTTTTTATTTTGAGTTGTCCTTGACATGTGACAAGCCCACTTTCTTAGATTGGTTCCTTAAACCATGAGTAATAGAGTCAAAAAACCCAATATTATTGTCTTACAATAACATATTCTATACTAGGATTCAATTTTAATTCTACTTAACAATCCCTAAACAATTCAATGCTCTCAACATTCCAACTACAACAAATTAATCTATTACTTTAATAGAAGCTATAAATAAAAAATTCACCGCACAAAACTACAAAAAGAACTCAAAGATCTTTGATCATTTTATTCATAACAAGAATTGAATTTTGCATTAGAGACAATTGTCATTGAATCATATGTTCAATTATCTATATATTCTCAATGTATATTGATGTACATAATATTATATTTGCAAACCCTTTTTCCCTATAACCTAGAATAAGACTTAGCTTCTTTACAATAAAAAATTGTCCAATTACAATGTCCAAAATCCTAAAACAAGGCTCAAAATTCTCTATATGGAACAAGGGAAAACAAGATTAGATCCTTAAGACAAATGTCCCATTTTCATTTGAGACTTGCATCATGTGAACCAAAAAAATGTAGGTACAACTACCTCACAAGAGATAAAGAAACACTTTATTCTTGAAGACAAAACCATTGTTTGAGACACTATAAAATGCATTCTCAAGTGTGCATATGAAGATAAAATTGAAGCATCTAAATGCAATTTCATTTGTACCTTTGAACCCATGCTACAAATGTTTTATTTAAAGACCAAGAGTATGCAATAATCTAGTTGGTTTTATTTAAAATGAGTTTAATATTCCTCATTTGACCACTCCTTAGCTTCCTCAAAGAATTTAATCAATCTTGTTTCCAATTTTTTCAACTTGTCCACTATAACATTGCATTAGTCCATGTCTACTTTATTGCTGACACAAATAGAACTATGATGAGGAGGAAATTTATATTGTTGAAGTTTTCCCTCCAAATGTTGGAAAAGAATCTTGGAAGACTTCATTAATTACCATTAAGTACTTGATATAATTTATAGGAGATCAAAGGATGTGTATAGAATGATTGATATAATCGCGAGAGAATGCGGTTAAAATAACCACCTTTGCCTTCCCTAATAATGCAATACTATACTGTTTGATAACATTTGCTATCATTCCCACCCTTATTACATTTTTCCTACAACTATATCCCTAAAAGCTCTAATTCACCTTTTAAGGGACCCCCCTTAAGGTTTACATGATGAAACTTGTTGATTACAAAAAAATATGTACACATTCTTGAGAAGATTTTTCCTTTTGAAGAAACAAATCTTGAATCAAGTGAAACTCCTCCAAGTTGTCTCATAACCCTCAGATAGGTGTAGCTCTAAGCTGAATTCCCAAGTTCATCCTCCCATGAACTCCCAAATCATAGACCATATTTATTAGACAATAATCCTCCAAGTTGTCTCCTTAACCATAGTAAAGGTATAATCCTTGGTCCAGACCATAATTATTGGAAAAAAATCCTCCAAGTTGTCTCCTCAACCCTCATAAAGGTATAATATTTGGTCACAATCTCATGAACTCTCTGGGAAACAATCCATATTGAGCTCTTCACCAAACCCCTTACCTATCTCCAAAAATCAGACTTCACAATATATGTATTTCCAAATCTATAGCAACAATAAGGAAAAGAAAGAAATTAAAGCCAAAAATGCTTCTCATGCAAAGCATCATCTCAAAGTGAGAAGCTGACTTGAGATGATGAAAATTCCTCCATCCTCCGGTGCCACCAACCTCCAAAATTATCTTGTTACACTTTATCCATTTAATATCTTAGACGAGTCTTTGGAGGCCTCATTAGTAATAGAAAAGATGGCCCTGAAAGTCCAAGCATAACTATTTGAAGATCCATTAGCAACATTGATCAACTCATCTACAAGATACTAATCAGTTGTCTCAATATTTTGAAATGCACTTTCCCAAGCATTGGTCGTAAGAAGATAGATTACTTGATTGGCATAACTCAAGGAATATATATCAATTGCTTGATGCTTTACAATGCTCATAAAATGAATTTGAGTTGCATCTTCTCTTGCAAAGAAACTTACCTCCATGTTACAACTAATAAGTAATGCATGCAAATGACCATGAATCCTCATATGTTTCAAACAAATGATTTCCCCACTCTTGATTGCATCATCTAACACAGACAATACCTGCTCTAAGTTTCAATGATGAAGTTAACATGATTAGGTGTATCAATAATATTAGCCTGATAACCATCCCAAGCATAGTAAGTGCCAACATATTGAAAGGTAATTCCTTTTATGTGCTCCCAATTCACATATTCCATCTTAGAGCCCACACCATATTTTCCACAGATTTCAAGACTCAACTATCAAATTTTAAGCACCATACCATCAATAATGAAAAAGTGTTTTCTTGATGGCCATGGTTTACATCAACAATAGATTACAAATCAATTAGAGATTAAAATAACAACCTAAAAAATGTACTTCACCATTATTTCCTTTCTGATAACAGGTATGAATAGAGGTGGGAAACACACAAAATATAATCAGATTGAAGGGAAGTGAAACTTATGCCTCAAATAGTAAATTCACACTTTCTTGAAGCTCATTCCAATCAAACTTGAAATGCCTTCTATGTCAATCTTGCACATGCCAAGTGGCTCATTCTGATCGTGCAGGAACACCAAGGGCTCCAGATTCTTGGGCAACAATAGATGGGTGACACAAATTAGTTATTTTTCTTCACAAGTTTCATCCCATAGAGTGTAGAGTTATATGATTCTTCACTTCCTTGACCACTTCAAAGGCCATGTTGATTTGCAAACTAAAAAGAAAACATTACACCAACACATAGGAACATTACGACATCGCACATGCCAAGCCAAATTGCTCTGATACCAAATGTTGAAAAAAATGCTTGGAAGACTTCATTAATTACCATTAAGCACTTGACACAATATATAGGGTTAGAGTATGCATATAAAACGTATGATATAACCATGAGAGAATATGATTAAAATAACCACCTCTACCTTCCCTAACAATGTAATACTATACTGTTCGCTAACATTCACTAACACCAAAACCTTTCACATTCCTAACGTGGATGCCTAAGAGAGATACTTTATCCATAATGATGTGAAACCTCCATCAACATTAAATACTCTCTTATAAATATGATTGCAATATTCTAATATTTAATGATTTTTTTTCATGTCCCGTAGGACACATTCTAAGAAATGTAAAAAGATATAAATGACAAAGGTTTGTAAGGTTAATGTCACTAACATTACATAAAATAAAAAAAATAAAAAAATAAAAACTTTCAGTCATAATAGGCCAACAATTAAAGGGTTATACATTGATAAACCACTAGTCATAAAATCTGACTATAATAGAGAGAAATAGAGATAAATATCTAGTCAAATAGTTTTATAACTATAATGGTTTTAACATTGGCAAACTTTTGGCCATGTAGGCCGATTATAATAATGAAAAAATTTAAACACTAGCCTAGACTATACCCAAATATTTGCATATTTTAAACATAAACCAAAAAGGAGTGTGAGTTTAAAATGACAAATTCTCACCAAAATATTGAACAATAATTCTTTGACAAAAAAATTACATTGGTCAACAAATAATGACCTCAAACCAACCTTCAAAACCCATAATGAATCTTTTGCAAACAAATGATAATGCGGAGTAACAAGGATTCCTTCACTAAATTATTAATTATATAAGAATTTATTAGTTATAAAACAATTCATTTCAACTTTCTTTTCAATTATCAAGTGAAAATATAGGTAATTATGAAATATTTACATTCATATTAACAATCTATTATTTGTTATAATACAATTGGTTTCAACCTCTTTTATAATTATAATTCACATTACGTAACAAATCCACAAAATTCTTTGTGTTATGTACTTTAGTTGTCAAATTACCATTGTTTCTCATATTATTTGTAACTTCAAACATACTTATTAGCCATAATAAGTAAGAAGGAAAATAAATATTATGTAAATGTGTGCACAATTTCCCTATGTCAATAATAAGAAAAGAAGTAAAATATAGAGAAAAATTGAGATGGATATTTCAGATTACATATTAATAGATGATGTGTTGTGAAAAGGGATAAATTAGGCATTTAACTTGGGGAAAAGGGGGAGTAAATAAAAAATGAAAGAACTATTCAAAGTTGAAAGATAAATTTAAGTATATAGGAAATAAAAGTGAAAGGGGTGAGAATTAAAGATGTATAGATAGGTACGAAGAACTAATATTTTCAAGGAAATACAAAGATGAGATTTGAACATGAGAACGGTGACTTCCCAAATTTACATTTCAATATTATATGCATATACAAAATATCTCTCACGCTACCCTTTATACAGTAACATCCAATTGCAAATATAAATGTATAATAAGCACTCAATTTACTCAATATATGAGATACAAACCAATAGATATGTTTGTTAAATCCCCAAGAGGCAACAACGACATGTTATAAAATTTTCGATTGCGGGAGGAGAGGGAATTTCAATGATGAGAAATATCATAGAATTTGTTGTTGAACAAACATTCAATAATCATTTATGCTCACTAATCGCTGAGCAAATTTTCTTTGCTGTATAAGAGTGGAATTTATACAAGGTTCTCTATTACAGAACCGTATTACAGGCTAAACATTACAAGAAGGATCCATTAGAGAGTATTTGTAATCCGGCATAAAATGCCCTCGATAAAGCTTTCAAAATTGAAGCTACTGTCCTAAACAGCAAGAGTTAATACAATCTAATTGCTATTTAGGCGTTTATACAAGAGGCCCGCCTTTGACGTATTCAGTGAAGGCCAGTGCCAATAAGCCAAGCATAGCAAAGCGTCCATTCCACATCTCTGCTGACGATGAAAATATTGGCTGCGACTTGCTCTCCGTCGAGATTCCCTTCAACATGGGCACCAACGTCCCCACTGACAATATTACTGCGCTTAACACAAACCACGACACTCCTCCACTATTGAGCTGTGACCACAAATCTCTTCCGCTCGCCGCCTCCACTGCAATGGCCGACACGAATCCCAACATGGCCGCTCTTCCATTGATGATCTCCGGCGCAGGTCCTGAGAACGCGAACAGGTCTCCAAACTTGGTGCTAACCTAGATGCCACATCGCACACGTCAGATAAATTGTCCACAAATATAAATATAATCCTAAACTATAAATTGGGCATCTAAAGTGTTCCTTACTTTGGTAGAGCTTGAAGGAGAAACGCCTTCAGTAGTGGACGTCTCCTTTAGATCCTGATCCGCGTGACCAAATACAACACATTACAGAAAGCTACGGTTAAAACATATACTGTAATTGAGAAAACGAAAAGCAAAAATTGCAAACCTCTGCCATGCACTTGACTTGGAGGCTCCTGTGTGGCAATCTATTGATATGACCCGCACTATTCCTTTGAATTGCTCCGCAGTTGAGGGTTGCAGGCGCTTTCATCATCATCGAAGCCATGGCCGCCATTGTTGGTTGCTAAGAAATGTTGGATTCTGTATAACAGTTGTGCTTCTTCGACCGGCTTTATGAAAGATTATTGATTGGTATATCGTCGGAGCCTTGCTGTTTGCTTTATAGCTTCCTATTCGAGGATTCTATTTAATAATGAAAATTGGGCCAAGTCATCTATGTCAGGGGTTTTTGCTAAAAGGAGTTTACTATTGGGTGGGTAAACATATCACGACGTGTCTGGTAAATTGGCCACAAGCGTTTTCAAGAGAAGCTTTCTACATATTACTCGCCTTCTCAACTTCGACATTAGATATTATTGCAAATATTGATTGCTTCTGAGTTCTCCAGCGTGATCACCACCAAAACGAGTTTCTGGGGTTTCACTTTCGGTATTCTAGTAATTTCACCTGTTTTTGCGAACTCTTGTTGGGGACGTGTGATCAAAACACGGGTAATGTCGTTGTACAGGGGCGTGGAATTTGGTGTGTGTGGACCCCTTTATATATGATACTTTAAAATTATTAGAAGAAAAAAAATATTGTATTACAATTATATATAAGGTTTATATTAATTTTTATTGATTAAAAAATAATGAAAAAAATGGATGGTATAGAGGTGCATACTTAGAGTTTAGGTAAGATCAAGTTGAAATAAAAGATAAAAATTATTAAAGATTAGATTCTAATTAACAATACATAAATAAAACTCTTAAGTGGCAAGAATAATATTGAAAGGAGAGGGATCAACATTATCATGTTTATCCCATTTATTAATTATGGTAACATTGTCATTGATAATCTTCCATCTAGTAAGAGCACCCTCATCTTGATCTTCTACATGTTGAACAACAATATGGAAACATGCCACCTTCAAGCAAGGGAACTTGTCCTAATTTGGCTAGTTAAGAGCACCACACCCATGAGAAGAGGCCAAAGGTAGCCAAGAGGGTTGATAACATCCACAAGTAGTATAATCCCTAATGGGCTTGTTCCTTGGAGCTTTAAGATTGGGATTCACAATCTCATTTAGTAGATTGACCAAGACCACACTTGCAACCACAAATTGGGGAAGAAGTAGGTGCTACAAATCTATCAATTGTGTAGGGAGTAGTAAACTAATTGTTATTAAGAGCCTACAAATGTGCAACTTCTAATGTAATATTATGAGCGTGCACGTATATCTGCAAAAGCACATTAGATAAAATCATAGCCTTAGTGTATAAACAAAAGTGAACATTAGCTGAAAAACTAAAAAATAGAGATGATTTCCATCTTTCCAAATACTAAAGGTAATTTTCAACATAGAATCTTGGCAAGACTAGACAAATTTCAATGGAAGCTAGGGCTAATCACTTAGCAACACCATATGCCACATGAAAGGGCCAAGCCAAAAAGGCTTCAAAAATTCATGTTTCCAACTCCAAGCTAATATAGACCTACAATAAAACTAAAAAGGTCGATGTTATATAAAATCTTTAATTCTTTGGTTGTGAGGCATATACATGTGCCTAGGGAGAAGTGATCTAAGTTGGAGAACAAGGTTATAAAAAGCATCTTAATTAGCTATGAGAAGGTTTGAAAGTGTACAAGTTTTGTAATCCTATGGTTGAACTTTTTGGTATAACATCAGTGTTATCTTTAGAAATTTAAACATTCATCCATAATATTATAGCCAAACAAGAATGAAAAGGAATGCAGTTCAATTTCCTAGAAAGATCAAGAAGGTTAAAATAGAAGCTCGGAAAGGACTTGAAGAGGAAGAGAGCTCATATATTTCAAATATTTTTGAAGAGATATATCCTCCTCCTCAATTATTGAGAATGTGTACTCACCAAAGATAGAAATCTAAAAGTTACAATCCTCATTATTATTGGTGTATTTTAACTTTGATTACTAAAATAGATGACCCTATGATTGTGAAGGAGGCATTAGGTATAGATATTGTAGTCCTAGACTTTGGCCATAGATGAGGAGAAAGATAAAATGATGAAAAAAGACATGTTGTACTTAGGACCTTTTCTTGATGGATAGAAATGTGTGAGATGTAAATCGGTGTTAAAAAAATTGGTTTAGATGAAAATGTTGAGAAATATAATGTGATAATGGATGTGACGGGATATTTCCAAGTTGAGGGAATTTATTATGATGTTATTTTCTCTTTAATTTTTACGCTAACATCTATTTGATTCTTATTATCTATTGTCATAACTATTTTATATTGAAGATGAGAAAATGGATATTTAGATAGCTTTCCTTCATGTTGATTTCGAGGAAGAAATTTGCATGACATAAATTTTTTACCTTTATAGATTTTTCATATCAGTTAAGGACGGGTTTTCTTATGTCAACCATAAAAGACAAATTTATATTTATTGTCACTCAAATTATTGAAAAAAATTATTCTAGGGTAATTTTATAGATCTCGATTTATTTTAGGTTCTCCAACATAAGTGTCCTGACATGTAACTTAAACAAAAATCATGTTTTCTGCATGTTTGATGATCAATGAATGCAATTGAATTCCTTTATGTACAAGGATGTGTAGCAATAAATTACCTAAATGTATCTCTAGTTGGCTTTAGCTAGCAAATGAATGGGAATGACTTGACGATAATTTTTTTATAAAAAATTTAGAGGTACATCCCTTTAGTGTAGTATAGATCCAAGAAATTTAGAAATGAATCAAGACATGTGAATGGTAAAATCAAGGTTTATAATGATTTCTTAGGGATCCATGCATGAATGGGTGTAGTGATTCAATAATTTAGGAGAATATATCAAAAAAATTGTATAAGAATAAGGTTGGGGAAGTATATTTGAATATTTATGTAGATGGATATGTAATAATGTGTGGGGAGGAACTCAAATTTACACAAGATTTTACCAATTATTTGATCCATTTTTGCAAATGGGTATAAAATTAAATGAATTATAATCATATAAAAAATCACCATTATATTTTTTTCCACTTTGAAATGCATGTGAACCTTATAAATATCATTTATCTTAGGTTATGTAGCACTCACAAACATGGATACATATTTCATATATATCTATTTTCATGAAATTAAAAGTTGAAATAAATTCATGCTAAATTCTATCATCAATGATAATGAGAAAGAGAGGAGGGATACATAAATTTTACTTCTATAGAAAGTGGTAGTTCTCTTCTTGGCTTGGTATCCATAAGATGCTCATGTGTATTATGTAGTAGCATCTCATATGGTAATGATCTATATATTCATACATCAGTTGGTCTCTATATAGAAATTTTAAATTGTGTATAATCTAAACATAAGTGTTTTAGTAATAAAACTTTCCCCTTAAATTAGTTGTATCCACTAAATATAAGGAATTGGAAGGGAGGGAAACTAATATATGAAATTTAAATTCTCTAATAATGTGATCATATAAATAATGTATAGTAATGACTATAATAAATGTATCATTTAATAAGCGGATAAACCATGTTGAATGATAAGCATGGTAACCATTTTAGCTAGAGATATCATCAAGTCAAGTATTCTTTCCCCTAGCAAGTTTGAAAAAAAAAATTATAGTCCTTAATGGGTAGAAAACACATATATAAGCATATAAGAAATTAGAAATATATCCTACAATGTCGTATCATGAGCACATGATGGTTGAGGTGATATTTCTCCTATGGTGATTTTTTTTTATACATGTGCAATAACATATAATAAATCATTTGAGGAAGGTTACTATATCCTAGTGGAACACTTGTAACAACATGGCTAAGTTTAGTGCACACATAGCATGATAAATAAAAAATGGTTTATGATTTCTCCTAATGTGGTAAGTTTACTCTTAAATTATAGTTAGTTAATGTGATCTTAATAGTGTAAAAATTAATTACGAGAGTACATGGTGGAGAAATTTGTACCCACATGGGTGATATAATATGATAAGGCATAGATGAGTACAATTAGAAATAATAAAAAATAATTGATAACTAATCATAGAGATAATGACACAAAAAAACCATTAATTATATGATAAAATTCATGCAATGATTGTTAATGGGTAGTAATGTCAATACTTTTAATTGTAATTAGGTAATGGTGTGAGCATGAATGATTGTATAAGGCTAGTTTCCCCTAGATGAGAAGAATAGTGTAATTAAGATCATAAAATAAAAGGGTAATGAGAAAGAGAATGATGAATTAATAGGTAGCTTCCCATAGAAGTGGTCGACAACAATATAATTTCAAGTACATGATATTAGCAAGGTTTTCCATTATTTTTCTATTGAGAGTGGAAGGCTAAATATATTGTTTTTAAAGCAAAAGGCAATGATGGAATGCAAAAATCTACTTTACACATGCATTAACATTTTTTTATCATGAGAGCTTTATGTGACAATGGGAGTTAGTATTTACATTTTGGTATTTTGTGAATATTATTCATGAAAGTTATCTTTCAATTTTTATTTTCTATAGTTCTATGATATCTTATTATTTTAAACTTATAGCTTAAATACATTTTGATATTCTAGACTTGGCTTGTCTAGACAATAGCAATAAATTTGTTTAAATGACACTATACAGTTCCTAATTAGCAGATGATTTTAATAATATGGAAAATGTGTAACCAACTACTTAAAAAATATAGATTATGTCCCAACTTAATATTACTAATTATGTATAAACATCAAAATACCATTTAACATTAAAATACAAATGCTAATATAAATATATAATAAATATCCCCTTTACACAATATATTTGAAACAAACCGACATATATGTTGTTTAAATATGAGACAACAACGATATATTTCAGATTATAAAATTTTCAATTGTCTTGAACGATGAGAAGTCTTATAGCATTGAACGTAAAACAAACATTCAATAATAATTTATGCTCATAATCCTTGAGCAAAATTTTCTTTGCGGTAGGCCTATAAGAGTGAAACTTTTACAAGTCTCTCCATTATCGAACCCAGTAACAGGTTTAACAGTACAAGAAAAGTACACTCGATAGTAAGTGTAGTTTGGCATAGAATGCCACCGAGAAAGCTTCCAAAATTAAAGCTCGAGTTCTAAATACGAAGAATTTATACAATCAGTGTGCTGTGGCTATGACACGTCTATTTACGTAGGAATCCTGACTCTCTAAACAATAACTATTATCTACCTCCTATTTAGGCGTTTATACAAGAGGCCCACCCTTGACGTATTCAGTGAAGGCCAGTGCCAATAAGCCAAGCATAGCAAAGCGTCCATTCCACATCTCTGCTGAGGATGAAAAAATTGGCTGCGACTTGCTCTCCGTCGAGATTCCCTTCAACATAGGCACCAAAGTCCCCACTGACAATATTACTGCGCTCAACACAAACCACGACACTCCTCCACTATTGAGCTGTGACCACAAATCTCTTCCACTCGCCGCCTCCACTGCAATGGCCGACACGAACCCCAACATGGCTGCTCTTCCATTGATGATCTCCGGCGCAGGTCCTGAGAACGCGAACAGGTCTCCAAACTTGGTACTAACCTGGATGCCACATCGCACACATCAGATAAATTGCTCACTAATCTAAATACAATCCTAAGCTATAAACTGGGTATTTAAATTGTTCCTTGCCTTGGTAGAGCCTGAAGGAGAAACGCCTTCAGTAGTGGACGTCTCCTTTGGATTCTGATCCGCGTGACCCAATACAACGCGTTAGAGAAAGCTACGGTTAAAACATATACTGTAATTGAGAAAACGAATAGCAAAAATCGCAAACCTCTGCCATGCACTTGACTTGGAGAGTCCTGTGTGGTAATCTATTGCTATGACCCACACAACTCCTTTGAATTGCTCCGCAGTTGAGAGCTGCAGGCGCTTTCATCATCATCGAAGCCATGGCCGCCATTGATGATTGCTAAGAAACGTTGGATTCTGTATAACAATTAAATTTCTCCAACTAACCTTTGAAAGATTGTTGTTTGATGTATCGTTGGAGCCTTGCTGTTGGCTTTATAGCTGCATATTCGAGGAGGATTGTATTTGACGGTGAATAATTAGCCAGGTCATCGATGTTAGGGGCGCTGTTTGCCAAAAGGATTTTACAATCGGGTGGTTAAAAATATTACGACGTGTCTGGTAAATTGGCCACACTTTTTTTCAAGAGAAGCTTCTACATAGTACGTACTCGCCTTCCCAACGTCAACATCAGTCACAAGAGTTTCACTTGATATTTTTGCAAACATTATTGCTTGTGAGTCCTCCAGCGTGGTCATCATTGAAACGTGTTTCTGGAGTTTCACTTTAGGTATTTTAGTAATTTGATCTGTTTTTGCAATTTTTTGTGAGGTAAGCATGTGATTATAACACGTGTTACGTTGTTGTACGGAGGCCTGGAATTTGATGTGTAGGGACCCGTTTTATTCAATTTTAGGTCGTATTTTACAATTTTAAAATTTATTAAAATGCATAATTTGATTGTTCTATTTTAGAAGTTCAAAAATATTGTTAGGATATAGAAATAAAAGGTGTATAGTAGTTTTTATTGATAAAAAATAATGATATATTATTTTTAAAATGTGGGTGGTAAAGAGGTATATTCTTAGAATTTAGATAAGATCTAGTTCACATAACACATGAAAATAATTAAAGAACAATAAACGTAAATAATATCACTAAGTAAGAACAACAATACTAAAAAGAGAGCGATAATGATCATTAGGATTACTCATACATCAATTAGGATAGTACTATTATCAATAGACTTATACCTAGTAATTTAAGCAAATTCATCTTGATCTTCTACATGTTGAGAAAGAATGGAGAAACATACCACCTTCGAGTGAGGGAACATGTTATAATCTTGCTAGCCAAGAACACTATCTAAACAACTAGAAAGGAGACATAAATTTACGTCATTCCAAATACTAAATAGAATTTTCTCCCTATAAAAATGGAAAATCTAGACAAATTTAAATAGAAGACAGGGTTAAATACTTAGCAACACCATATGTCATGTGAAAGTGCTAGGCCAAAAGGGATTGAAAAAGTCATGTATCCAACTCCAAGCTACTTTATGTTAGAGTGAATAATTTATCTATTTACTATACTTAAGTGTACTTAGGTTGATGAGGTTAGACAACATCTTGTCTAATTGAATGTGCAACCTTTTAGACCTCTAGAGGTTACCACGTTATTTGGTAAACCTTATGTGCTACATTATTAGGGAGAAGTGTGTTATTAAAACATGGGTTAGGTCATTCTACAGAGGCCTGGAATTTGATGTGTAAGGACTAGAGGCCCGTGTTTTTCAACTTGAAGTTGTATTTTACAATTTTAAAATGTATTGAAATGCATAATTTAATTGTTCTATTTTTTATAATTATATATAATTATTAAAAGTTAAAAAATATTGTTAGGATATATAAATAAAAGGTGCATATTACTTTTTATTGATAAAAAATAATGATATTTTATTTTTTAAATGTGGATGGTAAAGAGGTATGTTTTGATGAAAATAATTAAAGAGTGGATCTTCATGAACAATAAATGCAAATAAAATTACTAAGAAGAGCAATATTATACAAGGAGGGATCATGATCATTTGGATTATCCATACATCATTAGGATAGCACGATCATCAATAGACTTCTAGGGTGATCCCACAATAGTGGTTTACAATTTTTGGTCAAACTAGACACTGGAATATTTCTTTTAACTAAATATTCACTTTCAGGCAACTATAGTGGCTAAACCGTGAGGAATGTGAAGATGTTGCAAACTAGAGTTTTGTGACATTTTGTCTTTAGATTCTAAATATTATTTTTTCAAAAATTTTGGAATTAGATTGCACTTCTTTTTCCAGCTCCCTCAAAAACTAGTTCTTTTCACAAAACATCATTTTTAAAAAGTGATGCTCATTGTATAACGCATAACTTTTTTTCCATGAAGGGTAAAATTATAATTCTTTCGAATTTAGATTTGTAACTCTTATATCTAGTGCTTCCATTTGGTTAGATAGTTTCTTATTTAATATTTTTTCTTTAGTCAAGTTTTGAAGTCAAACCAATTACAATTCAAACATAGCGCAACTGTATAATGTGTAACATTTTTCGTATGTATCAAAATTCATTTATTTTTTTTGGTTGGATGAAGGACTTCAATAATTGGTGCACTCATATTTTTCAATTTTTTGTTTTGAGAATCTAATATTTTTCCACATGTGCAGAACAAAGAGGTTGATTTTCGGTGAAAAATGTACATTCAAAATAAATAAAAAATAAATATAATAATAAAATTAAATTGATTTAAAATTATACTTTTTGGAAAGCTTATAATACAGACTACACACTTACAAAAAATAAATTTTAAACGAATTCATTTGATCCTCCAAAAGGTAAATCAAAAGTGGTTTTTTATTAGCATTTTGATAGCTGTAAAGGAGACTCCATTATATGTATGGTTTAAAACTAGCGGGGTTCTATCCAAGGGGGTTTGATCTAAGGTAGTTTAATCAAACCCTCTTCAATTGGAATGCTTTAAATGGAACTTTTTAAGGCTTAAATCATTATATTTTCTAAAAATGTGTGATTTCAGCAAAAATTAGAATCTCCCAAAAATTGTAAACAACCTTATCTTGATCTTTTACATTTTGAGAAAGAATGGGGAAATATACCACCTTTAGGTGAGTGAACTTTTTATAATCTTGCTAGCCAAGAACATCACATCCATTGGAAGGGGAAAAATGAAGCCAAGAGAGTTGAGAACCTCCATAAGTACTACAATCCCGAAGACATTGTTCCTTGAAGCTTTGAGATTAGGATTCATGATGTCATTTAACAAATTTCCCAAGACCATCTGTGTGCTCATGAGGTAGGGAAAAGGTAGAATTTTTAACTCTAACAACTATGTAGGGAGTAGTATATTAGTGATCAAGAAGTACCTACAAATGTGTAACTTCTTTTTGACGCATTATCAACTTGCACCTATATTTGCATGAGCACATTAGCATAAACTATAGCCTTAGTGTATAAAGAAAAGTGAACACCATCTAAACAACTAGAAAAGAGAGAAAAAAAATATATCATTCCAAATACTAAATAGAATTTTCTCTCTAAAAAAATAGAAAATATAGAAAAATTTCATAAGATGTAGTTAAATACTTAGCAACACCATATGCCATGTGAAGCTACTAGGACAAAAGGAATTGAAAAATTCATGTATCCAACTCCAAGATACTTTAGATCTGCAATCAAACAAGAAAGGATGTTATATGAATTCTTTATTTCTTTGGTTATCATGAATATTCAAATTTACTTAGGGAGAAGTGGTCTAAGTTGAAGAACAAGGCTATAAAAGATAACTTAATTGTCTATGATGAGGTTTGAAAGGGTACAAGCTTTGAATCCTATGGTTGAATTTTTCTAGCATGTGTTGTCTTTAGAAAGCTAAACATAATTTGTTAAGAAGTATTATAGAAAAAAGAATGATAATAAGGAATATGGTTTAATTTCCCTAAAATATTAACAAAGTTAAACTAGAAGCCCATAAAGGACTTAAAGAGGAAGAGAGCTCATCTATCTCAAAGAGTTTTATAGATGAGATATATCCTCCACCTTAGCTCTTGAGGAGGTCCAATTAGTAAATATAGTGGCCTAAGAAGTATAATCATCATGATTGGATGTGTGTATTTTTGATTTGATTACTAACATAGATGAGCCTACAATTACAATGGAGATTTTTAGTATGGATAATGTGCAAAGTTAGAATTTGGCCACATATGAGGAGATACATAAATTAAAGAAAAATGGCATGTTGGACCTAAGACAGGCCTTTCTTGATGGAAAGAAACTAGTGAGCCGAAAATGGTTGTTAAAGAGTAATTGGTTTATATGGAAGTGTTGAGAAGTATAAGGTGAGATTACATGTAAAGAGACATTTCCAAGTTGAGGGAATTTATTGTGGTGATATTTTCTCTCTAGTTGTTATTTAATATCCATTTAGTTCTTATTATCTATTATAACAACTTTCTATCTTGAGGCTAAGAAAATATATTTGAAGCTAGTTTTCCTTGAACATGTTGAACTCAATGAACAAATTCGCATGGCATAACTAGAGCATTGCATTGAAATATGCAAACCAAAATTGGTTTGTAATGTGAAATAACTTTGAAAGGAAGCCAAGTAAGTGGAAAAAATCCCTACACCAATCTAACACAAGAGAGGGTTACAAAAATTAATCCTTAAACCCTTAAACTATTGTAACAATAAAAATATACATATGTAAATTCAATTTAACCAATTAAACGATAGTAACATAACATCATGATTTACATGGGAAAACCCTTCAAGGTTAAAAACCCACACTCCAAACACCCAGTTCAAATGCATTATTTAGTAATAAAGAGATTAAAATACAATAACAAAGCTTATGCCCTTAAAAAGTTATCAATCTATAACAAAGAAATTGGAATAGTTTTGATAGAATAATGGTAGCTCAAGAAATAATCTTGTCATAAAAATGAACTAAAATAACATGTATTTATAGAGAAGCAATATGGACACCCAAGAATTCCATGTGTCACTTCCACATCCACTACAAACATGTAACTATTGAAGGAAGGCATGTAAGGCGTCCATATACAACCTGTTAATCCATAGCTGAAAAAATCAAGATGCACATGAGCTTAAACTCAACCCATTGATAAAAAAATCATTCTCATCCCAGGAATTCAAATCCAAGAAAATAATGTTATCAATATTGTATCCATATCCTGGGCCCCTAAAAAAAATAAAACTAAAATATGTTTTATTCCTCTTCAGTTTTGTTATAAAAAATATTGATTGAGACTCTTAATTGCAATAGGAAGTTACTATATAATAAGTTTTAATGTCAAAATAGAAATATATGGCAGCACCTTCCTAAAAAATAGGACCTCAAAGAGTGGGTGACAACTTTCTATAAACTAGGGATCTTTCCATATATCATCACTTGTCATACATAGGATCTCATCATAATATAGAACCCACAAAGTGAATAGAAAATTAGAAATTTTAATACATTAGTATAAATTAATATGCACCTAATAAGAAATTAATTAATGTGAATGCTAGGAATCAGAGGTTGAGAAACCTTAATCCCAACACTCTCCCAATTGTTGAAGAGCTACCAAGATTCCACTTCATCAACTTCTCAAAAGGCCCCAAGGCCCATGGATCTAGAACACCATATAAATTTCTTTATACTCACTAGCTTCATCAATGCATCTGTAATATTTACTAGAGTTTCAAATTTCTCCAAATTCACCTTTTCATCTTCTACCATATCACAAAGAAATTAAATTGAACATGATCAATGTGCTTTATTCTAGCATAAAAATTAGGATTTTTTGCTAAGAAAATGACACTCTCACTATCACAATAGATAGTAATTTGTCTTACATCAAAACCAATATTATAACACAACCTCTTAAGCCAAATGGCTTCCTTACAAGCATGAGTAGTTTTCATTTACTCTACTTCTATAGTAAACAAAGTTACTACAACCTACCACTCATTGATCCAACTTATAGCATCACCAAACATTGTGAAATTTTTTGCACTTGTGGATCTTATGTTGTCAATATCACATGCCTAATTTGAATCTACATATCCATGGATATTAATCAAATGTTGAGGTCCAATAAGATAACCATGAAAACATAAGCAATACTAGGAAGTACCCCACAAACTTGAATACTCTTTTTACCACATCCCATTGTACCTATCCAAGATTAGCTATATACCAAACATGGAATCCCATTGTTTGGGAAATTTTAGGACTTGTACAAACGATAGCGTAAATAAGACTACCAATAACATGAGTTCGCATATGGTAATTTGATCATGTCCTTGATTGTGATGATGCAATGCAAGGTAGTAGAACAATCACTCTTCACCATTCAAAAGGGTTTCAACCATTCTTTTCTCACAAATCAACTATTTGCTTATTTTTCCACTTTTCACCATGTGGATCTTATAGAACAGGAGGCTCACTTTTTCCTACTTCTTTAACAAACCTCTCAAATGACTTCACAAACCAAGAACTGATCTAGAAATTGTTTAATGAGTTACAACACATACTCAAAACTCAATTCCCACTCCTTTGAAACAACTAGGCCAAATCTGGCTTTCAACGTTGAAATAAGCCTTAATTAGGCCTCTTTTCCAAAGGGACCCTTCTCAAAACTCACCATTAAGAATTGAAACCACTAAAAATTCTTTAGTCAACCTTCAAAACCATAGAATAATCAACTTACAAATCCTCACTTTCCCATTAAGACCCTTAATTCCCAAACCCTCACTTTTCCCACTTACAACTAGGGCTTATTGGAAAACCTATACCCTGACCACTCACAAACCTAAAACCTCTTCAATACTTCTTCATTTTACCTACACATTCTCAAAACAAAATTACACTATTTTTCCCTCTTGTTTGACACACACTTCCTTTGTAAATCAACTCACTTACACTCATTTCACCCTTTTCCCAACTAGGGTTTCAATCTCTTACACACAACTGATCAATTCTAACTTCTTAGATCATATAAAATCCTCAAGATACACCTATACTCTCAAGATTCAAGAGGATCTAACATATTTTCATCCTTTCCTTAAATTCACTCTACCTTGCCTTGTTCCAAAGGCACAAATTCAAAGTTTTTGCAACAGGGGCAACATTTTAGGGCTCTAACTTCACTTTAAACTAACACAAAAAATTTTATTCCTACACTCTAACTAATTTACATAGGCCCATTCCTCCTATATACAACAAATACAAAAGGAGGAATGGCCTTCTCAATTCATAGTGAACCTCAAAACCTCAAGCCCTACTTTCTAACCGATTCAGGAAAACTTCACACCAGATGCTTCAAATTATATAAAAAACTTTCAAATAAATCCAAATGAAGTGTTATAACATGTTACTAAAGTTACTCACTCATATTTGAAACACAGAACAACTATATGGGTCGTATAGGCCTATAACTATAGAAAATTGCACAAAAAATGAATGAAAATAGTGATAATCTATTGAATTCTTACTCAAAATGCTTTCAACCACCCTTACAAAAAATTATCAACATATTTATAACTCACATGACACATACCAACACCTAAAACTAACTCAACAACTACCTAGCCCTTCATATTCCATGCCTTTACAACTTTTTTTGTATTTTTACAATATTTGAAATCAACAACCTTTTGCAAACTTAACAACCTTTCACCTATGACCCCAAAAAGACTTGTAAAAGCATGAAAAATTTACAAAAGGGCATCATAAGGCCTTATTCATGACTTTATCTACCTATCTAGACTCTTTACAACAAATTCTTCAATTGGAGTAACTAGGTGCCCTTCACCACTTGACGAGATATTTTGGATGATCCTCCATGGAAAGATTTGTCCCCTACATAATAGGAACAACTTAGAACTATCTCCAAGTTGTCATGTTGAATCGCTCCATAAGTTCACATAATTTCTTTGGATTAGCTAAAGGTTTTTGTTGTTTTATCTCTTTTAATATCTATCCCCAAAATATACCTTGTTGCACCTAGATCCTTCATTTCGAACTATGTTGACAATTGCGACTTCAAACTCTAAAATAATATTTGTACCATTCCCAATAAACACCATATCAAATTTATATGAAAAATTATGATGAGAATGTAACCATTATCAAATTTGAAATACACACAATGGTTATATTTAGATCAAAAAAATCTCAAAGAAATTACACAGGTGTCAAAATTATGGTATCATATTTTAGTTGATTTCTTTAAACCATACAAAGATATTTTAAATTTCATTCCAGATGTTCTTTATATTTAACCATGAAATTATTTGGTTGTGACATATATGGGTGAAGCCATAATAGTGGTTTACAATTTAAGTGAGGAAGGAAAACTCACAAAAAATGACCCCAAAGCAAAAAAATTGATTTTGGGGGTTCGTACGAACCTACTGGTTCGACCGAACGCATTAGGGGTTCGCTCGAAATAGTGTTCAAGCGAACACCTTCAAATTTTGGCCACCAAAAAATAAAAAAAAATCATAGCAAAGGGGGTTTGAGCGAACCCCCTTAAAGAGGTTCGCTCGAACCATGGTTCGGCCGAACCCTTAGGGGTTCATTCGAACCCCCTTGCCCCTCATCCCTCTCCTGAGACACAAAAAAAGTTTATTTTTTTACACTTCAGAGCTCGGGTTGAGGATGAAAATGGAGAAGTCTTTAGAAACCCTTCTAGAATCAGATAGTCCTCAGAACGAGCTATCCAATGAATATAATTTTTGTATGTTTTGATTTTATTATGTTTTTTTTTTTTGTTTTATTAAACAAATGTTCTTCACTGAAAATGAAGGTCTCTGTTATGCACATGTAGAAAAATAGTAGATTATAAAAAAAAAAATTTAAAAATATGAGTGCACTAGATATTGAATTCCTTGATCCAACCAAAAGAAAAAACTTGAATTTCGATATATACAAAAAAAGTTACACATTATACGGTCGTGCTATGTCTGAATTGTAATTGGTTTGACTTTAAAACTTGATTAAAGAAAAAATATTGAATTTAAAACTATCTAACCAAGTGGAAGCACTAGATATTGGAGTTACAAATCTAAATTCTAAAGAATTAGAATTTTATCCTTCATGGAAAAAAAGTTATGCATTATACGATGTGCGTCACTTTTTAAAAATGTTGTTTTTTGAAAAAAACCAGTTTTCATGGGAGATGGAAAAAGAAGTGCAATCTTATTCCAAAAATTTTGAAAAAAATATTTTTAGAATCTACAGACAAAATGTGATGAGACTCTAGTTTGTATCATCTTCAAATTCCTCACGGTTTAGCCGCTATAGGTGCCCGAATGTGAAGATTTAGTTGAAAATAATAATTTCAGTGTCTAGTTTGGCCAAAAATTGTAAACCACTATTGTGGGATCACCCATATATTTCTTCCTTCAAGACACTATTAAAAAATGATGTCTTTACATCCATTTGTTCCACTTCCATATCATACATGTTCTTACAAGTAATAACAAGAATGAAATAGATGTAAGCTTCATGATAGGAGAGAAAATATCACCATAGTCAATTCCCTCCACTTGAGAAACCCATTAGAAACCAACCTTTCCTTGTGAGCTTCTCAAAACTACCATCTAGAACAAATTTTCTCTTGAACACCCATTTCCATCTAATGGGTTTTTGTCCTTCAAGAAAGGGAACTAGATCCAAAGTATCATTTTTCTTCAATGCAACCATCTCTTCATCCATGGCTCTCATCCAAGAAATTTCTTCATTCATACCCATATCCTCTCTAATAGTCCTAGGCTCATCAGTGTTAGAAATCAAAGAAAAAATGCAACTAGAATCCAACATTGACTAACCAAACCTTTCAAATATCACCTAATACATGTGGACCTCAATTTTTGAAATGGAGGTTCTTCTTATTCTCCCAATATCAAGTAACTTTCCTTGCATGCAATGACTAACATGAACCCTAACATGGTCGATCTTTCATTGATGATCTCCAATGTAGATTCTAGTCAAACTTGGTGCTAACCTAGATGCCACATTGAACAAGTCAGATAAATTTTACACTAATAAAAATACAATATTATACTATAAATTTGGAATTTAAAGTATTTCTTATCTTGGTAGATCTCGAAGGAGATATTCCTTTAGTAGTTGAAATATCCTTTAGATCTTGATTTGTATGACCAAATACAATGCATTAGAGAACAATGTAATCAAATAAATACTCTAATTACATAAACTAATACAAAAAAGGAAAACCTCTACCATGCACTTGACTTGGAGGCTTCTGTGTGGAAATAGATTGATATGACCCACAATTATTTTGAATTTATCCATAGTTGAGGTTTGTAACACATTCTTTCATCATCATCAAAGCCATGGTTGTCATTTATGATTTCTAAGAAACATCGGATTTTGTATAACAATTATATTTCTCCAATTAGCCTTTAAAATATTATTAATTGATGTATTGTTAGAGCCTTATTGTTGGCTTTATATCTTTGTATTTGAGGAAAATTTTATTTGGTGGTGAAAAATTGGCTAGGTCATCAATGTTAGGGGAATTCTTTTCCAAAATATTTTACAATAAGTAGTTAAACATATGACGACATGTTTGGTAAAGTGGCTACAAGTCTTTTCGAGAGAAGCTTCTACATAGTACTCATCTTATTAACATCAACATAGCTCACAAGAGTTTCACTTGGATTTTTTTTAAAAAAATTGATTACTTCTAAGTCCTCCAACATGGTCATTTTTGAAACAATGAGATTGCATTGATGGCCTTTTAGCTATTTGGAAAGTTGAATCAAAGCCTCAACATGATAGGTGGATCAGTTGGTGGGAGAGGACTATTGCCCACTGCACTTTATTCCTTCGTGACTATGGGAGAATACTTGCTGCCCAACATCGTAGATTGCAAAAATCCCTTAAGGGCCAACTAGAGCATAATCGTTCTCTTTTGTTCGCCAACCCCCTTAATGCTACCCTCCAACAATCTGTGGCTAAAACTAAAAATTCTCTTTGGAAATTGGCTATTTACAGAGGAAAAGGAGCCCAAGTTCGTGCTCGTCTCCAATGGATCAAGGATGAGGATAGGGGATTAAAAAAATTATTTCAGTTCTTGCAGCACAAACACAAAAAGGAGCATATTTCTAGTATAAGAGTTGCAGATGGCTCTATTCACACCAGCCAATCTGCTATTTTGTAAATATTTTATGAGCACTTTAAAAACCTTTTTATTGATGATTCTGCTGGTGATCCTCTCCTTCCCATTATTGAAGAAAGTGTTGCAAGTTGTATTCCTTGTAAAATAGACTCTGAATATAGCAATTACCTTGATCGTCTCCTTTCCAATGAAGAACTTGATGAGGCTCTCTATAGCATGGCTTTGGAGAAAATTCCAGGAATTGATGGGCTCCCGGTTGAGTTTTATAGAGCTCTTTGGCCTCACATACGCGGAGACTTTTATTATGTTTACCTAGAGGGCATTGAGACTGGCTCCTTGGGGGCAATCATAAACCAAGGCTTGATAAAACTTCTCCCAAAAGGAAAAAATGAAGACACAGTGAATGGATGGTGGCCTATTACCCTTCTTAACACCTCATATAAAATTATTGCCAAAGCCTTGGCTCCTTGAATAAAGTATATAACCTAGGAGATTGTTAGGCTAGAACAAACTAGTTTTTTGGCTGGCAGATTTATTCTTGACAATTTGGTGTTGGCTTGGGAGACTGCTGAATGGGCTTAACAATCTGCTCAAGATGCTCTAATTATCAAACTCAATTTTGATAAAGCTTATGATCGTATCCACTGGACTTTCATTCTCAACATGCTAAAATGGCTAGGTTTTGGAACCAAAATTTGAGAGCATATTAAAATGTTGTTCATTGATGCCAATGCATGAGTTGCTGTCAATGGAGCCCTTTCCCCCCAATTCCCTTTACACAAATATATATGTCAAGGCTTCCCTATAGCACCATTCCTTTATGTTCTAGTTGTTGATGCCCTTGGTTACCTCTTTCAACATGCTTGCACTTCTAAGCTTATTCATGGGATTTCATTACCTCGTAATGTCAAAGTGCTCAACTCCCATTTTTTTGATGACATCATGTTGTTTATTAAAAATTCAGCAGATGAAGTAACTAATACTCTTGATGTTTTGGATCTATTTTGCACTATCTCAGGATCCAAGCTTTCCATGAATAAAACTGAATTCATTATGACTCATCCTTCCCCACATCCCCCTTGGATCCCTAGTGAATGGCGTGAGATTAAACATGGTACAATCACTAGATACCTTGGTATTCCCTTTGGGATTGGTGTCTCCCTCAAGGATATGTGGAATTGGTTTATGACCAAATTCAAAGGGAAACTTTTGAGTTGGACTAATCGGTTCCTTTCCATGGCTGGTCACATCCAAATTGCCAATAAAATCCTCTTGGTGAGTCATGTGTACATCTCATCATGTTGGCTACCATCTAAAAATTGCTATTACCAACTCACTCAACTGATCAAAAGTTTTGTTTGGGCCAAATGTGGAAACAAGAAGGGCTCTCCTACCACATCTTGGTTACATTGCATTCAACCAAAGGATAGAGGTGGTTTGGGGATTATTGACCTGTACACTCAGGGCATTTGTCTCACCAACAAATGGATTGTGCGAGCTTTGGAAGGAGAGGCTCCTTGGAAACATTTAGTTCAATTCCGCATTAAATCTACAACTCCTAAACATGCCTGGGATGAGGTCAAGTGGAATGATAAGCTCCTTTTGGCCCCCTATTTCAAGAATAATGGGTCCGCTCCTTTCAACTCTATTTGGAAAGCATGGAAAAGCACCCCGAAGAAGTTGGTTTGGTATGATCAATCCTTTAGTCATGGCCTCAACTTTGCAAACTCTTCCATATGGTGGAATCGTCTTGTGATAGGTCGAATGTGGGCGTTAGAAAGCAAGCGACAAGTAAAAGAGTGCAAATGAACACCAAAACAACCTACACCTCAAGATTAGCCTAAGTTGGAAACAATGCAAGACAAAGCAACAAAATGGAACTTTATACCTTGTGTTGAGTCGATCCTTTGGTTGGCCCTTTGATCTTCGATGTGTATGCTCCTTGGATGGAAAGTAGATGCAAGCTAAATGATGTTGTGAGGATGAGTGCAAGTGGATGAAAATGAGAAAATGGCTAAGTATGAGTTGAGAAAAAAAATTGCAAGAGTTTGGCTAGCAAAATGATCTCCCTAAAATGAGAGAAAAGAGGGGGGATTTATAGGATTTTTGGGAAATCCTAGGGGAAATGGACGGTCAAGATTGATCCACCAAATATCAAGATGTAGGGCTAAGGTGAGTTGAGAACTCACAAGCCCTCACATCTTGACATGTGGCATGTGAGATAGCCCTAAAAGGTGAAGTGGACATGAGGTGGAAGGAGAAGGACATGACATGGAGAGGGGTACAAAGTACCTTGGGATTGGACAAGATCTCCTCATAAAGGAGGTACTTGTCCCCATGTGGGAGAGAGGACAAGTGGGGAATTAAAAATTCCTCAAATATTCTCATGGGGATGAGAGAAGGATTTAAAATTCCTTAAATGCATTGGGAGATTAAATGTGAATTAAAAATTCACATGGGGAAGGGAGATGCCTTGTCCAAAAGGAGAAAGCCTTTAATAGAGTTGACTAAGGACACATGTCATAAAGGACATGGGGAAGAGAAAATGAATTTAATATTCCTTGGAAGGATAAAAGGAATTAAAAATTCCTTGAGAGGTTGATTAGGCTAGTTGATGAGGGGTTAGAGGAAGGTTAGGTGGCTAAGAGATTAGAGGCCAACTTGCAAAGTTGGAGGATGTGACACATCCTAATCAAGGATTAGGCATGTGCACATCCTAATGATGAGATTAGAAGAAGGATTAAGATAAGATAAAATGATGGAGGATGTGACGTGAAGGGAATTAAATAAATGGAATATTTATTTAATTCAATTGATGGAAGGAGGATTAAAGAGATAAGGTATTATTGATTAAATACCTTAGGGATTTGGCAGAATTAAAGATATTAATTAAATAATAGTAGTATTACTTAATTAACGAAACTAAGATGAAAGGGGATGAATTTGGATAAATTAAGTGTCTGAATTTAGACGTCTACATTTTGCCCCTCTTTGAGATGGTGTTACGAAGTAGTATCATTTCAAAGAATATTAAAACATAGAACTTGGAAGAAGATGGTTAGATTGGAAAAGATGCCCCAGTCATTCAAAGTGACTAGGAAGAAGGATGATGGGGGGAAAGATGAAAGTTAGGGATGAAGGATGCCCCCTCGAGAGGACATGCGGGTTCAAGAGAACACGGGTGGGCTCTCGAAATGGATGAGATGATGCAAGAGGAGCTGAAGAAGATGATGCAATGCAATGGAAGATTGGGAGGGGAGTGTGATGAAGGATGAAATGCAATCTAAATGCAATTTTCCATCGTTGGAGCACTGATTTTTGCTATAGCAGAAGACACGAGACACCAAGGTATGAAGAACCAGGGCGTATTAGTGTCAAATGCATAAAACAAAACATAACAAATAAGAAGGCTATCCCAACACCCCAAGGTCATGGTGACCTTGGTCGGGCCAGGTATTGGGATAACCACAAGCACACAAGGATGCCCCAGCATAACACAAGACCTCAGGGATCTTGGTGGGTACTACGTGGGACAACCAAGAAGATAAATAAAAGATCAAGATACACCCCTATGTTGACTAGTCAAAGCACACCATGATATGATGGATCAAGGCGACCATGACAAGTGATGATAGGGAGCTCAAATGATAAACAAAATCCAAAAGCATCAAAAGATCGCAATCAATGTCAAACGTCCTTTGCCATAGGATCAATCAAGGGGATGGATGGGATTGATGAGGTCTGTTAGGAAGGATGCATCCTGTTGAGACCGATGATGGATACTAAATTAAAAGATTGATATGACGTAGGATATTTAGAACTGATTGGATTTGATGATACAAGTGGATCTTGTTGGTTAAGAACTAGCTAGATAAGGGCATAGCTTGATGACACGACACAAGACACATGACACGAGACTGACACATCCGAGTGACCTAGGGGCTCGGGGGCCGATCAAAGATTAGCCTTGTCTACGTGGAAGTGCAGAGGCCTCATAGTTCAACAAAAGGCTGATGACAGACCATGATGGATATTTTGATGGATGACCAAGATAGGATGGAGAACAAGAGAAAAGTGGACAATATAGATCGATGATGGATGGAACCCTGGGGGTAGAACAAATGATCAACCTTGCCTACGTGAAAGCACAGGAGTGACGTAGTTCAACAAAAGGCCAAAGACAAGTGATGGATGAAAGATGATGAGATAACCCTAGGTAAGGGGATAAAATGATTGGACCGACACGATGGGACAAGATAGACCTGATGGATTGGATTGGACGATAGTGACTAGTCAAAGCTCAGGGATGTGATAGTTATTCAAATCATCAAAAGATGAATTGGGAGGATGATAGGACAGATAGATGAATGATGAGATGATGAATGATGAGATAGAAAAGATGTGAAACAGACAAGGGATTATGAGATGGGATGAGGGGAGAGGATGGGGGGAGGAAAGGATTGTTTGGGTGGATTGGATAGAGGGATAAGGATTTGGATGAGGAAAAGGTGTCTAGATGGATAGATAAGAATGGATGCCATGACGAAAGGATAGGAAGATAGGGATGGGAAGATGGATATAAGGATTGTTTGGAGGGATAAAAGATAAGGATGGGGAGATGGATATATCGATAAGGAGATAAGGATAGGGAAATGTAAGGGAGTGATTTGATGGAATGAATGATGTCTCCAAGGACTGTATCACAAAGGAAGATAGATGCCCCTACTCTAGATGTGTCATGTGCGAAGAGGCATGAAGGATGCAATAGAGAAGGATAGGAAAATAAAGGAGTGAGATGGATGAAGATAGGATGCATGGATAAGGGAGGGTGAATGATAGTTGGGATAGTCTGTGGATGAGGGGAATGTATGTCAAGAGGTGTCCAAAGCATGTTTATATGTTTGCCCCATTGTTATCAAGATCACAAGGAGGATGGAAGGATTGGGATAAATGAGATATGCCAAGAAGGATGTGTAAGCTCAATAGGATGGAGGGGATGGAAAAAAATGATGTATAAAAATAAGATGGGTGCATAGCCGAAAGCGTAGCAGGAAGCATAGCGGATGGAGGGAATGTAAATCAGGAAATTGCCCCCAGGTGCAGATAGGAATTTACGCATGATGCCTGTTTGCCAAGTTTTCATCATGGTACTTATCCAAGGTGCTTGTTTGCCAAGTTTTCACCATTGGACGGATTATTTCTCTTTACTATTTATTTATTTATTTTTTTATAATTTTTTTGACTTTTTTGGATTTTTGGACTTTTTGGATAGTATGCAGAAGGAGATGGATAAGGATAGGGAGGCGAATACGTGGATTTAGAGGACATGTGATAAGGATATGGATGAAGGACTCAAGCATCAAGTTCTATATCAGGTATTAAGAGCTCATGTTCAAACCGACTGTTGGATGTTGGTACAACCTTATGAGGATAAATGGATTATGCATGAGGATGAATTAGAGGGATTTGATGGGGGAGATACATGGGATAATGGGTGGGATGTTGGAAATGGTATGGATAGAATGATGGGGAGATGAGTTCAGGACCAACATTGGCACATGTGGTGATGGATGTGAAAAGATAAAAGGATGAATGGATGAAGAATGTGGGGATAATGGAGGAGATGAAATAGTGAATTTTGGGACATAGGGACCCAAAACAGACTTAGGAGATGAAAGGTGGGTATGGTTAGCTTTGGATTAGCAACTTTGGATGTTCTTACAGTTTTTCATTTGATGGCATTGCATCTTTTTCTTTAGGATCCACATGGTTTTGATCTTTGCTTTGCTGGCTCTTTGCGAGCTATAGATTTGATTTTGATTTGGGATTTTGTTTTTCTTTTCTTTACCATGTCTTTTAGAGGGGACATGGGAAGCGTTGGATTCATGTGGATGTTTGGATTTATGAATTTTTCCTCTAGCATCCAAAGTGCTCGTACTAGCAATGGGATGGGTGTGAGAAGATGGATGATGTGGAGCAATGGAGGTAGGAGTATGGGGATTACATGTAGATGGGGGATGTTTAGGTATGTGCCTTTGTTGATCCTAATTATGGGATATACGAGAGGGATGTTTATGATGGATGACATGTATAGGTATTGGATGGGTGAAAGGATGAGATGGAGGAGGTGATCTTGGGATATACGGACCCAAGATGGATAGAGTAGATGAAGGACATGACATGGTGGATGGAGGGATGTAAGAACCCAAAATGGATGGAGCAGATGAAGGAGGAATATGGACGGTTGTTTTGAGGTGATACGATAGAGGAGGAGGGATGGTAGCATATGATTTGGTGGAGCGATGGGAAGAGCCGACATTTCTTTTGGAAAAGGCTCGTTGAGGACAGCTAGAGGTTGTACCAACGTGTCTAGATTGTGAGTCTTGGGGAATAGATCCAAGACCTTGCATGCAAATTTGTTCTTTGACTTGGATGGGCTCTAAAATACCTTGCTCGTGAAGGCCTAGACATTTTCCTTGATAGTTCATGTTCTTGAGCATTCGATCCATGATAGGAGTTTTGTTATTTTGAAAACATGATGCGAGTCCATTATTAGGTGGGAGATGATGGGTGGTATATACACTATGTTTTTCTTCTGCAAGGAGGCCACCATGGAAGAATGTGAGGGTACCAAGGGGGTATGCAAGCGGTGTGGGGATAAAATTTTTAGGTGATGATGGGGGATCTTGAGAAGGAGATGATGGGATAGCAGCATTTGGATGGGTGGTATCTGGAGAGGAAGTAGGGGATATGATAGGATCTGATTTTGTGGAAGCAGGCTCATGCAAGGGAGACGGAGATGGAGCGGTAGAATCTTGAATGTCAAGAGGATCATGGGATGGAATGGATGGGGGACTGTGATCTTGCGGTAGACTAGATGAGATGATAGGATCTTGATATGGAGGAGGGGATATGTTGGCATGCTTTGGGTCAGGCTCTTGGCATGACTCATCGTGTGTGAGAGGCATGATAATGGAGTCATGGGGGGACTCTGCAAGTGGGGAAGATGGAAGGATGGAGGATTCAAGATATCCCTGAGAATGGATAGTAGGAGTGGAAGAAGTGGATTGGATTTGGGTGTTGTCGATAGGTTCGATGGCTCTCAGAGCAGGGAGCGGGTGTTCAATGGATTTGGTAGATGTGATGGTAGGAGATGGGGACTTAGTGGATTCAGAGGATGTGATGGTAGGAGATGGGGACTCAGTGGATTCAGAGGATGGGATGGTAGGAGATGCGGACTTAGTGGATTCAGAGGATGTGATGGTATCATCAATGATAGGTGTTGGATGGAGAAGGGTCTCGTCACTAACGACCATGGATGATGGGTTGGGATGGAATGGTTCTACGACTACAATGTGTGGAGTGGGGGATGTTTCCTTTGTTATAAGTCCTTGGAGAAACTTGAATACACTAGGTTGAGGTATGGTGGGGAGTGGATGAAGGTTTATGGATTAGTGGACTAGGATTAGATGGAAGATTAAGACTGGATGGAGGATTAAGGTAAGGATATGGGCATGGGGAATTAGGATAGGATGACACGGACGGTGGATCGTTGGTAGAAGATATGGGCGGCGTGTTGTAATAAAGGTATTAGGATGGTGGATTAGGATGGGAAGATGCAGGTGTTGGATTAATATAGGGAGATGGAGATGTTGGATTAAGATAAGGATATGTTGGTGTGGATGTTGGATTAGAATAGGAAGATGTGAATGTAAGATTAGGCTGAGCGGATGGGTATGGAAGATTAAGGTAGTGGGTACATGTGGACGGAGGATTGAAATAAGAGGATGTGGATGGGGGATCAAGATAGGGGTATTGTGACAGCAAACTAGGATAAGGGGATGACGTAGATGAAGGATATGATGGATATGATGGACATCCCTTGTCAAAGGTAGCATAAGGAGTGTGATTAGGCATAGATGAAGACATAATGGGATAACTCGATGGGGTGATTGGATTTTGGAATGTGGGTGGAGAAAGCTTACTAGCAATGATAGTGTCAAGGGGATCTATGTCGTATACCTCTTGATCAACAAGACTTTCATTATCATCGTTGACGTAATTAGGGTTGCCCTTGACCACTATTGATGGAGGATAAGAATTCATGATGGTGAAAGGATAAAGAGGATGGATGAAATATTTTGGATGGAATCGGACTAAAGCTCAAATCAGGATTTAGGACAAGCTCAGATTGGGATTGGATTAAAACTCAGATTAGGATGATTGGATGGGATTGATTCTGACAATTGGATTGGATGATCAAAGGATGATTACGACACCGAATCTAATTCGAGATGGAAGTAGATTGATTGGGTCGAAGGTGGATAGGGATGCAATTGGATTGGATTGGATGGATTGATCGATCAATTAAAAGTTTGGATGATGGATTGGGTAGGATGACGAAAGGGACTGTAAAACCTGTTCAGAGATTACCCTAGGTGACTTAGGATGCTGATTGATCGGATTAAAGGATGAATGGATGATTGCGGCACCGAATCCACTTTGAGATTAAAAATGGATTGATTGGGCCGATGATGATGATTAGCTTAGGATGGATAACAATCCTAAGAGGATGTTAATGATGACGATCAGATCAGACACTTCGATCAATTTGGATAATAACCTGAGACAAAGTTCAGGGGATTTGGATGGGGAAAATGATGATTTGATTGGAGAAATGGATGATAGAAATGGATGAAAAAATACTCAAAATGAGCAAATGGTTGATTGGGATGGATGAACGATTACTCAGAACGAGTAAACGAATGATCAGAACGACAGAACGAGAGTTTAGAATGATGAAAGGATGTGTTAAATGGATGAACGTTTACTCAGAACGAGTAAACGGATGATCAAAACGATAGAACGAGGGTTCAGAATGATAAGAGGATGTGTTAAATGGGTGTACGTTTACTCGAAACGAGTAAACGAATGATCAGAATGACAGAACGATAGTTCAGAATGATGAAAGGATATGTGAAATGGATGAATGTTTGTTTTAGGACAGGTCCGCCAAAGGATAAATTTAAGCTTGATTTCTTTGATGGATGGGTAAAGCAAAGGACCCAAAATATAGCAAACACTGATAATGATTGGTTTTGCACGAGAAAGACAATTCAGACAACACAACCCTAAGATTAGTAGAGATGGGTATGACCAAAAAAGTCTTCTACTCTAGGATGAACATGGTTGCTAAGGAGTCCTCGATATACACATGGTACGTGAGGCCCAAACCATGAACACCAACCCGTTACAAGCGTGAGTCGGGAACCTTAGCGAGATACTAAAGGCTCAAACCAACTCTTCACGTCATCCCGACGCTTCGCCAATTACAACGTGGTTGGATTGGGATACAACTTTCGCTCTCCCCCCTTTATATACCCCACCGGTACGCATGGTTGGAATCGTCCCTTGGGGTGATGAAATCCCCAAGCAGGTCCCACTAAGAAAGTGAAAAAGGGTGACTCAAAAGGACTTGGAAAGCTACGATTTCTTGTCACCCAGGATCGCCAAATGGTGCAAGGGGATTGGATACATCAAATAGCCTTCCCAAACACGCAAAGCAAGGTTTATTGACACCCCTTTAATTAGACTATGTTCCTATTTTACCAAAAGACAATTCGGGAAAACTTAAAATTTTTACCTTCTGGAGGACAGGTCCGCCACTCTATTAGGATAGGTCTGCCACTGAATTAGGACCAGTCCGCCACTGAATTAGGACCAGTCCGCCACTGCACTAGGACAAATCCGCCACCTGTGACCAATCCTTCAATCGTAATTAGACCAGTCCGGCCATCAATTAGGACCAATCCGCCAATCGTGAATTAGGACCAATCCACCATCAATTAGGACCAATCCGGCCACCTGTGACCAACTACCATCGACTAGGACCAAATTTAATCGAACTAAGACCAGCTTTACTAAATTAGGACTACCGCCAATGAATTAAAGACCAATCCGGCCACCTAATTAGGACCAACTCGCCACCTGTGACCAATCCGGCTAATAAATTAGGGACCAATCTCGGCCACTCCAGACCAACTGCCTAATCAATTAGACCACCACACCGAATTAGGACCAATCCGCCACTCCAGGACCAATCCGCCACTGAATTAGGACCAGTCCGCCATTGAATTAGGACCAATCTGCCACTCCAGGACCAATCCGCCACTCCAGGACCAATCTGCCACTGAATTAGGACTAGTCCGCCACTCCAGGACCAATTCGTCACTGAATTAGGACCAGTTCGCCACTCTGTGACTACCACATCAGACCAAATACCACTTCAGAGGACCATCACACCAGAATCTTCGACCTTGAAAATGCAAAATAGCAAACGGAAGAAAAATAGACCTCACAGGGTCCCAGACGCTGTAAATGTGATAGGTCGAATGTGGATGCGTTAGAAAGAAACAACAAGTAAAAAGAGTGCAAATGAACACCAAACAACCTACACCTCAAGATTAGCCTAAGTTGGAAACAATGCAAGACAAAGTAACGAAATGGAACTTTATACCTTGCGTTGAGTCGATCATTTGGTTGGCCCTTCGATCTTCGATGTGTATGCTCCTTGGATGGCAAGTAGATGCAAGCTAAATGATGTTGTGAGGATGAGTGCAAGTGGATGAAAATGAAAAATGGCTAAGTATGAGTTGAGAAACAAAATTGCAAGAGTTTGGCTAGCAAAATGATCTCCCCAAAATGAGAGAAAAGAGGGGGTATTTATAGGATTTTTGGGAAATCCTAGGGGAAATGGACGGTCAAGATTGAGCCACCAAATATCAAGATGTAGGGCTAAGGTGAGTTGAGAACTCACAAGCCCTCACATCTTGACATGTGGCATGTGAGATAGCCCTAAAAGGTGAAGTGGACATGAGGTGGAAGGAGAAGGACATGACATGGAGAGGGGTACAAAGTACCTTGGGATTGGAAAAGATCTCCTCATAAAGGAGGTACTTGTCCCCATGTGGGAGAGAGGACAAGTGGGGAATTAAAAATTCCTCAAATATTCTCATGGGGATGAGAGAAGGAATTTAAAATTCCTTAAATGCATTGGGAGATTAAATGTGAATTAAAAATTCACATGGGGAAAGGAGATGCCTTGTCCAAAAGGAGAAAGCCTTTAATAGAGTTGACTAAGGATACATGTCATAAATGACATGGGGAAGAGAAAAGGAATTTAATATTGCTTGGAAGGATAAAAGGAATTAAAAGATCCTTGAGAGGTTGATTAGGCTAGTTGATGAGGGGTTAGAGGAAGGTTATGTGGCTAAGAGAGATTAGAGGCCAACTTGCAAAAGTTGGAGGATGTGACACATCGTAATCAAGGATTAGGCATGTGCACATCCTAATGATGAGATTAGAAGAAGGATTAAGATAAGATAAACATGATGGAGGATGCGACATGAAGGGAATTAAATAAATGGAATATTTATTTAATTTAATTGATGGAAGGAGGATTGAAGAGATAAGGTATTATTGATTAAATACCTTAGGGATTTGGCAGAATTAAAGATATTAATTAAATAATAGTAGTATTACTTAATTAACGAAACTAAGATGAAAGGCGATGAATTTGGATAAATTAAGTGTCCGAATTTAGACGTCTACACGTCTAATTTAGCAAGATGGAAAACCCCTTGGAGCTATTAAAAGTTTTAAAGGCAAGAATATTTTCAAAAATGGAATTCAAGTTTTTCGTGATTTATGGGATCCCATCAACTTGAACTAGAAATCTTGGCAACAATTACGAACTGAGTTCCACTTGACATCTCTCACTAAACAACCTCTTCTTCAAATACAACACCTTGTTCCCCCTAATCTTTTTTGTCTTCTATTCTCTCCTTGTCATTCTAGGTTTTGAAAGATTGGAAATGGCCTAATAAACGTAATATCCGCTTCTTTCCTCTCAAAATCATCTATAGACAACTATTCCCCTCAATTTTGCTTTCACCTCGGCTCAATGTTAAGTGGAACTGCAAGTTTAGTCAAGCAAAATGGAATATGGCCAGCCATCAAATTTGGAAGTCTAAAGCTGATGCACAATCTCAGATCTTTGCTTGGAAGATGCTTCAAGTTAAGCTACCTATTGGTAATCATTTCAAATTTCTCCATCCTCCTTTATCATGTCCCTTTTGTGCTAAATCTGAGTCTATAAAGCATGCTTTCTAGTTTTTCTCTCATGCTCAGAACTTGTGGCATTCTCTTTTCTCTTTGCTTCCTGCCCTCTTCACTCACACTTGGTCATGGAAAAAAACACTCCTTGGTGTTTCCTCTCACCATAATATCCTCACTCAATTGTGCAGGCAGGTCATCCTTAAATTCATTTGGAAGTTTCATTGCGCTGCTATCTTTTCCAACATCTCTCAGCCTCTTAAAGTTGAAGTTCAAATCATTTGCTAGAATCTCTCTTTACAAGTTACAAATTTGATTGCTATGCTCTAGGATTATTTATAAACTAACAATGATCTTAAAATATCTATCTACAATGGTCAAGCACAGTTACAGTGGGTTGACGGATAGACATCTTGCTAAGGAGGCTGTTTCTTGGAGGCTATGGAGAGTATTATGCCCTTTGTACATTGAGCTACTTAGACCTTCTTCTAAATGGCTATTGACTAATGGTTCAAGTTTTGGTTATGAGTGGTGTTCTAAATCTTCTTCGAAGAGAGATTCTTATTGTAATTGTTGGAGTTTTGTTGTTGTTACAACACATTTTGCTATTGTAAAGCTATTTATTATTACAACTGTAGCAGCATGCTTTACCTTATGTCATGATGGTCTAGAATTGTTGTTTTTGTTGTTGTTTTAGCAACTTGACTTGCTACTTGTGTATGACCTAATGGTGGCCTATTTGGCCGTGTATTCTCGCTGATGTAATTTGTTTTTTTTTCTCTTCTTTATCCAATAAAAAAAGTTTCACTTTAGGTATTTTATTAATTTGACCTATTTTTGTATTTTTTGTGTCGGAAGTGTGATTAAAACATGGGTTATGCCATTATATGGAGGCATGGAATTTTATGTATAGGGATCCTTTTTCAATTTTAGGTCATATGTATATAGAAAAGAAAGGTGCATATTATTTTTCATTGATAAAAATAATGATATATTATTTTTAGAAAGGTGGGTAGTAAAGAGGTAAACCTTAAGAATTTAGGTAAGATCAAATTTACATAAAAGATGAAAAAAACTAAAGAGTGGACTCTAATGAACAATAAATGATAATAAATGGGTATGTGCAGGATCATGATGGGTCAAAAAGTGGCAATATGATGGGTATATGGCTGATGACTTTTTTTACGCAAAATTGATGAAATGAAAAGGGTTTTTAAAGGAGATTCTCAACTTTACATCAATTTAAATTATGCTTTAATTTGAATTTAATAAGTAAATATTATTCATTTTCTATTGAAATTATGACTAAAGTCCTAATTGATAGGCTGATTGAAAAACATCTATAGCTTTCAAACGTTATCACATTTTTTGAATCCAAAACATGCGTCACATTCTATGCTTTGCATAATATAGGATTAAAAAAAGAAAATTTGAATTTCATTAATTTTTGACCAAGTTAAGGTGGTTAGACATACGAGTTTTTTATATTTTTTAAATAGTTGTAATTAAAAATTCATAATTAATTATTTACTTGGAAAAAAATTACAAAAAAATATGCATCACATCGGGGAATGACTCCTCTACTTATATCTAAAATATTATAAAAAAATATTATCATTTTATTGTGGTTAGGGTGGTTAGACAGACACCTAAATCTTATTTTTCCCTAAATTTAAGTACCCTTTGCATTGAAATTTCAAATTTTCACCAAATAGAATTAAAAAAAAAAAAACAAACCAAGTAGTTTAGAAACTACATTCAATTTGCTACAGATTATATTCTTACATATTTTTAAAATAATATAGATAAATTATTCAATTTTTAACGTCAAGTTTCCTAACTCTGATTTTTTTGAATATTTTGCCACTTAAGGGCCTGTTTTTTCCATGATGATTCTGCACATACCCAAATCACTAAGTAAGAAGAGTAATACTAGAAAGAGAGGGATTGAAATCATTAGCTTTACTACATACATCAACTATCCTAGTACTATCATCAGTAAACTTTTTCCTAGTTAAAAACCCTGATCTTTATCTTCTACATGTTGAGAAAGAATGGGGAAAGATGTCACCTTTGAGCAGCTTAACTTTTTTAATCTTGCTAACCAAGATTCCCACATTTATGAGAAGGGGAAAAATTTAGCAAAGAGGGTTTAGAACATCCACACATAGTACAAGGGTATGTGCAGGATCATCATGGAAAAAATAGGCCCTTAAATGGCAAAAAATTCAGAAAAATCAAAGTTGGGCAACTTGATGTAAAAATTTGAATAAGTTATCTATATTATTTCAAAAATATGTAAGAATAGAATCTATAGAAAATTGAATGTAGTTTCTAAACTACTAGGTTTATTTAAAAATATATATATATTTGGTGAAAATTTGAAATTTTAATGTAGTAGTACTTAAATTTCAGGGAAAAAATAAGTAGGTGTCTGTCTAACCACCCTAACCACAATAAAATGATAATATTTTTTATAATATTTTAGATATAATTAGAGGACTCATGTCTCAATGTGATGCATATTTTTTTGTAATTTTTTTTCCAAGTAAATAATTAATTATATTTTTTTTTATTACAACTTTAAAAAAATATAAAACCACGCATGTCTGACCACCTTAACTTGGTCAAAATTTCATGCAATTCATTCTTTTTCAATCTCATAGTATGCGAAGCATAGAATGTGACACATATTTTGGATTCAAAAAATGTGATACCATTTGAAAGCTATAAATGTTTTTGAATCAGCCTATCAATTAGGACTTTATTCGTAATTCAAATAGAAAATGAATAATAATTAAATTTATTAAATTCAAAGTAAACATAATTTATAATTGATGTAAAGTTGAGAATCTCCTTTAAAAACCCTTTTCATTTCATCAATTTTGCGTAAAAAAAGTCATCAGCCATATACCCTACACATAGCCATCATATCACCACTTTTTGGCCCATTATGGTCCTGCACATACCCACAATCCATAAGAAATTGTGCCTTGGAAATTTGAGATTAGGATTAACAATATCATTTAGAAAACTAGTCAAGACCATACTTGTGATCATGAGGTAGGGAAAAAATAGGAGCTACAATTCTAGCAACTGTGTAGGGAGTAGTATATTAGTTGTCAATAAGTTCCTACAAAAGTATGACTTCTAGTGAAACATTAGGGTATGTGCAGGATCATGATGGGTCAAAAAGTGGCAATATGATGGGTATTTGTAGGGTATGTGGCCGATGACATTTTTTTACCCAAAATTGATGAAATGAAAAAGGTTTTTAAAGGAGATTCTCAACTTTCCACCAATATAAATTATGCTTTACATTGAATTTAATAAATATTTATTATTCATTTTCTATTTGAATTATGACTAAAATGTTGATTGATATGCTGATTGAAAAACATATATAGCTTTCAAATGGTATTACATTTTTTGAATCCAAAATATGCATCACATTCTATGCTTCACATACTATAGGATTAAGAAAAGAAAAATTGAATTTCATGAAGTTTTGACCAAGTTAAGGTGGTCAAACATACGTATTTTTATATTTTTTAAAAGTTGTAATAAAAATTCATCATTAATTATTTACTTGGAAAAATTTACAAAAAATATGCATCACATTCATACATGAGTCCTCTACTTATGTCTAAAATCTTATAAAAACATAATTATCATTTTATTGTGGTTAGGGTGGTCGCATTACATACTTCTTTATTGTTTCCTTGAAATTTAAGTACTCACTACATTGAAATTTCAAATTTTCACCAAATAGATTTAAAAAAAAAAAAAAAAAAACCTAGTAGTTTAGAAACTAAATTCAATTTTCTATAGATTCTATTCTTACATATTTTTGAAATAATATAGATAACTTATTCAAATTTTTACGTCAAGTTGGCTAACTCTGATTTTTCTGAATTTTTTGCCACTTAAGGGCCTATTTTTTCCATGATGATCCTGCGCATACCCATTATGAGATTGCACCTACATTAACATAAGAAAAAATATAGAGTAAATTATAGTCTTAGTGTATAAATAAAATGGAACACCATCTAAACAACTAGAAATGAGAGCTAAATTTCTATCATTGAAAATGTAGAGATGAAAAATATAGAGGGAGAAGGTGAGATAGAGAGATAAAGAAGAGGGAGTGGGAGAGAGATAGAAGGAAAGAAATGTGATATGGGATATATAGAGAGAGATGGATGGAAAGTGATAGAGAGAGGGAGAGAGATAGAGGAAGAGAGATGAATATAGAATGATGGTAGAGAGATAAAGAGATAGAGGGATAGAGGGGAGAGTGTGAGATAGAGAGGGAGAGGGATAGAAACATAAAAAATGGCAAGAGATAAAAATAGATAGAGGAAAAGGGAGGGATAGATAGAGAGATAGAGAAGGAGAGGGAGGGAGAGGGAGAGGGAGAGGGAGAGAGATAAATAGGGTGATCTCGAGAGAGATAGAAAGATAAAGAGTGAGAGTGAGATAAATATGTATAAATGGTGAGAGATATATAAAGAGATAGAAAGGAGAGAAGAGGGGGAAGGGGAGAAAGAGAGGTAGGAAAATAAAGAATAATGAAGGGAGAGAGAGTGGTAGGGAGAGAAAGGGGGATGGAGTGATGAAAAATTAATTCAAAATTGATGATGTTCATCACTCCTTTTATTTCAGAAATTGTACTTGTATCAAGGCTAAAATTACCAAGGTTAAGTGATAAAGCATATAAATCAAAACCCAATAAACAATGAAGAAAAAATAAATATAAGGACATAAAAATATGGAACAATATTACCAAAAGTTTTCACACCACCATTGATTCACCTTCATTGCACTTCTCCATTTTTCTACTGAGAAATTAATGCCCTCACAATTATAATTCTTTATGCACTTAACTAGCCTATGACAAAGACAAAGCAAAATATTGAAGTTTCAATCTCACTAGCATGACAATATGCAAATTCTAGATGATCAAAATGATAAATGACAATGGTATTTATAGAGAGACGGATGGAAAATGGATGGTCGAGATAATTAGAATATTTTTATTTTGATCAATCGCTGCAATTAATCGAGAAGGGATGGGATAAGATATGAAGTGAAAGAGAAAGAGGAAATTGAATGATTTTTCAACAAAATCAATTAGTTCGAAGAGGAAAGTGAATAATTAAATAATGGCAACATTATTTAATTGCACAAGGAAAAATCAAGTTATCATTCTGTTTAAAAGGCAATTTTATTCAAAAAGGTGAGCAAAAAGGTGGATCATTAATTAAATAAGATTTAATTAATTTGTGTCAAAAAAAACTAAAATGAATTAATTAAATAATTTAGATTATTTAATTAATAGAAGAATTTATGACATTAGGTAATAATTAAATAATTAATATTATTTAATTATTAAAGATGAAAAAGGGGTTTTTAATAAATTGACAAGCTTAGTGGTAATTTCTAGGTGTCTACATTTGCCCCTCTTTGATACAATGCAATTTATCCCATGTTGTGTCAAAGAAAAATATATGCCCTAGTGAGAGTAAGATGAGGAAGGATGACGAGGAGGTAGTGGTATGCCCCCTTGAGAGGATAGGTGGGTTCAAAGAACATGAGTGTGCTCTTGAAATGGATGAGAAGAATAAAGGATGAAGGATGAGAGAAAAAAGAAAAATAGATAAGGATGATGAAGATGCAGACTAGCTCAATGTTAGAGTGCAAAACAGATAAATGTTAGCATGGAAAAGATGGATGTTAGCAATGAAGAGGTGGATGTTGAGATAGTGCTAGTTGAGATAATTTGTAGATATATATTTTTCTATGCGAGGATTTTGCATTTAATCATCATTGGGCTGTAAACTATGACAAATGGAAAAAAAACACCATGGTATGACATAAAACAAGGTGTGCAAGGTCATCCATCTATAAAATAGAGTCGCAGACAAGAAATGTCCTAACTCATACTAAGGGAAAAGTTTCCCCGGTCTTTTTGTCAAGACAAACTGTAGACAACAATCAAATAAAAGAAGAGTCGCGAGACATCATCGCTCCTCTAAATCCTTCATGGGACATCCTCGAGGTGGCTAGTAACATGAAAAAAGTAAATCCAAAAGAAAATAAAAAATAGACGAACAAGGTCAACAATCATTCAAATTGTTTGCCAATAAGTTTTTTCTAGTGTGTTAAGGGACAAAGTGAGTGATGGGTGAACTATTTTGATAAGGCATAGTTTTGGGAAAAGAAAAATTTCATATAAGACATGAAGTCTCATTTTGATCATGCAACTACTTGTATAAGGAAAATGAAAAAGTTTGATAGTGACAAGGTCTAGTTTCAAGGACACATCATGTTTAAGACCATTGGTTATTGATCTATTTGATTGGTTTGATTGATTTGATAAATGACTAATTTGAATTGGAGACTTATTGGATTGCGTGTCTTATTGATGCAGGATTTATGTTTGAAATGCAAATGATTATTTTGCATATGAGTTGGCAATGTCTGATTTATTTTGACTGACTTGATGAACCCTAAAAGATTGACCTAGGGGGTTTCGGGGGCTCATCGACAGATGGCCTTGCCTACATAGCAATGTGTAGAGACCTCATAGTTTGACATGACCCTTGAATTTCTTTCAATGACAAAGGACCGAATCATGATTTTATTTGACAACACCTAAAGGACTGACCTAATGCCTCCGACACACATAGACACATGGCCTTGTCTGCATCCAATTGCAGAGGAAACATAGTTAGACTATGAAAAAGACTGACATGACTGAGTCTGACTCTTTTTTTTGGATTTTGAAAGATATTTGAATGTTTTTGGGTTTTGACATGTTTTGATTTTTATAGATTTTGTGGATATTTGATTTTTTTGTTTGTTTTGAATTTTTTTATTTTTTTGTCTTTTTTATGTTTTATGACGATCGTGAAAAATGCATGTGAATAATTCCTATAATAAAGTGATCAAGAATACACAAGAATCCAAAAACAAACATGATCTTGGCCCTAGTCAAGTTGAATACCATTTATCAAGTGATGATGATGATGACGACATTGTTGATATGGGACTTGGAAACATCTTGAAACAATGTGAGGATGATGATAATGTGACTAAAGGATCAAGGTTTGTAGCAAGGCTAGAAATAAAGCCAGTGAATGTTTTGGATGATGTGCTAGGATGCATAGCAATATTATATGGATTGGGCTTGTTACATTTGGAATGAATACTTTAAGACTAGATGGGATGATGGAGGGATTTTAGATAGGAAGATTAGAATCCTTAAACCATTGATAAGGGAAAACAAAGACATGTGATAGGTATGAAAGGATAATAGATTGATTTTGGTAAAGGATCTAGGAGACATGTTGATTATTGGTTGGAAGAATTATCATTTAGTCTCCAAGGACAATTTCGCATAGGGATAATGAGACTATAAAGATAATGACATGATATTTCATAGATAGACTTGTATAGCCAGAGGATAGACATATCAAGATTTTTCCCAAAGAATGATTTATTTCCTTACCCCATTTTTTATCAAGTTTAAATTAGGTGTATAGATGGAAATGTAATGCGACAGGTATGGGAGATGAGACAACTTTCCCCCAAGTGTAGTGGTCTACATAGATAATTGGTTTTACACATGATGCATGTTTTCCAGGTTTTCATCATGGTACTTATCCAAAGCACTATAAAAATGGTTTTCACTATTGGACAAAATTGTTCTCTTTACTATTTTTCTTGACTTTTTAAATTTTTAAATTTTTTTTTGGTGTCACCAAGATGCCTGTTTGCCAAGATTTCATCAAGGTGGTTATTTATTTTATTTTTTAATTTTTAATTTATTTTTTTAATTTTTTGATATTTTTGGATGGCCTTGATGCTTTAGATGATCACTACTTGTTTTGAATCCTTCAATGGTGTTAATGTAGAGACTGACACCATGATATGCCAATAATGACCTTTATGAAGTAGTTTCCTTGTAAAGATCATAGCACTTGTATATAATTGTTTGATGTCATTGTGATCCTTGTTGATACTAGAGTCGACCTTATCAAAATATGCATATCAGGATAAAGTACCATGGGAGTCCTTATAATAAAGTGTTGCTACCAAGATGTGGTAGATTTGTGACATGGGATTTTTGGACTTTAGGAAAGATGTAGGATTATAATAGATGATGATAAATGTGGAATGATTGTTTGGACATTTGGATGAATCACTTTTTATCTTCCAAAATTGGGATGCTAGATGGTAGAGTTTGGAATTTTGATTGGGATAGTGTTTGGAACCAACAATTTTATGTTCCTTGCTTGATGACCATATTGAAGGAGGTGGACATTTCTTATATGTGAAAGTCCTCTTTCTTGTGGCTCCACATTTTGATTGACTTTTGGATTTAGAATATTTTATTTGCTTGATCCATTTTTCTTTAGGATCCATTTTAATTTTGTTTGTCCATTTGGATTTTTATAAATGATTCAATGGCCTTTGAAATTTGATTTTGAACTTTGGATTCGTAATAATTTTCTTTTTGTTGGTTGCAAATGGAAGGTTTATTCATGTTGGAATGACGGTTTATGGTGTGGATGGAAGGAGCATTGGAAGCAATCTTATCAAAAGGACTACTCATGGCCTCCATTTTGATGTTTGTATGAGATAAAGTTGCCACCAATATTGAGGAGGTACCACTAACATCATTAGATTCTCTGACTGAAGAATATCTAAGACCTAATGTCTAAAATTTTCATAAAACTATATTGGTTCTTGAATTCCTTGCTCATGAATTCCTATCCCTTTTCCTTGATTTTGCATGCTCTAAAAGATTTTTTTTGCAATGGATTATTTGTCATTTGAAAACAAGATGCTAACCCATCATTGTGTATGTGGAGATTATTACTCAGTATTTTCTCATCTGCAAGAAATACTACTCTAACAAAGATAGATGATCCTAGTTGATAAGATGTTGTAGCTTCAATGACATGTTGGATATATTTCCAATTAATCTCTTTGACCTCTGATTTTGTGACATATTAGATTCAAATGATTCTATTGGTGCTTCTAATTCGATGTCGAAACCATCTTTGTGGTAATTTTGATAGATTCCAATGAATTCAACTATAACTTGATCATTTACAAATATGTCTAGAGTAGAAGACTCTTGTTCTAGAGGAAGATCATCTATGTGTCCCATGGAGGAAAGTGTCTCATTTTGGGAAATGGAAGTGTTTGGAGTTTGGGTAGGATGAACCTCAAATGTTTGATCATGAATGACATAAAGGTCAATGAGAGGATCATTTTGGATTTCTTGATCAATGGTAGTGTCTTGGTTAAAGATGGGGTTTTCTTGGATGACATAATTAGGAATGGGATCTTGATCAAGGATAGGTGTATTTTGGATGCCATGATTATCTAGAAGGACTTCTTGAATGGACTTAAGGATGGGGTGGGATGGACTACTTTAATATTGACATGAAGATGAAGCTATGATTTCATGCTTTGGAATGTCTTTTTGGCATGTATCCTCAAGTTTAGGCAATGGAATGTGACTTTGGAAAAGGATATTATTTTCATGACTAAATGTAGCTTAGGGTGGAGTGAATAGGAATGGATTAGTGGATGATGGACTAGGATAGAATGTGGAGGCTTGGAATGGGTTTAGGGATGATGGATTAGGATAGGATGTAGAGGCTTGGAATGGATTAGTGAAAGGTTAGTTTCCCTTGTCAAGGTTAGGATAAGGGTGATTAATGGATGTTTGTTGTGGATTAATGGCATGGATTTTGTTAAGGGAATCTTGATAGTGAGGGTAGATGTATGGAGGACTAGATTTTATGGGTTGTTGGTAAGAGGGATAGATGGGTAGTTGACTATGGGTTGTGGGTGATTGGGATAGAGAATTAATCCATTGTCTCTTGAATTCTATAGCTTTTTGGGCTTGACCATTGTGGATTAATTGGTATTCAACTTATCTAGCAAGCATATCAAGGTGAATTGAAGACATGGTGGTGAGTTTATGATGAAAGGTGGAGTATGATTAAGGTATGTGATATGATTTCTAAGGTATGACAATGCAAATGTATGACCTAAGCCTAAGGTATGCAAGCTAAGCTATGCCATTTTTTGTATTTTTGAATATATAGGGATGCCTATATTAAGATTCAAGGTGATGATAGTCTATGAATAATTTATGCAAAGTGTGAAATGAAGGGATGGAATTGTATGACCTAGTATGAAGGATAAAACCTCTGATAAACCTAAGATATTGTTGCTAGTCAAACTAAGATAGGTATAACAACTAATCCGATTATCAATGATCTTGGGTAAAGTAAAGACTGAAAAGATGTATTGACAAGGTGGTCTCAAAATAGACTAATGAGTTGAGGAACCAACCTAAATGAAAAGGATGAGGATGACTGTTATCTGAAATATAAGGTCAAGAGAATATAGATTTGAAGCTATAGTCTAGTCTAAGTTTGATGAGCTTCCTAATCAAGAGGTTTATGCAAGAGGTTAATGCAAGCTAAAAATATGACCTAAAGTTTAGACCTATGGGGAATGATTAATGCAAAAAGATGATATGATGGATGAATGAATGAGAAAGTCCTTGTTCCAAATAGATTTAAATGTCAAGCTTTTTTTGGATGTGTTGGCCTAGTTTGTGTCAAGGTTTGAATGTTGTAAGTTTCAGGTGTTGTGTTTGTTTGAGATTTGTTTTGAACACACACTCAATACATAATAGAAAAGATGTTGTTTGATTTTTGCAACATAAGAACAAATCTTAGGATATAGCAAAGATAATATTTTTTGGGTTCCCACTTGAATTTCTCCACTGCAGCTATTCGTGCAGATGACCTAGGAATTTGGTAGAGCCGCTACCCTCCATGAAACTCACTTCTCAAGAATACCAAGTTTTGAATTCCCTAAAACCATAAGGATCTCAAGAAATTTTTCATCTCTATAATGAACCATGAAAGTGTGGATGACTTGGAGGTTGGACCTCTGCACTAGCAAATAGAAAGATTTTTACTTTCTATACAAAATTTTCTAGTAAGGGAATTCAATTTAGGGGATACTATGATAAACTCCCTTGAGAGGTCTCCCAACCCTTAGAACAAGGGATTTTAACATCATAAAGATACTGGGGAAGAGCTATCATGTACCACATCCTATTGATCATAATTTTCATTGCAACCACACATTTATATAGCGGTTCAAAAGGACTTGGCTTTAGCCCATTACTGGTCATTCCACCTTTCAAAGTAGGTTGGAAGGCCCTTCTAAGGGATTAAAAAAGAGATGGTATGGCTTATTATCACCAAGTTTGCACAAGGTGAGAACATACATCTACCATCTTACAAGCACAAAAATAGTGGTTTATTAACCCCCTAGTTAAACCCTATATGAAAGAAAGACAATTGTTCTTTTTAAGCACCAATTGAAAATGTGATCTAATAAAATGAATACACTTAATTTCAAACCACTTTCCTTTGACCACGCCCCACCAAATTAGTTAGTAGTTTTATTTTTCAGTTTTTTGGTAGAGTTTTTAATTTTTCAAGTCTTGGAAAAATGATCTTGCAAGAGGTCAAATTAACAAAATTAGTCTTGAAATAAAAACAAAACTAAAAAACATTAACATTTACTCTAGCTAAGAAAATTAATAATAATCTAATCTAAATTAAACTAAAAATCTAAATTAATTTTTTTTTTGATACACAAGATGAGTATTTTATTAATTATAAAACAAAGCTACAAACATCTACAAAGTAGGATAATTTTCATCACCAAAAAACTAGAAAGCCACTGACCAATGAATTTACCCATATAGGGTCTACATACAAATCACCTAACCACTACTACCAAAACCTCACTGTAGACAAGCACAACAAAAATCCATTTTAATGGCTATATATAGAGAACCAATGAAACTAATAAAAACTACCATCCCCATAAGCCAAAAACCACCACCCATAGCCCGACTTACAAAGCCATTTGATTTTGCAAATGCTTTGAAGTCCTTTATCCATTCAACACCACCAACTGCCAATAGCCCAAAAACATTCTTAAGAAATTCTACAACCACCATCATAATCATCTGGTGCCTCATAAGGCCTAACCCACACAAATCCAGGAGAAATGGAAAAATCTTCATAGTCTCCTATGACCAGAGCCACTCCATATCACAAGGCCTCGAGCAACCCTTTCCTTCGATCACCGCACACAGAACCTCATCTACTCCTTCCACCAAATCCTCCATAAACATTTTAACTAGCAACCCCTTCACTTCTACCTTAAGAACCTTGTTATCCAAAAGAGATGCCAAGAAATGAGAAGAGATGTGTAGATTATCCCTCTCGTACTCCTTCCACTCCAAATGGCCAGAACCCAAAATCATCTTCACAACTACAATGACCAAAGGATCATAACTAAGAAGAATACGCTTCAATATTTGGTTGGTAATCTCCTTGAAGGAAGTTTACCTCACCTTCAACCACAACGAAATCAGTGCATTTGCCCCAAATATTATGAGGCCCTCCACCAAAACCTATATGAAAAAATTTGAACTCTTTGCCACTAACGATCCCACATAGACCGCTCCTAGAAAGAATGAATGATGCAAATCACATACTCCGCTTCACACCTGCAACAAAAACTTAGCCAAAAAACAAGACAAGCCAACCATAAATAAAATCATCGATCACAAGGTTGTCGCCATCCTACGCGAATGGTACACTACCCAGCATGCAAGATGTCCTTGCCACGAGGAGAAAATCCTTCAAGCAGGATATACACTCATCAATATACATGGAAAATGGTGTCGTAAAGCTATCCTCTATTATCCTCCGTATGCTGGTGAAAAGACAAGTTTCAACCAAATTTTGTCATAATGAATGTTCTCCAACATACCTTACCCCATTGGCCTTGCCACCATGGCATCAAATGCCACCCTCCACCAACTTGAGAGGTAATCCCTTCCACCCACAAAAATCTAAATTAAATTAAAACTAAATTAAATTAAAAATTTAAATTAAATTAAAAAGTCTAAATTAAATTAAAAATCTAAATTAAATTAAAAATCTAAATTAAATTAAAAATCTAAGTTAAGTTAAAAATCTAAGTTAAACTAAAAATCTAAATTAAAAATCTATATTAAGAATCTAAAATCTAATTAAATTAAGAAAAAAATTAACTATCTATTGGGAAGAATCTTTATCTAAATAATAAAAAAATCTAAATCCATATTAAATTAAAAGATTTAAATATAAATTAAATTAGAAACTTAAAATCAAAAATTTAAATTAGAAAATTTAAATCTAAATTAAATTAGGAACTTTAAATCTAAATTAAATTAGAAACTTTCAATCTAAATTAGAAACTTAAAATCTAAAATCTAAATTTTAGAAACTTTAAAAGCTAAATTAAATTAGGAACTTTAAATCCAAAATCAAAATTAGAAATATTCTAAATCTAAACTAAACTACATTAATCTAAATTAAATTTGAATTTAAATTAAATCAAATATAAATTAAGTCTAAACTAAATTAAAACTCTAAATTAGAAAATCTACTCTAGAAATTTGTTGAAAAGCTTTTTTGCAGCCAAAATGAAATCCAAAAGACAAAATCCACAACAGTTAATGCAAGACACTGCATGCAAAATATGGGCACAGTTTCACCATCTATATCAGGGCTAAAATTACCAAGGTTAAGCAATAAAGCATATAAATAAAACCCCAATAAACAATGAAGCACAAATAAGCATAAGGACATAAAAATATGGAACAATATTACCAAAAGTCTTGACACCACCATTGATTCACCTTCATTGAACTTCTCCATTTTGTTGCTAAGAAATTAATGCCTGCAGAATTATAATTATTTATGCACTTCACTAGCCTATGACAAAAACAAAGCAAAATATTGAAGTTTCAATCTCACTAGCATGACAGTATGCAAACTCTAGATGATCAAAATGATAAATGATGATGGTATTTATAGAGAGACAAATGGAAAATGGACAGTCAAAATTAGAATAATTTTATTTTGATGAATGGCTGCAATTAATTGAGACAAGATGTGATAAGATCGAAAGTGAAAGAGAAAGAGGAAATTGAATGATTTTTCAACAAAATCAATTAGTTCGAAGAGGGAATTGAATAATTAAATAATGGAAACATTATTTAATTGCACAAGGAAAAATCAAGTTATCATTCTATTTAAAAGGAAATTTAATTCAAAAGGGTGAGCAAAAAGGTGGATCATTAGTTAAATCAGATTTAATTAATTTGTGTTAGAAAATGCTAAAATGAAATAATTAAATAATTTAGATTATTTAATTAATAGAAGAATTTATGACATTAGGTAATAAAATTAAATAATTAAGATTATTTAATTATTAAATATGGAAAAGGGGGTTTTAATAAATTGATAGGCTTAGTGGTAATTTCTAGGTGTCTACAGTACTTATCATTTATCCTTTCATTGTAGACTACATATTTTGTATACAATCTTCTAGATGGTGCAATTTTTCATCTAATGAAGAAAAAATCAAATTTGAAGTCCACTCTAATCTAAAATCTCAATCTATATCCTTATTATTAGGTGTTTTTTTGGTGTGTATGAATTATTGAGTTTATTTATATTTTGTAGCTCAATCATATTTCCACCAAAGTATTTTTGATAATAACTTATTGTAGGATCTTAGGAATCAAGTATGAATGGATTAATGTCATAGAAATTACAAATTTTAGTGAGAGTGAGTGGCTAGGAATCAATAAAATAAGAAAGTACATAAGTATTAAAGTAACATGATGAGAGTGATTAATTCCAAGAAAGAGAAGCATTTGGATCTAGTGGAGGGGGTAAGGAAGGAAATGTACAGTAAATATTGTCATGTAGTCACGAAGAAGGATTTTCTTATCAATTATCTTAAATTTAGGAGACAATGCAAGGTGAAGGTGGTGAAATGGAATTAGGATAGTAGTTAAGAAATGAGATAAAAAATTATTGGTAAGACAAGAGAAAATTTGGATACAAGAAGTGAGAGAAAAGAAAGATTTTAGGAAAGTGAGAATATGAGAATGAGTGGAAAATAATTTATGAAAGTATCAAGGTCAAATAAACTATCATATATAGAGGGTGAAGAAGAGAAGGCCATGGTATTTAAGGTAGAGATCAAAGATAGGGTGGGAAAGGTAGACGATGATAGTGAAAATAAGGCTAATTGGAAAAGGATAAAGGAAAATGCAAGAAAAATGAAAAAATAAAATAAAAGAACCAACGATTGAAACAAATAGGAGATTATAAGAGAAAAAACTAGAAACATAATACTATATGAAAAGGGAATCGAAAAAAATGAGATACACTAACACACACAAGAGATAAGTTCTGAAAAATCTAATATATACTAAAAGTAGAAAATTATGAACTAATATAACACTTAAAATTAGAAATTTACATTTACATGGTATGTTAGGTTCACCAAATCAAAGAAAAAAAAATTCTAATTGAGTAAGTTAATTAAGAAACCCTAATTACAACCAGGTGTTGGGTAAACCCACAAAAGTGGTTTACAATTCAAGTGAGGAAGGAAAAGTTGCAAAAGATGACCCCATGCAAGAAAAATTGGTTTTTGGGGTTCAAACGAAATTTTTGGTTCAAGTGAACCAAAAGAGGGTTCACTAGAACCCTGGTTCAATCAAACACATGAAATGCAAGTTCCCACCATTCCTACAACAAAACACAAAGAAATCCCTTTTTGAAAGGGGGTTCGCTCGAACCCCCCTTTTCTCACCTTCTCACCCTATAGCACCAAAAAATTCCAAAATTTTTCCCTTCGAAGCTCAGGTTGAGGATAAAAATGGAGGAGACTTCATAGACCCAACTAGATGATGGTAGTCCTCGGAATGAGCTATCCAATGAATATAATTTTAATATGTTTTGGTTTTATTATGTATTTTTTTTAGTTTTATTAAACATAGGGGTATGTGTAGGATCATGATAGGCCAAAAAGTGGCGATATGATGGGTATGTGTAGGGTATGTGGCTTACAACTTTTTTACCCAAAATTGATGAAATGAAAAGGGTTTTTAAAGGGATTCTTAGCCTTCCACCAACACAAATTATGTTTTATTTTGAATTTAATAAATAATTATTATTCATTTTCTTTGAATTACAACTAAAGTCTTGATTGATAGGCTGATTGAAAAACATCTATAGCTTTTAAATGGTATCAAAATTTTGAATCCAAAACATGCATCACATTCTATTCTTCACATACTATAGGATTAAAAGAATGAATTTCATGAAGTTTTGACCAAGTTAAGGTGGTCAGACATATGAGTTCTTATATATTTTAAAAGTTGTAATAAAAAATTCATAATTAATTATTTAATTGGATTTTTTTTTTAAATATGCATAACATTGAGACATAAGTCCTCTACTTATATCTAAAATATTATAAAAAAATATTATCATTTTATTGTGGTTAGGGTGGTCGACATACACCTACTTATTTTTTCCCTAAAATTTAAGTACTACTACATTGAAATTTCAAATTTTCACCAAATATATATATATTTTTAAATAAAATTAGTAGCTTAGAAACTACATTCAATTTTCTACAATTCTATTCTTACATATTTTTGAAATAATATAGATAACTTATTCAAATTTTTACATCAAGTTTCCTAACTCTAATTTTTCTAAATTTTTCGCCACTTAAGAGCCTATTTTTTGCATGATGATCCTGCACATACCCATAGGTTTTTCACTAAAAATCAAGCTCTTTGTTATGCACATGTGGAAAAATAATAGATTATCAAAAAACATAGTTGAAAAATATGAGTGCACTAGATATTGAAGTCCTTGATCCAATAAAAAAAAATGAATTTCGATACATACAAAAAAAGTTATGTTATATACAGTCCACCTATCTCTGAATTGTAATTGGTTTGACTTTGAAACTTGATTAAGGAAAAAATATTCAATAAAACACAATGAAACCAATTCGAAGCACTATATATTGTAGTTACAAATCTAAATTTGAAAAAAATAGAATTTTATCCTTCATGGAGAAAAAATTATGTTGTATACGGTGAGCGCCACTCCTTAAAAATGTTGTTTACTGAAAAAACTAGTTTTCAAAGGAGATGGAAAAATAAGTGCAATATGATTCTAATTTTTTTTTAATATATATATTTAGAACCTACAGACAAAATTTCACAAATCACTAGTTTGTATCATCTTCAAATTCCTCACAGTTTAGTTGTTATAGGTGCCCGAAAGTGAAGATTTAGTTAGAAAAAATTATTTCATTGTCCAATTTGGCCAGAAATTGTAAACCAGTATTATGGGATCACCCTATTTTCTCTAGTCTATTTGTTGAAATACAAAAAACTAAAGCCTTATAGAATCAATAGAATTATCCTAATTTGAAACTAAGTTAACATACAATAGAGACAAGTCTTAAATGTGCCAAGAGAAATAACTTGGAAACATAAAATTTAAAAATAGAAGAAAAAAAATGAACTAGGACTAAGAGTGATAAAATAAAGAAAAGAAACCAAATGAAATTGGGATACCAATGAGTAAAATACCCATCTCGAGCACAATTTTTTTATTTTATGCACAATGCACAACTACCAACTTAACCAATCAAAATAATTCCATGTAAATTAGAAGTGTTAATTTCAGTAGCTCTACATTCCCATGGTGGCAGCAAAAAAAAAATACTACTACTTATATTCTTACACTCAAACCTATGGTAAGGTCCCAAGGACAAGGTCTTTCCTAGACCTACAACCTAAGCCTTGAGGGTTCGTGATGACCCTACCTACGTATCCCTTCATGGGAATCAAAGGCTTCATAGTTTGCCCCACAATGACAAAGGGAGTTCAATCTCTCCTCTTGTATAAGATCTATTATCTAACCTTAGGCCATGACTATTAATTAAGTATAAGTAGGCTATCAACTTAGCCAATTATAAAATAATGTTATTAACTTCACCATCAAGTGTTGGGTTCGTACCAAACATTAGTGTACAAACATGTGGCATAGAAAAATGGGCACTTCTTGCTTAACATGGGAATAATTCATGATAAATTGGACTTAATGAGGCCTTGATTCAGTGCTGTGAGGTGTTTTACACATCCACATCAGGTCTTGGACCCTTGCAAACTGAAAAAAATGTATTTAACGATGTCTTGTAAAGGTATTGTAAAGTGTTGTAAAATAATTTCACGCTTCTCTAGACTTAATGAACCCATTCTCCTTTAATTTAACATTATAAAATATATTTAATTGCATTTTCACATCAATCTAGAAGGCTTGTAAAATAAACTTAATGTTAATCTAGGTTGTAATTTATGTCCTACACATTCACATTGGATGTTATGCCTTTCTAGGCTCTGTGGACCTCATTTTAGGGTTGTAAAGTGTATTTAATCATATTTTCACATTGAATTTTGTGTCCCAAACCCTAATTGACCTTTACATCATCACTAATAGGCCCTTATTACCTCATATTATGCTTCCTGAGACAATATTTGATGAAATACTTGACAAAGTCATCATATAAACCTTATTTCCTTACTTCCTAGCATCCTAGCTAGAAAATGGGCCCCTCTAGGACTAATTCACCATTTGTGGTGAATGAGTCCTTGCCAGGTGGGATTGATTCACCCAAGGTGGCTCAAATGAGTCCCATTTGGGCCATTTTTGACTTTTGAGAGGGAAATTTTTTAGAATTTAATTTTAATTTTTCTTCATGTCAGCCTTAGGGATCCAATTAATGGGTAAATAGGGTGAATTTCCTATAAAATATTGATTCTCTAAACCCTAATTTACATCTCATAACTCATACACACATCTCTTATCATTCATTCATCATTTATCTTCTATCTCAAGTCAAGCAAGTTAGTGTTTCATCATTGCACGTCATCAAGATAGCTTCCTAAGACATTCAAAGGAAGATTCTTCATGTTTTGTTGTAGAAATTCAAGATCAATCTTAATGGAAAGGTAATAACTCCATTATTGCATGCTTCATTACATTATTTTCTCATTTTGGTTTAATTACCCACAAAGGGGTTTGACGAAGACAAACCCCCATGCCCTAACATACAACATTTCTCTTTCTTGTCTTGTGTATTTGCAGATTTAGGCATCTTGAAGACTTGGAAATCATTGAAGATCAAGTTTTAAAGTTGTTGAAGAAACCTTCCTATTGACCAAGGAAAAATATCAATAAAAAGTCACTTTTAGGTTCAAAAATTAGACTTTCGAAGGTAGACACCTGTCAGGAGTGGAAGAGTAGATCAGAGACTTCAATTTCCACTTTTGGATTTTCAGAAATTTAAAAGTGGACTCATTCACCATGGGTGGAAAATGAGTCCCACTGTTAGGCCTGATTTTGGTTTTCTAAAGTTTTGGATACCCATTTGTCCGAATCGGGCTCCGATTCAGTTTTCCAAAATTGGGATTGATTCGCCCAGAATGGAAAATGAATCCCATCAGGCCTAAAAATTAGGATCAGCGGCATTTCGGATTTCATTTCCAGTCTACATCAAGATCTTAGGTGTACACTTTCAGTTTCATCCATTTTGGTTGCTATTTGCATTCATTTCTAGGTGTTTTCTACATATCACAATGTGTTCTAAAAATTTCTACATTTCTTAGGTTTTGCATTAATAAGTCATTCTTTTATCATTTTCTCACATTCAAACATTGCATCTAGGCATATTACATCCATATTCCATCCATAGTGCATTGATTTTGAGTGTGACATTTCCCATTTTGGCCCTTCTTTCTCCTTTTAGGTGAAAAACCCTAGAAGTGCTAGAAAGGATTAGGAAGCCAAAATATTTTTATTACATTTTGGTGAACCTAATTTTTTGAATAATTTCTTGTCTGATTTGGAGTCCTTCATCATACATCTAGCTTGCATTGATCTTGCATTAGGATTTGCATGGATTCATTTGCATGCTCATTTTCAAATTTTGCATTCATAGAAAGTGCATTTAGGTTGCCTTTTTGGCATTTAAAATCATTCAATTGTTTTGAAATTATGCATTTTTGACTTAGGTTTGTATCATAGTACTCATAAAATGTCAAAATCACTCAGAAATTTTTGAAAATTCTAAAAAAAAAATCCCCATTGGGACTCATTCGCCACCTTGGGCGAATCAGTCCCTTTTCACCCCAGAAACTACCTTTTATAGACTTGAAAACCTTGTTTTTTCACTTCTGTTTGGTGCCATTAACTATCTATATCAGTGGGTTGAGTTCTTGTTACATGCATTTCATTAAATCTAGCTTAATTTGGCTCATTTCATGCATTATTTAATTTCTAAATTAGCATTCCCACATCATTGCATAACATAATCAGTCAATTATCATCTAAAAATTGCATTTCAATTCATCCTTTAACATTGTGTTTTTGTTGGCTTTCAGCTATTTATATGTTAGTTTTTCCTTGATGCCAAAATTGATTTATGGGGTTCATGGCATCATTGGTTCTATTCTTTGCATTATTAGATTGGGTGACATGCAATTGCTTTGGTTGGTGTTAAGATATGTAGTGTGATATGAATGTGATGATATGCTTGGTGGATGTTCACAAGATGCATTCTCAGCTTGTTTTGATACATGATGATTACAATTGGCTCATATGGTGATTCACATGGTTCATGGCACGCACTTTCAAGTTTTAATTTTTACATGTTGGTACTAATGTTTGACATATGTTCATTATTTCAGGGCATGCATTTGCTTCAGTGTTACAAGTCACAGTGACATACATATACTGGAAAATTCATTTTGATGTATACATTTGTTTATAATACATTTGTGCATTTTTACTTGGGCTAGCAGATCAAATGATATATGAGTGGTGCATATTATGTTTGCACTAAACATCCCCATTTACAAGAAGTTTGCATAAGAAGCATGGATTACAAGTATTAACTAACTTATATGTATTCTCTTCATTGACTATTTGTTAAGAGGGTATGTGTTGTCTTCAAGACACATATGATACATAAGTGTGCTAACATTTGATACATGGTGTCATAAAGCATACAATGTTACAAGGCTTTGGACAACTTGTTTTCAGGAGGTCTACAACCACATTTTGATATTGGCATTATTATTTTCTATGACTTCATATCTTTTGGCTCAATATTTTAAATTGATTAGTTAAGGTGGTTTTCTATTCTCTCATTGTGATGAAAATTCATGCTAAAAATTCAAAAGGTCTATAGACCTTGTCATCTCCATCACATATGATATTGAGGCTTTGAATATTTTATTACTTGTATCTCATTTAATTTTAAAATATTATTAAAGCCTTTAAAATAAAAGGCCCGCACAGATTTATATGGAATTATATCGGTCTCATTGCATTTTATAGAAAGATGACTTTATTAAAAAGTCACATGGTTGTGACCAAGTTATCGACAAATATTGAGTTAATTTTTCAAGTGGTAACATGTGTTATCGACAACCATCATTGACATTGGGTTAATGATTTATTATCATAATGATGTCGACACTTTTAGCAGAATTATTTGATTGTAAAAGTTCTAGATTTTAAATGATTATGTTTATGTGAAAAGTCTTCGAAGAGACTTGAAGTTTCATTTGGCATAAGGTTTTTCATTATGTTGTGAATAGGGTTTGTAACCCTAGCCATCATGGTTTTTTTTGAGGTCTACAAATTCTTTGATCTCTTCAACTAACATACTGTGGATTTGAAAGCTAGCTCATTGTATGAGCTTAGTCGACATATGGAGTGTCTTGAGCTTGAGAAACTTTGTAAGTGCAGGTATTTGGTCAAAGAAATGACAATGGAAGTTGGCACTAGATAGTTATCAAGTTTTGTTAAGGCTCATTTTTTTTGTTTGTTTCTTTCATTGAATCAAGTATTTGCAATTTTTTGTTACAAGCTTGGAATGAATTTTTAAGGAAAAGGATTATTTTATTTTGTTTTAAAAGGCATGAAACATGATTAAGCTTGCAACAAATATCATTTCTTTAATAGTTATTGTGTCAACTGTAATTGCTTTGTTGAAAAGGAAAAGAAAACCTTATGGATTTTGTGACTAAAATCTTGGTTGAACAACTATGGTTAAACGGGATTAATAGTTTTTGATTATTATTAAAACCTTTTTGTTTTGGGTTTCCGACAGTTTGTTACAGAGGTTGTGATTTTTGAAAGAGTTAGTTGAAAAATCTTTAGGATTCTTCTCTTGTAACCCTAACTCGAGATGGTTTACAGTTATTAAACTATGCATATATAGATTATTATTTGCAGGGGCTTTAAAAGATGATCTTCAGGAATTTTCATTGAACAGGAAAGAGGAATATGATGTTTTCAGACATTTGATACAAAATATATATTACATTGAAAATCTTTGTTGTGATTCTCAGATTGTTACATTTCTTGAAAATGTAGTCATTTTCACACTACATTCTTCAATTTGCTTAATGAGGATTTTCATAGTCTTCTATTATAATTCTAGGGTTACAAAATTGCACTTCTAGGGTTCTGATAGAATGCTATAATTTGATGCTTTGTAAAGGAGTTGGTGCTTCTAAATGTAAAAGAGTTGGTCCTCTAAGTGAATAAAGGAAATATTTTTTGAGTGGTTTTTTATTCCCCAAGAGGGTTTTTCCACTTAGGAAAAATTTTGGTGTTATGTGGTGATTTTATGTGGGTGATCCTTTTCTTATCAATTTGATTTTAATGTGTTATCAAATGTACAATTATCAGTCTTTCATATTTGTCAATGTTATGCCACATTTCATATCAATCTTTTGTCAGTCAATGCACATTTCATGCATAAAAGGTTCTAATTTAAAGTGAGCTCTAATACATGTGAAAGTGTTAACTTTCTCCTCTGTTAAAGTTTCATGTTTAATTCATGTTTCATGCAAATAAAATATTGTGCATGCACTAGTTGAATTTTTTCTTTGAATTGTCATTTGGTGTTTTGACTTAAAAGTGAAGTTTGCTTCACATACTATCATCTGTCCTCTTTGTTCAAAAGAAAACTTACAAGCTTGATTTTGAAAAATTTGTGACTTTCATAAATCACTGATTCACCCTCCCACTCTAAATGATTTCAGTCTTCCAACAAGTGGTATCAGAGGATAGGGTCCTAATATAGGTCTAATCCACCTAGGATTGATTCTAGTTTTTGGAAGTCTATCAAACATGTCACAGACTATGTGTTTTGAAAATCAGAATGGAAATATATCTAATCTCAATTGCTATTGATGTATAAAGCTAGACCCTTGCATAATTTCTTCCAAGTTATTGATAAGAGGAGTACTATGGGTAAGTGCAAAAGAAACAAAATTCGGAAGAAAAACACTAGTGTCAAGTCTAGTGAAGTAGCACCCCTGCCAATTACTACTAAATGTGATCATGTAGTTGGAGAAGAAGAAGTTCACTTAGTAAGTGAAAAGGAATATGAAGGTGATGAATTGGAGGTTGATTTGGAGGAAGAACTGCTTGCTGCCTTAGATGAACTTAAGAGGCTTAGAAAGGAAAATTGGGATCTCAAGGTACACTTACAAGAAAGTGTTAATGTTGAAATAAAGTTGTAATACAAAATCACAATGATGATAAAAGGATTATTGAATTTTTGAAAGCGCAAATGATTGATAGAAAAAGGACTGAAGAGGGATTGGAAGTCAGGTTAAAAAACTAAGAATGAATTGTGTAATAAACTAGAAAAAGAGGTTGCTTCATTGAAGGGTATGTGCAGGATCATGATGGGCCAAAAAGTGGCAATATTATGTGTATTTGTAGGGTATGTGGCTGACGACTTTTTTTTTACCCATGATTGATGAAATGAAAAGGGTTTTTATAGGAGATTCTCAGGTTTCCACCAATATAAATTATGCTTTAATTTGAATTTAATAAATCATTATTATTTATTTTCTGTTAGAATTACAACTAAAGTCCTCATCGATAAGATGATTGAAAAACATCTATAACTTTCAAACGGTATCATATTTTTTGAATTTGAAACATGTGTCACATTCTATGCTTCACATATTATAGGATTAAAAAAAAAAATTAAATTTCCTGAAGTTTTGACCAAGTTAAGATGGTTAGACATACAAGTTTTTATATCTTTTAAAAGTTGTAATAAAAAATTCATAATTAATTATTTACTTGGAAAAAAATTACAAAAAAATATGCATCACATCCAGACATTAGTCCTCTAGACTTATATATAAAATCTTATAAAAAATATTATCATTTTATTATGGTTAGGGTGGTCAGACAGACACCTACTTCTTATTTTTTCCCTGAAATTTAAGTACTACTGCATTGAAATTTCAAATTTTCACCAAATAGATTTTTTTTTAATTTTTAAATAAACCTAGTACTTTAGAAACTACATTCAATTTTCTACAGATTCTATTCTTACATATTTTTGAAATAATATAGATAACTTATTCAAATTTTTACGTCAAGTTGCCTAACACTGATTTTTTTGAATTTTTTGCCACTTAAGGGCCTATTTTTTCCATTATGATCTTGCACATACCCTGAAGAAAAGTGTAGATAATGATTCCTTGTTAAAAGAACTAAATCTTAAAGATGATATGATTATAAGTCAGAAAATTGATATTGAAGAATGTAAGAGGATGGCAGATGCTGTAAGGTCTGATTTGGAGGTTAAAAAGATTGAATGTCTAAAACTTGAAGGAGAAGTAGTTGCATTAAGGAAAGAGTTTGAAAGTGTCAAGCTTCAATTAGGTAAAAATAAAAAATTTGATCGTAGTACTAATCTATTGAATGAGATGATTGGAAAAAAATCATTCTAAGGACCCTACAGGAGTAGGTTTTAAGGTTGGACAAAGTTCTATAGAAGAATATAAACATCAGACAGTGTTTGCTACTGTAGATGGAAAGAGGTTTACAGTTAAGCAAACACTGAGATTGAAGGTTGATCTCAGTCACCATATTGTTGCTACTCAGACATCTAAGAAAAATGGGTTGATGAAAGGACAAAAAGACCATCAAGATCTCCATTTATCAGGTATAACTACTCTCAATTTTGTGGCTATTTCTATGGTTTTCATGCTTATGGTCATAGAGAAATAAATTGTACAAGAAATTGTAAAAGATATGGAAGATATGATCATAGAAGTTTTGGAATGTCAAGAAAGAATGATTTATTTACTCCTCAAATTGATTCTAACATCACATGCTTTAAATGTCATAAACTCGGGCATAAGGCACAACAGTGTAGGAGTAAGTTGAAGGCGTCATTTAAAAATAACAATGTAGATGCATTGACCAAGGAAGAGAAAGGGCCCATACAGGTTTGGAGGAGAAAACAAGACCTAGGAAATGGATCTTTAATGGTTTGAAGAAGAAAGAAAGAAAAGGAGAAGGGAGGACTCAGTCTTGTGCATGATGCACAAGGATCATATCTTAGCATTTAATAGCTATTTGGTTTTAGGGGGGGTAATCCAAAGTTTTATTTTCTATCCCTAAGGAGTCTTAGAATGTAGTAGAACAAGTTTTGTTTAAGTTTTGGTGTAGTTTGTTTGCTTCATGGACTAGGTGAGTTTGATATCAAAGAAAAATGGTATATCTATGGTCATAAATATTTTATAACAAAGAAAGTATAGTAGCATGTGATTTTTTGCTGCAATCATTTGATGTACGTGACTAATAGTATACATGATAGTATTCTTCATGATCAAATATTCTTATCAAGGATGCCATTCTGTTTTGAAAAGATGAATTTGGAAGAAGTACTATGGTTTGTGTGGCAATCAACATAACAGTAGTTTTATGATTCTTATTGGATATGTATTCCTTACGCTTTGATAAGTCATTGTACACAATATTCATGGTGTTTCTTTATGGTTCACAAGTTGAGTTATTTGACAACTTAGAGTTACTTAATATATTCCAAATTACTTGTGATGATTCTAAAGGATAGTTTTCAGATGATCGGTGATGTGATCTAGTGATGATATAAGGTATTACAAAAGTGTGAGACAAATACCATTATTTGGACAAATCATGATACATTTATAAATGTTGTTGATTCTAGAAGTCTATTTTTTTTGTAGTCATTTGATTAACAAGTCATATGTACTAGTTTAGAGTCGTGTATTTATGATAAAAATTGCAAGAGGTTGCAAACTTGATAATGTGTTTGGTGAGAAAACATTTCACTCTTAAGACAGTGTTCATGTTGTGTTGCAGTACAAGGTGCTGTTGCAAGGTAGAGTTTGAATTTGGTATGGCAATGATAGTCATAGATGATAAAGCAGTAGAGAGCCTTGGTTCAAATATTTTTTATGTTTGATTCTTGGTATCTTCCTTGAAGCATGATAAATAAATTAGAAAAACAATGTATTGATGCTTATTTCATTAGTCATGAGTTATTACATACTACAGGAGTCCTCAATCACATAAGATAGTGATTCATATTAGCATCTTGACACCAGTGCTATTGGAAATGGTTCATATTAGAAGGTGTGTTGGTTGTTGACAAAATTTTGTGTCTATACATCAATTGTCAGTCTATAAATCTTGGATTCACATGTTCACACAATTTGAAGGTTTGAGAATTGTTAAGGTGATAGTATACAATACAATGCATTTTCATGTCAACGTAGTTCTGTGGTGTTGTGTTCTTGCTTTGATAGAACACATTCAATTCATATTTTTTTAAATGTTATGACTGCTAGGTCTACTAACAATGAATAGTGAACAACACAATTGTTTCCACAATAACAAGCTTACATTGTTGAAGTGTAATACATGTTGAGAATCAATGAAAAGTGTAGTAGATGTGCATTGTGCACATTTAACATCACAATCCAAATACTTGACACAAGTTGTTTGTGAAACAATGCTAATGCAATAAATCAATACTAATGCAATTTTGTCAGTGGGTCAAATTTTATGGTCTCTAAATGCAAACAATCAGGGGGAGATTCATGTTGCGATATATGAGTTGATAGGGTATTTGTTTGTTGTGAATGCAAAGATATTATGTTTTCTCATGTGATCAAAACAAGTAGATATATGACACAGAGTTATTTGATTATGACTGAAGTAATGATATGTTGATAGTCTTTGATTCTTGAGTTCTACTTGCAACTGGTTATTATGTTGAATGATTGGTTGGCTTCTTAGTTGTTTTCATGGCATCTCATATTCTCCTCTTTCATCCTTTGTCATTGAGGAAAAAAGGGGGAGACAGAGTATGTGTTTTTCCATAAAGGAAAAAGGGGGAGTTTGTTGGCTTTCAGTTGTTTATGTGGTAGTTTTTCCTTGATGCCAAAACTATTTTATGGGATTCATGGCATCACTGGTTCTATTCTTTGCATTCTTAGGTTGGTTGATATGCATTTGCTTTGGTTGGTGTTATGATATACAGTGTGATATGAATGTGATGATATGCTTGGTGGATGTTGACAAGATGCATTCTCAGCTTGTTTTGATACATGATGATTACAGTTGGTTCATATGGTGATTCACATGGTTCATGGCATGCACTTTTAAGTCTCAATTTTTACATGTTGGTACTGATGTTTGACATATGTTCATTATTTTAGGGCATGCATTTCCTTTAGAGTTACAAGTCACAGTGACATACATATACTGGAAGATTTATTTTGAGGTATACATTTGTGCATTTTTACTTGGGCTGACAGATCAAATGATATATGAGTGGTACATATGGGTATATGTAGGATCATGATGGGCCAAAAAGTGGCGATATGATGGGTATGTGCCTGATGAACATTTTTTAACCCAAATTTGATAAAATGAAAAGGATTTTTAAAGGATATTCTTATTTTTCCACCAATATAAATTATGTGAGTATGTAAAGGATCATGATGGGCAAAAAGTGGTGATATGATGGGTATGTGGCTGACGAATTTTTTTTACCCAAAATTGATGAAACGAAAAGGGTTTTAAAGGAGATTCTCATCTTTCCACCAATATAAACTATGCTTTACTTTGAATTTAATAAATAATTATTATTCATTTTCCATTTTAATTAAGACTAAATTCATGATTGATAGGTTGATTGAAAAACATCTATAGCTTTCAAATGGTATCACAATTTTTGAATCTGAAACATGTTTCACATTCTATGCTTCACATACTATAGGATTAAAAAAACAAAAATTGAATTTCATAAAGTTTGGACCAAGTTAAGGTGGTCAGACATGTGAGTGTTTTTATATTTTTTAAGATTTGTAATAAAAAATTCATAATTAATTATTTATTTGGAAAAAAATTACAAAAAAATTTGCATCACATTGAGACATGAGTCATCTACTTGTATCTAAAATCTTATAAAAATATATTATCATTTTATTTTGGTTAGGGTGGTCAAATAAACACCTACTTCTTATTTTTTCCCTGAAATTTAAGTACTACTACATTGAAATTTCAAATTTTCACCAAATAGATTTTTTTTTGGAATAAATCTAGTAGTTTAGAAACTACATTCAATTTTTTATAGATTCTATTCTTTCATATTTTTGAAATAATATAGATAACTTATTCAAATTTTTATGTCAACTTGCCGAACTATAATTTTTCTAAATTTTTTGCCACTTAAGGGCCTATTTTTCCTATGATGATCCTGCACATACCCATGCTTTAGTTTGAATTTAATAAATAATTATTATTCATTTTTTATTTGAATTACAATTAAAGTCCTGATTGATAGGCTGATTGAAAAACATCTATAGCTTTCAAATGGTATCACATTTTTTGAATTTGAAACATGTGTCACATTCTATGCTTTGCATACTATAGGATTAAAAAAAAATGAATTACATGAAATTTTAACCAAGTTAAGGTGGTTAGATATACAAGTTTTTATTTTTTTTAAAAGTTGTAATAAAAAATTCATAATTAATTATTAGTTTGGAAAAGAATTACAAAAAAATATGCATCACATCGGGACATGAGTCCTCTACTTATATATAAAATCTTATAAAAAAATATTATCATTTTATTGTGGTTAGGGTGGTCAAACCAACACTTACTTCTTATTTTCCCCTAAAATTTAAGTACTATTGCATTGAAATTTCAAATTTTCACCAAATAGACTCTATTTGTTTTTAAATAAACCTAGTATTTTAGAAACTACATTCAATTTTCTATAAATTCTATTCTTACATATTTTTGAAATAATATAGATAACTTATTCAAATTTTTATGTCAAGTTGCCTAACTCTGATTTTTCTAAATTTTTCGCCACTTAAGGGCCTATTTTTTCCATGATGATCCTACACATACCCATATTATGTTTGCACAAAACATACCTGTTTACAAGAATTTTGCATAAGAATCATGGATTACATGTATTAACTCACTTATATGTATTCTCTTCATTGACTATTTGTTAAGAGGGTATGTGTTGTCTTCAAGACAAATATGATACATAAGTGTCCTAACATTTGATACCTGGTGTCATAAAACATACAACGTGACAAGGCTTTGGAAAACTTGTTTTGGGGAGGTCTGCAGCTACATTGTGATATTGTCATTATTATTTTCTATGATTTCATATCTTTTGGCTCAATGTTTCAGATTGATCAGTTAAGGTGGTTTTCTATGCTCTCATTGTGATGAAAATTCATGCTAAAAGTTCAAAAGGTCTATAGACCTTGTCATCTCCATGACATATGATATTGAGGGTTTGAATGTTTTATTACATGTATCCCATTTAATTTCAAAATATTATTAAAGCCTTTATAATAAAAGGCTTGGGCAGATTTATACGGAATTATATTGGTCTCATTGCATTTTATAGGAAGATGACTTTATTAAAAATTCACATGGTTGTGACCAAGTTATTGACAAACTATTGAGTTCATTTTTCAAGTGGTAACATGTGTTATCGACAACCATCATTGACATTGGGTTAATGATTTATTATCATAATGATGTCGACACTTTAGCATAATTATTTGATTGTAAAGGTTGCATATTTCAAATGATTATGTTTATGTGAAAAGTATTCAAAGAGACTTGAAGTTTCATTTGGAACAAGGTTTTTCATTACGTTGTGAATAGGTTTTGTAACCCTATCCACCATGGTTTTTCTGAGGTCTACAAATTATTTGATCTCTTCAGCTGACATACTATGGATTTCAATGCTAGCTCATTGTATGAGCTTAGCCAACATATGGAGTGTCTTGAGCTTGAGAAACTGTGTAAGTGTGGGTATTTGGTCAAAGAAACAATAATGGTAGTTGGCACTGGATGGTTATCAAGTTTTGTTAAGGCTCATTATTTTTGTTTGTTTCTTTCATCGAATCAGGTATTTGTAATTTTTTTGTTACAAGCTTGGAAAGATTTGTTAAGGAAAAGGATTTTTTTTTTTAAAGGCATGAAATTGTGATTAAGCTTGCAACTAATATCATTTCTTTGACTGTAATTGCTTTGTTGAAAAGGAAAATAAAACCTTCTAGATTATGTGACTAAAAGCTTGGTTGAAAAACTGTGGTTAAAGGGGATTAATAGTTGTTGATTATTATCAAAACCTTTTTGTTTTGGGTTTCTAGTAGTTTGTTACAAAGGTTATGATTCTTGAAAGAGTTAGTTGAAAACTCTTTAGGGTTCTTCTCTTGTAACCCTAACCTGAGATGGTTTATAGTTATTCAAACTGCATACAAAGATTATTATTTGCAGGGGCTTTAAAAGACGATCTTTAGGAATTTTCATTGAATGGGAAAGAGGAATATGATGTTTTCATACATTTGATACATAAGATATATATATTACATTGAAAATGTTTGTTGTGATTCTCAGATTCTTACATCTCTTTAAAATGTAGTCATTTTCATACTACATTCTTCAATGTGCTTAATGAGGATTTCCATAGTCTTCTATTGTAATTCTGGGGTTACAAAATTGCACTTCTAGGGTTTTGATAGAATGCTATACTTTTTTTCTTTGTAAAGGAGTTGGTGCTCCTAAACTTGTGGAGTTGGTGCTCCTATATTTTGTAGAGTTGGTGCTCTTGAATGTAAAAGAGTTGGTGCTCTAAGTGAATAAAGGAAATATTTTTTTAGTGGTTTTTTATTACCCAAGAGGGTTTTTCCACTCAAGACAAATTTTGGTGTTATGTGGTGATTTTATGTGGGTGATATTTTTCTTATCAGTCTAATTTTAATGTGTTATCAAAAGTACAATTATTAGTCTTTCATAAATGTCAATGTTATGCCGCATTTCATATCAATCTTTTATATTAGTCAATGCACATTTCATGCATAAAAGGTTTTGATTTAAAGTGATCTTTGATACATGTGAAAGTGTTAAGTTTCTCCTCTGTTAATGTTTCATGTTTAATTCATGGTTCATGCAAATACAATATTGTTCATGTACAAGTCAAATTTGTTCTTTTAACTATCATTTGGAGTTTTGACTTAAAATTCAAGTTTCCTTCACATACTATCATTTTTCCTCTTTGTTCAAAAGAAAAATTACAAGCTTGAATTTGAAAAAATTGTGACTTTCATAAATCACTTATTGACCCCCACTCTCAGTGATTTTAGTCTTCCAATAGTTATGAGTTTGCATAGATTGTTATTTCAAAATGTTAGTATCTATCCTTTCTAAGTTTCCAGTTACAAAAAAGTTAGTTAACAAACATTCTAGTCATTCATTTAATGCATTGCCTAGTTATGATAGTCTCTTAGCACAAGACAGTGAAAATGTTAATGCTTATATTAAACTTACATTCCCTCCCATCTCTCCCATTTGTGAGCATGATCATAGTTGTACTTTTATCGATACCTCTCCTTTTAGTTATGAAGGTATCCTGGAAGATGAAGGTACAATCGTTGAGAATCACAAAGGTCTTGTTTTTCCTGCTCCTCATTCCCTTTGGGAAGATAATATAACAATACAAGACATGAATTCAATGCCACCACTTTACCTAGTCTCCATTAATCTCCCAACACATCCCTTATTTGTGACAATGCTTTCATGAATGATCATGACAAACACATTTGTGAGAAGGATGTGTTGGTATCAAGAAACCAAATGATTGAGAGTTATAGAATTATTTCTCTCCTTCCTAATGTTACTAACAATTGGAAGGGTCTATTTGAACAAGAAGATCCAACCATTGACACACATGAAAATCATAGTTATCCTTCCCTTGATCTCGCCCCTATTTGTGATGAATCTTCTTTACAACATCTAACCATGACATGTGATGCACCTCTTGAGTGTCACTTTCCTAAAAGCTCTCCTACTAGGGTAGATGTTGTGACACAAGAAAATGAGATGATGGACAATAGTCAAATTTTCCCCTCCTAATATCTCTGCTATTAGTGAAGACAATATTATGGTGTTACAAGATCCAATCACTGATAATAATGAGAACCATCTATGGGAAAAAATTATGGAACAAGACAATTCAACCATTAATAGCTTCCTTACGATGACAAAGAACAAATCCTTGAATTTCAAGAACATTTGGATTGTCATTCTCCTAACAATTCTCCTCCTAGGGTGACTAGTATGGTGTAAGAAAATGATATGTCTTCCTTAGGGATACATCAAACCAAGACCGCCAAGGTTATGAATGCCCAAGTTTCCATTAGATCCCCCTCGATCAAGGAACCTCATACATACCCCGTGGGATATCCTAAGAAACCCCCGATTCTTTACCCACCATCACACAAACAACAAACTCAAAACCAACCCAAATTCATCCTTTATCCACCTAAGAATAAAGTTTCATACCAACCAAGTTACAATGACATTGCTCACATATATAACAAAGTATATACAATCAAATCCAATTAAGCAAAAACTTTGTTTCCTTATCCAAATAATAACATTAGTTTCTTCTCCTTTCCATGTAATAGTTACATAGGATAATCACATACTCACTATTGCATGTTTTACATCCATTGCAAGGGGCAGCATACCATCATCCATTCTAGGCTCACCCTTTTCCTGCATTAAGTGGGGGAAAGAGGTTCGACAACCTTATCCCCGTATGTCACTTGTCATCGTCTCTTTTGGCTAATCGTTAACTTTTCATGAACATATAAGAGAAATCTTGGGATGTGGACAACATGTCTTAAGATTAACTCACATGTGACATATTACCTTTCTTCATGACACAAATTATCAAAAACATATGACTTGGTTTAGGGATTTTCAAATAAGCTCTCATACAGGTTCTTCTACTTTAAAGCAATTGCTCATATGACTTGTACTTTTGTTAACTTTTCATGAATGTATAAGAGCAAGCTTGGGATGTGAATGACATGTCTTAAGATTGAATCGCATGTGAAATAATACCTTTCTTCATGACACAACTTATCGAAAACATATGACTTGGCATAGGGATTTTTGAATAAGCTCTCATACCTTCTTCTACTTTAAAGCAATTGCTCATAGTAATGGTGTACCAACTGCTTTAAAGTGGGGGAATACATAGACAACATCTTTGTGCAAATTTCATGGTGTGATTTACTTTTTCTTATGATGTGTCCTTTCCTTCGTGGTGTCATTGGGTTTGATGCCTTTCAAGAGTGTACAATCAACTAAAGTGGCCTGATACGAACAAAGCATCCCATGGATAATTATTTGACAAGGGAATAACAATCAACTGAAGTGGCTTGATGTGAACAAGGCATCCCATGGATAATGATATGACACCCTAACTTTTCCTCTCTTTGAGACATTAGGCACAATGCTCCCTAAGAAGAAGACATTACATGAACAAAGAAAAATACCCTTTAACAAAGAATTTTACATGACATTCAAAAACATTTACCAAAATCATTACAATGTGGTGCCTTATCAATGTTATCAGGAGCATAACTTTGGTATGGTTAGTATAATGGGAAGCTGACACACCGGCATGAATTTCTTATTATGCAGTGGGAAGCCAACATAGTGGCATGAATTTCTCACTAAACCACTTCTTTTTGACAACTCATCCTGTGAACGACCTTTTGTTTTGTGGCCCCAGAGTGAGTGCATCTTTTCCATCCTATTTTCCTTTCTTTCCATTGTATGATTATGTATCTTGTTGGTTTAACTTAGGATCTTGGATCCTAGGGGCTTGAATAGCTTCTTGATCTTTTTCATCCTTTTTCATTTGTATCTGTACACTTGTATCTCTATTGAATGTCTACTTTAGTGTGAGTTTGAAGCAAGTTCATCCTCTCACTAAAGTGGGGGCTAAATGTGGAATAGAAAAATGGACGTTTCTTGCTTGACATGGGAATAATTCATGATAAATTGGACTTAGTGAGGCTTTGATTTAGTTTTGTGAGGTTTTTTACACATCCACATTAGGTCTTGGACCCTTGCAAACTGAATAAAATGCATTTAACAATGTCTTGCAAAGGTGTTGTAAAGTGTTGTAAAATACTTTCACACTTCTCTAGACTTAATGAACCCATTCTCCCTCAATTCAACATTATAAAATGTATTTAATTGCATTTTCACATCAATCTAGAAGGATTGTAAAATAAACTTAATGTTAATCTAGTGTTGTAATGTGTCCTACACATTAAGATTGGATGTTGTGCCTTTCTAGGTTATGTGGACCTCATTTTAGTGTTGTAGAGTGTATTTAATCACAATTTCACATTGAATTCTATGTCCCAATCCCTAATTGACCTTTACATCATCACTAATAGGCCCTTATTACCCCATATTATGCATCCTAAGGCAATATCTAATGAAATACCTAACAAAGTCATCAAATAAACCTTATTTCCTTACTTCCTAGCATCCTAGCTGGCAAATGGGCCCCTCTGAGACTAATTTACCATCTCTGGAAAATGAGTCCCTACTAGGTGGGACTAATTCACCCAAGGTGGTGAATGAGTCCCATTTGGGCCATTTTTGACTTTTGAGTGAGAAATTTTAGAATTTAAGTTTAATTTTTCTTCATGTTAGCCTTAGGGATCTAATTAATGGGTAATTAAGGTGAATTTCATATAAAATAAAGTCTCTAAACCCTAATTTACATATCATAACTCATACACACATCTCTTATCATTCATTCATCATTTATCTTCTATCTCAAGTCAAGCAAGTTAGGGTTTCATCGTTGCAAGTCATCAAGATGCTTCCTAAGAAATTCAAAGGAAGATTCATCATGTTTTGTTGTAGACATTTAGGATCAATCTTCATGGAAAGGTAATAACTCCATTATTGCATGCTTCATTACATTCTTTTCTCATTTTGGTTTAATTACCTACAAAGGGGTTTGACGAAGGCAAACCCCCATGCCCTAACATCCAACATTTCTCTTTTTTTGTCTTGTGTATTTGCAGATTTAGGAATCTTGAAGACTTGGAAATCATTGAAGATAAATTTGTAAATTTTTTGAAGAAACCTTCCTATTGACCAAGGAAAAATATCAACAAAAATTCACTTTCAGGTTTAGAAATTAGACTTTCAGAGGTGGACACCTGTCAGGAGCCGAAGAGCAAATCAGAGACTTCAGTTTCCACTTTTGGATTTTTAGAAATTCAAAAGTGGACTCATTCACCATGGGTGGTGAATGAGTCCCACTTCCAGCCTGAATTTTGGTTTTCAATAGTTTTGGATACCCATTTTTCTGAAACGGGCTCCAGTTCAGTTTTCCAAAACTAGGACTGATTCACCCAGAATGGTGAATGAGTCCCACCAGGCCTAAAAATCAGGATCAACAACATTCTAGATTTCATTTCTAGACTTCATCAAGATCTCAAGTGCACACTTTCAATTTCATCCATTTCCGTTGCAATTTGCATTCATTTATAGGTGTTTTCTGCATATCACAATGTGTTTTCAAAAAAATACATTTCTTAGGTTTTTGCATTAATAAGTCATTTATTTTATCAGTTTCTCACATTCAAAAATTGAATCTAGGAATATTACATCCATATTCCATCCATAGTACATTGACTTTGAGTGTGGCATTGCCCATTTTGGCCATTCTTTCTCCTTTTAGGTGAAAAACCCTAGAAGTGCTAGAAAGGATTAGGAAGCAAAAATCATTGTTACATAACATTCACAATATTCAAAAGGTGTCATTCATACCATAATCTCAAATATTATACACAATGGTCATCATGAGCATACCCCCATATATACAAGTTGATTAGCCAATACACAGTACAAGTACAACAGTGACTAGATCATACATAGATCACAAGTATAATAATGAATAGACCATACACATATCATAAGTACAATGGTGATTAGCTCATATTTACTTCACAAGTACCACAATTATTATCTCATTGACATATCACAATTACGTTAGTGATTGGCTCTAGCATATATCGCAAATACATAATGACCAGCCCTAACATACATCACATATAGGGTAAACCCACAAAAGTGGTTTACAATTCACATGAGGAAGGAAAACGTGCAAAAAATGAACCCATGCCAAAAAAAATCTTTCTTGGAGTTTGAAAGAACTCATTGGTTTGGACAAACCAAAAGAGGGTGCAAGCAAACCCATTTAATGCAAGTACGGACCATCCCACCAAAAAAAAAAATGGGAACCCCCCTTTGAAAGGGGTTTTGGTCAAACCCCCCTAGTTCGAGCGAACCCACCTTGTCCCTAATTCCTACTCTCTGTCACCAAAAAAAATAAAATTCTTGCACTTTGGAGCTCGGGTTGAAGATGAAAATGGTGGAGACTTCACAGAGCCAACTAGAATTAGGTAGTCCTTAGAACGAGCTATCCAACAAATATAATTTTAATATGTTTTAGTTTTATTATGTATTTGTTTTTTTAGTTTTATTAAATAGATTTTTTTCATTGAAAATCAGGCTCTTTGTATTGCACATGTGGAAAAATAGCATATTATAATTTTTTTTTTGAAAAATATGAGTGCACCAGATATTGAAGTCCTTGATCCAACAAAAAAAATATTGAATTTTGATACATACAAAAAAATTTACATGTTATACTATTTGCCTATGTCTGAATTGTAATTGGTTTGACTTCGAAACTTGATTGAAGAAAAAATATTCAACAAAAAACTATCTAACCAAGTGGAAGCACTAGATATTAGAGTTACAAATCTAAATTTGACAGAACTATAATTTTATCCTCCATGGAAAAAAAGTTATGTGTTATATGGTGAGCGTCACTCCTTAAAAATGTTGTTTTCTGAAAAAAACTAGTTTTTGAAGGAGATGGAAAAAGAGGTGTAATCTGATTCCAAAAATTTTGAAAAAAATATATGTAGAATCTATAGAAAAAATTTCATGAAACTCTAGTTTGCATCATCTTCAAATTCCTCACAATTAGAAAATCACTATTGTGGTATCACCCTAATACACAGTGACAAGCTCCACCATACATCACAAATACGCAATAACGAGCTCCAACATACATGTCACTAATACCTAGTGACGAGCTCCTACATACATCATATGCACAGTGGAAAGCTTGAACATTCATCACATACACATATAGTGATGAGCTCCAACATACATCACACCCATAATGGCTAATTAACACATCACAATGGCTAACACATGTCCATAATGCATCCCAGATAGAAAGAATATCGATGCATTGTGCACTACACCGTGGGTCCTATCCTTTCCTCTAGTATTTTGCACCATTGGAGAAATGGGAAGAGGATTCGGTACATCCAATACTACACCATGGGTTTTTCCTCAACCCCACAAGGCTAGGTATATAGTCTGACAACTGAGAAGGGAATTCGGTGCATCCCATACTACACTCTGGGTTCGTCCACTATCCCAAGGGTTTCCCCAAGTAGTGAACCTACCAAACCTAGTGGGTTCTGAATTGAATCACCTATAGGCCATCGACAACAAGTTAGTCCACCCAAGAAGAAGTAGCTCCTAACATATACCACCTTGTGACCTTAGTTGTATTGTTCTAAGCTATCTTTTTCACAATCCCAAGAAACACTGGGATCAATCACTTTTGTGCACTTGTGCCCTCAATGACAGTGAACCCCCTCAATACAACGAGTAGCCCCAAATTACCGTTACATGCATGGATGGGTCCCTACCTATGCAATCGTTACCATATCTTAATCATAACTAGGGTAGCTTGCTACCTTCACCTCCATGAACCAGGTGAATGTTGATTGATCCCTAACAATAGCCTAGACATCGATCATTGGCATGGTCCAATGATTGCCTGACACTACTCAAATATCTCAGAGGTTCACACTTGGGCAGGTTATACATAACATGAAATACAATCATAGTCAACATATAAACATGCCTATACATAGAGACCTCTAGATGTGGAGTCAGTTTTCACAACACATAAAGTCACATGGAACCAACATGAGATGGAATTTGCCAAACTTATACATATATTCAATTACCAATTATAATTAGTTAAATCACTTACTTTATTCATTTACTATTCAAAACACATCATGCATTGAATGGCAAGTTATTAGATTCCCTTAACTCATTTCATACCCATTTCAGCCTCAACTAGAGCCTATGGAGGAGGATACTTGTCAAACCAACTAGGAGCAACCCCAATCCTTAGAGTTATCCCCCCTAGACCCTCCCCCTATGGACTTGAGGTCATAGGGCCATCCTTCGCCCAAGGACCGCCTACGTTCCTACTTCCAAATAGGTCAAAGTCATATGTAGTTTTCCTCACAAGGTCTCTCAAAGGACCTACACACAAGTTTCCCTATAATCAAGGTTTCATTAATATTTCTCTTTCATTCTTAATGCTTAATAGTAGTTAGGAGAACATAATTTAAGTATATAATTTAACAACCCATACTATAACACTTCCCTCTTAGGATATCTAGGTCTTGAATTAAACTTGAAACCCATTATTATTCATAAACCAACTTGAATGTCCTCAAGTTCTTCTTATCAAAATAGGGGCTAGACTTATTACTCTACTCAAAACTACCTTGGTCCATACAAACCCATTCCTTCATTCACAAAATAGATTCAACATAGGTTTTTGGTTAAGATTAGAATGTGGTGATATAGAATACAATTTGAAAAACTTAGATGTCACAAGTGTATTGGTTCTTGATATCTTGAACCTCTAAATTATACTAATATGAATCCCCTTAACATTCATATTTGGGGATAACATAGTAGAGTAGACATCTCATTTAAGATACATTCACTAACAATAAGAGTAGTGATACTCAAAGCCTATCCACATTGTGACAATTATGTGGAGCCCCAATATGGCTACAAATGATATTTGTCCAATATGATCATGCATCATGATCCTATTAATTTTTGACATCAATTTTCATTAGAAGATGTTAGGACATAACACACTAGTCATAAACTTTCCCTAATCAAAGTTGGTACTAGTCCCTTAGTTCAGTTGATAGTTCAAATGTTGCTTAAGAGTTATATAGTCATCATGTAGTAGCATAATGCATATACCTGTACTCCCAAATTTGAAGCAAGTTATCTGAAAATGCCAATTTGAAATAATGTTAAAATATGAATACATTTTAGTTTTAGTTTATAAACTGGATAATTTTACTCATACCTTCCATTTACTCTAATTATAACCTTAATGATCAATAGTAAGGTATTAGAATATGTCGCATAGCATGTGGTTACATAGGGTTTATCTCTGAAGTTGATCTCAACAACATTGTCCCATTAAATAATAGTTTCCTTCCATTTATCATGCAATTATATTGTGGTTTGTTAAATATACAATATCCTTAATTCACTTGCTACTTTTCATAGCTAGATTCTCATATTTAAGAGGTTGATAAACATTTTATGCTCATATAAAATCTATATCTTGAATTTGAAGTAGATTACCAATGTTATCAAGTTGAATGTTAAATTATATTTGATTCTATGTGGTTCTAATGCCATTGGAAAGGAGTCACTTTCACTTACATTATTGATCAACCACAATCCAAAACTCAGATTTATAATCATGTTCCTATTTCATAATGTACAAATAGATCTATAGATTTAATCTAAAACTCAAGGCCACCTTATTTCATACAACCACTAAAATGAGAACATATAAAACTGTTGAAATTTATTTATAAGATAGTTCAAACATTCAAGAGATAAAATAATTTAACCTTAAAGAGTTAATTCCAAATAATTTCATTCTTTAGCAGCATCATAATACATCCTTACTCTCAGACCCTTTATTTTTCTATAGGAACAATAATATAGAATTAAACACTAGTTTAGGAAGCAATAGTATCGGAGGTGTGTACTTATCTATATGAATATGGAAGATATTTCAGATGTAGGAATTAAGATTGACTACTCTCATGGCATCTATTTAACAAAAACTCTATGCTTTGTAGAGACTTTCCTCTACTCCAATAACTTGGCATCCTTCTCTATCTAGCTAAAGACCTCCATTCTTCTTCTTCTATTATTCATCAAGCTAGACTCTCCTCAAGTTTTTCTTCCCACTCACTGTATTTTCTCCATTCCATTAAATTGTTTCTTCTCACCTTCATCTACATTCTTCCATCTTGTCTCCCACACCTTTAGTTCTTCCTTTTTATTTATATCTTTTTTCTTTCTTCTCACTGCTCGATTTTCTAGTACAAGCTGCCACTTACCATCTTGTGGTTGGTTTCCCACGGACTTCCAAAAACTCCTATTTGAGCGCTAGCATGGAGGATATTGGCAACAGTTGTGGAATTTACCTACTAGTTGCATTTACATGAAAGTTTCTAAAGCCTTCTTAGCATCTCTCTTTTTCCTTTGCTCTATCTCTTGTGCAATTTTTGGTTTCCTCCTTTACAATATTGCTCCAATGCCTCTTCATTAAGGTCATCCCCTAAGACTGAGATCTCTTGTGAGGAGAAATAACCCACAAACTACAATTAGGGATGACTCCAGGTCAAGGATGCCATGCTTAATGACTATTTGACCAATCTATTGCATACTCATGTCATTCGGGCCATTTATTTCTAGTTTTCTCTTCACAACTCACTTCACCTTCCTCTCCAAAAACAAAGCCCAAAAATGTTGATTTATGAAGGCTCATGGATCCATTTTCCTATCCTATGTGTTGAAACATTAGAAAATGGATTCACTTTTATATGGCTTAGGACATAGAGCAAACCCACTTCACAATTATTTCATTGAAGGGAAACCCTACGGATCTCAATCTAAGTATGTAAAGGGGAAAGATATATTGTAATAGGGTTGTCCTAGGGTTTGATTGTACACTAATGAGGGGTCACCACCAAGCTAGGGTTTGGAAAGATAAATTAAATGCAAATCAAAATGCTTAAACCTAGTGCAATGCAAGACTTCACTAAAAGACCTAAAAATGCATGTAAATCAAAACCAAAAGTTGCAAGATGAAATGTGTGCACCTAGAAATTTGAAGATGACTAGATGAAGGCCTGAAATGCTAAAATATTGATTTTAAGGCATGTTGGGACTCATACGCCAGTCTAGAAAATTTAGTCCCAAATTTGGGTTTTTGTGCATAAATTAAAATTGGGCAAAAGGGTGTTTGGAACTGTAAAGATCTAAAAAATTACCTAAACTATGACCCATACACTAGAACTAGCATATCAGTCTAGTTAGGCTTTTCTAGAAATTCCAAGTCTGAATCTAGTCTTCAATGTCTTCTCTATACTTCCCAATTGATTTCTAGATTTGAAACCCTAATTTGTAGTCTATATAAGTCTTCCAAGTATCTCTAATGCAAGGTGACAACTTTGACAACTTTTGAACACTTTGAAAACTTTCTCCAAACTTTCTCTTTAGTGTGTCTTCAAAATAAACCTACAAATCACACACTAAAGAGAGAAAAATGATATTTTTTTAGTGGATAGGGGTTTTCCTTGGTCAAACCTAGTTTTGGTAATCAAACCTTGAATGAAATGAAATAGGAATGGAGAATGATGAATGAACAAAATATAATGTTGCAACTCATCAAACCCTAGCAATAAAGTGTTGTGAAAATGTATGAAGTGGATCCAATGGATTTAGATCTTAAATCTTGCTTGAATAGGATGGATCTTGAATTGAAAGCTAGCTTGAATCATAAAAACCCTACATCACAATTGTTATCTCAAAAACAAACATGATGCTTGATGACTTTGACATGATGCTTTATGCTTGAGTAATGGTCCAAAAAACCTTATAATCTTCCCTTGAATGCTCTTGAATGCTCTTGTAAACACTTTAGTATGCCTGTGAACTCAAATTTTCTATATGCATGAATACTTAAATTCTTGGGATGAAAATGAGTGAAAGAAACTTGTATTTATACTAGATTATGCAAAAATTCCCAAAATTACAACACTACAAGCCAACATCAAATCTTGGAGGATAAAATTTTTCCAAGAATTTGAATTAATTTTAATTTTGGACCACACAAGGCATAAATTATGGGACCATTTAAAGAAATGCTTAGAAAGGTGTAAACTCCAGATCGGGACCCAAAACCCTAGGTGGGACCCATACCCCCAAGGTGGCGTATGAGTCCTAGACCACCAAATCTGGGCCACACAACCTAGAAACACTTGAATTATGATTGGATTTTGATTTGTGTCAGGATCATCCTTGAAAAGATGCATTAAATGAGGCTTATGGATGCAAAATAAGGCCAATTAAAGTATAAAGAAGGCCAATTATTATTGACAACCTTAGAAAAGTGTGCAAGTGTGTTACAACACTTTAGAACGCTCTAAATAAGGCATAATTAAGTTTTTTTAGTTAACAAGGGCCCAAGACCTAATGTGAATGTGTCAAGAACATTACAACACTAAATCAAGGCAACATTAAGCTCAGTTTAACCAAGAGGGCCCAAACGAGCAAGAAAAAGTAAAGGGATACTTTTTTCATTGCCACACATGTCATATCGTGTCCTTGCCCTGTAATTTTTCTAGATGGTCAAGGAGGTGAAATGTAAGGCTTATCATCTGTGCAACCATCCTTATTTATTTCAATTTGTCTCTTCACCGTATGGAGGAGATCAACTCATATAAATGCTCAAAATTATTAAGCCCCAGAAATAGAGTGATTGCATCCCCATTCTTTTTCTTAGTATTTATTATTTTATTTTATTTTATTTTAATTATTTCTTACTCTCAAACATCCACCATAGAGGTAGCTAATGGGGATGTGACACAATGTTACCAACTATATTGATTGATAAAGAATATTGGAATTGATTTTCCAAATTTAGAAGTTGAAAGAGGTGCCTCTACTAAAGGGGTTATGCATATGGTGCAATTGTCTAGATAGTGGAACTAAGTAGATACAAATGACCTAGGTGTATGGAATATAAAGAGGTAATGAAATAGAGAGAGAGAGGGAGATACCTATATAGATAGTGAGATATATATATATGGAGAGGGAGATATAGAGAAATAAAGAGAGTGTGAGTGAGAGATAGAGAGAGGGAGATGGAGATGGAGAAATATAGAGAAAGAGAGAGGAGAGAGAGATATATATAGAGGGAGATAGAGAGATGGAGATGGTGTGAGAGAGAGATAAATATAGGTAGGAAGAGATATATATATAGAGAGAGGATAGAGATAGAAAAAGAAATATAAATATGGAGAGATAGAGAGCTAGAGAGTAAGAGACATATATAGAGATAATGAGAGAAATATAAAAAGTAGAGGGAGAGAGTGAGATAGAGAGATAAAAGATGGAGGGAGAAGGATATATATATATATATATATATATAAAGATAGTAAGAGAGAAAAAAATAGATATATGGAGAGGGAGAGGGAGAGATAGAGAGGGGATATAGAGAGATAAAGAGGGAGAGAGATAATTAGAGATGAGAGATATCTATGTTGAACACCTAAAATACTGAGAGGGGGGTAAAATAGTATTCCATTAAACCATTCCTGGTTATAATCCATCCAATTATTAAAGCATATTTGACTGTAGCCAAGAATGTAGACAATGAAAAGATCATAACACTATAAGACACATCAACACCAGATTTTTACATAGAAAACCCAAAATGGGAAAAACCACATTGAGGATTAGCTCACAATATAATATATCTAGACATAAAATATTACAAGGGCTCATTTCCAGGACACATTGTCCTTAAAGGCTCACAACCTTAAATACAAAATAGAGTATGGCTCATTACCAAGAGATGAACTGAGATAGAATGCACCTTCCTTGTGTTGGAGTTCAGTTCCGGTGAAGCACAGTATATGAAACACTTATCTTAAAGTAAAATATTTGCACACCAACATCTACTAATCTTCCTCTCTCACTTGCTTGAACTCAAAATATTTCACATATATATACCGTATATAATCAAATACATCAATTAGGTTGGTCTAATTGGAGCAATCTTACTTTAATTCAAAACCAAGTCTATCGGCCTTAACTTCATAAACACATTCATCTTCACATGATATTAGCTGGCATGAACCTATGATAGATCCATTTAACATACATAGCATAAATTTAAACTCCTTAACCCTAATTCAAAATTAGGTTAGCCAAAGTTAGACCTAAAACACCAAAACTCTAAATGTATATGTATTTCATCAATTGTGCAACAAAAAAATTTATAATGCATCAAATTATTCTTTAGATGACATGGATCAACATATCTTCAACACTACAAAAGAAATTAATTAATCCTAATAAAATGCAGAATCTCCCACATCAATGCACTGTGTAGAAACTCACTGTAGACTTCAAAGCATAACACTGTCATTTGTATCTTTTGAATGCATTCACATATCATCACAAAACTTCATTATAAGACGCATCCTATAGTCACAAGCCTATGTACAAAGTCCTATAGAGATATCTTTCTTTGAGGTGAAATCCAAACCAAAACATTGACATACTGGACTAGTATATAAACAAAACATTATTTTCCAAACTAGACTAGTGATATTATCTTTCCAACCATAAGGCCTCATCATTTGAATTCTTGTCGGTGGATGCAACAGATGTCTAGATAGACCATAATGTCAACTTCTAAAATAATCATACAAATTAAGGTAATTCAGACCAAAATACCAGATCAACAGACTTCTATTACTAGAGAAAGTAATGAACTATACAAGTAATGTATAAACAATGAAAAACATCCATTGTTGAAATCAACAAAAACTTTCCAATTTATAACAGAGACAGAGTTAAAGAGGGAGAGGGAGAGAGGTGGAGGATGAGATAGAGAGATAGAAGGAGAGAAATGGATGGAGGAGGGATGTATGGAGGGGGATAGAGGAGCCAGAGAGAATGATATATAAAGAAAGGAGGATAGAGAGATAGAGGTATATAATGATATTGCTAGAGAAAATCATATTTACTTAGGCTTAATTTTTAACTTAGGCACATAGTTTGCATCTAATAGGGTAATTAGTTTTTATTCCCATATTGGGTGGTTGCATACTCGCTAACATTTTCATGGCTTTATAAGCATGTAGCATTATGTAATATATTCATCTCATATTTTATTCACTCTTATTTGGTGAAGTATCATGGTGCTCCTCTCTATCTCATGAAGGTTTTTTGCAGTTGTTGATCCTGGGTTATTCACTCTATCAAATATATATAGATAGATATGGAGGCTAAGAGAGTGTATAAAATGGAGTGATAAAAATATAAATAAATTGTGAAAGATATAAAAATGAAGGAGAGGGGGAGGGAGAGGGACATAAATAAAGGGGGGGGATCTAGAGAAATATAGAGGGAGAGATAGAAAGGGAGAGAGAAACATAAAGAGATAAAATATTTAGGAGAGAGGAGAGAGAGATATAAAGATGGGGAGAAGGGGAAGAGAGATAGAGAGGTATATATATAAAGCTTTATATATGGAAAAGGAGAGATATACAAGTAAAGAGAGTGAGAGTGGGAATAAAGAAAGGGATATATATAGAGATATATGGAGAGAGAGAAAGAGAGGGAAAGGGAGAAATACAAAGAAAGAGGGATGGGATAGAGAGGGAAATATGAATATATAGAGAGAGGGTAAGAGACATATAAAGAAATAGTGAGAGAGATTTAGAAAGAAGTAAAGGGAGAGGTGAGATAATGAGATAAATAAGAGGGAGAAGGGAATAGATATATAAAGATAATGAGTGAGATAGAAATGGATACATGGAGTAGGAGAGATAGAGAGAGAGGGAATACATAGAGTTAGAGAGGGAGAGAGATACAGAGAAAGAAAGATATGGGATAGAGATAGAGTGAGGGATAAATAGCTCGAGATAGATTCAAAAAGTGAGAGGGAGATAGAGAGGGGTGGATAGATGGACATAAAGAGATTGAAAAGAGAGAAATAGAGAGAGAGAGAGAGAGAGAGAGAGAGAGAGAGAGAAAGCGAGGCATGGAGTGAGGAGGGAGAGAGGGAGGGAGATAAAGAGAGAGAGGATAGAGAGATGGAGATGGATGGAGGGATAGATAGATAGATAGAGATGGAGATTGATAAAGTGAGAGAGCGTGTGAGAGAGGGAGAGGGAGAGAAAGAGAGAGGAAGGATAGAGAAATTAGAGGGAGAGATAGAAAGGGAGAGGAGGGGGAGAGAGAGAAAGAGATGAATGAGAGGCATAGAGGGGCTATAAGAGAAAGGGGGATGTGGATATATAAAGAGAGGGATTATATAGAGTGATAGAGAAAGAGACGAAGAGTAGGTAAGGAGAGGGAGAGATAAATATATAGTGAGAGAGATATATAGGAGGATAGAGGTAGATGGAAATACACATAGATATAGAGAGAGGGGGAAAGGGAGAGGGATAAATATAGGGTATGAGAGAGGAGAGAGAGATATAGAGAGGGAGAGAGAGGTGGAGGGGGAGATATTAATAAACAGAGATAGAGAGGGAGAGAGAGGGGGAGAGGGAGAGAGAAAGAGAGAATGATAAAGAGAGACAAATAGAGAGGGTTAGATAGAAATAAAGAGATATAGAAGAAGCATTATAGATCAAAGTGTAACGCCCGTCGTGCAAACCCCAGAGAACACACACAATGCAAATATTTTTTTTTTTAAAACACCAATTAAATTAAACATGCAAATAACATTAAACCATAACCACATAGCATATTACATAACATTAACACACTTAGTTCTTTGGGGCACACGAGGTTACTTCGCAACAACTAAACGAAAATAAAGATAAAGATTACAACATAACCATTTATATTATAATAACCATAAATAAGGATTACATCCAATAAACATGGTGCGAGAATAATAAACATCACATAATACAACCATAATAAAACTCTTAATAAAGATACAAATGATCCTAACTATTACATCATCATTTTAATGTTACATTACAATCTCTTGATAAAAGAATTACATTGAATTTCCCAACATGGGGATTGATACAAGAACAATGAAATCTGAAATACAAAGTGAATACTGGTACAACTCCAACTGCGGAAATGCTGAGAAGACAGGATGCTGATGGGGAACCCAACGGGTGCAGAGCACGTTCCACCCAACCATGTGAATTACAAGTAACTCACCCCCCATGCTCAGAGGTGACAAGGAAGAGAACCCGACCATGAATGCCAAACCGACTCAACAACAATATAGTACAAAAACAAGTACAACTCAAGGCATACAATGAAACAGCCATCAACGTTCACAAATCACATAACAAGTTAAAACTATAAAACTCATCACAATTAAACAAAGTATCACCAATTATACAAGTAACTAAATAGAAATCATAAACCAAATTCACAAGAATCAGAAACAACATAAAGATTACAATATCCAGAGATGACAAGAAACAAGAACAAGGGTGTCTAGTGGAGAGTGTCATCGCATAGCTCACATGATATCCCCTGGCCCTTCCTCCAACTAAGGTGCCAACACCCATCTATGGATCCCCTAGCCCTTCCTCCTACTTGAGGTGCCAGCACCATAGGGTAGCTCATGTGGAGTCGATAACCTCTCATGAAGATGAGATTATGACTTTTTCGACCACAGCCTACGCAGTCTATCATTAGTCTAAGATAGCCCTAATGCATAGACAAGGAATCCAATGTTTATTATCTCGAGTTCTTTACTACCCATCCCCCTAAATTCTATTTTTAGGTTATCACTTGTTTAACTACTCTTATGTGGGTTCCCCTGAGCTCTTCCTCCAACTGAGGCACTGGCGCCCATAAAGAGCCACTCTCCCTATGACCCCTAGCATAAATCAAAACTAGGCAAGGGTTGATCTATAACACAAAAGCATAATACCACAATAAGAACATGCGAGGCATTAACCCTCTCGCAATCACCCATAACCAAAAGTCTTACAAAACCGTTCAACCCTTCCAGACATAAAACCAATAACTCCAAAAGCATAATCAAAACGAGAATAACATTCTAAAATAATAAGCCTTTGGAACAAGGTTTCACAAACTTCAACAGTTCCCACATTGACGAGAAAAGTTTACAACTATTAAATAGAACACAATAACCAGATCACACGATTTCATAACCAAAAGTAACAATTAACTCAAATGCATAAATCATTTTAATTATAAAACGATATAACGAAACACATGCTCGATGAAATTAATTTAATTTACTTGCCCACAATAAAACCAAATAATTTCCACACCAAAATAAAATTAATTCTCTAAAGCCAAATAACATAATACATTAATTTTATTTTACTAAAATTACATTTCTTTAATATTAAAATAAATAATTATAATAACATTTTTTTTATTATTTAAAAAAAAACTAATATTAAATAAAATAAATATAATTAAAAATGCATATATATATATATTTATATATATATAAATTTGTTTATATATAAAATTAAAAAAATTAAAATTAAAATTAAAAAAAAAATTTAAAAAGAACCCCTGGCCGAGCGCGGACCAAGAGTCTGTGTTACAGCAGCCCAGATACACTTGCTACTACGGTTAGCCCCGTAAAGTGGGTAATGGGGTGGGTACGGCCCAACTGACCCCCCCAAATTCCCATAACCTTTAATTTTTTTTTTATATAATAATTTTTTAAAAAACAAAGTTTAAAATAAAATGCATAAAATTTTGATCCGTCCTTTGAATAGGCACGAACTTTGACAGTCGACCCTTTCTAAAATGCACGAAAATAATTTATTTATAATTACATATTATATATATATATAAATTAATATATATATATACTTATTTATATATATAATTATAAATAATTACACACAATCACAGAGAACACAGATTTTTGTGTAAAATACAGAATCACCATATATTTAAAATACATATTATTGATTTTCAAAATAATTATTTCAATTCCATCAAAAAGCAATGATTGTTCTTTTCCATAGAGAGATTGAGTATATCCAAACAAAATTCGAAGAGTTTATTTTCAGTTTGTTTGCAAAACAAGATTTTCCTATTTCAACAAGAATTTTCCTTTCAAAGAAGACCTATTTGTTTATTCATTTTCTAATCTCAAATAAATCTTTTTAATCTAATTCACAGAAAGATTTTCTTTTTTCAAACAGAGATTGATTCTAAAACACCTCTTTATTCCTTTTTACAAATTTAAAACCATTAAGAGAAGAGAGTGGAACTTGGAGTCCTACGCTCTCAAGAATCTGATGAAGCTGGTCCCTGACGGCCTTTACGAAGAGCTCCTCCTTCCTGCCTCGAATCTCCTCTGAGTAACCGTGCTCAAATCTCAAACCTGATCCTTTGTTCAGAAGACTTCAAAATACCCAGTAACAGATTCCCAATCCCTTTCTACAACTCTCCTCAAATTATAGCAAAAGATTGAAAAATATTCTCTTCAGATTCAAAAAATACATAATCAATAACTTGTGCAACTTATGTATCCCTAATCTTCTGTGTGTGAGAAAACTCACAAAATTCCTAATTAAATAAAAGATATTGTCCATTTCTTCCAAAAACTCTAAAAATCAAAAATAAAAGAAAATAATTGTTTAAAAGCAAGCTTTTTAATCAAATCTGTATTCTTATTTGTTCTCACAACTTTTTCATTCTTTTATTTGTTTATTTGTTTTAATTTCTATTTTTACAACTTTACTTGCACATCACATTATCTATTTAATTTAAATAATTTATTCTAATAATTATCCTCAACAAGATAATTAATTAAAATAATCAAACACAATTTAATATTTTAATTATCATTTAATAAAACACATGACCTTATAAAATTAAATAAAACATTTAAATATTTAAATACAAATAAATCTAACATTAAAATAAACAATTATTACCAATATTCAATTAATTAATTCACAACTTATAAAATATCAACATCAATTAAATACGACAAAACACAAACATGACCCACAAAGAATGACAACTACAAAAATGTACAAAACCATTCAAACAAGACGGTCTGACATCATGGGGCGGGATGACTTTATTGTCACCTCTGTTTCAACATTTAACCGTTGGGCTATTGGTGCTCGCCCTGTCCTGCTGAAGTAGGTGGAATCGAGACTTGTACTTGAAATACCTACATACAAATGAAGTTGTGTACATGTGCATACATATATATAAAATCAAAGCATTAAATCGAAGCATTGCATTGTGAGAAGGAATCGCAGTGTAATAGAGCACTCGTAAACGAGTGATGCTACACTATCCTTCATCACATCTATCCTAACAATTATAATATAGCTGATAAAATAACATTTCTAAACTAACAATTCATCTCATAACATAATATATTAAATCACTGCATCATAATATAATTCTGAAAATCAACTAACATCACCAACCACACTGTCATATGAAATAATCATGTCCACTAAAGGAATAACAACATCATCAAACATCTAACCAACCAAATCAAACAATAATAGTATCATCATAGTATCAAACCAAAGCATAGAAAATAATAAGTCTAAACAGTATGAGGGGTATTACAAAAAGGGAGCTCAAAGAGAGGGAGTGTTTAATTTTAAAAAATGAGATTTGTATCTTTAATTTTATAAAACATTACATCTCATGTTTTGCAAAATGTGGTCACATTTTGTGGAACATAAAATATGCTCACATTTTCTGTTTCACAAAATGCAAGTTCACATTTTTGTTGTATGAAAGGTGCTCATGTGTTGTGTTGCACAAAATTCTCTTGCATTTTTTAGTCAAAAAAATCCTTCCCTTTCTTTTCTGTGGAATAGGGTTGAATAATAATCCTAAAGGCTTGAACTATTAATTTACCTCTATTTCACATGTTTTTGACCTTCAATAGAGTTTTTCACTTGCACATCATCCTGTTTACACATTGTATAATAATATAAATTAATAATATTACCACCAAAATTTCATACATCTTCTTAGCTTTCTAATGATTTTTTTTTTTTAATATTTGAGATATATTAGCATTTTTCTAAATTTCTTTTACTAATATTTTTATATTCCTCACATACATATGTCTCTATTTTTTATTTATGACTTTTGATTTGATTATCAATATTTTCTTAAAAATACATAAGATTGTTCTACACTTCATTATTTACACATTGAAAAAATTATATTTTTTATTATTATTGTGCAAGTTATGTGATGTGGACATTTAGTGATGCAATTTTCAGGATGCATCCATTTTAAAAATTCACAAAAAATATTCAATAAAAAATTACAAAAAGATATGAAACTTCTAGTACTCACTCTTAACTATGTTTCTACCAATCGGTTTTTAAAAATACTTAATGAAACAAAAAAAGGGGAGGTACACATCAGACACTATTCTATATTTTATTGAGAAAAATAAGAACACTTGTGTGTGCACAATTTTTTTTTCTCTTAACCATAACTATTTTTAAAAAAATATTAGTAGTTTAGAAACTAGATTTAGAGTGGTTAAATTCTTGTTCTTTCCATATCGTCAAATTTCAAGTGCATGAATCTTAAATTACTCGTCTAAGTTCAGCTTTACCTAATTTAAAAAAATAAAGTGATCACTTTTGGCCCCCTTTTTATATACCATTTCCATGCACTTACCCCATCAAAAAAAATTGTTACTGTGAAAAGAGTCTTTATGCATGTAGTTATCATTTATCTAGTTCATACACTTAGTATTCTTATTCACACTAGCTTAAGTTCACTTGGTGGTTTAGTTGTCTCACCTCATAGACACTTGACACATGTCTTTGCACTTGTCTCAAGTGTTCTACATATGTCACACCACTTGGATGGATAGTCTTTCTATTTCACCTTCCTACCTCCTCCTTGTTCTATATAAATAAGGAGTGATCATTGTATTCTACACATTCTATGATAGTTATTTGGCTTTTGCATTGTGCTTGATTCATTTTATGATAGTTTTAATATTGCATTAATTATTTTCTCCTCCATCATGGTATCATAGCATTGAATTGCAAGTTCCTTCTCATTTTTGGCGAATGAATCTTAAGACCTATCAACAAAGCATTGTGGAGTGAAACATGTATCCTTGTACCTAAAAATTTCAAGAAATGAAAAATACCTCTCATTTTGTTAAATTTGTAATTTTTAGTTTTTACAAATTTTTTGCTATATATAAAAAAAATTGATTTTTTTTTTTGCAAAGGATTAATCTACCCTCTGCCCATCTGCCATTTGGTCAAAAATGTGTCCCTTGGGCCTATTGCAAGCATTTTTGTGGCCTATCCGCCTACTTGCAAATTTCATGGAATTTTTTTTGTCACTAATTTGAAGGTTTTGGGGGAATTTGTCTCACCAGTTTTCCCACTTTTCCAATTCCAACACAGTAGCATATGCCATAGATACCACATTGCTAATCGAAACACATTGCTCATTTAAGCCACCATTTTCTTCAATGACTAGTTGTGGCCAACCATCTTGTTTTAGATTGACCTACAATTTCCAATTCTTTGGCTCACAGTTTTTCATTGTTTAGTTTGAAGGTGGCTTAAAATGTTAGGCTTCCCGGTGTCTAGTATGTTGAATTTTTTTGACATTGGGTTGTTTAGCATCCTCTACATCAAAGGCACTCTCTCTACAATCTAAAACATATACATTATCAAATCACCTAAGGAGGCTTTAAATATATGGTTCCGGTTAATTCTTTTGAGTGAGACTAGCACTTAAATCACAAGATGGTTAGAAGGCAATGAGCAAGTGGAGAAGCCAATTCCATACGTAGGTTCAGGCATTTTGGTCAACAAACACTCAATCTATCTCTATTCTGGCCACTCCCAACATGTTGTTTCAGGAAATTAAAGGCAATGTGAAATCAATACTTCTCAGATTTTAGTGGGAAATTCTTTAGAGATTTTAGTTATGGGGATATGTAGAATACAATTGATAGAAGGTAGCATTATCTTCTTACAGTTTATTAGATTTTCCATATTGGTAATAAAATATAGCTGAGATTTCACCATATGATGTAGTTATTCGACACCTACACCTTCTAGAGAGGATTGTTTCTTAAAGCAGAGAAGATCATGGGTCTTGGTTGTACATGTTTCATGGTTTTGAGTCATCTTGTAGAGCATCACATATTTTCCATGCTAACTCTTTGAGTGGACTTTGGAACGAGAGGTTTGGACACCTCAATTATAAGTATCTTTAGTAGTTGAGTACTAAGAGTATTGTACTCAAAGCTCCTAAGGTGTCTTGTACAAAGGACATTTGTCAAGGTTGTGTACTTGGAAAACATCACCAAGAACCCTTTCCCAAGGGTAAGGGCCATCATGCTATACCTTACTTGAGCTGGTCCATAGTGACCTTATGTTATTTCCAACTCCTTCAATTTTAAGAGCCAAGTATGTACTTAATTTCATTTTTGATTACTCTCATATCACACTTGGGTGTACTTTCTTAAGTACAAAAGTGATATCTCCAAAAAATTTAGGACCTTCAAGGTGTTCATGGAGAAGTAGTTAGGTTATTCTATTCGATAGATACGTACAGATAATGGGGGGGGATATGTGAACTAGGCATTTATGGAGTATTGTGTTGAGCATGGTATTCAACATCAATATTCAGTTCCCTACACTCCTTCGCAAAATGGTGTTTACAAAAGAAAAAAAAATCATTAAAGGACATGGAAAATTGCATGCTTTAGTCTAAGTCTATGGCCCCATTATTTTGGACTGAAGCTATCAATTATGCCAACTATATTCAAAACCGTACTCCCCACAAGGCAATTCAAAATCTCCATCCAAAGGAGGCTTAGTCTAGAATCAAGCTTGATGTTTCATTCTTCATAGTATTTGGTAGTGAAGCTTGGGAATTCATATTGGGGTTGGCATAAGGAAATGGAGAAGAAGAGTCAACAATACATCTTTGTTGGTTATTGTGAAGATGTGAAACTTTATAGGTTATTTGATCCTATCACTAGGGATTCCCACTTTCATAGAGATTTCCATTTGATGAGTCTTTCATAGTGACAGATTCTCCATCATCTTATTTTTCCTCACTACCTACTCTGCCTTCTTCATCTCGTGATGATACCTTAGTCCTTGAGGATATATTAGATGATGGTCCTAAATCACTACCGTTTATCTACTTCCTACAGATATTAGTCCTATTCACACTAGCTTAAGTTCACTTAGTGGTTTTTTTGTCTCACCTCATAGACACTTGACACATTCCTTCACATTGTCCGAAGTGTTCTACATGTGTCACATCACTTGAAGAGTTAGTCAGTCTTTCTATTTCACCTTCTACCTCCTCCTTGTCCTATATAAACAAAACTTTTAACACATCTTCTTTATTAACAAAAAAAAATAGAAACATGTCATCCACCATAGTACTTATAGTGACAGTTCCTTTGAACTTCCATGCCAAATCTGACCATTTGAGAACCTAATCAATATTCAGCCTAAAGGATATAAATGTATCCACAAAAGAATTTTCCATGTCTGAAATCACCTCATCTAACAAATTAATTGACACATTAACAGTAAGACCTTCCTTGAAATAGCTATAGGGAAGGAAGGCCCCAAATGTGCTACATAAACAACATCATTGGATGGGGGATCCCCTCACTGCCCCTCCATCCTCGCCCGACCTCGCCCCCCTGCCAAAAAGATTCATAGCTAGAATCCCATAAAAAACCTTCAAATTTTTTTAAACTTACAGAGCACCTCCAATAATATTGGCATAATTTTTCAAAACTTTATTTGTGTTAATTGCACAAATGAATATTTTTAACTAACAAAACATAACTTTTGACACAAACATGTATTAAGTCATCTTCTAATGACTAGTAAAAATGGGTGAAAAAATGATAATTTGAAATTAGACATCTAAATTTTGGGGTCAATCTCAAACTACTCAAGATCAATCTTGAGGCACCAAATAGACCCAATCATGAAAATGGACATATTTATGTAGTGATCAAATGTATGGAAGTAGGTGGTAGTAATAGGGAAAATGTGTATAAACAACTGTAAATACAAAGAGTGTAAATATAGTTGCAGCTGCTGCTTGAATTTTGTTGGTAGGGGTAGCAGGGCAGGGTAGGGTAGCATTGCATGCATTTATAATGATGTCTAAAATATTTAATATTAAATATCCATTTGATAACACAACAAATTGTAAACACCCATGGATTCTTTACAAGAGGTGGTGGGCAGCAATGCAGGGCTTTATATTGATATCTAAAAGATTTTAAATTCAACTAGCCATCTCATTACACATTAAAATTATAAGTAGGACCATTTGTCATAGCTCATAAAATATAAATAGATACAAAGTACCCTAACATCAACAACAGAGACTTAAACAGTTTTCCAATTATACAAACCACATAAATTGATAGAAAGACATTAAAATAATTCAAAAACTTATATACATCACTGCAACGAAGCCTTGCCATCTTCTATACAAAATTAGGGGTAGTAAAGGAAATTAAGAGTCCCCTATGTGTTTATGATTATTTATCATCAAGTGTCCTTGAACATGGCCCTTTTGCTTTGCATCAAGTTCCTCACAACCTTCATTGGATCTAGAGAGATTTCTTAGATAGGGCAATCAATTGTAGTGTTGCAAATAGTGCCTGGCGTTGAAGTGGAACTGGCTGATTGAAGGTAATGATTCTTATGAGTTATGAGCCATATTCTCTATTTCTTGCTCCTATATGAACACCTCAATGAGATGCTTGATTGGGTTATACAGTGAAAGCTTTTCAAGGAATTGAAAAAGCTACTAAAATAATTGTATCACATTGTTGAGTACACTCTTGTTTTATATTTAGGTATTCAACTGTAAAATACATTTTCCTAAAAAAGGGATTTGGTTTTGCCTAAATCTTTATGTTTCTTGATAACATATGACTTGCAGTAAAAACAGTTGATAATTTTTAATATAGCATCAGGGCTACCATCATCTTCCTCTAAAGTGGTCCCCCCTGCCCCCTTGTCCTTTGCTAAATTGATTGGGCATGTAGGAGCAAATCCAATGATAATAGTTAGGTACAGGCTCATGCCAACAACCCTCCTGTAAACTGAGTACAACCAAAGATGCACTAAATAGTGAAATGATGCCCATATCTAGCAGTGGATAGCGGGCTAGAAGACAAGTGTATTGCATTTGCGGGAAAGGAATCAATACTCTAGGCAATAAAACAAGAGGATAGTTTTAACTTCCTGCAAGGTAGGTTAGAGTGGCTTTGTTTTGGAGCAAAGTTACTAACCATATCCACACTCCAATTTCTCACTTTCTTCTTTTTGATGATGGATCGCAGAATGTGATCTGAAAAGTCAATCTAAAAACATACACAGTTGAATCTAAAGGCTTTCTCTATACTTCATGGATTGTGAAAAAAATTGAAAGCTCTCAATTGTGAATAATAAAGCAACATCTAAACTCTCCTCTATTATTTATGTACTCTGATCTCTTACTTGTATTTGCACTATGCTTTGGTAGTAACTATTTATAGACTTTTAACATCCTACTAGGTGAAATAGCAATTATTGTTTGTTTAGTTCTTTGGAGTAGCCTGAAGTGATATAAAGCTTAGTTATGATCTAAAAATATTGTAATTATCTCTTCACTTGCAACTTTTTTTGTGGTAATTACCATAAAAAAGTTGGTTGCATGACCTCATTGCTAGAGATCTACTACAGTTGAGTTAAATAAATTTGCACTTAGGTTTCAAGCTTAAACTCTTACATTGATAGCTTTCTCAAGTGAATAAAGTTACCATCCACACCTGTCCAATAAAGAACCTAGCTAAAAATAATGTCGTTAATTGCATTCTTTGTGTTGGTGCTAGATTTTTGACAGAACAATCCTAAACAGATCCATAATCCTTTTAAGATATTTTCTCTTCAAATAGTAATTGAAACCAAACAAGAGTGGCCATGTTTTCTTGATAATATTAAAGTAAAGATGAATCTGCAATGTGAAAACCAACTCCTCTTCATTGTAGACAAGAAGCCAATTCAAAGTCAAATTTCCTGTAACCAATTTGAAAATGAAATCCACTTAAACACAACTCAAAAGCTTCATCATAATGAAAGTTGTAGCTGGCATGGAACTAAAAAACTAATCTACAAATAATAAATTTTAAAAACCATTTTCTTGCTAGTCCTTTAGTCAAAGGTATGACTATAAATAATACACACTTTGTTACCATCCATACCTAAGAACTTTATACTAGAATGCAATTTTCCTTGCTTACAATAATAGATTTTATTAATTTGAGAGGGTTCCTATCTCCATTAACATGCATCCAATCTTAAAAACCTGATGGTGCTTCAAGAAATGCTTTGATTTGTTCCTTGAGTAAAGTTTTTTCATGGAAATGTTTGAAAGCTTTGTATTCTCTAGTTGAATGTCCCAATTTGAAATGGATTATAGGTCCTATAATTACTAGACAACTTAAAAGGGACTACACCTATTGTACCATACTACTTACAACTAAAAGGCCAAATTATAGTAACATGTATCCAGTCTCAACTTTTGAGAGATCTCAATGAAAAGGATAAGTTCTTAATGAAAAGTGATGGTTGGACAGTAGAAGCTAAGATATTAGCGATTAATAGAAAGAAGAATTCTATTTTTTATTACCTAATACAACTGTCGATGTTATTGAGAATGAAGCATAAGCAATTTTTCCAAGTTGGTGGAGGAGAGGAATGTATGTTGTGGCTTATGAAATTTAAGCATGACATCCTTACACAATATTTCCTTCTGTATTAAATGAGTTCAAAAAGCTAGTCTAAGCTTGTGCCTCATTGGAAGTCAGGAGCTAAATGCTAGTGGCATAACAAAGGGTTTGAATTTCACTTAGAGAAATTGAAACCTCATTTTTGTAAATTTCAAAATTACTTCCTGTCATGGTTATCATTCCCCTTGTGTGGTGCAAGTATTTTTTCTATCGTGCCCCGTACGAAAATAGCAATTTAATCATTACCCTTTTATGCAAAGCCTGGTTTAGTTGGGAAACTCCAAAAGATTGAGTAAAGAAAAAAGTAAAATAGTGTGTCAATGCAAGATTAAAGAGAAAATACCCTCAATAACATATGGCAAAGATAAGATATTTTTATAAAGTTAAGCGTACAATTTAAGGAAATATTTTTTTCCTACAAAAAATGTATCAGAACTCTTTGGGCTGAAGCATGAATATGTCAAACTGGTTAGTTATAAAATGCACTAAAGCTATTATTGTTTGAGTTTGCAATAAAAGTTCCTTACAAGGGAAAGGATTAGAAGGTGTTGAACCAAAACTTTTCTTGACAAGAAGTATCATGTTCAAGTTATTGTTATTGCAACAAAGGATCTTTCGTAACTTTCTTGGCCACTAAATATTAGTGGGCTAAAATCTATACTTATTTAACAAATATGCAACAAGGGTTCCTTACATGGTATTGCCATGAAAGGAAAGATAGCCAAAGTGTTTAACCAAGACTGTTCTTTAAAGGGAAGTGCTAATGTAACCAAGGTCTTTTAGTAACCTTATGAGAAAATGAAACCTATTTCTCTTGAATGTTATTGTGTTTAATAATGTTGCTCCTTTTCGATGACTAAAAAGTTATGACTAAAGTTTTTCAATCAAAATCTTGCAGTGACTACTTGTCTACATTCCACTTGTGTTCTCTAATAATTTGGTTATCATGGTATCCACAAACAAGTGACTTCGTTAGAACTTATTATCTAGATGAATTCTAAATTCTATGGAGACCAAATAAGTAGCATACAAATCCAAGGTTGAAGGGTGAGTATACTCCATAGGCTATTGTAGTATTATATATAAAGTAATAAGCATAATTTCATCTTAATATGTTCTCAATTGTACTAGCAAAAATATAAGTTTTACTTGAATGATGAGTTTCAAAAAGTGCATGTACATTTATTTTTTATTGTTATACAATGTTTCCACCTTTTCAGTAATAATCTTTCCACTACCTGAATGTCATCATGTTGTATAAGGTTTTGGTGAGGAGGGTGTAGCTTTATTTGATTATAATCTAGCTCCTTAATCAATGGATGTCCCTCATCTCTCTCAAACCTATCATACGTGAAATTGTAAACCCCTCTAATCAAGCTCCCGCAAATGCAGGGCCACTTGCTGCAAGGCTCAACTATCATACCATTCATGAACATTTTTTTATCTCAAAAATACGATATTCTTCCAATATTTTGTGCTAGTTTAAAATAGACTACTGTAACAAATGACAACACAATAAAGCAATTTTTGAAACAGTTTTACAAGAAGAAAGAAGATGATCTTCAAAGCATGGATGTGCTCAAACCAATTGATAGACAACAAAAATTGTTTGGAAAATATTGAAAGCAATAAAAATTGTCTTACCATAATTAGAGATAGTCGGGGACTTACCATAGGCAAGATTGTTGTTCCTCTTCCAAAAGACACCAATAACATAGCATAATTTAGTCCTTTATACATTGGATTAATCTAATGTAGAAAGAAGGCAATTGACAAGTTAGAGATTGAAGGAGATTCAACTATTACTGTCAATGTAGTAAGAACAACAGAGACTCCAAATTGGAGGCTAAAAGCTCTTTTGGATAGGATAATGACAATCCTAGAATATATTGAATGCTTCACCATCAATCATGTGTATAGGGAGGCAAATAAGGAAGTGGATGAGCTATCTAAGCTTGCAGTAGAAGGTAAAGAGGAAAGGCGGTGGCATAAGAACTATGTAAGATGAATCTTTATGGGGGAATCAAAGGACATTGTGAAAGAATTATGCAGGGTTGTCTTTTGCAGAAGGTCTTAGGAAATATGGTTACAGCTATGGACAGTGTGGTAATTTATTTAGTATTTGGCAGGCCATTGAAGGAACTAGTAAACCCAGTTGCTTGTCCTCCAATGAGGTGCACTAGAGCAGCTACGACTTCTTCAAAAGAACAACAAAGAAGCAGAACCAAGGAAGTCTCTAGCCAACCCATGGAGAATGTGTCTTTGTAGATAGCAAGTTGTTTTTGTGAAGGATTAGGGATTAAGCTTCTCATAGTTTCATGTTTTTTAGGGAAGGGCTTAAGTTTTTTGCTTTCTAGATAGTTAGTATCTTAGAATTAGGGCATTTTGACAATTATGCCATTCAAGGCATTTGGAAAGAGCTATGTCGGTTAAATGGGAAATCTTATATGTTTAATGTCCATGATGAAGACTGGCTTGGGAAGCTTAATATTTATTTATATGGAACCATAGATCCATTATGTTTACAGATTGCTAGGCAAAGCAATATGAACTGCTAAATATTGGATGTGTGAATTCATATACATTAATATAATTTGGCTTTAGCCTTTTATTTAATACAAAAAATAAAAAAATTATCTTACAACAAATAATTAGCTCACAAATAAAATCTTAGAATAAAACTGTACATCAAGTCTCTATCAAATAAAATATTCCTTATAAAATTTATATATGATTTTATATTATATGTGATCTTGGTCCCTAGCTGCCTGAGCCCCTCCAATGCCTCCCGATGAAGGAACCTAATTTACACCCAACCCACTAGGACCTACTTGGCTTGCATCTTCATCTAATCCAATGGGAGCTTCCTCATCCAATTTACAACCTGAGGCAACCAGTGTAGATTTGTACTTCTTGGCTAGATGAAAGTTGCTTATAGCTTCCAAATGGCATATTTTATCCCTGAGATACTTCTCAAGGTTGTCTCGAACTAAATCATCCAGGTACAAAAAATTGCTTTTTTTGAAGAGACATCCGCACTAAAATTAGCCAATTGAACATCGAGGACGAAATGACGTGCTCTTTTCTATAACCTCTCCATGTTGACAATCGCTACAATAGTATCTTTCCCTTCCTTTCTCTTGCACCACCTAGCAAGATCAATAGCATCCTTAACATCCCAATTGGTGATGTCAGAAATCACCCTTTTCCTCAAGGCTTCAATTACCACCTTCCTGAGGATGCCCTTATTTGCATAATATTTGAGGACACTGCATTCCTCGATAACCTCGTGATTGGTGAAGCCATGCAGCTCCATCGCTGCTTGAAAATTATGCTTAAAATGGATTTCACTAGAAAGAAGGATCCTAATCAATTCATCGAAAATCACATCTCGCATGATCCATAGAGGAGAACACTCTGCCATCTCACCCAAACACTGAAGAACACACCAGTTGGGGATGAACAAAAGCAGTAGCAGTAACAAACCTGAACCCGAACCTGCGCAAATGTAAAGAAAGAAAAAGTGCATAAAAATGCTTGGAAGAATTTATATGTGTCTTAGAAGTAACAATGAAAGAAAATTTATGCTTGTAATATATATTACAATAAAATGTATATTGCAATGAAATATGATTTTATATCATGTAGATCTATAAATTAAGTTTTAGGTAGAAACAAAACAATTCAAATTAGAAATCTTAATTTTATAGAATATCAAATGCAGAAAATAGAATGAACAAATTACAATAAATTCAAAATTATATGGTACAAGCAACAAAAGTCCAGAAATATTATTACTTCAATATTAGAGTAGAACAAATATTCTTCCAAAATAGCTCCTCGCACCTGTAGAATACTCTCTGAATCATAACCATTGTTTTCCCTGCAAACATATAAAACTTTCCAACTTGAACATTGAAAGAGTTATTTTGAAATATGAAATTGAAGAGTCGCCTTTGTCATTTAACCTTCCAAAAATGTCCCTCTAATAAGAAATTGACCTCATTTAAATTGACTGGCCTCAACAAACGTTCAAATATTCCCACATGGCCATACTGCGAAGCAATCTCCCAAGAAAAAGAAAGGTAGAAACTCTAATACATAACTAAAGAAGAATAACTTAATAATTTTTTTAAACTTGTAAACCAATGCATAAATAAATATATATTTATTGGATTCTTATGGTTTGGATTTTATGGGATGCATTTTTGTTTGATTGTTGAGGAAGTAATTTAAAAATTAAATAAAAAATTGTATGACAATAATAAACTTGTGTGAAGTTGGATTTACTCTTCAATTCTTTATTTGTTACACATTTCAATGTATTTATCTTTATCTTATTAATATTTATATATATTTTCATATATTTGACATCATTGTATACCTCCCTAACCCTCATGCTTGGGCATGCATTCTCCACATTTATATTAAATTTTCATTGTCCTAAATCTATTCATGAATGTCCATCAATCCTAAACCCCACAAAATTAACCACCAAAATTTTAAAATTCAAATTCTAAATTTGCTAACTCTTTCACATTTCTAGAGTTATTCTTCTACACCACTTATAGAGTTAAGTACCCCAATCCCTTGCAAATACTACTCCAAAAACAACATTAATTTTTTAATTGTCACTCCCTTAATTGAAAATGATTAGTTTGTGTTGATTTATACTTACGTATATATGTTTGATTAGATTAGCCTAGATTAACATTAAGAAAATTGTTATTGTCCTTTACATTTTTTGGTGAACCCCTTGAATTTTATATTTCATAAGGTTTGACATTACGGTTATATCTTTATTGATTTTTAGATCTTTAGACCTTTAATTTTTTCTTGCATTCTAATTTTCAAATCTTGTCAGGGTTTTTAGTCCTTATTAGTGTTATTTCAAAGATACATATTCATTTTAGGGTTTTATACTACATTGCTTAACCTTACTCTCATTCTCCCTACCCACCCTTCTTAGGACCTTTCAAGGCTTACTCTAGATTTAATTATTTAATGGTATTCTAATTTATATTGCATTTACCTTATTTTGATATCATTTGTCTTCTCCTATTAGGTTTTAGGGGGACAGATGCATGAAGATGGGTAGCCAATTTGTAGAGAACATTTTAAAAATTTATGAAAACTCATACCGGAAGTGTGTTATAACACACTCCTATTATGGCTTGGTGTGTCGAGCCTAAGGCTCAATCACAAAAATCCCATAACACAAGTGTGTTATAACGCACTCGTGTTATGACCTATTAAAACCAAAAAAATAGTAAAAATAATTCATTCTTGCATTTCAACTATGATTTTTTTTTTGCTTGCGACCAAAACCTCCATTTTCTATGCTTGTGTTCTAGGATGGGGTATTGTGCAAAAATATTCATCAATAGTTGTTATTTCATTGCAAGGATGTTGTCACGTTGACGAGGAGGTGTGATAGGTAAGGATTGTTTGCTTTTTGTTTTGAATTTGTTATTATTATGTTGAATTTGTTAGTTTTAGGTTGTATTTGATATTTATTTTTTTGAATTTGTAGGATATACAAATCAACCTGCAAATCCTCAAAATCCTCAACAAGTAGAGCAACAAAATCAGCCATAACAACAACCTCCTCCACCAATCCCTCAACACCCTCCTAACACTCAACAAAATTTAACGAGTGAAATTGAGAACAACAAAAAATTAACTTGAGGATTTAATCAGTAGGTTGAGCAATCCAAATGGTTCAACCATTGAAAGAATGACCTTGGTAATGTCATTGAAAAATATGTTAAAAAATTTAGATTCAATTAACAAACAAATAATTGGATAACAAAATAGGAGGCAGGCGTTTAGGGCTTATTACGGGGATAAGTTGTCATATAAAGATGTAAATGATTTAAAAATTACAAAAGGTGATTTTTGCTCCTTATTCACTGACCCACACACACATCAAAATCTTACCCTCAGTACGAAGAGGTTTCCTATTGATTGGTTCCACCACCAATAAATTACCATGGTTTTGATTACCCACCATGCAACAATTGTGAAGTCTCACAGTCTTTCCTTATGAAATTATACTATGAGTTCATATTGAATAAAATCCCCAATTATTTTGATATGAAGGACTTTTAGAGGAAAGGTGGGGGATCGGCTTAGGATAGACCCGGTGCATAGTCGAATCCTACGTGGCAAGGGAGACAACCTCTCGCTAGGTTGCCTCATTAGCATGTTGTTATCCCTTCCATCATGAAGGAGAGTGTCAACATAGAGATATTGCAGGTGATCAACACTTTGACTTAGAGTGTCATCGAGCATGCGAGCCTTATTCTACAATTCCATCTAAGGGAGTCTTTGAGTGGTGGCCTTCAAACCCATGTGTGTCAATCTTGCTGGGCGACTTGTTCATATGACCCCATCGATACTCAAGAGGCTGCTACACAGAATCCATCCACAACTATGGAGATGGAGAGGGTAGTTGACATTTTGCATGAGGCATATGGCATTGATACTCATGTAAAAGTTAGCATGTTCATTGAATTTAATTTATTAAATTTCAATTTTGAAATACAATATTAACTAATTTAATTTTATGATTTTAATAAAATTGTAGGATCACAATGTTGAGACTAGATACACCAGCCCTCCACCTACTTTTTTCTACAGTACACCTATCGGTGGGGTATGTAACTAGTAAACAATTATAAATTTATTACACGCTGATAGCACTATTTTACAAATGGTATTTCAATATGTGATTTTGGATGTTGAACAAGCTAATATTGGAGGTTTCAAGGGAACACCTCCCAATGCTAGTGGATTTACTCAAACCTACATGTAGGTAATAGAATAAAGAGTTTAACTAATGAATTGTATTTAATATATTTGTGTTCTTTATATTCATATAGTTGATTACATTGCATTGCACATCATTCAAACTCAAAGCATTACTTCACATTCCATAACTAATAACTAGATGTTGATAGATGAAAAAATTTCAACTACAATAGAGTTGTTTAGAAAGTCAACATAAGTAGTGATGCAATTACTTCACATAGCATAAGTAATAAGTCTAGGAGCAACTTCCAATTGCATTTTCTTGTCATGACATTCCATGAGACCACTTTTTACTGCTTGGCATCTTTTCAAACAGTTCACTACCTTGTGTATGCAATGGATGCTTGGAAGGAATATATGAAAGAATAATAGTAAGCAATAGCATAGACAAGGCAATAAGTTTTTTGAAAAAATGCCTCAAAGAAATGTGGTCTCATGGTGATTTCCATCACCATGAGACCCAATTTTTGAGGCACTTTTTCAAACAACTCACCGCCTTTTCTATGCTACCACATTTTCCATACATGTCTACCAAAGAATTTTATCAAATAGTTCATTTGTCTTCTACTATAGCTAAAAGCTTAAAAAAGGTGTTTTCCAACAAACTATGGATTCTTGGAAAAAATCTATCAAAGCATAATAGTAAGCAATATCATATACATGGCAGTTAGTAGTTTGAAAAAAATCCTTGAATAAATGCAATCTCATGGTGATGGAATGCCATTCCATCACCATGAGACCACATTTCTTCAAAGTATTTCTTCAAACAACTCACCACCTTTTCTATGATACCACATTTTCCATACATGTGTACCAAAGCATTTTATCAAACTACTCACTTCCTTGCTACTATGGCTAAAAACCTAAAATAGGTGCTTTCCAACAAACTATGGATGCTTGGAAAAATTTCTATCAAAGCATAATAGTAAGCAATAATATCATAGAGAAGGCAATGAACTATTTGAAAAAATGCTTGAAAGAAATGCAATCTTATTGTGATGGAATGCCATGATGTGCATTTGTTTGTAATGGAATTCCATCACCATGAGACCCCATTTCTTTGAGGCTTTTTTTCAAACAATTCACTACCTTCTCTATGCCACCATAGTTATCGTACATGTCTATGAAAGAAATTTATCAAATGGTTCACCAACTTGTTGCTATGGGTAAAAGCATGAAAACATGTGCTTTCAAACAAGATGTGGATAGGGAAAATAGTAAGCATGATAGTCAAAAATATATAGTCTAGAATAAATACTCAAAATTTTGTTCATTATCTCATACATTAGAAGTCATGATGTGGATCACTATTGTAGTTTCTATAATTGAATAATTTTTTGTTTTATTTTCAGATGTTGCAAGAAAAAACACCTTTGAATTGATGAGGGCAATGGAGATCAATGTTTCATCTGCTATAGAATCCTCGATGGCTCTGACAGGGGAGGTATGAGGCAAATTACTAAATTTCAATTTACATTTGTTGTTATAGATGTTGGTTAGTGAAAAAGAAAACCATTATTGATTTGTAGTTTAATTTTTGTTTGGATGGTTTATACAGGGCTTAAGCATGCCTCAACATGGGCATGTGAATATTTCCCTCATGGAGAGTGATCATGAGATGGTGGTAAGTGATTATTTTGTTAAATATACCATTTTTTATAATGTAATTTCTATATATTATTTTCTTTACTTCTTATTGTAACAGTTAAAACTTTACCAAGAACTAAACACTTGGAGGAGTAGTAGGAGCACTCCTCTAGTGTAGCACAAATGAGTGATAGACCTATTGCCATCCGATCAACAAGAAAAGGGAAAGAGTTTATTTTGAGAGCCTAGAGAGCAATGACTTTTGATTCTAGAGCCCTTTTTTGTATGCCTATATGGAATTTTTGTACATATTTTCTATTGGATATATTTGACATTGTATTCCTATATGGCTATTTTTATTTTATACTTATATCAATGTATATTGATGTATTCTTACATGGATATTTGGTTAAGGGTGATCCCACAATAGTGGTTTACAATTGTTGGCCAAACTAGACATTGAAATTATTATTTTTAACTAAATCTTCACATTTGGGCACCTATAGCGGCTAAATCGTGAGGAATTTGAAGATGATGCAAACTAGAGGAACTCATCACATTTTGTCTATAGATTCTAACAATATTTTTTTCAAAACTTTTGGAATCATATTGCACTTCTTTTTCCATCTCCCACGAAAACTTGTTTTTTTCAAAAAATAACATTTTTAAAAAGTGACGCACACCATATAATGCATAATTTTTTTTCCATGAAGGAAAAAATTCTAATTCTTTTGAATTTAGATTTGTAACTCTGATATCTAGTGCTTCCAATTGGCTAGATAGTTTTTTATTGAATATTTTTTCTTTAATCAAGTTTCGAATTCAAACCAATTACAATTCAGACATAACGCAACCGTATAACATGTAACTTTTTTTATATATATTGAAATTCAATTTATTTATTTTGTTGGATCAAGGACTTCAATATTTGGTGCACTCATATTTTTCAAAAAAATTATTTGATAATTTTCTATTTTTCCACATGTGCAGAACAAAGACCTTCATTTTCGGTGAAGAACCTATGTTTAATAAAACTAAAAAAATAAATATGTAATAAAACCAAAACATATTAAAATTATATTCATTGGATAGCTCGTTCTGAGGACTATCTGATTCTAGAAGGGTTTCTGAAGACTTCTCCATTTTCATCCTCAACCCAAGCTCCAAAGCGTAAAAAAATAGACTTTTTTGTTTCTCAGGAGGGGGATGAGAGGCAAGGGGGTTCAAGCGAACCCCTAGGGGTTTGAGTGAACCCCTAGATTTTCACTCGAACTAGAGTTTGATTGAACCCCTTTTTCTATGCATTTGTTTTGTTTTTCGGTAGCCAAAATTTAAGGGTGTTCGCTCGAACCTCTAATGGGTTCGCTCGAATCAATAGGTTTGTACAATTCATTTTTTGTGAGTTTTCCTTCCTCACTTGAATTGTAAACCACTATTGTGGCTTCACCCACAAATCTTTGTTATCGATGGTGTTCATATTTGCATTATAAATCCATGGTTCAATAGATATTAGTTACGTCTTTTCAAGTGTATGCTTTACAACTTACGTGTATACTTTGTGACTTACGTGTATTCCAATGTATACTTTGTGACTTATTTGTTTTCATGAGTATACCTTGTATTCATGCATATACTTTGTATTAATTTGTGTATATTATGTATTCATGTGTATATTTCAAGGCTTACGTGTTTATGAGTACTTGTGCTTCCCTTATTCACATGTACATGATTGACTTATTCATGTGTATACTTATTAATTGGTTAGCCCTAACATTGATCATTGTTGTCCTTCATGGTTTGTCTTGAATATTAGTTGATTGATGCTAAAAAACTTTATCTAAAAGAAAAAAATATGCTTTCAATTGGTATTCCATGAAATGATTCATAAAAAAAAAATCAATATATTTAATCCTTTGATTGGAACAACTCAATTAAGCAAAGGATACACAATCTTCACAACACTTGCAAAACATAATATTTAGAGTAGATGAAGTAGTTAACTTTTTGACACATTATCATACAAACATTTATCTTGATTAGTCTTTAAACATTTTCACAACATAATCTTGATAGTGCAAAATGAACTGTTATGTTCTTGGTTTGTCACCATATAAACACGTCAAAAGATTCATATGTCAACTTTTTGCAATATTATTTCTTATATAGGAAATGGACTTGAGAGAAAGCAAGTTATAATTTATAATAGAAATAAGAAATGGACTCAATGCTATCCTAGACCCCCAAATAGGTCTATTTAACAAAGCAACACCCTCTCAATCACTATTCCAATTGCAAAAAACCATTGGGAAGCATTTACTAGTCTAAAAGTCCACAAAATCCATAATTTTTAGGGCATGATTGGCCCTCTAACCCCACTATCCTCTAAACCCTCACTTTTCTCAAATTTCACTAAGGTTTATTGAAAACCCCATATCCAGACCTCATACAACCTCAAAACCTCTTCCAACACTCTTCATTCTGCCTACACAAACTTAATTGGCCACCAAATTATGTTGCCCCCTAACTTTACCCACTTTTACTCCCTCAAACCTCTCTCTTTTCATTCAAAACCCCTCCTTTCCCAACTAGGGAATCATGCCATAACATACTTTTGAACTCCCTTGTCCTTGCAGATCTTTTGAACACATAAAACTCCACAACCTCACCCTATTTCCAACCTATTCTAACTTATTCTCAACCAATTTCTTCTTTTCACCTCGTCTAGCCTTGCTTTTAAGGCCTAAATTTTGAATTTTCAAGAAGGGCAATATTAGTAATCTCTTCCAATGCCTTTACCAATGCTATTTTCTTATTTGCACTCCCTATCATACTTACATAATTGACTCAAATGACCCCACACTAACTCAAAACTAAAATAAATATTACAAAATGGCCTATCATGGCCTTATTTGAAATTATCATGACTAGAACCACTAAACTAGACCTTCTTCATCAAATGGAGGAATAAGGTGCTCTGCACCAATGATCATATGCTTTTTGTGTGGAAAACTAAAACTTCTCAACCATCATGTGTATGTTTCTCTTTTCGATTGTTTTGCATGGCATCATAAGGGATCAAAATGGTTGAATGTATCTCGAAGCAATTCTATGTGTTTAGGTGTGAAAGAGGACCATGCATAGCGTAAACCTACCTATCAGGATGTGTTGGAGCAGTTTGTTTGGTCACATGAATTGCAAAATAAAAGTTGCACCACTTTGCAACTTTACACTACTTGCATTTGACACTTTTTGCATCAAGTGAAAACTAGACACCACAGGAAAATGACTCTGAGAAAAAAAAAAAAAGAGAGAGAGCTTGTTGTAGAGGGGCTCAATGTGATTTGTAAGCATCACAGTTTTTGAGTAATAGCCTATCAAAGTTTGTTTTTGTTTTGCACTTTGGACCCTTAAAGAATCAAGTCAGTTGAACATAGCTCAGAGCGATTCTACATGTTTGAGTGTGAAATAAGACCATTCCTAGTGTAAACGTATCCATTTGGTCACACGATTTGCATAACGAAAGTTGCACCACTTTGCAACTTTCAACTACTTGCATTTGACAACTTTTTCTCCAAGTGAAAATTCACCACCAATGGAAAATGCCTCTAAGATAGAAAAAATTGAGAGAGGTTATTGTAGAAGGGCCCAACGCGATCCTCTAGAATTAGATGAGAAGTTTCTAAGCATCACAATATCTGAGTAACAATATGTTAAAGTTTGCAGCCATTTTGTACTTTGAACTCTTAAGGGATTGATCTAGTTGAACATAGCTAAGAGTGATTTTTTGTGTTTGGGTGTGAAAAAGGACCATTCCTAGCATAAAAATACCTATTTAGACATGTTGGAATAGTCTGTGTGGTTACAAAAGTTGCATAACAAAAGTTGCACGTCATTGCAACTTTGCATTGCTTGCATTTGACACTTTTCCCATCAAGTGAAAATTTGCCACCACCAAAAAACCACTCTGAGATAATAAAAATCTAGAGAGGTTATTGTAGAGGGTCTCAATGTAATCCCATAAGATCATATGATAATTTTTTAAGCATCATGGTTTCTGAGTAACAACATGTTGAAGTTTGCAGCCATTTTGCACTTTGGACTCTTAAGGGATTGAATTGGTTGAATGTAGGTTGGAGCGATTCCGCATGTTTGGGTGTGAAAGAGGACCATTCCTAGCATAAAAATACCTATTCAGATGCCTTGGAATAGTTAGTGTGGTCACATGAGTTTTAGAATGAAAGTTGTGCCACTTTCCAACTTTGTACTACTTGCATTTGACACTTTTTCCATTAGGTAAAAATCTGCCACCATAGGAAAACCACTCTCAGATAGCCAAAAACAAAAGATTTTTTTGTAGAGGGGCCCAACATTATCCCATAAGATCAAAAGAGAAGTTTCTAAGAATCACGCTATCTGAGTAACAACATGTTGAAGTTTGCAGCCATTTTGCACTTTGGACTCTTAAGGGATCAATCCGGTTGAACATAGCTCATAGCGATTCCGTGTGTTTGGATGCAAAAAAAGAGCATTCCTAGTGTAAAAATACCTATTTGGATGCGTTGGAATAGTTTGTTTGGTCACACGAGTTGCATAACGAAAGTTGTACCCCTTTGCAACTTTGCACTGCTTGCATTTGATAGTTTTTCCATCAAGTGAAAATCTGCCACCACAAGAAAACCACTCTGAGATAGAAAAATCCAAGAGGTTTTTATAGAGGGGCCCAATGAAATCCCATAGAATTATATGATAATTTTCTAAGTATCACGATATTTGAGTAACAACACGCTGAAGTTTGCACCATTTTGCACTTTGGACTCTTAAGGGATCAATCCAGTTGGATGTAGCTCAAAGTGATTCCACTTTTTAGGTGTGAAAGAAAACCATGCCTAGCATAAACATACCTATTCAGATATGTTGGAATAGTTCATGTGATCACACAAGTTGCAGAATGAAAGTTGCACCATTTTGCAACTTTCCAATACTTGCATTTGACACTTTTTCCATCAAGTGAAAATCTGCCACCACAGGAAAACCACTTTGAAATAGCAAAAATCGAGAGAGGCTTTTGTAGAGGGTCCCAACATGTTCCCATAGGATTAAACAAAAAATTTCTAAGTGTCATGGTATCCAAGTAACAACATGATGAAGTTTGCAACCATTTTACACTTTGGACTCTTAAGGGATTGATCTAGTTGAACGTAGCTCAGAGAAATTCCACGTGTTTAGGTGTGAAAGATGACCATTCCTATAGTAAGCATACATATTCAAATGTGTTGGAACAATCTGTGTAGTCACACGAGTTGTAGAACAAAAGTTGCATCACTTTGCAACTTTAAACTGCTTGCATTTGACACTTTTTCCATCAAGTGAAAATTTACCACCACAAGAAAACCACTCTAAGATAGAAAAAATTGAGAGAGGTTTTTGTAGAGGGGTCCAATGCATCCAATAATATTAGATGAAAATTTTCTAAGCATCATGGTATCCGAGTAACAACATGCTGAAGTTTGCAACCATTTTGCACTTTGGACTCTTAAGGGATCAATCTGGTTGAACATAGCTTGGAGCAATTACGTTTGTTTGGGTGTGAGAGAGGACCATGCCTAGTATAAAAATACTATTTGAATACATTGGAACAATTTTTGTGGTCACACGAGTTGCATAATGAAAGTTGCACCACTTTGCAACTTTGCACTGGTTGCATTTGACACTTTTTCCATCAAGTGAAAATCTGCCACCACGGGAAAACCACTACAAGATAGAAAAAACCAAGATAGGTTTTCATAGAGGGGTGGAACACAATCACATAGGATTAGACGAGAAATTTCTAAGCATCATGGTATCTGAGTTACTGCCCTTGTAGATTTTGATGGAAAAGGGCATGAAAAATGAGGTTTCACCCTAGGGTTTGATAAAATATTGCATGTAGAGGTTGGGTGATTGTATTTTAAGTTTTTGCAGGTGATTTTAAGAAGGTTTGAGGTAGTGGCATGTTTTGATAAGGTTTGGAACCATTCCTTTCAATAAACCCTCCTCATACTAGCATAAAATAAGGGTTTTGTGGTTTGGCATGGTGGAGTGAGTTTCTCTTGAGATAAATTGCAGATTTGAAGGTTGAGAAGGTAGGGGAAGTGTATGCCTCATAGAAATGGGGTCTCATGGTAATGTATATTACTATGAGATGCCATTTCTATGAGACACCATTTCTATGATGTATATCACTGTGAGATGCCATTTCTATGAGGCATACACTGCCCCTACTTTCTCAACCCTACCACATTGGCAAGCTAGCTCGCTCCACTAGCTTGCCAATGTGGTAGGGTTGAGAAGGTAGGGGTAGCGTATGACTCATAGAAATGGGATCTCATGGTGATATATGCCTCATACAAGACCCCATTTCTATGAAGCATATATCATTGTGAGATCCCATTTCTATGAGGCATACACTGCCCCTACCTTCTCAACCCTACCACATTGGCAAGCTAGTGGAGTGAGCTAGCTTTCCAATGCACCACTAGATTTCCAATTTGGTAGGGTTGAGAAGGTAGGGGCAACATATGCCTCATATAAATGGAGTCTTACAGTGATATACATCACTGTAAGACTTCATTTCTATGAGGCATACGCTGCCCCTATATCACTGTGAGACTCCATTTCTATGAGGCATATGTTACCCCTACCTTCTATCATTGTGAGACTCCATTTCTATGAGGCATATGCTTCCCCTACCTTCTCAACCCCATGGCATTGGCAAGATAGTGGAGCATTGTCAAGCTAGCTTGTTCCACTAGCTTGTAATGCGGTAGGTTTGAGAAGGTAGGGGCAGCGTATGCCTCATAGAAATAGAGTCTCATGATGATATACCATTTTTATAGGGAAAACACTACCATCACCATGAGACTCCATTTCTATGAGGCATACGCTACCCCTACCCTCTCAACCCTACCGCATTGCAAGCTAGTTGAGCATTGGCAAGCTTTCTCACTCCACTAGCTTGCCAATGAGGTAGGGTTGAGAAGGTAGAGGCAGTGTATTCCTCATAGAAATGGCATCTGATGCTCTACCTTCTCAACCCTACATCACTGTGGGATTCCATTTCTATGAGGCATACACTGCCCCTACCTTCTCAACCCTACCGCATTGGCAAGCTAGTGCACTCCACCATAAACATAGTTTTAAGGTTTGAAAGTCATTTAAAATGGTGTATTGACCCATTCCTGTCACTGTCGCAACTGTAACTCAAGGAATGGTTCTATAACATCACTAAAAAGGTGTGGAAATGTTGAGTAAGTATAGGGGAGGTCAAGAGTTGAGTTGGGCATGAAGCCCTATAGTGAAATTTGGTGTTTTCCATGTGAATTTGAGAGGTTTTGACATGCTAAAGTGAGTATTGTGTTAGGGAAGAATTTTTTCTTATTAAATTGAGTTTGTGTAGGCCATTTTAGACTTTTTTGAGGTGGTGACATGTTGTGACAAGGTTGGGAAGTGTTTTTTCCAATAAGCCCTAGGTTATTTGGCTTAAAAAGAGGGTTTTTGGTTTTTGGTTTTGGTTTTGATTGCAAGATAGGCTACACCTTTCCCATGTTGCTAATGTAGCCTTGAATAAAGAGTCTTGTAATAGTGGAAAGAAGGGTTAGAATCCCTTGTAGGTAGACTAATCAAGGAAACATTTAAAATATATCACAACTAAAAGTGATGAGGTAGGTTTAGTGATGAGGTGAATTTACAAATAGAGATGAAAACCAAAATAGTTTCCAAGATATATCAATGTGGGAGGAGTATATTCCACTTTTTTAGAGACATGTATGGAAAATTTGGTAGCATAAAAAGGAAATCACCTACTTGGTATAACTGTTTTACAAAATACCTCAATGAAAGCTTCAAAGAGTGGTATGTGCATCCATAATAAAGTATTGAGAAATGATGTTTTATTTTAATTAGTTAAAACATATGTCATATATATGTATATACAAAATGTGGAAGTATACACAAGGTAAGTCAATTATTAAATAACAAAATGCCTCAAAGAGATGTGGTTTAAAATATAATTGGCAAGAGTATAGAATTGTTTAATTTAAAATGTGCATTGACAACCTAAGGTTATAATGACAAACAAACAATGATCAACATGGAATATGCAAAATAACAAAAATGAAAGAAATCCACAATAGAATGAAATAAAATGTGTAAATACTTCACATTCCTAAAAAACCAAAGTTTCAAATGGAGGAGTTCAACTCAATTATGTAGCCTTAGCTTCTTCTTTCTTTAAACTCAACAATTTAACTTTTTCAAAAGCTTGTTCCCCTCCAAACTTCAATTTTATATCAGTTTTCAATGGAATTCAAACTTGAATTGATATTATATGTCTTTCAACATGAAATTTTCTCTATTTCATGCAAAGGTGGTAGAAACATCATGAAAAAGGTGGTGAGATGTGAAAAAAATGCATGCACACTTCACAACATCATAAAAAAGCTACTTTTTCATTGGAGCACACACAGAACTAGGAGAATATGCAGAATGTGGGTCTTTAGATCAAGGGTATATTGAGTTTTCTTACCATTTTTAGTGCAACACAAAATGTGCTCATGTTATAACATGAGCAAGTTATAATGAGAGCTCGTTATTTCTTCCTAAAATGGCCATATCTCTACTTCTTCAAAAAGTGCTCGCATTATGAGAATCTCTTTGTCTATACCCTATCTACCCTAATTCTATCTCTCTCCCCTCTACCCTTATACCCTAATTCTATCTCTCTCCCCTATACTTGCTACCCTTAACCCTTATACCCTCACTCACTCCTATCTCTCTCCCCTCTACCCTATACCCTTAACCCTTATACCATCAAACCTTAAACTCTAATTCTATCTCTCTTCCCTCTACCCTCTACCCTTAACCCTTATACCCCCTCTCTCTCTCTCTCTCTCTCTCTCTCCTCACCCCCCTCTCCTCTCTCAACTCCCTCTCTTCACTCACCCTATCTCTCTCCCCTCTACCTCTACTCTAACCCTTATACCCCTCCACCCTTAAACCCTAATTCACCTCTACCCTCTATCCTCTACCCTTTAACCTTCTACCCCTCTCTCTCTCTCTCTCTCTCTCTCTCTCTCTCTCTCTCTCTCTCGCTCCTTGTCTCTCCTCCCACTCCCTCTCACTCTCCTCAACTCACCTGACTCACCCTCATCTCTCCCTCTACCCTCTACCCTAAACCCAATTATATCTCTCCCTCTACCCTCTTTAACCCTTATACCCCCATCCTCCACCTCTCTCTCTCTCTCTCTCTCTCTCTCTCTCTCTCTCTCTCCCACCCCCTTCCTCTCCCTCAACTCCCCTTCACCTCACTCACTCCTATCTCTCTCACTCACTCATATCTCTCTCCATCTCTCAACTCCCTCCCACTCTCTCACTCACTCACTCCTATCTCTCTCCCCTCTACCATCTACACTTAAACCCTAATTCTATCTCTCCCCTCTCCCCTTTACCCTTATACCCTCTATCCTCTACCCTTTATCTCTCTCTCACTCTCTCAACTCCCTCTCTCTCACTCACTCACTCCTATCTCTCTCCCCTCTACCCTTATACCCTCTACCCTGAAACCCTAATTCTATCTCTATCCCCTCTACCATCTACCCTTAACACTTATACCCTCTATCCTCTCTCTCTCTCTCTCTCTCTCTATCTCCTACCCCCTTTCCCTCTCTCTTTCTCACTCACTCACTCCTATCTCTCTCCCCTCTACCCTCTACCCTTAACCCTCATACCATCTACCATTAAACCCTAATTCTATCTCTCTCCCGTCTACCTTGAACCCTAAACCCTAATTCTATATCTCTCCCCTCTACCCTCTATCTCTCTCCCACTCCCTCCCTCCCTCTCTCTCGAGTCTCTCCCTCCTACCCCCTCTCCCTCTCTCAACTCCCGCTCTCTTGCTCACTCACTCCTATCTCTTTCCTCTCTACCCTTTACCCTTAAACCCTAATTATATCTCTCTCCCCTCTCCCCTCTACCCTTCACCCTTATGCCCTCTATCCTCTACCTTTTTTCTCTCTCCCACTCCCTTCATCCATCCCTCTCTCTTGTCTCTCCCGCCTACCCCCTCTCCCTCTCTCAACTCCCTCTCTCACACTCACTTACTCCTATATATCTCCCCTCTACCCTCTAGCCTCTACCTTTATAACCTCAATCCTTAAAGCCTAAATACTTAAATCCTCTACCCTCAACCCTCTACAATAAACCTCAACCATCAATTCTCAACCCTCATCCTTTAATCCCTCAACCCTCAATCCTTAAACCCTAAACCCACTTAGAAAAATCTCTACCCTAATCCGTCAACCCTCTTGAACCTTAATACCTCAACCCCTATACCCTCTACCCTATACATTGGACCCTCGACCCTAATCCCCCAACCCTATACCCTTAATCCTCTACCCTAAACCCTTAAACCCTCTACCTTATAAACCCTTAAACACTCAACCCTAAATACTCAATCCTTAATCCCTAAACCCTTAAACACTCTAGCCTCTACCCTCAACCCTTATCCATCAACCCATAAACCCTTAAAAGCACTTAGTAAAATCTACACTCTAAACCCTCAACCCTCTTGACCCTTAATCCCCCAGCACTTAAACCATAATCCCTCAACCCCTATACCCTCTACCCATTACATTAGACCCTTGACCATAATCCCCCAACCCTAAACCCTCAATCCTCTACCCTCAACCTTAAACCCTCTACCCTCTACCCTATAAATCCTTAAACACTCAACCCTAAACCACAAACCCTCAACCCTTAGACCATAAACCCTTAAACCCTCTAGACTCTACCCTCAATCCTCTACCCTCTAAAATCAACCCTAATCCATCAAACCTTAAAACCTCAAACACACTTAGTAAACTTTCTACCCTAATCCCTCAACCATCTTGACCCGTAATCCCTCAACCCCTATACCCTCTACCCTATACATTGGACCCTTGACCCTAATCCCCAAACCCTATACCCTAAATCCTCTACCCTCAACCTTAAACCCACAACCCTTAAACCATCTACCCTCAACCCTCTACCCTATAAACCCTTAAACACTCAACCCTAAACCCTAAACCATCAACCCTTAAACCCTCTACCCTCAATCCTCTACCCTCTACCCTCAACCCTAATCCACCAACCCTTAAACCCACTTAGTAAACTATCTACCCTAATCCCTCAACCCATAAACCCTCTACCCTATAGATTGGACCCACGACCCTAATCCCCTGACCCTATACCCTCAATCCTCTACCCTCAACCTTAAACTCAAAACCCTTAAACACTCTACCCTCTACCCTCTACCCTATAAACCCTTAAAAACTCAACCCTAAACTCTAAACCCTCAACCCTTAAACCCTCTACCTACTACCCTCTACCCTCTACCTTCAACCCTCAACCCTAATCCATCAACCCTTAAAACCTTAAACCCACTTACCAAACTCTTTACCTTAATCCAAAAAATTTACGCTTAATCCCTCAACACTTAAACCCTAATTTTTTAACCACTATACCATCTACCCTATACATTGGAACCTCAACCCTAATCCCCCAACCCTATACCCTCAATATTGTACCCTCAACCTTAAACCCTCAACCCTTAAACCCTCTACCCTCTACCCTCTACCCTATAAACCATTGAACACTCAACCCTAAACCATAAACCATCAACCATCAACCCTTAAACCCTCTACCCTCTAACCTCAATCCTCTACCCTCTACCCTCAACCCTTAAATGCTAAAACCCACTTAGTAACCTCTCTACCCTAATCCCTCAATCCTCTTGAACCTTAATCTCTCAACCCTTAAACCCTAATACCTAAACCCTTATACCCTCTCACCTATACAATGGACCCTTCACCCTAATCCCCCAACCCTATACCCTCAATCCTCTACCCTCAACCTTAAACCCTCAATCCTTAAACCCTCTACCCTCTACCCTCTACCATCTACTCTATAAACCCTAAACCCTCAACCCTTAAACCCTCTACCCTCTACCCTTAATCCTCTACCCTCTACCCTCAACACTAATCCATCAACCCTTAAACCCTTAAACCCACTTAGTAAACTCTCTACCCTAATCCTTCAACCCTCTTAAACCTTAATCCCCCAACACTTAAACCCTAATCCCGCAACCCCTATACCCTCTACCCTATACATTGGACCCTCGACCCTAATCCCCCAACACTATAGCCCCAATACCCTATCCTTAACCTTAAACTCTCAACCCTTAAACCCTCTACCCTCTACCCTCTACCCTATCAACCTTTAAACACTCAACCCTAAACCCTAAACCCTCAACCCTTAAACCCTAAATCCTTAAACCCTTTACCCTCTACCCTCAATCCTCTACCCTCTACCCTAAACCCTATTCCATCAACCCTTAAACCCTTAAACACACTTAGTAAACTCTCTACCCTAATCCCTCAACCCTCCTGACCCTTAAACCATAATCCCTCAACCCCTATACCCTCTACCCTATACATTGGACCCTTAACCCTAATCCCCCAACCCTATACCCTATACCCTCAATCCTCTACCCTCAACCTTAAACCCTCAACCCTTAAACGTCATGCTACCCTATAAACCTATAAAAACTCAACCCTAAATCCTAAAACCTCTACCCCCAAACCTAATCCATCAACCCTTAAACCCTTAAAACCACTTAGTAAACTCTCTACCCTAATCCCTCAAGCTTCTTTACCCTCAATCCCCAAACCCTTACACCCTAATCCCTCAACCCCTATACCCTCTACCCTATAAATTTGACCCTTGTCCCTAATCCCCTAACCCTATACACTAAATCCTCTACCCTCAACCTTAAACCCTCAACCCTTAAACCCTCTACCCTCTACCCTCTACCCTATAAACCCTTAAACACTCAAACCTAAACCCTAAACCCTCAACCCTTAAACCCTAAACACTTAAACCCTCTACCCTCTACCCTCAATCCTCTACCCTCTACCCTCTACCCTAATCCATCAACCCTTAAACCCTTAAACCCACTTAGTAAACTCTCTACCCTAATCCCTCAACCCTCTTCACCCTTAATCCCCCAACCCTTAAAACCTAATCCCCCAACCCCTATACTGTCTACCCTATACCCTCAATCCTCTATCCTCATCCTTAAATCCTCAACCCTTAAACCCTCTACCCTCTACCCTCTACCCAATAAACCTTTAAATACTCAACCCTAAACCCTAAATACTCAACCCTTAAACCCTAAACCCTTAAACCCTCTACCCTCTACCCTCTACACTCAACCCTAATACATTAAATCTTAAACCCTTAAATACTTAGTAAACTCTCTACCATAATCCATAAACCCTCTTGACCCTTAATCGACCAACCATTAAACCCTAATCCATAAACCCCTATACCCTTTACCCTATACATTGGACCCTAGAACCTAATCAACCAACTCTATACCCTCAACCTTAAACCCTCAACCCTCTACCCTCTACCCTACAAACCCTTAAATACTCAACCCTAAACCCTAAACCTGCAACCCTAAACCCTTTACCCTCTACCCTCAAATCTAATACATCAACCATTAAACCCTTAAACCCACTTAGTAAACTCTCTACATTGATCACTCAAGCCTCTTGACCCTTAATCCCCCAACCCTTAAACCCTAATCCCTCAACCCCTATACCCTCTATCCTATACATTGGACCCTCTACCCAAATCCCCCAACCCTATACCCTAAATCCTCTACTCTCAACCTTAAACCCTCTACCCTTAAACCCTCTACCCTCTACCCTATAAACCCTTAAACACTCAACCCTAAACCCTAAACCCTCAACCCTTATGCCCTAAATCCTTAAAACCTCTACCCTTTATCCTAAATCCTCTACCCTCTACCCTCAACCGTTAAACCCTTAGACATACTTAGTAAAATCTCTACCCTAATCCCTAAACCCGCTTGACCCTTAATCCCCCAAAACTTAAGCCCTAATCCCTCAACCCCTATACCCTCTACCCTATGCATTGGATCCTTGACCCTAAGCACCCAACTCTATACCCTCAATTCTCTACCATCAAACATTAAACCCTCTACCCTATAAACCCTTAAACACTCAATGTTAAACCATAAACCTTCAACCCTTAAACCCTAAACCCTCTACCCTCTACAATTAATCCTCTACCCTCTACCCTCTACCCTCAACCCTAATTCATCAATTGTTAAACCCACTTAGTAAACTCTCTACCCTAATCCCTCAAGCCTCTTGACCCCTAATCCACCAACCCTCAAACCCTAATCCCTCAACCCCTATACCCTCTACCCTATACATTGGACCCTAGACCATAATCCCCCAACCCTATATCCTCAATCCTCTACTCTCAACCTTAAACCCTCAATCCTTAAACCCTCTACCCTCTACCCTATAAACCCTTAAACTCTCATCTCTAAACCCTAAACCCTCAGCCCTTAAACCCTAAACCCTTAAATCCTCTACCCTCTACCCTAATCCCTAAACCCTCTTAACGCTTAATCCCCCAACCCTTAAACCATAATCCCTCAACCACTATACCCTCTACCTTTTACATTGGACCCTCAACCCTAATCCCCAAACCCTATACCCTCAATCCTCTATCCTCAACCTTAAACCCTCAACCCTTAAACCATCTACCCTCTACCCTCTACCCTATAAAAATTTAAACACTGAACCCTAAACCCTAAACCCTCAACCCTTAAACCCTTAAACCCTCTACCCTCTATCGTCAACCCTCAATCCTCTACCCTCTACCCTCTACCCTCAACCCTAATCCATCAACCCTAAACCCTTAAACCAAATTATTAAAATCTCTAGTTTAATCCCCTCAACCCTCTTGACCCTTAATCCCTTAACCCTTAAACCCTAATCCCTCAACCCCTATACCCTCTACCCTATATGTCAGACCCATGACCCTAATCTGCCAACCCTATACCCTATATCCTCTACCCTCTGCCTTAAACCCATAAACACTCTACCCTGTACCCTCTACCCCATAAACCCTTAAACATAGCCCTAAACCCTAAACCCTTAACCCTTAAACCCTCTACTCTCTACCCTCAATCCTCTACCCTCAACCCTCAACCCTTATCCATCAACCCTTAAACCCTTAAACCCACTTAGTAAACTCTCTACCCTAATCCTTCAACCCTCTCGACCCTTAATCCCTCAAACCTTAAACCCTAATCCCTAATCCCTCAACCCCTATACCCTCTACCCTATACATTGGACCCTCAACCCTAAACCCCCAACCCTATACCCCCAATCATCTACCCTCAACCTTAAACCCTCAGCCCTTAAACCCTCTAACCTCTACCCTCTACCCTATAAACCCTTAAACACTCAAACCTAAATCCTTAAACCCTCTACCCTCTACCCTCAAACCTAATCCCTCAACTCTTAAACCCTTAAACCCTCTTGACCCTTAATCCTGAACCCTTAAACCCTAATCCCCTAACCGCTATACCCTCTACCCTATACATTAGATCCTCAACCTTAATCCCCCAACCATATACCCTCAATCCTCTACCCTCAACCTTAAATCCTCAACCCTTAAACCCTCTACCCTCTACCCTCTACCCTTTACCTTATAAACCCTTAAAAATTCAACCCTAAACCCTAAGCTCTGAACCCTTAAACCCTAAACCCTTAAACCCTCTACCCTCAATCCTCTACCTTCTACCCTCAACCCGAATGCCTCAATCCTTAAACCCACTTATAAAACTCTCTACCCTAATCCCTCAACCCTCTTGAATCTTAATCCCTCAACCCTTAAACCCTAATCCCTCAACCCCTATACCCTCTACCCTATACATTGAACCCTCTACCCTAATCCCTCAACCCTAGACCCTCAATCATCTACCCTCAACCTTAAACCTTTAACCCTTATCCCTTAAACTTTCTACCCTTTACCCTTTACCCTATACATTAAACACCCAACCCTCAATTCTCAACCCTCAACTCTTAATCCCTCAATCCTCAACCCTCAACCCCTACACCCTTACCCGTGATACCCTCTATACATTGGAATCTTAACCTCAATCCTTCAACCATATGTATCCTCAACCCTGATCACTCAACCCTATACCCTCAACCCAATACCCTAATCCCTAAACCCTAGAGGTCATCAACCCTATAACCTTTATTCTCAACCCTCTACCCTATACATTGTCTCCTCAGCCCTCATATATCTATGTCCCTCCATCCTCTTTTATCCTTCTTTGTATCCATCCATCCCTCCCTATCTACGGTAATCCATCAACCCTAAACCCTAAACCCTTAAACCCTTAAATGCTCAACCCTAAATCCTCAAACCTCAACCCTTAAACCCTCTACCCTCAACCCTCAACCCATTACCCTCTACCCTAAACCTTAATCCCTCAACACTAATCCCTTAACCCTTACACCCTTAAATACAAGAAAACTCCCTACCCTCATCCCTAAACCCTCAACCCTTAATCCATTAACCCTTAAACCCTCAACCCTTAAACCCTAATTCCTTAACACCTATACCCTTTGTCCTATACATTGGACCATCAAACCTATACCCTATACCCTCAATCCTCAACCCTCAACCCTTAAACCCTTAAACCCTTAAACCCTCTACCCTCTACCCTATACGTTAAACCCTCAACCCTCTATTCTCAACCCAAGCAACCATTAATCCATCAACCATCAATCCTTAAACCCTAAGCCCTCAACCCCTATACCCTCTACCCTTTACATTGGACCATCAATCTAATCCTTCAACCATATACCCTCAAACCTATACCTTAAACCCTCTACCCTCAACCCTAAACCCTTAACCCTAAACCCTTAAACCTTCTACCCTATACCCTCAACCCTCACCCCTTAAACCCTAATACCCTAGAAACCATCAACCCTATAGGTCCTCCACCATAATCCCTCAACCCTATACCCTCAACCCCTATCACTTTCTCTCTATCTATACATCTCACCTCTCCCTCCCTCCCTCTCTCCTACCATCTCTAATTGTCTTTATTTACCCTCTCCCTCTTTCTACATACCTCTCGTTCAATCAATCTCTACCACCCTCTCTCAATCCCTCTATCTATCTCTCTCTATCTCCCTCCCACTCTCTCCCACTCCCTCTCTCCCTCTCTCTCTCATGTCTCTCCCTCTTAACCCCTCTCTCTCTTGCATGTCTCTCCTTCTGGAAACCTACCTAGGTAACACACACTCTCTCTCCCCTCTCTCTATCTATCCCTCCCACCCTACCTAGATAAGTCCCTCTCACTCCACCCCCCTCTTTATCTCCCTCTATCAAGTCACTCCCTACCACAACATCTCCCTCTCTTGGGTCTCTAACACACACTCCCTCTCTCTCCTACTCCCTCTCACTCCACCCCCCTCTTTATCTCCCCCTATCAAGTCACTCCCTCCCACAACATCTCCCTCTCTTGGGTCTCTGACTCACACTCCCTCTCTCTCCTACTCCCTCCCTCTTGCACTCCCTCTCACTACCTATCTCTCAAGTCTCTCCCTCTCATCCCCCCTCACACTCTCAAGTCTCTCCCTTTGGCACCCTACCCACATAACTCTCTTTCTCTTTGTCTCTCTCTCTCCCCCACTCTCTCTCTCTCACACATTCCCTTTATCCCTCCCACCCTACGTAGCTATGTCCCTCTCAATCCAACCCCTTATCTCCCACTCCCTCTCTCTTAAAATATCACTTTATCCCTTTATCTCTCTCACCCTCCTCACACTTTCAAGTCTCTCCCTTTGGAACCCTACCTACATAACTCTCTTTTTATCTCTCTCTCTCCCTCTCTCTTAATTCTCTCTCTCCCACCCCCCCTCTCTCTGTCTGAATCCCTTTATCCCTCCCACCCTACCTAGCTAAGTCCCTCTCACTCCAACCCCTTCTCTCCCACTCCCTCTCTCTTAAACTCTCACTTCCACCCCCTCTCCCTCTCTCTAGAATCTCTCTCTCTCTGTGTGTCTCTCTCCTTCCCCCTCCCCCTCCCACCCTACCTAAAAAACTCTCTCTCTCTCTCTCTCTCTCTTAAAATTATCCCTCCCTCTAAAGACATACATAAATAAATACATACAAGCATACATGTACATGCATAGATACAATCTTACATACAAGTAGGAATACATACAATATGCATGCATTGATACATACATATATACATGACATACAAGAATACAAACATACAAATATATAAACATGCATTCAATAGAGTAGCATTTAACATAAAGCAAGACATAATGCGAGCATGTTATACCACACTCGCATTGTCTTGCTAGACATGTGCTCCCCACAAATGAAAAAACCATGTCAAAAGTGATATATAACATGATCACGTTATAATGCGCTCGCGTTATATTTTACTTTAGGAATCCTTGAGCCTTGGGATTGGTATTTTCCTTGGAATACCAAACCAAAGGCTTGGAGGGTATTCCCAATGACCATAAATGTGTTTTTGCAAATTCTACAATTTTTCACATAATCAGGTTCGTGCTCACCGTCAGGATTGTACATGTTTCAATATCAAACAAATCGAACATATGGGTAATGTTAGGTTCTCTCTTAGCTATCCAATGATGTAATTTTTTTCACTTTCTAAAAATGTTAACCCTTTCATCCAAAATTTCTTTTGTTTGTATGTCTCTTTTTTGGAAAAAAAGTAGTGTTTGGTGTTTTTTTCATTATAAATTAACCGTTCATCAAAATTTCAAATAAATTACATTTATAAAAACTAGACTCCATTCTACAAATTTCAAACAAAAAAAAAATCAATTAGTTTCCAAAATTTGTAGGGGTAGCACGACCAAAATTCTATTTTTCAAGAAGTGTCCACTTCAAAAAATAGTAAAAAATCAAATATTCATTAAAAAATAATTAGAAAAAGCATGCATCAAGAACATATTGTTAGCTAAATTTTGACTATAGTGATTTCGAAAATACTAAAAAAGATTTCACCGTACAAGGGTCCTACAAGCATTGCTATGTTATGTTTTTCTGACAAAAACAACACCAATTTGTGAACATCCCTCATTTGAACCCCTTAATCTCAACCATTTTCAAAATAAATTAGTAGTTTAGAAAGAAAACTTATAGCACTTTGATCCTCTTTTTTGTTCCATCTCAAAATTTTGAGTGTAACTATCCTCAATTTCACATCCAAGGTCAGTATTTCTCAATTTCAGAAAAAAGTTGTCCACTTAAGTCCCCTTTTTGGGAACCATCTTTGTGCACTTACCCAAGGATTCTATTACATATTTTTATGAAACCTATCCCATTCACTCTTTGATAAGCAACTATTTCTAGATTTGATATCATGGATTCCTATGGTCCCCTCTCCTTGGCTTCTATTCATGTGTCCATAATTGATTTTAACATGTTTATACTTTTTTGACACATGATGCATTTGTTCTTGTTTCACTTACAGTCTCTTAAAATTTCAATCCACTAATAGTTCATTTTACATTATTTGCAATCAATCATAATAAACCAAAAATATTTTATTTAAAAACTAAAAATCAAGCATAAATAAGTGTCACATATATACTAGTCCCTATCATTTCAATACAATGTAAATATTGTTTGATAGTAATAAGTTGACAACTAACAAACTAAATTTTAAAGGGAACTATTTGAATCTATAATAAAACATAACAACCTAAATCCACATAAATTATAATATATTTACTATTCTAAAGTAAATTTGTCATGTATTTCTAATTCAATAATTGTTAATTAAAATAGATAATTATTGTTTATTGATGGTTACTAAACATTACATTCTTAACAATAGTCTTAAATTGGAATAGATATAATAAGAAACCATTAAGTACATTGTCATATTTGAAATGAGAACCATTATAGATCTATAGGATATGATGAGCTACCTATTTGAAATAATGAGAAAAAATGTAGTATTTTAAGAAAAAATTCAATATATTTTTCTCTTTTTAAATTTCAATGTAATATACAATGATTTGGTTGACTATTCAACATGGAAGTTGATATTTTTGTGATCCAAAGTAGAGTCACCTTCTACTTGGAAATAATATAACATATGAACAACTAATATTTAGTTTTTAGAGGGATATATTTCAAGGCTAGCATATGCATTCTATTGGATAAATACACTATGAGATAGGATGGATATGCATAGGGGAAAAAATGTATTCACATAGTTGAAATTTTTCCTATTACATAGAAAACAGATGCTAACCACTAAGAAAATTTTTATTAAAAAAAAAATAGATAGAACTACAAACACAAAAATTAGCTTGGGATGGTCTCCGATGGTCTCCCACCAAACATACTAGAATGTAGGGGCTAGAATGTGAAAGGGATAGTATGGAAGAGAAAATAATATGGAGTCCAACTTTGAATCCTACCACTACCTTTGATTGCACAAGAAGGAATGCATACATAAAAATAAAAAGTAAAATACTATTAAAAATCTTGGGTGTGCGGATATGATTGATATTGGGTTGCTCTTGGGAGTCTTCAATATGACATTCAATAAATAGCTTGGGGATGATGGATATTAGATTAGTTAGTCAAATACAATAATTTTTTTAATTAACTAATGTTAGTGTAATTTGATTAAATAAATAATAATTTTTTTAATTAGTTAGCATGAAATATGTAACCTATTTAATTAAATAATGTATTTATAGTTTTTTAATTATTTTTGGATGCAAAATTCAATTGATGATGAGGATTAATTAAAATGCAAGGATGATTTTTTAGTGTCTAGAAATTGAATGTATTTGAATACTAGCATTTAACATCAAGTTGCACCAAAATCATATTTAGTCAACTCAACAAAAAATATTAAGGTGGACTAATCAATTAAGTTTGAATTTGGAATTTAAATTGGAAAGGAACAAGTTCACATCAATAAGTTCAATCCCACATCTACAATGTTGTCACATAATTCAACAATAGTTAAATATTGGTGGTAGATAGATAAATGGACATAGGTGCATAGATAAATGTGAAACATGTAGATAAAAGGAATGTATAAGAGTTTTGGTAAATAGATAGGAGAGGGATAAGTGTCTAGAGATATACATGTGTGTGGATAGATAAGAGAATGGTAGAAAGAAGCTCATTTTTATAATATTGTTTTATTTGTTTTTATATACTTTTATTAGGACATATTGTCAAAATATAAATATTAAATGGTAAATTACCCATTACCCATTACCCTCCACCTCAAAATGGACTTGAATCATGTTTCCAAAGCAACCAACATCACATTTCCAATCAAATTTCAAAACCATGAACTATCAAGGAAAAGGCTTTGGTCTTCATGAGTAAGGAATACTAGACACCATCCATGTCAAAGAAAAGCCATGATTGTATGCCCTTGGCTAGACATCCCAAATTATACCATCCAAAATATTGGTATAATCTTTGTTCCTCCTAATATCATTTCTTCCAAAACCACAATAGGTTATCTCATTTCTCCTCCAAAACATTTATTGCTATATATCCTCCTCCATCTTATTGATTCAAAATGAAAGCCACTCTCCTTGCCCCTTCTTCCAAATCTATTGTTGGGCCTTATATCCCACAATATTCCTTTCCCCATCCCTTACCTTTTAGGTCCTTATATCTCAAAATCCATTGTCCCCAATTCTACCACTACATTCCTTGCAATCACTAAGTAGGACCAACCACTACACAAATTTGTGAACAATTTCCAAAACATTCCTCATTTTAAGCCCTAACCACACCATCAATACACACACACACACCCATTCCATACATTTTGGAAGAAATTTGGATGCCAAATTGAACATACATAGATCCAAAACTAGGAATCCATAAAAAATCCAAGGATCACCATGTCCCATAAAAACGACTTGCCAAAATAAAGAAATATATGATTGAAAATCACAATATTAAATACAAATGGAAGAAAATACCCACCAAGAAAAGAGAAAAATAAAAAACCATATAGATCCCCAAGAAAAATGAGGCAATGTGCCCATAAATAATATCCAAAATGGTATTCACAATTTTCCCTCCAAAATTTTCTTCCATGCCTAAATGCCATCACTTCACATCTAAGAATCTTCCTTATCCTAAATCCATTTTGATTCCTTACATCCAAAACTTTGTTATCCTGCATCATCTACCATACCATAAATCTATCACAAATCCTCATCCATCACAATGTGTGCAAGCATTATTCCTAGTTCCCTTCAATCTTATGGTCTTCCACCACCCCTTAATCTAACATACTTTTCATTAACCTATCCATTATCCTACATATCTTCCCCATCATCCACCTTTATTCCCCAACTTTACATAATCCACTTCCCACCATCTTCACTCCAAAGGCATGTTGGAGAAGTGTACCTTCCAAACATAAGGGTTTTACCAACTTACAATAGTCATCTTTAATAGGCTCCCCTTACATCTATATAGAAACAAGATGCTCAATCCATTTCTCCATGTCAACTTATCCCTTATTCAACCCCTCACCTTCCACTATTATCCACCTACATATAACTTATTCCAAAAATAAAAAATGGGAACATATTAAAAAACAATAAAGAGAAATAATGTGTCACTGTCCAACTATGAAAGCCTAAAAAATAAGCAACTTATGCAAGTGTATGATGAAAACCTAGTAAATATGTGTCATGCATAATCTCTTATCTACTCTTTATTGACTCCTACACTTGTGGGAAAACCTAATCCACTTCATCATATCTCATCCATCCCCATCCTACCTATGTCCTCCCTCCCATTTGCCCATGTCATTCCCACATAAACATCATTGTCCATCATCCATCTTAAATATTTGTACATGCTTTCTTGCTTGTTTGTGTGCATTATTATTTTCTTGCCTATGTATCAATCCTTGTAACCTACTTGCCACAACCATATCATTGTGTTATATGTCTATAGGATTGCACGTGACTTTTTTTCTTGCACATGGGACACATTATCACCCTAGTTCCTTACAACTTAGTGCATAACCTATCATTCTATATCAAAACAAGAATGGTCAAATGAGTGCAACATAGATATGCATTTCATCCTCCATCCTTTCATTGTTTATCGGGGATGACCTCCTTTGCTCTCATCCATCTTAAATATTTTTTGGCAAAAAAAAGGATAGACAACTAAGAGGGGAGGGTGAATTAGTTGTCACAAAATATTCAAAATTTTGACACTACACTTAACTTAATCTCATATTTGATGAATGAACAATAAACCATAAATAATCAACACATTAGAAACACATAGAACACCAAGATTTTTACATGGAAACCCTATTAGGGGAAAAACCATGGTGGATGTCAATCCACAATATTATACCTTGTTAAAAGTATAAGAAGACTAATGGGAATGCACATGCATTCAGGCACACTGCCTAGAGCTCACTACTCAAATACAAGAGGGTTCACTACCTAAAGAAGACACACTACCTTACAGAAATTTGGATTAGATCCATAGGGTATGAAATGATAAAATAGCTTCTACAAAATCTTGATTATAGTTCCAGTTAAGCACAAAAACACTCCTTCACACTTTGCCAAAACTTCTTCACACTCTTCTTTGCAATTGAATGATTAGAAAACTATTAGCACATATGCACTTTCTTTGGCATATATTCACACTTATGCACCCTTTAATTTTCTCAAACAAACACTCTTATATATCTGCAACATGGATTTACATCAACAACTTTGTCGACTAGAAGAGATATGAAAATATAAAACATACATACAATGTCGGCCCAAATTTACAAATAAATTTTCAATGTGAATCAAACACCATTAGCCAATATTATGTTGAGACCCAAAACAACATCCTCAAGTGCACCAAAAATTAAAATTTTAATCTTCAATGATCCACAACATGCAACAACCACTATGTCGACCAAGAACACAAAAAATTGAACACACAAGAGAAAAATCACCGACCACAAGAAAATCGATCAACACAGACATGCAACAAGGATAGAGCATGATCTAGAAGCATCCACAAGCATCAAGAACCAACAAAGAAAAACCCACAATGATTGAGATTACTAGAATCACTCCAACTTCAATCAAGAACATGAACTGAAACCATAGAAACACTGTCAAAACATAAATCTTCATGCAGACCTCTGAAACCTTCGGTGAATCAACTAGATACACTCAGAAATAAACCATTTAATCTACAACAACTGATCTTCAATGTACTGAGAAAAACATCTTCATGACCTTCACTATTCCACTGGGAACCTACAACACTTTCTTTAACAATTTTCTCAATATCCTTGACATATACAACCTTAATTACCTCAGTGTTAATAGTGTTGACATCAATGACAACCACATATCAGCAACACAACCACAACATCCAACAATCTCCCCCCTTGGAATTGATGGTAACACATGATGTGAAAAATACCATCAACACAACTCTCCATCAACACTTACTCCTTCTTAGATTTTGACTCTTCTCCACAACAACTCTTCCACATGATCTTCTTCCCATAAGGCACTTCTCCCTAAATAATCAACAATTTTTCACATTTCACTTCTCCCCCTTTCACATCAATGGCAAAGATAAGCATTATCTTTCCACATACAAGCTCTGAACCACATATATGCACATCTAACTACTCCCCCTGAGTAACATCCTTGGAAACATCAATCTGGATCAAAATATGATCATGAAATACACGGTTTGATGTAATACAATGCATCTCTAGTTCATATCAGGAGGGGTAATTACCCCTAGCACCCCTTCTAGGATACTAAAAAGTATCTTTCAGCAATAGCTTGGTGAAAATGTCTGCAATTTGTTCTTTGGTAGGTACATAATCCAGTCTGACTTCTTTCTCACTCACTTTCTCCCTCAAGAAATGAAACTTGATTGAAATATGTTTGGTCTTAGAGTGTAGCACCGGATTCTTTGAAATGTTTATTGCACTTGAGTTTTCATAGTATATGAAAATAGGATCATCATATACCACTCTGATATCTTTCAACATCTATTTCATCCACAACACTTGAGTACAATTTTTTGCAGAAGCAATATATTATGCTTTAGTAGTAGATAGGGAAACAAAAAATTTCTTTTACTCAACCAAGACGCCAACTTCTTTCCTAGGAAGAAGACACCACCACTAGTGCTTTTCATGTCATCTACATCACTTGCCCAATCTGCATCAGAATAGGCACTAAAAGTAAGATCATCATCTTTAGGATACTGATGAGAGATTCAAAATACTTTTATTTGAATCATTTCATGTTAAAAGACTTGTTGTTTTTGTTAATTAACATGACTAGCGATATATTATAGATTAACATATTTGCTTAATTTTCTTTATGTTTAACTAAATTAGTGGATATATTTGAAGTAATGAGTTGTGTTAAATGTGTTACTTTATGATGATATTAATAAGATAATTATGTTGCGTTGATCTTTTACTACCATAATTGCTATCCTTTTCTTAAGGGTTTTGAACATGGTATTTTAAAGATTGATGATTTTGTAACTCTTTGTTTAATCACTGGAAATAATCATGCCATTCATGGGCTTTGCTAGATGATGAATCACTCAAAGTATAAATCAGCTTCTTTGTAGTTGGTTATGGCACTTCTACTTCCAGCACTAATCTGACATATTTCTCTATGTCCTACTTTATTCATGTTCTAGTTCTACTTTAGTTTAACTTTAATCTTTGGTTTGAAGACTTGAATCTTGGAAGTTAATCGCCATGTTATGAATTCAATAAGGATATGTTTATAAATATCCATGTTTCAGTTATAGATAGGAGCTAGATAATTTTCAATCATATTTTTGTAATCGATGGCAATACTTTGTTTTGTGTCCCACCTTGATCAATTTGAATGAAAGCAATAAGTTAACTCAATCACTGTGTTAAGGGATCTTACATGAGGAAGAGCAAGGCCCACTCAACCTTTGGGATCGATCTTGTGTTGGTATTTTATTGAGTTATGTTATTTTTGATTATTGATATTAAATATGAAGTGTTAGATGTTAATTCTAGAATGAGAAGTTGTTGAATGATAAATATGGATAGTTACTTCTATTTGAATCTCTTTTGAATTTAGTTTATTATGGTCGGATTAAGTGGTTAAAATTATTATAAGATTTATTAGATTAATCAAATTTAGATGGTGTTCAAAATAATTAAGTTTGGTAATTATTTTTTTAGTTAATTAGAAGCAATGATGGAGACTTATGAAAAGATGGAATTGAAGTTAGTTGAAAATATATTCATGGAAATTAGTGTTTATGTTTTCTAGATTAATTTTCATTTATTTGCAGTTCATTTCTATTCTTAAAAATAGTATTTAATTTCCAACAAATTTTAAGATAGATTCTTTTAAAAAGAAAAATAGAATTAATTTGGATTTCATATTATAGATTAAGGATTAAAGTAACTGTTAGTATTCTCCATGAATCAATCACAATTGTTGGTGTAATTAATTATTAATTACACTTAGCATAAGTTTACTTAGGCATTATTTAATTCCTAGGTTTATTTATTCTCATCTTTATCTTTGAGCTATCTTGTTGCTCAAGATAAGATTAGGTTTAGGAATCTTTGCTTTTATAAAGCAAATTATCTCTTGTAATTAATTGTCCTTTTTGAATATATCAAATTGCATGTTTTTATGCAATCTCTGCTTTTTCGTTTTCCTCTTTTGTGGAAGGTAATTTTTAGGTTTGCAATCAGATCTTGGCAATTCTAACAACAATCAAGTCCAATGAAGTCGGAAATAATTCAACAAAACTTTAGTTTAGGAAATAAGATAGAATTAATCCTTAGAAATTAGTCACTACGGTTCAGTTCTCGAGAGCTCCTGAAAGCTCCTGAAGGAGCTAAATCAATACCAGAAGTCATTGTTTATAGTGCAAAACCCCCCCAAAATATATGACAACCATCCTTATTGCATATAGCTCTAAGACACACCTGGTTCGATATATAATTGATTAAATGAGGAAAGTTGTGACATCAAAAACCTTGCCCATCATTTTTGGCATCATTGTCGGGGATTAAATAAGATTTGGCTATTAAGTGTGAAGCCTTAGTGTTGATAAGGAAGATCGACCTGAATTGTGGATGAGAAAAAATAGAGACCATCTAGGGAGGTTTCTTCCATGAAACGTTAATTTTTGAAGAAATATTAATTTTGATCAAGAAGATATTCAACAATACTAGATCAAAAATCAAGAAGATAATCAAGAACAACAAATAGAAAATCAAGAAGAGAATAGAAATCCATTTCAAGAAGACATGGGTGAACAACCTGAGTGACCACCAGCCAATAGGACCTTCTCTTTTCCTATGAATCTTGAAAGATAGATTGGTGAACCTCCTATGAAAAATATCTCACCTTCAATTTTTCCTACCTTTAGAGGAAAAAAATTTGAGGATCCTTACCAATTCCTTTTTCAATTCAAAGTTTTGTGCCAGACCTATGATTACATAAATGATAATCAGAAGTTGAAGTTGTTTCCTTCTACATTGAAAGAATCATCTTTACGATGGTTTATGGGATTAGGTGTAGGATCAATTGCAACTTGGAAAAAAATGGAGACTGAATTCTTGGATAAGTATCAAGACTACTGAGAGTAAGGGACAGAAAGGAGGAATTGTTTCGAATAAGGAAAATGGAGGACGAAAGTTTAGAAGACTATGTTGATAGGTTTCAATTTGTGCATCAAAGGTGTACTAATGGGATGGATAATGAAATTAACAAAATAATATTCCTGAGAGGAATTGATGATGAATCAAGAGAGTCCTTGAATCTTATGGGGAAGGGGGACATTAACAAATTCTCCTTGGAAGACATTGTTGATATATGTAGAAACTACTGTAGAACTAGGGTAGGAAATAGAAATTTTAGAAGAAAAAAGGCTCATACCACTGATGTGTTAGAAGTAATGGAGGAATTAGTAAATATGAAGATTGAATTACTTCTTCATCTCAATATGCAAGGAGATAAGAAGACCACTAAACCATTGTCTATTTGTTGCTCCAAGTGTAGGGGAAACCACCTTTTAAGAGAATGTCCATTGAATCAAGTTAAAATCTATGAGATTTGTGAGAAAGCACACCCAACAAGTTCTTGTAATTTGTTGGATGGGTTAAAAAAAAATCTTAAGAATCAAAACCCTTGGTAGAACTAGAACCAATGGACCCCCCAATATCAGCCACAACCACCACCTACATATTGGGGACAACTTGAATGGATGAATCCCCAATGGAATCAATCACAATAACAAGCTAACCAGTAGTTGCAATGACAGTCAAATCAACCATCATGGCAACAAAACTAGACATAGTTCCAACCATGGAAAAACCAAGGGAAAAAAATTCCCTAGGGACAAACAACCCCTGCGATAAATTCTCCTAATGCCACTAATGACCAGGTGAATTAGCCTCAACTACCAGGTCAACTAGTTGTAAATTCCAGAAATACCTGTAATGATGCAACTCACCCTAACTTGAACATAGTTGATGCTAACGATATTCAACTAAGAAATTGTATTGTTCAATCTAAACCAAGAGAAAAAGCTCAAGAAGATGGGGAAGAAATTGACACTTCAACATAAACAAAAAAAATTGAAGAGGAACATAACATCAATCAGTCACCTTACCCAAAGAGATTGAAGGAGGAAATAACTCTTGAAAAACTCTCAACCAAGCTACATGAATGTTGTTGATTCTCAACTTCTTCTAGAGTTGAAGAAAATAAACAATGAAATTCCATTGTTTCAAGAAATTAAGGACATACCATAGATAAACCAGTTAGTCAAATCTCTTTGCATGAAAACTCTAAGAAGAAAGAAGAAGTTACCTCCCAAAATACAAATAGGAACAAAATTGACTGATGTATTATTAGGACAATTGCTTCCTCACAAATATAATGATCCTAGAAGTCATGTAATCACCTTGAGTATATATGGAGTGGAGGTTAACAATGTCCTAATTGATTTAGAAGCTACCATAAATGCTATCACATCTGATACGGTTCAAATGTTAGGTATGACAACTATTCATCCAACAACAATTGTTTTACAGTTAGCTGACCAATCTACTACAAAGCCAAAAGGTATAATAGAGCAAATCATGGTTACCATTGACACATGGGATTATCCAGTTGAGATTTTGGTTCTTAAAGCTAGAAAGATAGATTATGGATATCCAATCATCTTAGGCTGACCATGGTTGGATACTACTGCCACTTTAACTGATTGTATATCTAGAAGCATGATCATATCAAATGGTCAAAAATAGAAAGAATTGTCACTTTATCGACCAACACAAACATCAATTCAACCAAACACCCAAATTTGGGCAGATGAAGGTTTAGATTCAAAAGGTGATGGTATTATGGAGTTATCCATGGTTACTATAGTTGAACATGTTCAAGAATTTGAAGAACAAGATTTTACTTCATAAATGGAAAAAATATATTATGAAAAAACATTACATGAAAAACACTCTTGTCCTCTGAATACACTTGTAGAAAAATCCATTGATTCCACCAAAGACACCAAAGAGATTACAGTAGCTGAAGATAAACCTCTCAATATAAATTCATCTTTATCCCCAACTCAAGAGAAAGAATTGAAGGAAATTTTAGAAAAGCACACAAAAGCATTTGCTTGGGAGTATACTGATATGAGAGGAATCCATCCTTTGATTTTTAGTCACCAAATTTATATAGAAGATGTAAGACCAATCAGACAAGGACAAAGGCATATCAATCATGTTCTTCATGACATTGTTAAAAAAGAAATAGAGAAGCTTTTCAAAGTAGGGTTCATATACCCAATCTCTGATAGTCAGTGGGTTTCACCACTGGTTATTGTCCCAAATAAGAATGGTAAATGGTGAGTGTGTATAGATTATTGAGAGTTGAATAAAGCCACAAAGAAAGACCATTTTCTATTACCATTCATCAACTAGGTACTTGATAACCTAGTAGGAAACAACTACTCTTTTCTCGATGGTTTTAGTGGATATAACCAAATCCAAGTAGCCCTTGAAGATCAAGATAAAACTACCTTTACCTGTCTATGGGGTACATACGCATATACAATCTTACCATTTGGACTATGTAGTGTGCCAACCACATTTCAAAGAGTAGTACTTGTTATATTTGTAGATTTCACCACTTCTTATGTAGAGATTTATATGGATAACTTTGCAGTCCATGCAAAAACATTTGATGAAGCATTACAAAACTTAGAAAAGGTTTTACAATGCTGTAAAGATCATAGATTATCACTCAATCATGAAAAAAATTCCATTATGATGATAGAGGGAATTTTTTTGGGACATCATATCTCAAAAGAGGGGATTAAGATTGATCACAAGAAATTTGAGATCATACAGAACATTGAGATCCCTAAGAAACAAAATAGTGTACAAAGTTTTCTTGGGCATGCAGGGTATTACAAAAGGTTTATAGAAGGATTTAGTAAAATTGCAGCACCACTGTTTACACTACTCAAGTAAGAAGAGGAGTTTGTATGAACTGGAGATTGTCAAAAATCTTTTGAGACAATCAAAATAGCTCTAACAAATTCTCTGATCATTAGAGGACCTTTTTGGGGAGATTCATTTCACATACATGCAGATGCATCCAATCTATCTATTGGAGTGGTATTAGGAAAAAAAGATGACAGTGACACCATGCATGCAATTTATTATGTTAGCAAAAATTTAAATCTTGCTGAAAGGAATTATACAACAAAAAGGGAATTTCTAGCTATAGTATATGCAATAAATAAATTCAGGCATCATATTATAGGTCATAAATTTTATGTACATACAAACCATGCTACAATTAGATATTTAATGAACAAGGTTGTAGTAGGTGGAGGCATTATCAAATGGTTACTATTACTGCAAGAATTTGATGTAACTATCATTGATAATCTTGGAAAAGACAATGTTGTTGAATTTCTTTCCAGAATTTTTTCACAAGATAATCAAGAACCAGTGGATGATACATTTCCAAATGAACATCTATTTGCTATATCAATTTTTCCACCATGGTTTGCTAATTTGGAAAATTACCTTGTAATAGGGAAATGTCCAAGTCACTTTAGTCAAAAACAAAAAAGAGGTTAATTTGTGAAAGTTCTAGATTTTAGTGGATTAATGCTCTTTTATTTAAATTGTTCCCTGACCATGTTTTACGTAGATTCATATTTGAGTTATATTTTTATGATGTAGTACACGTCTTCCATCATGAGCCTAAAGGAGGCCACTATTCAATAGTGAGAACAATTCACAAATCTTAGGAGTTGGCTACTTTTTGCCATCAATGACAAAGGATGTTTCATTCTTTGTCAAACACTATGATGAATGTCAGAGGATGGGAAGCCATGCCAACCATGGAGATTTTGTTTCAACCACAAATAGCTCTTGAACCATTTGAAAAATGGGGCATCAGTTTTGTGGGACTTGTGGATCCACCTTCAAGTGGGCAACACTACATCCTTGTTTGTACTGATTATGCACCAACATGGGATGAAGTGAAAGCATTACCAACAAAAACTAAAGATAAAGTTGCAGATTTTATGTACAAGAAAATTCTTTAGAGATTTGATTCACCCAGAGAGATTGTTTCAGACCAAGGACCACAGTTTGTATCAGCAATGATGGAAGCATTTTTGCAAAAATGCCAAATTACTTATAGAAAATTTTCACCATATCACCCTCAGGTGAATGGAAAAGTGGAGGTCACTAACTAAGAGTTAGAGAAGAGTATGTGCAGGATCATCATGGAAAAAATAGGCCCTTAAGTGGCAAAAATTTAGAAAAATCAGAGTTAGGCAACTTGACGTAAAAATTTGAATAAGTTATCTATATTATTTCAAAAATATGTAAGAATAGAATCTGTAGCAAATTGAATGTAGTTTCTAAACTACTAGATTTGTGTAAAAAAAAATCTATTTGGTGAAAATTTGAAATTTCAATGCAGTAGTACTTAAACTTCAGGGAAAAAATAAGTAGGTGTTTGTCTGACCACCCTAACCACAATAAAATGATAATATTTTTTCATAAGATTTTAGATATAAGTAGAGGACTCATGTCTCGATGTGATGCATTTTGTTTTGTAATTTTTTTCCAAGTAAATAATTAATTATGAATTTTTTATTACAAATTTTAAAAAATATAAAAACTTGTATGTATGACCATATTAACTTGGTTAAAACTTTATGAAATTCAATTTTTATTTTTTTAATCTTATAGTATGCAAAGCATAGAATGTGATGCATGTTTTGGATTGAAAAAATGTGATGCCATTTGAAAGCTATAGATGTTTTTCAATCATCCTATCAACCAGGACTTTAGTCATAATTCAAATAGAAAATGAATAATAATTACTTATTAAATTCAAAGTAAGGAATAATTTATATTAGTGGAAAGTGAAGAATCTCTTTTAAAAACCTTTTTCGTTTCATCAAATTTTGGGTAAAAAAAAGTCGTCAGCCACATACCCATCATATTACCACTTTTTGGCCCATCATGATCCTACACATACCCAAAATATCTTGACAAAAATAGTTTCATTGAGGAAAACAAACTAGGTAGATAGGTTGGATGAAGCAATGTGGGCCTATAACACCACATGGAAAACAACAACTGAGTTTTCTCAATATGAACTTGTGTATGGGAAAAATCCAATCATGCCAATAGAATTTGAATTAAAAACATTGAAAAAAGTAGTAGAAATTGGAATTGATTTACCTAAATTTGAGAAAAGTATAATTTTGTAGCTCAACAGACTTGATGAAATGAGAATGGAGGCACTTCAGCATACTAAGGTGATTCAGAAGCAAAGTAAAGAATGACACGATAAACATATTATGTCCAAACAATTCAAAGAAGGAGATTGGGCATTGTTATTTGACACTAGATTTGAAGAGTTTAAGGGGAAGTTCCATACTAGATGATTAGGACCCTATGAGATAGAACAAGTATTTGAAAATGAAGTTGTCTAGTTGGTTTCAATTGAAGGAGAAAAGAGAGTTATTCTAGTGAATGGTCATCGACTAAAAACATATCATAAGCCGAAAACAAAGGAGGAATTTCTTGATGAAGTACAACATAGAATTGAACATTTTCTCATGGAAGATATATCTTCCATGAAAGAAGATCTTTGAACCTTTGAAGAAGGCATGAATAAATAAGGTAGATTGAAAACTAGCAATGGGGTTTACCTTGTGAAAGAAGGAAGTAAATTAAAAACCATTAAATGGCAGTTTACTTTCGAAAAAAAAAAAAGATGACTGAAAACTAGCAAATGGTAGTCTATCTGAGTTAACTCCTGAAAGCTCCTGAAGGTCAATAAAGAGCTCCCAAAATATCTTGAAGACTCTGAGAACTTTTTTTGGCTCAATAGCTCTTGAGATCTCTTGAAGTATTCCTGAAATCTCTTGAAGAATTTGAAAGTTGAAGACTCTATTTGGTTCAAAAAAACCTGAAGTTCTGAGCTCCTAAGAGTTCCTAAAGGCTCCTGAAGGACTCAACAACTTGAAATAAATTAAGGTGTGCATTTAATGTGAAAATTCTTTTCTAAAGTAGTTAGACTAAAATAAAATAGGTAAATATTTATAGATGTAGACACCTCGGCCATATTGTTGTTAATAATGGTAATAAATGCCTTTTGATCATTTCAAAAAGTGGCGGGATGGTAGATATAAGGAATGATGTGACATTGGATGATGTCAGTAGTAAAAATAGATCTTGTTGTGATTCACCTGTCTTTTCAAAAATCTTCCCAAGTACATGTTGACATGTGTAAGAGAAATTGAGAAGAAAAGAAGAATTGCAACAATCCTTTAGCAAAACTTAGGAAATGGAAAGGAAAATAGAACAAAATGAAGAAAAATTTAGAGAGAAATTAATAAAACTAAGGATTCCCTACAAAAAGATAGTGTACAAGCATTAGCAAATGATGAAGAAAATTCAAAATTAAAAGAAGAATTACAGCAAAAGGAAGAACAATTAAAACAACAATTGATGCAATTTTATTCACATGAAGTGTCTACTTCCACGACACCATCACGCTACCTTTCTCTACCTTTGATTCCCTCTAACATCCCTTCCATTCCATCAGATGTTCCTCCTTTAGCCCAACCTAGATATCTCTCCCTGGTAGCCTTGAAATTCAAAGAGGAAAATAAATAGTTGAAAGAGCATATACAACAATTAGAGGAAGAGAAAAATGAGATTGAAAGAAGACATGAGCAAGCAACAAAAATAAGTTATGTGATACTTTCCATGAGAAGACCAATAGGGGTTTATGCTTTGTTCCTTAGAGAAAGGTTTCTAGAATGGAAACTTAATCAATTAATCTTAGGGAGAAGCTTGGATTACCATAGTGATGGATATTTTCTGTAGGATTACTTTCATAGCCACCCTAACATTCAAAATCAAATGTGTGAGTTTTTCTAGCATGGATTTTTAATGGGAGATAATGATGACTCTATGATAAATGTTTATTTTGGTGAGCTACAAATCAAATCATTCATTTGCTTAATGCAAAATCAAATAGAATGGTCAATTAGAATGGAAAAATATAAGGAAGCATAGAGAAGGTATGGCTTGCTAATGAGGCCCAAAATGCCTCATGCAGAGAAATATATCAAAGCAGTAAGATTAGTGGTAAGACTTAATCACATTAATCCTCTTTATGTCTCAAACTTACTCAGTAGTATTTCTACATTCCTGAATATTGAGGGAACACTTCCCCCATCGGCAATACAATCCTATGAGCAAAGATATTAGCTTATTCCTGAGTTAGTCAAAAGAAGAGGACCAACAAGTTTGAACAATATTAGATGGAGTTTGATAAGAATTAGGAACGTGATCACTTTGATTCAACATCATAAAGAATTATGGGTTAGCATGAGATTCAAAATGTTGATTATCATTATGCCAACACCAAAGCCCAAATAATGAACCAATATACCTCAGGGAGTGTTAAAACCATGGTTTGAAAAGCTGAGACAAAACCATGGCTTTGCACTCAGTAGCAAATTACCACACTAGTATAGGGAAGGAGTGTTCAACTGTTGCATTTGGATGGAGGCACTGAGCAAGGAAAAGGAGGCCACCATAATCCTTGATGAGAAACCATGAGGACATGGTATAGAACAAGTGGGGAAGAAAATGATGAGAGATTCAAAATACTTTTATTTGAATCATTTCATGTTAAAAGACTTGTTATTTTTGTTAATTGACATGACTTGTGGTAGATTATAGATTAACATATTTACTTAGTTTTCTTTATGTTTAGCTAAATTAGTGGATATATTTGAAGTAATGATTTGTGTTAAATGTGTTACTTTATGATGATATTAATAGGATAATTGTGTTGCGTTGATATTTTACTACCATAATTGCTATCCTTTTCTTAAGGGTTTTGAATATGGTATTTTAAAGATTGATGATTTAGTTAAACTCTCTATTTAATCAAGGAAAATAATCATGCCATTGATGGGCCCTACTAGATGATGAATCACTTAAAGTCCAAATCATCTTCTTTGTAGTCAGTTGTGACACTTCTACTTCCAACGCCAATCTGGCATATTTCTCTATGTCCTGCATTAGTCATGTTTCAGTTCTACTTTAGTTTAGCTTTAATCTTTAGTTTGAAGCCTTGAATCTTGGCAGTTAATCGCCATGTTATGAATTCAATAAGGACATGTTTATAAATATCCATGTTTCATTTTTAGATAGAAGTTAGATAATTTTCAATTAGATTTTTGTAATCGATGGTAATACTTTGTTATGTGTCCCACCTTGATCACTTTGAATGAAAGAAAGAAGTTAACTCAATCACTGTGTTAAGGGATCTTACTTGAGGAAGAGCAGGGCCCAATCAACCTTTGGGATTGATCTTGTGTTGGTATTTTACGGAGTTATGTTATTTCTATTGATATTAAATCTAAAGTGTTAGATGTTAATTCTAGAATGATAAGTTGTTGAATCATTTCCAATTGTTGAATGATAAATCTGGATATTTACTTCTATTTGAATCACTTTTTAATTTAGTTTATTATGGTTGGATTAAGTGGTTAGAATCATTATAATACTTATTAGATTAATCAAATTTAGATGTTGTTCAAAATAATTAAGTTTGGTAATTATTTGTTGAGTTAATTAGAAGCAATGATGGAGACTTATGAAAAGATGGAATTGAAGTTAGTTGAAAATATGTTCATGGAAATTAGTGTTTATGTTTTCTAGATTGATTTTCATTTATGTACGGTTCATTTTTTTTCTTAAAAATAGTAATTTGTTAGTCTTCTCCATGAATCAGCACAATCATGTCCAATGAAGTCAAAAATAAGTCAATAGAACTTTAGTTTAAGAAATAAGATAGAATTAATCGTTAGGAATTAGTCATTGTAGTTCAGCTCCTAAGAGCTCCTGAAGAGCTCCTGAAGGAGCTAAATTGATACTAGAATTCACTGTTTATAGTGCAAAACCCCCCCAAAATTTGTGGCAACCATCCTTATCACATATAGCTCTTAGACACACTCAGTTCAATATATAATTAATTAAATGAGGCAATTTGTGACATCAATGACCTTTCCCATAAGATACCAAAGCCCAAAATTAGTTGTCCCTTTCAGATACCTGAAAATTCTCTTTACAACAATCACATGAGAATTTTTCAAATTAGCTTGATATCTAGCAACCATACACACAACATTCATTATATCTGGTCTAGTGTGAGTTAAGTAGTGCAATTCAGCAATCATTGACCTATATTTTATTTTATTTTCCTTGGGAGAATCATCATTATGTGTTAACTTGCATTCGGTTACCATGGGTGTACCAATAGGCTTTGATTCATCCATACCAAGCTTCTTTAGCATGTCTCTCACATATTCAGATTGTGATATGAAAATCACATTGTCTAACTGAGTGACTTGCAATCCTAAAAAGAACTTCATGTCTCCAATCATACTCATTTCAAATTCACTCTTTATTTCATCAACAAAATTCATACATAGATCATCATCTCCTCCAAAAATAATGTCATCAACAAAGACTTCAATAATCAACTCTTTATCATGATCCAACTTAAAATAAAAGTTTCTATCAACATTACCTTTATTGAATCCACTCTTCAATAAGTATTTATCCAATCTAGCATACCAGGCTCTGGGGGCTTCCTTGAGTCCATATAGAACTTTCTTCAATCGACAAACCATTTCTTCCTTGTCAATCAGTCAAAATCCATCTAGATGTTTAACATATACCTCTTATTCTAATTCACCATTTAGAAAAGCTGACTTCACATCCATTTGATAGACTTTATAGTTTCTTATATGCAACATAAGAAAGAAACAATCTTACAACTTCAATTATGGGAATAGGGGAAAACGTTTCTTCAAAGTCAATACCTTCCATTTGTGAATACCCTTTACATACTAGTCTTGCTTTATTCCAGACCACTTCACCTTGTTCATTCAACTTATTCCAAAAGACCCATTTGGTACCAATCATATTTTCATCTTTAGATCTAGGAACAAGAATCCATATATCATTCTTTTCAATTTGCAATAGTTCCTCCTTTATATTTTCCATCCAATGTTCATCATTACGTGCTTCATTGACATTGTTAGGTTCAATTTTGGAAATCAGACAATACTCTTCTACAATCCTTCTTCTAGTCTACACACCTTTATTCTTATCTCCTATAATATGATTTTCAGAATGATTCAACCTTACATACCATAGAACTTTAGGATTTTCTCCCACTTCTAGTTCTTCTAGTCTTTCTTTTGCACTTCCACTTGTTTCTCCTTCCTGACTTTCTTGATTTACTGGAACAATTTGAATTTGATTTTGTGACTGAGCATACTTCCCTTGTGTACTGTCTTGCTGGTTATCTGAATCATATCCACAATATCTGGATGATCTAGCAAAATCCTCAACAACTCTAACATTTGCACTTTCAACCATTTTCCTCAATCTTTTATTAAAGCATCAGCATGCCTTTCTTTTAGTAGAGTAACCAAGAAAGATTCCTTCATCACTCCTTGCATCAAACTTGCATATGTCTTCATCTCTCTTAATGTAAAACTTTCTTCCAAATATTTTGAAATATTTAACAGTAGGCTTATAGCCAAACCATAGCTCAAAAGGAGTCCTACCAGAAATAGTATTGACATTTACCCAGTTTAAAGTGTACACAATAGTGTTTATAGATTCTCTCCACTAGATGTGAGGCACATTTCCTTCTATCATCATTTTTCTAGAAGCATGTATAATTTTTCTATTCTTTCTCTCTACAACTCCATTTTGTTGAGGGGTTCAGGGAGCATATAACTATCTTTTGATTCCATGCTCTTTATAGAAAGAATTGAACTCCTAGGAAGTGAACTCACCCCCTCTATTAACCTTAGATATTTTATCTTCAGACCTGTCTCATTCTCTTCCATAGCTTTGAAACTTTTGAACTTCTCTAATGCTTCACATTTATCTCTTAGGAAAGTAACCCATATCATCCTAGAGTAATCATCAATAAGCAACATAAAGTACATTTCTCCTTGTAGACTTCTAACTCTGGAGGGACCACATAGATCAGTATGCAATAGCTCCAGTGCTCCATTAGAATGATGTTGTTTGCTCTGAAAAGAAACTCTATTTTTTTTCCCATCTGACATTCCTTTCATAATATGTTAGAAGGCTTCACTAGCTTAGGTAAATCTCTTATTGCTTGAGTGGTGCTTACCTTGACAATGTTATCAAAATTCACATGACATAGCCTTCTATGCCATAACCAAATTTCATCTACTTAAGCAAGTAAGCAACTTCCACTAGTAGTATTCAGGTGAAAGATATTACCTTTTGTTTGTGTACCTGATGCAATTACATTTCTAGAACTTCCAAGTACCATGCATCTTCCATTTTTGAACTGAAGACCATAACTCTTATCCACCATCTGTCCAACACTCAATAGGTTATGCTTCAAGCCTTCAACATAAAGGACATCATCAGTGTTATGCTTACCACCAAGAAAAATAGATCCTCTTCCATGAATCACACCATAATTATTATCTCCAAATCTTACAACCCCACCGTCATATTTCTCCAGACTTACAAATTTTCTTTTGTCACCAGTCATATGATGTGAGCATCCATTGCCAATTTCCCACTCATCCTTTTCTTCAATTCAGGCTGCAAGAGCTTTCTCAACTTTAGTAGATTTAGTAGCCACCAAATCAATTTCCTTGATAGCAATGAAAACCCATTCATGGGTAAGTGCACAAAGTTGAGTCCATGAAACATGGAATTTTTTGCCTTAGCCAAAAAAATGAAACTGAAATTGGAAAAATGGGATCCTGATTTTTATAAACGGGATCTCGATTTTGAAAAATTGGCATCTCGTTTAGCTTCGAGATCCTGAGCCTAAATGCAAAACGGGATCCTAATTTTGAAAAATTAGGATCCTATTTGTTAAGGGTCCCAAATCGATGAGCAAGGAATGGGATCTTGATTAGTACGAAACGGGATCCCGATTTATAAAAATTGGGATCCCATTTTATAATGGTATTTTTTTTTAAATGAACAAAATGCATTTTACAACAAACTAGATCCTGAGTTTAGGCGACAACAACCTACACAAATAGCTCCAGGTACCCACCCACCCCCATTTTTTTTGCATTTTGCATTTTTTATTGAAATTGTGAACAAAATAACTGAATTTAGCATGTTTTTTATAATTTATTTGACATTTTAAGCATTTTATTTCTTGTTATATTATGAATGAGTAATTGTAGAAATAGATCAAAAAATGCAATGAAACTTGAAGATTTCTGAATAGAAATGAAAAAATAAACCTTGAATTGTGTTTTAGAAACAAAATTTAGCTTTTAAAACCTAAATTGTTTGATCAAACCCTAATTGAAACGAAACAAAAGAAAATTGCATTTCAAAACCATAGAAATTGAAATGAAATAAAAAAAATCATTTAGAAACCCTAATCAAGCTTTTTGAAACCCTGAATTCAAATCAAACGAAAAAAAATGAATTTGAAAATCCTAGTTTGAAATGAAATGAAAAATTTGCATTAAAAACCTAATTGCTTAGAAATTGAAACCCTAAATTGAATTGGAACAAAAAAATTTGCTAAAACCCTAAATTGAAATTGAAAAAATCATTTTGATTTTGAAAACTAGGTAATTTCGAGCTCAAGAAAATCCATTTGCATTGTATGGAGAAAATGTTATGTTAAACTTTAGTTTCAATGTTAAATTATAATTAGATTAGAAAACAATATGTTAAAGAATAGTTACAATTCATAAATTTTATCAATGTTTGTTTGCAAATTTAGTTAGCAAATTCGTAAATCCAAGCATGTACAATCAATTTCCAATTAGCACTAACTTGCAAGTCCAAATTATTCCAAGGGTCACCCAAACTTCACCCTAAGTTTGCTAAACCTGAAACCCTAAACTGTAAAATCTAAACCCTCAACTCTAAAGCATTTGAATTTTGTCTTACTCCTTTAAAATGAAATTTGGTTGCCTTAAAAAACCCTTTATTGTCACCATCTAGTAGAGATTTTTGTAATGTTGTCACTTATTTGAACACATAATATAAAACCTTTTGGTTTCTACAAGTTTATGAAGAGTGGATGATCACTCTCTATGACACTTAGACATGATCAATAGGGATACAAATCATTGGAAGAAAACTTTATTCTATTATATCCACAAGATAGGAGAGCGTGAGTGAGAGTGATATGGGTAACTTCTTTCATTGGAGATACCTAAAATTATGTAGGTTCAATGTCAAGAATGGGTCTATTTGGTAGATTTATGAAAACTATTGTGAATATCTAGAATACCATAAAAGTATAATTATGGCAATTCTAATTGGAAACACTTGGGTATATATCATATGAAATTTAAATAGTAAGGTGTCTATTATATAAGAGAGTTGATAATACATGGAAAGAGGTTTGTATGGGAATATATGTATTATGAAACACATACCATGACCTCTATAGGATTTTTAAGATGTGATCCTAGATAATAATCCACCCATCCTCAAGCATAATGGGTTCTTTAGCAATTAAGGGAGATGATAACCATAAAATTACCTATATTTTGATACTATATAGATTTATGTGGAAGGATAGAAATGCATAGAAAAGGAGACCAATATGGAACCATTTAACACCTAAGGTACCTATTACATGGGAAATGGAGGAGGTACATGAAGATAGGTTGGAGGAACTAGGCTATTATTACAATAGAGAGAGGAGGAGGATTCATATTATGCTCCTATAAATAAGAGGTCAATTTAGGAGACTAAAAGAACTCTAATAACAAAGGAAATAATTCTATAGAGGGAGTGAGTGAGATTGTGGAAAATATACAAGGAGAGACTTGTGAAGGTCCCAACACCTACATAGAGTCCTACACGAAATACACCAATCTAGGTACTTCCTAGAAGGATCAAAATCCATGTGAGTAGCCTCTTTTTATTTTTGTATATTCTACATATGTATATTTATTCCTTTATTATGTGATTAAAATTATGTATGATATATTTTCTTAAAAAGTGATTAAAAGTATAATTATTAAAATATTTTATATTTATTTTTATATCTCCTAATGTAGGAGGAAATTTTTACTTGTTTCGATACATGTATATTATTTTTGTGATATGTATAGATTGATTCATTTTTAATATGATAACTTTTTTTTATTAGAGGGGTAAGCACTTTTTACCCAATGCTATGAACCAATGAGGTCACACTATGACTAAATTTGGACCTCACTAGACATCTAGATCCCCTTAAGCCATCCTATCACCCTAAATCATAAATCAATTTCTTAATAGGTCCCACTATGACATTTCTTAAGGGGATCAAAGAAGTTGTCAAATTTTAGTGAAGTTTCCCAAGGCAACCAAATTTAACAATAATAAGATCTTGCAAGATTATAATATGAATGAGATTTCATGATCTAGTTTGGTGAGTTGAAACAAGAGATATCTCAATCAACTATTCCACAAGAAAATGTTCTTCACTAACTTGCAATTTCATTATATTCCAAGGTGCACCAAAACTTCACCCTAAGTTCTGTAAACCCTAAACCCTGAACTCTAAAATCTAAACCCTAAACACTAAAGCATTCTTTTTTTTCCTATGACCTTAAAATGAAATTTTGTTTCCTTAGGAAACTCCACCAAATTTCATTCCCTAAAGACATGAAATTTTGTTGTAGGATCTTACTACATAGATCCCCTTAAGCTATCCTTTTACCCTAAACCCTAAAGCCATCATTTTTTCTTATGCTCTTAATGAAATTTGGTTTCCTTGGGAAACTTCACCAAATTTTATTCACTTGAGCCATGTCATTTTCTCCTAGGACCTCACTAGAAATAGATTCCCTGAAGCCATCTTGTCACCTTAAATCATAAACTGATTTCTTAAGGGGTCCTAATATGACATTTCTTAAGGGGGTCAAATAAGTTCTTCACCAAATTTTATTAACTTAAAAGCCATGTCATTTTGTACTTGGACCTTACTACATAGATCCCCTTAAGCCATCATATTACCCTAAAACATAAATCCTAAACTCTAAATCGTAAACCCTATAGCATTCATAAATTTTCCTATATTAATATTTAATTGTATTTTCATTCAAGTAACATGCCTTAGACATAAATGAGGTTTACATATTTTATCATTTGTGTTCAATTAAAGGCCATTTATATTGAATGGTTCAAAGGTATTTCCTAAACATGTATCTTACATTTTGAAATTACAAATCTAATGTAGGTTCACTCATATCTTAAAGATCACATGGATCGATTAAATAATATTCACAATCCACCTCCACGCCATTGATCTCCACCACCTCCACCTCCACCTCCACCACCTGAAATCGATGGTGCTTGTTTGCTAGCACAAATCAATGACAATGTTAGAACCATCCAAGATCAAATCAACATTATTCAAAATGAAGAATGTGTCACACCACTTGTGAGGATGTTTGCATCTAGGATAAAAAATCTTGTTGATGTTGTCAGGGCTATGGATGGGATCTTAGATCAGGATCAACAATGGCTAGAGGAGAGAACTTCCGATTCTAAAAAGGAAAGCACAAAAAAATGAAGAGATGCAGTAGAGAGCCACAATAGTTTCTAAATTAAGACAATGATCATAAAAAGTTATGAATTTATGAATTTGGTGGAATTTATGAACTTATAATGAACAATATATAATAGTATATATTTTATGACTATCTACTAGATCATGATTACTCATGTTGGAAAATTGTAATATATGTGTGTGTGTGTGTGTTAGACATAAAATGAGTTTTTTTCTGAATGTTTCAAGTTTATTGTTTAGTATGTACACATGTATTAAAAATTTGCATATAGTTCTTAAATTTTGAAATTTGTATGTATGTACATAGTTTAGTTTAATGATGTATGCATACAAATTATGCATCATATTTTTTATTTTAAATGTATGTACATGTTAAAATTTGAATTTTGTATGCACATGCTCAAGTTCAATCAATGCATATATGTGCATTTCAATTAAATATATGATCTTAATATATGTATGCACATTCTATTTTAACAAATATGCATGTACAAGTGTCAAATTTAACTATTTCTTGTAATTTTTTAAGTTTGTATTTTAATTTTGTATAATTTAATGCAGGTGCACATTTATATCTCATATCACGGATGATTTTAACATTGATGATATCATCAATCCACCACCTCAGCCACAACCACATCCACGTCCCCCTCCACCTAGTATGCCACATCCAACACCTATCACATCTGAGGAGGCTCACTTGCAAGCACGTATAAACGATTAGGTTGCATCCTTACATAATCAAATCAATGCTATGTAGAGTCAAGCATTGATTCCACCACATGTGAGCCATTAGGATGATCAGTTATGATCTAGATAGGAATCAATGAGACATAGAACAAATGAGATAATTTTATGCTAATGGTCTCTCTTATAAAAAAATATTAGACCTTAAAATAATGAAAGCCCACCAAGCCCCCTACTTTCTTGACCTTGTTACTCGACAACCCATTCCACCCAACAAATCTAGAATATCCATGAGGTGGTGCATACATCTAGAGATGAGTGCACATTTTTGGGATAGATGGTATATGGTTTTTGATAGTCCCCCACATGTTAATTGGGAGTGCCCATTGTATTTTTTGAGAAAACTATATGTAGAGTTATGGGGAAAAAGCCCAATTATTTTGATTTTAAATCATTTCAGGGTGTTGGTGGTAGCATGCCACAATAGAGGTTAGGGGCAAGGGTTGATCCCCAATGACCCATGCATACACAACCCCTTGTTGTTGCTCTTGTTCCTACCATTCCCACACCTATACATCATCAAGCTCTAGTCTCAACATTAGGTTCCCTTAGTACACTCGCAGGAGACCTTGATCAACATGCTTTTGCAATAGTGGGTGGGGAGCATAGAGACGATGATGATGGAGCTTTTTATGGAGCTGGTATGAGTGCCGCTCTAGAAGTGTCAAGACCCATACCCCATATATGTACTAGTTGTCATCAAGTATGCTATGGACCTGATCAAGCCACACCTACTTCAAGTGGATGTGGAGATTCTAGTGGTTCATTTTTAGAGTTTCTTACAGCAAACCATCACCCTGAGGACACTACAATACATGTATACATATGCATCTATGTACATTCATTTTATAATAATTTTGATGGATGCATATATCAAAGAAAATTTGTCAATACATTTTAACAATCAAACTATTTGGTGCACAAATGACACTAACGATGGGGCAATCATTTGTTCCATGAGTACATACATTGACACCAGTCGTACTCAACAACCCTTATGGGGTATTTTGATTTCAATTTTTAAAATTATATATGAAATCATAAATTTAACTTGAATTTTAAATTTATAATTGAATCACATATATGTTTGAAATATTTATGTTGGTTTAGGCGAGTCAACCAGCTTCCTTGTTGATTCTTCTTGAGGGATTGTCAAGCACTCCTCCACTATTGGGCATCATAGATCCTTGATTCTAGGGCATCTCACCATGTAACTCTATGCAAGGAGAATTTTGTTGCATATAATCCTGGTGATTATGGTAGAGTGCGTTTGGGAAATAATAATTTTTGTAGCATTGTTGGAGTGGGAGATGTCAAGATCAAGACGAAGGAAGGACAAGATATCCTACTAAAAGAGGTTAGGCATGTACTATAAATTTGCATGTGCCTAATCTCTGTGGGACGATTGGATGATGAAGGCTATTTTGTAAGCTAAGTTGAAAAAGGTGATTGGAAAAACAGAAAAGGAGCATTGGTCATGGGTAAAGGACCCAAGACAAAGACTTTGTATACATTGATGACAATGATAGAAAGATCAGATACAACTACTATTGTAAAAGAAGGAAACTCAACAGATCTGTGGCATAGGAACTTGGGTCATATGAGTGAGAAGGGCCTAAAAATCCTTATGGGAAAAAATTTGCTACCAGGTTTGACATCTTATAATCTTGATCTTTGTGAGCACTGTATTTATGGTAGGCAACGAAGAAATTCATTTCTTAGAGGTAGTCATGAACGAAAGAAAAATTTGTTAGAATTGATACAGTCAGATGTATTTGTGCCTATTAATATTAAATCATTAGGAGGAGCATCATAATTTCTAAATTTCATAGATGATGCATCTAGAAAGGTTTGGGCCTACCCCATGAAAAATAAAGATGATGTATTTGAGATATTTCAAAAGTTCCATGTTCTTGTTGAAAGATAAACTAAAAAATTTCTCAAGTGCTTGAGGATAGATAATGGTGGAGAATAGTGCTCAAATGCATTTAAGGAATATTGTAACAGGTTTGGAATTAAGCATGAGAAGAATGTCCCTAGTACTCCTCAATAGAATGGTGTTGTAGAAAGGATGAATCACACTATCATGGAGAAGGTGAGGAGTATGTTGTCAAACTCCAATTTAGAAAAGAATTTTTGGGAAAAAGCAGTGAGGAAAGCTTGTTACCTCATAAATCGATCTCCTACTATAGCCTTGGATGGTAGCATTCTTGAAGAAGTTTGGACTGGTAAGAAGGTGAATTATTCTCACTTGAAAATCTTTGGATGTGAAGCATTTGTGCATATTCCTAGAGAGAATAGAACTAAGCTAGATGATAAATCTATGAAATGCATTTTCCTAGGATATGTGGATGGTGGAATTGGCTATCATCTATGGGATCCATTCAAACATAAGATCATTAGAAGAAGGGATGTTATATTTAATGAGTTAGAGATGTTTAAGAGGACTGCAGGTAATTTGGAGATAAAGAAAGTTGTTCATAGGTTTGAAGAACACAAAGAAAATATCCCACCAATGCAAGAAAATGAGCAGAAAGATCAAGAGTATGTGGAACAACAACAAGAAGAGACCTTGCAAGAGCCTTTACAAGAGATTCAACCTAAAAAAACAACACCACAGTTGATTCACAAATCCTCTAGGCCTCATAAGCCTTCACAAAGGTATACACCCTTAGACTATATTTTGTTAACTGATGAAGGTAAACCTAATGGTTTTCAAGAAGCTTGTAAAAATGAGCATAGCAAATAATGGAAGAAAGTGATGGAGGAAGAAATGAACTCCTTGCAGGAAAATAGAACTTGGGAGTTGGTAAAGCTTCCAAAAGGGAGAAAATCCCTACAAAACAAATGGGTGTACAAGATCAAGCATGTGGGTGATGAGAAGAAGGAAAGATACAAAGCAAGGTTGGTAGTGAAGGGATTTGCTCAGAAAGAAGGTATTGAATTCACTGAAATATTTTCACCTGTTGTTAAAATGTCATCCATTAGAGTTATTCTTGGTCTTACTACTGATTTAGACTTGGAGTGTGAACAATTAGATGTAAAGACAACCTTCCTTCATGGATATTTGGAAGAGGATATTTACATGGAGCAACCAAAAGGATTTAAGATAAAAGTGTTGTGTAGTTTTTGCACACACGCCCCACTGAAAGCAGGGACACTCTTTCGCTTTGGTTTTTGGTGTCTTGGCCTTTTATTTTGAGGATTTATCTCACTTTGGAATGTGGTTAAATGTTTATTTTGATTGCCTAAGTGATTCCCCCAAGTTATTCATTGAAAATCTTAAGTTTTGGGTGAATTTCTGGTTCTTACCCAGGTTCGGGACCTTCCACCCCAACTAGATTTTCCCAGATCCTGCTCAGATTCTGACTGAATGTTGTGGTTCAAATATTTTCAACCTTCAAGGAATTCCACATGGGCCAGATTTTTCTAAAGTCTGTCCTATCATCGGGTTCCTGGATTTTCTTGGTTCTCTTGTCAACTGCATTAAATGTCATTTGTACCATTGGTGAGGGATGTATTTAACCAATCTCTAATGACTTTTATGCCATTATTCTTTATTGTTTGTCATTGATTGAGCTAAGGAGTGCATTATTGGAAGTGTTCAATTTGATTTAGGGTGCTGATTTGGTGAATTGTTTGACTTGAGTGGTGATTTCTTGTGCATTTATGCCACTGTTCTTTGTTGGACGCCATTAAACTGGTATTTGTTGCCTCATTCAATTTTTGCTGCATCAAATGCTATGTATTTGGTTGCCCTACTTTTGATTGATGAATGTGGATAACGCTTTGATGTTATAGAGATTATTGGGGTCTGAATTCTTGAATATTTGATCATTTCATGGCTACGGTTGCATAACATTGTTTGATTTATAGTCCTTCAAGTGATTTCTAAGCTTTTTTATTTCTTTGCATTATGAGATAACTTGCTTGAGAGATGTGATTTAACCCTAGTAAAGAATTAATAGTTGAAATGATTGAATCTGGAGCTTTCCTATGCATTAATGGCAGATTTGTAGGGTTTGACTTAGGGCATCGCCATTTAACTTTAGTTTTCTTCCCAATTGGCCAAGAATTCTAAAAAAATGTATGGAAGGCCCATATCAAACTTGTCTCAGGCCTAGATTCTTGAAATTTATGATTGATCCATTAGTCTGAGTGAAATCGTCATTTAGTGTCGAAGTTCGAGTTTCGTCCTCAGTTCGGGATTTTTTGTCTCTAGCGGATTTTTCAGTCCTTGTGGATTTTCCCAATCCCCTTCATTTTCCTAGAATTTGCATACTCTCAGAGTTTCACCTTATCTTTGGATTTCCTTCAACTCTGAATTTTCCTAAAATCCTTGATTCCCTATTTTTTCTTAAATTTGCAAAGTGTCTCCTCCTTCGCGGAAATCCATCCCTAGTGGATTGTCCCAAAAATTGTTGAAATATGAAGGAATATGAAGTAGTATGATGTATTAATGAGTGATGGTGCATTTATGATTAATTTATGCTATTTTGAAGATCTCACATGTTGTTCATTGATTGATAATGATTGGATTGAATTGCTAATAGGTGTTTTCTTGTTCATTTTGTTGGAATCCACCTAGCTCAGAATTCTCCAAAATTCCTCCCTAGCTTGGATTCTATGGACGGTCCTGGAACCTGAAGTTTAACATGAACATTCTATATGAGGTTTAATAAGGTTTAATCATGATTTTGATTGATTAACCTTTGTTGGTGTGATCTTTATTATGGTTTGTTTGTCAAGTGCATGTTGAATCTAGCAAGGTAATAGTTGGGAAAGCTAAGGGTGACATGGAGGAATCTACCATATCTGAAGCAAAAATAATTAAGATGGACATCAAGAGAAAAATCCTAGAGAGTGATATCACCTCAATTTGGTCAGAAGTAATAGATACAAATGTTGGACTATGGTATTATGAGGAGTTCAAAGGCCAACTAGCAGCACATGATCTTCCTCTGGTGGCTAAGAGAATGCTAGAATCAAGATTGGTACATGTAGTTGCTTTCCCCTCAATAGTGCAGTGTTATGAGTTAGTCCTTGAGTGTGCTAAGAACTATGACAATGATACACAGAGAATAATTGGTCCTTAGGGGAGGATTGTGGAAAATTTAAATCATGTCTCCATAGCTCAGACTTTTACTATGCTAGATAGATCTCACGTGGTGGAATTCATCATGGAAGTAGCCAAGGAGTACTATGAAGAATAGACTGTTAAATCTTAGCAGCTCATCAATTCCTAGCTGGAGAAGCCCAAGTCTCATTATTCCAAACTACCTAAGCAGTTATTCAGGGCAAAGTTCAAAAAGGATTATTATGATGCCATCACTCTTCTTAGCAAGGTGGTTGGATTGAAGAATGCTGGTATGTTTGAGAATTGGATGTGCCATGTGTTATTGTGAGGATGGAATAGGAAAAGCCTGACTATCATTTGGTAGGTATTATAAGTAGAGTGATTCTTGAGAAATTTCCCTTCACAATGACCTCGTACTTAGTCTATTCACTGGCAAGATTTCATCCATACAAGGGATTAAGTACCAAGGATGTCTTTGGAGAGGATATTATTTATGAGGTGTACCTCAATTACACTTGGAAAGCTCGAGCAACATGAAGGTGAATGATGCATTCACCATGCATATCACCAAATTACTTCAGGGAGCAGAGCATGTGAGGATTTTAGACCAAGCTAAGGAGCTAATCAAGAAATATGGTGCTTGGTTCATTTAGTTCCCAACCTTCTCATATATCCAGATTGATGGCTATCAAAGGGCTCCATACAGACTTCCAAGGTATCCCACTAATCACATCTTACTTCTGGAAGTCACTAGATAGATTTGTGACTTTGATGCTATTCTTAAAAGGGACAAGCATAAGACTGGTTTTGGTGGAGACTTTCCTTTGAGGATAGGTACTGGAGAGGCATGTCCTTCTATTATTTCAGCTCAGACTTTAGAGGAGGAGATGAGTACCCTTGGTTTATCTTTCCATTCCAAGAGGTCTTGATTTGATATAACAGGTGAAGCCCTAAAGAAGGCCAGTAGAGAGTATAGCCATAAGGTTGATCTAGAAGACTACTCGGCCAACTGCAATGATGAATATGAGGTAAGGAAGAAGAAGTTTTCTCACCTTCTAGTTGAATCAGTCTATTTATATAATGTGAAGGCAGTTCCTGATCAACTCAAAGATAATGGAGACCTAATTCAAGGCCATGCTTACGAGAAAGTGAAGGACATGCCAATTGGTGAAGTGGATTGGCTAGAAGAAGAAAAGACAGAATTAAAATAGTTAATGGATCCAATCACCAAGTTTACCAGAATGTGGCTGAAGCATAAAATGTGGGAGTTGGAAAATGAAGGTGTACAATGCACGTATGAGCTGATGGGAGATTTGAGCCCTCACTCCACTTCTGAGGAATCAACTAAGCAAGATCCTAAAGGAAAAGGTAAGGTGGATTCTCCTTTCAAGATTAAGATTAAAGGTGTTCAAGGGGAGGAACCTCATTAAACAGAAAAATAGAGAAAGCCAATTGCTAAGAAAAGGTCTAGGACTAAGAAGTCTAGTAAGGATGAAATTGAAAAGAAGATTCTTGAGGTCGATGTCCCTGTGCCTAAATGAAGGAGAATTGTGAGAATATCACAAAAGGTAGGTTCCAAGGATGGAGTAGAAGTGGGTCCACCTATGGTAAATGTAGAGAGTTCAAAGGAAAAGGCACGAGTGTACACAAGGAGGTCAAGGACTCCTTCTCCTAAGGATAGTGTGCCTAAAGCAAATCCCCGTCCAATTACTTCTCATGAGGAGCAACATGATGATGTTCCTTCTTCCCACGAAGCTCAAAATGAACTAGGTGAATATAAGAAAATTGAAGATCATCCAAACATTAAGGGAGAGGAATTTCATGAGGGTGACCTTTATAGTGCAAAGGCCAAAGTTTAAAAAGTGATGTACTCTCCCCTAGTTACATATGAGGAGTCACCTATTAGAACTGAAGAGGTCAAATTTCCTCCAAGAGAAGAAGTAGAAAAGATTCCATCACCTAAGCACAAGGAGGAACATGCTGAAGAAAAGGAGAGCAAGACAGATGAAACTCCTGAGAGGTAGAGTTTGGATAAAGAAGCACCTAAGGGTCAGCAAGAGGAAGTCAAATAGAGTGAAGTGCAGTTGGAGTCCACTATTTTGGATTGGTTAGACAAGGAAATAAAGAGAAAGCAGGTTGTTGTGCAGGACAAGCCACCTAACTGGGATGAGTTGATGGCCAAGATTGGAAAGGATAAAGGTAAGAAGAAGGCCAGGGTCATTTTAAAGATTGAAAGAGATGAGGCCAATATTAAGGTGGTTTATATTGCAACTCCTGCTTCAGATAAGAGTAGGGATGAGGTAACTGCAAAAGATTATAATGTGTAGACTTTCAATTTAGGGCCTACCTCCATTGAGCATGACATTGAAGATTATCAGGGTTCTAGCACAGTTATCCTGGGGAGATTGAGTAAGGAAGTTCAAACTAAACAGGAGCTAAAGAAGGAGAATGAGAAACTCAAGAAATGATTGGAGGATCTGATGAAACCCTTGCAATCTATTCACCCCTTGACTTCTGTTGTAAAACCCTTACCCCAAGAGACTATCACTGAGTTGGAGAGGATGAAGGCTTCACTCTTGCCATTGAAAATTGGTTGCAAGGAGTGCAAACAAAAGGAAATGATGCTATCAAGGACATTTTGTCATATGGAAAAGATGTTATGAGGGAAATTGATTGGTTGAAGGAGGTATTAGTTCAGGACAAAGAAGATAAAGATCTCCTGCTGCAGAAAATGAAAACCATCATGGAGTACACCAAGGACAGGATTGTAAGTGATGGAATTCTCCCATCCTCCAAAACTATTGAACCTTGGGAGTGGTTTGAAGCTTTGCAAATCAAGCAGAAGGTTCTGAAAAATATCTACAAGAAGAGGAGGCAAATTGATGATACTCTAACTGGTGTCTATGATGGTTGTGTTGCTTTCTTTGAGATTATTACAAGGAGAAGGAAGATTGCACCTAAGTATTTGAGTTTGGAACAGTTGAGAAAGTGGTGGCATGATGTTTATGCTCCAATCAGTGATGATCCTGTTACTGGACACCAGTTAGATGATGCGACCACCTACATTAATATTATTAAGAAATACCTAACTTATAAGGTTCAGTGGGATAAGTTGGTGAAACAATCAAGGGAGAAATTACATCAATTGAGAATCGACTTAAGGTTTTTCCTTTAGCACCTATGGCTGACTTGGATAAGGTGCTTTTGAAGGTGCATGAAATGCTAGATCAAAATAAGGACATTTCTAGATCGAAATAAGGACAAAGGGGAAGATAGTTAATGATGGAATACATCGAGATTTGTGCTTCCCTATTATTTTGGCATGCATTGGTCTGAGTTGCATTGGAGATCCCAAGTTGACCTGGATGAAGTTCATGCATTTAATGCATATTTTATCACATTTTGAATTTCTCCTGGCCGACTTGTTGTGCCTAATTATTATTGTAAAACCCTAACTAGGCTGACATGTTTTGGGGGTTCTATAAATATGGAATTTTGCCTCATTTGTAAGGGTGAAGTATAGAAATAGAAAATTAGAGAGATAGCTAGTGTAGAAGTGAATTAAGTAGAGCAAGAGTTAGCAAGTAGTTGTTTTCAAGCAAATATTGTAACAAAAGGTTGGAATTGTTGCTATAGTGGATAATTTGATGCAAGTAATGACATTGTGATTTGGTGCCATACTTGTGTTCTTCTTATCTTGCATGGTTCTTATTTCTATCTTTAGAATTTCTGTGAGGAAGGTTGATATTTAGAGTTAGATTCAATTTAATGGTGTTTATGATTTGATATTTGAAGTGTTGCAGCAATCCTTGGTCCATAATTTTCACAACCAACTGATTGTTAGTTGCTTTGCAAAGTTAGCCTGGACTTTATATTCATTATGCTCAGTTCAATTGTGAGGGTTTATTCATTTCAATTGCAATAGGTTTGTTTGAATGAATGTTCATGATCTGAAAATATTAACACCTTAGAAGATTGCACTATTTCTATAAGATTGCAGATCCATCTAGGTCAAGTAGAAATTGGTTTTGAGGGATTGGTCCATTTTGAGTGTTTTGTCATTTGCATTGTTGATCGTAGGTTTAGTGTTAGATCTAGAAATCTCTTTGAAACCCTCATCTTTTGTTATTTCTTTGATTATTGGGTTAGATTTAGGATTGAAGTATCATCATATTGCTAGATCTGATAAGTTAAAGATTCAGTATTTTGCTTGTAGTAAGGTCCCATTGTGATTACCAACATTTTCGCATTTATCATTGAGTTGTTTATGCATTGTCAAGACCTGACATTAGAAATTGGGGTTATCTCTTGAGGCTTGCTAATAGAGATTTACCTTTCAAGAGAGATAGGATATTATATTCTATCTAAGTTGTTGTTGTGTGGAAAACATCATCAATAAAAAGTTAAAGAGAACTTGGTTTACAGGTTGAAGAAAAGTCTCTATGGGTTGAAATAGGCACCTTGCCAGTGGTATAAGAAATTTGATCCATTTATGCTGGAGCATGGATTTAATAGACTAGAGGCTAATCATTATGTCTACATCAAAAGATATGATCACATAAATTTTATTATATTGTTGTTATATGTGGATGATATGTTAGTTGTTGGATAGGATATGAATATGATTAATAGGTTAAAGAAGAATTTGGACAGTCAGTTTGCAATGAAGGATTTGGTTCTAGCACAACAAATATTAGGCATGAAGATCATTCATGATAGAAAGGAGAAAAAATTGTGGTTGTCACAAGAAAAATATATTGAAAAGGTGCTAGAAAGATTTAATAATATGAAGGATGCCAAGACAGTTGGTACACCTCTTGCTTCTCCTTTCAAATTGAGTGCCAATTTATGCCCTTGTGATGACAAGGAGAAGGAGGAAATGAAAAATATCCCTTATGCTTCAATAGTTGGTAGCTTGATGTATGCCATGGTATCCACTCATTCAGATATTGCACATTCAATGGGAGTAGTGAGCAAGTACCTTGCAAATCTGGTCAAACAACATTGGTAAGTAGTAAAATGGATTTTCAGGTATCTCAAGGGTACTAGTCATTACTGTTTATGTTTTGGCAATACTAATATGGTGCTTGAAGGATTTACAGATGTAGATATGGCTAGAGATTTGGATACTAGAAAATCCACCACTAGTTATTTGTATACATTTGTTGGTGTTGTGGTATCTTGGGTATCCAGACTACAACAAATAGTAGCTCTCTCAACAATAGAGGAAGAGTATATAGCTATGACAGAAGCTTGCAAAGAGATGTTGTGGATGCAACGATTCCTAGGAGAGCTAGGAATAAAACAAGAAAAATATGTGCTATATTGTGACAATCAAAGGGCCATTCACTTAGTGAAAAAATTCATCCTTTCACTCACGAACCAAACATATTGACTTGAGGTGTCATTGGATTTGACAAGTGTTGAAGGAAGGACAATTATCCTTGGAAAAGATCTATATAGATAAGAACCCTGCTGATATGCTCACTAAAATTCTACCAAGAGAAAAGCATGAGCTATGTAGAGATATGGTAGGCTTAGGGGTGACTTGACGATTACAACTTATTTAGATCCCTTCATTTGCTTCAAGTGGGAGAATGTTGAAAATGTGTGAAGCAAATTAGAGTTGTCGATAGAAGATCAACATACCACCAAATCTTCATTTAATATCGAAACTTCTACCACCAAATAAATCTATCAAGTCAACAATATGCATTTAATTTGGAAGCTTCCCAACTACCATTCTCTTCTACCAATAGTCTCATCTTCTCATCTCCTTCATTCATTTCTTAGCATGTTTTTTGAATGTAGAGTTTTTTGGAGAATTCTGAGACCTCTATTTATAGAGGCATTTGCAATTATTTTTGTAAGCAGAAAGGAGAATAGAAAGGTTATGTTTTGTGTAGCAATAGAAACATTTTGGGTTCTTCTCTTATATATATTGTTGTGTGTTGATATTGCCTTGTTTATTCTTGGTTTCATGAGCATAATTTTATGTACTCTGTTTTCTCTATTTCCCCTATTTGATTATTTCCACTGATGTATAGTTTATTATTACCACACACATTCTTTGTTTATAATCCTAACATTTGGCTTATATTCCTTAGTTAGAAATTTGATAAAGTGTATTATAATCAACATCCTAATATACAATAAATATAGCGAAATAAAAGACTATCATTATAATGTAAAAGGTAGTAGTTTTCATAACATTTTTAAGTTACATACGGGTATGTACAGGATCATGATGGGCCAAAAAGTGGCAATATGATGGGTCTATGGCTAACGACTATTTTTTTACCCAAAATTGATTAAATGAAAAGGGTTTTTAAAGGATATTTTTAGCTTTCCACTGATATAAATTTTTTTTACTTTGAATTTAATAAATAATTATTATTCATTTTCTATTCAAATTATGACTAAAGTCCTAATTGATAGGCTGATTGAAAAACATCTATAAATTTCAAATGGTATCACATTTTTTGAATCCAAAACATGTGTCACATTCTATGCTTTGCATACTATAGCATTAAAAAAGGAAAAATAAATTTCATGAAGTTTTGACCAAGTTAATGGTCGACATAAGAGTTTTATATTTTTAAAAAGTTGTAATAAAAAATTCATAATTAATTATTCACTTGGAAATAAATTACAAAAAATATGCATCACATCAGGGCATGAGTCCTCTACTTATATCTAAAATATTATTAAAAAATTATCATTTTATTGTGGTTAGGGTGGTCAGACAAACACCTACTTCTCATTTTTTCCCTGAAATTTAAGTACCACTACATTGAAATTTCAAATTTTCACCAAATAGATTTTTTTTTTTTTAAACAAACCTAGTAGTTTAGAAACGACATTGAATTTCCTACAAATTCTATTCTTACATATTTTTGAATTAATATAAATAACTTATTCAAAATTTTATGTCAAGTTGCCTAACTTTGATTTTTTTGAATTTTTTGCCACTTAAGGCACTATTTTTTCCATGATGATCCTACACATACCCATATAGATTTACTATTCTTAGAAGTGGAAAATTTAATATGGAATATGCCCACCTGTGTCATTGCAGTACACATGAAATCTCATCGACTATAAGATTAGTGTATAGTTAAGAGCAATTGTAGAAAATTGTTATTTTTTTATTTATGTTATGACATTTGTTTAGATCACACATATTTTGACACTAAGTTTATGTATTCCTTTATGTGAAAGAGGGTGGCTCTAGATCTATAGTGATAGTTTGGGAAAATAAAAGAATCATCTTTAGGAAGTGGATAAGTTTAGGAACTATTATAAGTGTGAAGCTATACTATACAATCATGTTTTGAAAAAGGAAGTAAAAGTGTATTTAGTTCACCTCCTAGTTATATCATTGAGTTGTTTCTTAAGTTTGTTAGTTTAGTAAGTGATCATAAGTAGAAGAGTAAATTTGAGAATAATTAATATGGAAAATTAAGTTACTTATAATAATTCCAAAGGGAATATTGTTACTTTAGATATCTGTTGCACTGGACTTAATTTGAGTAATTAGTCTTGAGGGAAGGAATAATGCTTTGACAACATCATAATTAATGCTAATTGGATAATCAGAGGGTTTAGTTAAATGTTTGTAAATTTGATAATTTATCTAAAGATGAATTAGTTGTACTCTTAAATTTAGTAGAATTTTACTTAGACTTAATCTGTATCTTTGACCTTGGTAAATGTTAAGAGATATAGTAAGCTTTATTTGTTTTATAATTAAAGTGAATTATAGTCAATTATACCTGATAATTAAATGATTGAATATTGGATAGTTTTATAGTAAAATAAGTTTTTGTATGTAAGTATATTCAAATGTTAGAAAGGAATGTTTTGTTTGATTCAAAATTAAATGGTTATATTAATAATGGAATTAGAAACATTAAATTACTAGAGGATTGCTTCATTAGTGATGTAGTTGGATATATGTGACTAAAAAGGTAATAGCTCTATTTATTTATTTGGAGTATTTCTAAAGAGGTAAATAGTTGAAATTTATTTATATGTATATATGGATACCTATAGTGGTAGGTTATTGTCTCACTATCTAAAAATTAAAATTGGGCTATTTGTAGTTAGATATTTGAAATGATTTGTTTATAATAAGTAGATTAGTAAATGGAAACAATTATTTAAATGAGGTAGGTTGCTTGTTGGTTTATTTGGAGATGTAGGTTTACTTATTAAGTTAAGGGTATTAGTGGTGGCGTAAAATGTAAATGATATCCTAAATGTTCCTTATGTTTTGTCTCTTGAAAGTGTTAGTGAGAGTGCTCCGTAGCGTAATTATGAATTTAGTTAATTAGAAAGTATGTGCATACAATTGCTTTAGTGATTTTTTTTAATGATTTTATAAAGATGCAAAAGTAGAATGTAAATTGTTTGTTTAGAATGATCTTTGAGATTGAATACTTTGATCGTGTAATGGAACCAAAGGGTAATTAGTTTATGATGTTAGGAATGTGAAAATATATTTATCATGAATATAATGTAATTAAGTGTTTATTATTCCTTATGAATAATACTTGGAACATATTTGTACATTTTAAAGTGGATTGTTGATGCCTCCTTTCGATGTATCTTCCTTTTTGCATTATCTCATTTTGAGGATATTTTATCCATTGAGTCCATGTTGGAATTTATGGGTTTTTACAATGAATGTCTTCACATGATTAAGGTGGATCTTGGATGGTTCCATGTCGGTGCTTCTTCTTCTTGCATAATCTTGAATTAAGAAGATTTATTGGAATTGTTTTGAAAAGATTTTTGGTATCCATCTTATTGTTTTAGCCTTGTTTGTGAGTTTTAGGGAAGGTATTTTGTAGGCTTCCAGAGGTAGTGAGAAAGTTGTGTTGTCAAAATTTCATGATCTGACCTTTTTTTTTATTCTTGTCCAGGTGTTACCTTATGTTGTTATGCCTTCATTGTGATCCTTGGGTGAGATGGTTCATGCCTCGCACATGCACTGGTTTTGTGGCTTTAATGTTTGGTACACCCCTTGTTGAGTGAGATTGGTTTTGGGCTACTAGGGAGAGTGGATCTTCATGGGGGCCAATGCACAAAGGGGTAGCTTGGATAACCCATGGTAGAGTTGTTTAATAAGTGAAAACCTAATTAAATGAGCTAGTGAGTGGGTAGGAACACATTAACTAAAGATAAGTTTCCTCAACCATGTTGTTAGTGCTTTCACAGACTAAGGGTGGGTTGAGAAGGCCATGGTCTGCAAGATCACTACCTCGTCCCTATGAGAGCCTAGTGGTCCTGCACGTGTCACCCTATGGGGTCGGTGCCTAGTGAGAGGTAGCTAGGATAACCATAGATGGGGGTTGGCACCTGTTGAGAGGTAGCCATGATAACCCATGATAGGGTAGTGTAATGCCATTTTCCTATAGTATCCCTTGTTATTTCCTTTGTTCCTCTTGAATCAGATGTTGCCTCATGTTTATTGTTGCATATATGCTTCATGGAAACTTTATTGATGTTAATGAAAGGTGTCTTTGATATTTATTGTTGGTTGATATTGTGATCTCATTTGAAGGCTTTGGATCCTATTGTTGATTGGCATCTCTTATGGTTATTTAATGTTGGTCTAAAATTTTGGTAATTGGTTCTTGTGGACTTTTCATTATTTTTGTTGTAGTTAAGAGTTGGAAATGTTATGGGTTGTTATCTTTTGTTTTAGTTATCCTTGTGGTGGAGTCTTGTTACCATTGGTTCACTTGACTTTTTCATTGAGGATCTTTCTTGTGAACTGCTAGCAAGGGGCGTGGGCTTTCGAGTCCATGTGGTCAAGTGGAATGTGCTAAGCACCCCATTGGGTCCCCATCCAAAGATCCAAATGTGCAGGGTTGTTCTTCATGCAGAGGCTCTAGGGATGTACCAGAGTTGGATCCAGACTTGGTGTTGGAACTCATTCTTTTTGGTTGAGTTTTACCATTTTATTGTACTATTTCCATTCATGTTGGGAAGTACCATTGTATTGATGTAATTTTATACCATAACTGTGATGTACTTGGTTACTTTGATTAAACTTTGTAATCCATATATATGTACACTTGATTATGTTGTCTTCATTTATGGATATATTCACATTTGTTTCCTTATGCTATATTATGGTTTCACAATGTAATCTTGAGATTCATTAGGTATTATTAAGAAGTGGGTTCATGTTTAGTAATGTTTTCAAGTGTAGCCCAAAGGATGTAATTGATATTGCATTGATATAATTGCATTACATGTCTTGTATGTTAATGTACATCTTGTGTTATGTTGTACTTTAAAAAAAAAAATTGTGTTGTAATTTTGTTAGTTCTAATTGTCCTTCGGGGTTCGCACGACGAGGCATTACAAACATATAGCCTCCATGGTGTGAATTAACACAAATTTTAGAGCTCAGGTACTACAAAAATTGAACGAAGATGAATTCTACTTGCAAGTTTGTGAAGCTCTTCAGGCTAACTCTCAAGAGCCTAAATATGAGGGTTTTCAAATTGAAGCAAATGGACTTTTGAGATATAAGGGTAGGATGTATGTACCAAATTCAATGGAACTAAAGAAAATGGTATGAAAGGAAGTACACACAACACCTTACTTAGGTCATCCAAGGGTAACCAAAAAGTTGGATGATGTCAGACCTCTATATTTCTGCAAGGGAATGATAAAGGATGTAGCTAGATTTGTTGTAGGATGTTTTGAATGTCAAAAGGTTAAGGTGGAGCACTAGCACCTGACAAGATTGTTACAACCTCACAGTGTAATATAATGGAATGGAAAATCATCAGTATGGATTTTGTATAGGGATTATCGATAATGAGAAGTAGGCATAATGCAATACTGGTAGAAGTGGATAGACTCACTAAAGTAGCACATTTCATACCCAAAAATTTGATAGATGGGGATTTTGTGATTGCTCAAAAGTTTGTACAAGAAATTTTGTAACTTCATGGAGTTTCAAAAAAGATTATTGCTGACAAGGATACCAATATGACATCTAGGTTTTGGAAAACTCTATTTTCTACCTTGGGAACTCAGCTAAATATTAGTATAGCTTAACATCCTGAAACAAATGTGAAAATGCAGAGAGTAAATCAAATCTTGGAAGACTTACTAAGAATCTATTGCATGGACCAACAATATAAATGGGAAGAATATTTAACATTGGTAGAATTCTCTTATACCAATTCATATCAATCAGGTATCAAAATGGCACCCTTTGAAGCACTATGCGGCAGGAAGTGTAGAACACCTATTAGTTGGAATAAACTAGAGGACAAGATCATTCTAGGACCCGAAATGCTTCAGGAATTGGAAGAATGGGTTAAGTTAATTAGAAAAAGGTTGAATGAAGCTAATGATTGGTAGAAGAGCTACACTAATGCAAAATGAACCCCCAAATAGTTTGTGGTTGGAGAGAAAGTTCTCTTGCGGGTAAAACCTCAAAATAGCTCTATCAAATTTGGAAAAAACCTCTAAACTAGCCCCAAGATATTTATGACCTTTTGAGGTCCTAGAAGTTATCAATCCAGTAGCATACAAAATTACTCTACCTCTGGCTCTCACCAAATAGCACAATGTATTTCATGTCTTCTATCTTAAGAAGTACTATGCAAAATTTGACCATATGATTGACTAGAGTTCCTTGTAGGTACAAGATCCTGGGGTGATCACAATAGAGCCACTCAAAGTGCTCGAGCTACTTAATTTGCGCTTATGTAGCTATGAGGTGGTACAATGCAAGGTCTAGTAAGACCAATATTCAAAGGAAAATGCTACATTGGAGGATTATGATAAAATCCTTTAGAAGTTTCCTTATCTGTTTATGAATAATTAAGAAATCTATATATCTATTTATGATTTTAGACCTGACCTTTTAAATAAACAATCATCGAGGATGATGATTCTTAAGGGGAGAAGTATGTTACATCCCTTTTGTATTGATAAATATTATGGCAATGTAATTATGGCCGTTATGTTCATTGTGATTAACTACCTTTCATGAGAATGTGAAATTGGGAAAGAACTTTTAATTTATTGGTTATAACTATAATTATGGATGATTTCCTTATATATGCTCATAGTGAATGTGTCGAATAGTTTTTATTTTATAAATGATATCGAGAATGATCTAACCCTAATTCTTTGTCAAGTGGTTGTAGGATTTCCAACACCTCGAGGGAAAGGGAAATATCATAAAGGAGAGGTCATAGTTTATAAAGGATCAAATTATCATCAAGCCATGAGTCAGTGTAAGGTGGCTACATTTAAGATGTAACCTTGGACATATCTTATTTAATTAAATAATTTTAAAGCAAGTCAATGTTAATTGATTACCAACATTCTCCTTTTGAAGTCATGTAATTAAATCCTAGAGGGAACCTTAAGAGATAGTAAATGAATATAAAATATTAAAGTTGATAATAATAATAATAATAACCTTAAGTCCATTGATAAAATATAAAAGTTGTTAGAATAATAATTGGAGCCATCGATGGGAATGGAAGGCGATAACCTACTCCCCCATCAAACTTCCATCGTGCTTCCTAGATGAAATGTCCAAGAGGGTAGTCATGCAATCACATGCTCTTGGAATCTTAACTCAAAGGTTTCAATGATGATTTTCCTTATTACCGTAGGCTCACTCTCTTTCCATTCTTCTTCATTCAATTTTGCTTTGGGAAAATCTTCTCTTTCTTTGGGCATTCATTTGAGACTCATTCCATAATCATTTTGATCGGCATTCTGCATCATCGTGACTTCACTCATTACTCTCTCTCTCTATCTTTTCCATTGACTGTTAATAGCTTACATTCTCCTCGTCATTGGAATAGGCTTTCACATCCATTGTTCTGACATTCTTCTTTGGATTCTAGAGCCGAACGCCATTTTGCTTGTCTCATTTTGTTTTCTAGGATGAAAAAATCATTTTGTAGGAATGTGAAGATCTCTATCACAACATTCATCTAGATGGAAAAGTAAATAATTATCCTATAGCTGATAGCAGGATTGTTGGAGGAAGATGTCAAGAGTATAGTTGAGTTCAGACGACATGCCAAGAACATGATGAGTATCATTTAATTTTTTATATCTTTTGCATTTCAAGTCTTTACATCAATCTTGAATTGATTAAGCATTGTTAGAAATTAAGTGAAATTGATGTCTTGAATGAAGTAATATGTCATTGAATCCATGAAAATTTTTCTAAGTCATGTCCATCAAAATATTTTGTCCTTAAAAGTTAGGAATTTGTCATGCTTTTTGGCTTGCACTTGTATTTATGCTTCTTAATTATATTTGTACCTGACTTGTTATATGATCATACACTCAAAATGTGCTATGAATTATTCTGACTATGTTTAAGATGAAGTCTTCATCATGCTTTATTTTTATTCTAAACCCGGCCAGATCATTTAGCTTTATGTTGTCTTCAATTAAATGGAATGTTTACAAACTGTACAAATATTTTCATTACTATCATTCTCTTCTTTTGTAAGAATGAATAGAATTTATTACCTATGTTGAAAAGGCACATAATTTAGTTCTGAGTTGTAAGACCTCATTCTCTCATTTGAAGGTCAGAAAATTAGTTCCTACGCTTGAATGTGAAAGAAAGAATTAAGAGTTAAGCCTTTGATACTACAATATTTTGGATTAATAATTTAATGTCGAGCAAAGGTGAGAGTACTGACAACATAGGTTACATGCTCTTTATTGATAAAATCCTTAGCCAAGGTTATGATGTTTGTCATCCATCAAGAACTAGATATACCCCTAGTCAGAATGGTCTTTCTAGTTAGGAGTAACCTATAGTGAAGGATCGACCAGGTAGTATAGGTTCTTGACACCAAGCTCAGATGGCATGATGGTATTTATGTGATCCTTTGTTGACTTCCCTTGTGAAGGGTTAGGTTGAACTTTAGTTGAAGAAACATGGGAGACTAGTAGGTATTTGGTTGGGTGGAAAAGCCCTTAATGATATTTATTTTTCCCTCAAAGACAAGTCTTGCTCAAGCATTCCAACAGGAAGCCTTCAGACTGTACTTTCTTGTAACTCTTTCTCTCTCTTAATTTCAATTATATTTACTTTAACATGTTTATTTCATAGCTATAATAAATTATCTTTCCTTTTCAAAAGTAATGGAAAATTTTGTTATTACCCAACTATGGTTTTCGATTACATAGACTATTAATTGTTTCTTTTCGGGTAAAATTGAAAATATAGAAGTTAGTTGATGAATTTTTATATAGTTATTGATCAGATAGTTTATCTTTTTAGGTCGTTATTGCAAAAGAAACTCTAGTACAAAAGCTAGTTATATTTCAACTGAATTTGGTAGCTAGTTACCATTCTTAAACTATAAATAAGATAAAGTGTTACATGAAGGGTGGTGATGGATCCATATCTGAATACTATAGGTTGATCTGCATCAATGTTGGCTAGAGTAATGATAGGTTTGATCACAACAATGTGCCCCCAAGCCCAAATACGCAACAAAGTCACACTAGCTAATAGACATGAACCTAGTGCATATTAGAATGACAAGGCCCCAAGCATAGATTCATTGTGTGCACCATACCCTCCCAAGCTAGTCCCCAACCAAATATGAAGCCTCTGCCTCATCTGTCAGGCACAAGAACTCTAGAAATCAAGGCTCTGCTAACCAAATTCAAGTCAGGAACCTATCCTATGTATTGTCATATGTCAATTTGGTGGCTATCTACCCAAATGGTATCTATACCTACAATGTCATAGATAACATCCATCCTAGTGTCGGTATCATTGATGATTCACTCCCCATGTATCGACACCTACGAAATGCATCACATGTCCTCCAATGTGATTGTGGCCTCAACAGTGGGAATATAGAATGAAGAGGTCTCATTGTGCCAACACTCCACCAATACTGTCATCATAGCTAAAAGTGTATAAATCTCAGGCATATGTGGTACAAATCCCAAGTTGATTGTGCCAGAAAAGAAGTTATCATGATCCCCAAAATGGAAAATGTAAGATAGAATATTAGGTATGCACTCTTGAGACATTAGCAGTCGAATGGTCTCTTACACACATGAAGCGAACAACATTAAAATTGCTAAAAAATGATAAAAATTTTAGTCTAAAACCATAAATTTATAATTGTGTGCCTATTTTACAATTGCACCAGTATGTCATTTAGCAATTGTAATGCATTTTGACAATTGTTTCAATATGTATAATTGTGTTGTAGCATTCAATTATACGAGTAGAGAAAAATCACTTATTGCAATCTTATTCTACAAGTGTGTTGCTTTGCTGCAATTTTGTCACTAAAGCAAAATACCCTATTGCACTGTAATTTTACAATTACGCGGCTATCTTACAACTACATTCCTATACCTAAATTGACAATAGCATCATATTTTTTCAAATGCATTGTAGCAATGCAATTACATTATTGACCATGACAAAGGCGACACAATATTGCGATACAATTGTATGACCTAATTAAACTCAAAATTAAAGTGTGAAAAATGTAGAAACAAAAAAAGTTTTGAAGTGCATACTGGGGGCCTACATTGACAAGTTGATGGAACTCTCAAACTTTATCAATGAGCTATTGGGGAAGCACAGGATTAGCCATTTTTTCAAGGTGTCAGAGAAAATCTCAAGAAATTTTTAAAGCCAGGTGTGCAAATGAATTGAAAATGACCCCTAACCTCCTATTTAAGCCTAAAAGTTAGGGTTTTTGACCTAATTAGAGGGTGGGAATGGGTTTTTTAATAATTTTAATCAATTTTTGAGATTAGCATCCCATTTTGAGCATTTTTTTAGCATCCTAAGCTTATTTTTGTGTCTTTTTCGAAGTTGAACCTAACTAATGTTTCATTGCGATCTTGACCTAAATATCAACATTTTCGCTCGATCTCTTGAGGAGGTACTATACTAGCATAATTTATTTCACTCAAGAACAAAAGGGTATTGGGCATCCAAAAAATCATGAATTTTTAAATTTTTGATCTAAGTAGCAACATTGATTTGGAAAGTGTTAGTCTTTGAACCAATGTAATAGGTACCTCACTTCAAATAGGGGAAAAATGTAAACACTTAAAATCATCCTGATCGATATTGCACATCTAAATTTGATTATTAGCATGATTTTCAATCTAATTCACCTCTTTTTTCTATTTAATTAAATAATCTTAATTTTTTAATTAAATTCACCATTTTCTTCTATTAATCAAATAAATAATTTTATTAGGTTTTGATTTGAAGGGACCTAAAACCCTTTAAAAATGTAGATACAAAATGTTGCTCTAAAGATGTAACAATAAACTATTAGCAGGAACCATCAGCAAATAAGCAGCTAAATAACATGAAACAAATTGAAACCCAATAACTATGAAACTAACAAAGAAAAACATTAAACTGGACACTACTTCATGTTTCTTAAGGTGTTTACCACCTCAAGTTCCTAGTTCCTATGAAGACCAATCATGTCAAACAGTTTTTTTTTCTCGTCCTCAAATGTCTTCCTCAAGTGACCCATCCCTCAAGCAGCATGGCCTTTAACATCATCCTTTCCAACTCTTTTCCCTTTTCTTTTTGTCACCTAATCCTTCTCCATCCACTCAAAAGGATACAATTGGTCTTCTCTTAGCTCACTGATCTTGTGAAATAGGACCTCCAAAGAATCAATGTTATTCTTAAAAGAAATATGGTAGGCATGCAACAGTTTCTTGATGTCTATGTTGGTATCCAAAACCTTGGTGTCTAAATTAGCTAGGCGGTGTTTACATAAGGACTTGAAATCAAAGAACAAACACTCAAGATCAACAATTCTATCAATCAGAATATCTGAGGTAGTTCCTTTTGGAATATTCTACACATTCTCTTTCAATCCCCTAATTTTGATGTTAAACCTATTGAATTCCTGTAGAGTCCACTTTGCTAATTTGAAAGTACTAGTGGGCCCCGCCCTCACCATGTCAAGGAGTTATAACATTGAGGTGGAGTCATAATTAAGGTAGGAGAATTCCTCCAATAGGGGGTTAACCTTAAGAGGTTTTGGCTTCCTAAGCTTCTGATTAACACCCTCCTCCTCTTGCATAGGTTTCTAACCAACGGGTTCCACACTTGGTGTATTTTGAACCTACAAGTCATCAATTTCAACCATCTTCTCCTCTAGAGCCTTCTCCTTGCAGTGCTCTATGGTGTCCTTTAAAACATCTTTTGTGGCCTAGTTCCTCATCTTGGAAATACACTTAGAAGTCCTTTTGGGCTTCTCCTTGGTCTCCATGATCATATAACATTCTCTTATAAGCCCTCCTCCTTACCTCCTACCTCAACATCAACCTGTCTAATAGCCACAACATTGTCCTTGGACCTGGAATCCCCAAAACCCACCTTTGTATCATTGCAGCATACTGGGACTCTGACTCTTAAATAATACGCCTCTTGGTTGCCCATTTTCCTTTAGGATTTCCCTTCTTTCTCTTCTTAGAAGGGGAAACCACAAGGGAGTGAGACTTGTCCTCACCCTCCTCATTTCACTCCTACTCCTTAGCCATGCTGGTATCTGAACCAGATGAGCTAGATTCATCACTTATATCATTTTTGTCACCCTTAATTGATGTGGCAGGAATGAGGGCTTTCACATGCTCCATAATTAACAAGATGAGTCCCTCATGTAGGACCAACACCCTCCTATTTTTCAAATGCACATACAGAGAGACCTCCATCTAGGACAAGAGAAATAAAGGAAATGAAATAAACAACCCATTCCTAAAATGATTTAAAAGAGTAAAATGTTGTCGTAGGATTGTAGTAAACCTACCTACCAAGGTCACATACCACACGATAATTTCTGTAATATCCACCCAAATTTTCTTGAGAAATGTTGTTCATAGCCCCAAGGCTGCATCTTGATGAGTTTTTTCTATTCAACATCCTTAAAGAATTGAGTCATTTCCTCCTCATTGCTCTTCTTATCTTTGAAGAATTTTATTAGGTTAATTCATCCTCTTTCATAGTATTTTTTTCATCTTGTTTAATTAAATAATGTGAATTATTTAATTAAATTCCCTAGGTCCTCTCATTTGATTAAATAATCTTAATTGTTTAATTAAATGTCATTAATTCCCCTTTTTAATTAAATGAGCAATTTTTTTAATTAAATCCCTTAATTCATCCATCATGCACAATTTAATAATATTTTAATTATTTAATTAAATAATTTCTTTCATCCCTCCAATTTCTCCCACTTGCAAAGGAATATTCCCATGGAATATTCCTCCATTTCAATTCCCTCCTAAATATAAATATCTTGCACATTTCTCCTAAATTTTAGGATTTTTGTTTCTTCAAATCAATTTGAGCCATTGATTAAATTTATCGATCCTTTTCAGCTCTCAATCTCCTCCATTGATTGAATTCTTGATCCATGCCAATTTCTCTCCTCAATTTGCATCCATTGATTAAGCAAATTGATCTTGGCCATTGATTCACTCATTTTCCCTATAAATATCCTCCATTTCTTGAGAAAAAGGATCCACATTCCTTGATAGCATCTGCATTATAGTGAATTTTAGAGAATTTTTTATGAGTAATTTCATCATTTAGCATCCATTTTTAGCTAGTCTTGCATCCATTTTCATCAATTTCCATCAATTGCATCTATCATCAAGCTTGTTTCAACCAAGGGATTGGGAAACGGTTGAAATTCCACATCAATTTAGTGCTAATCCCCTAATGGGAGGTTTGATGTATTAGTTTGGGTTTCCTTTAATTATTTCAATTATCTTTGATTTTGTATAGCTTCATAACTTAATATTTCAAGAATTCCATTGGGAGAATGACTTGATTAGTTAAATTATTGTTTTAATTATAATTTAATCATGTTTGGCTTAGATCATGATCATGTTCACAATGAGTTATCATGAAATTACTTAGCAATTCTAAAATGAATCTATTAATGAAGTGTTTTCATTAATCATTGGTTATGCTTACTAGGCATCCAAATGATGTAATTGTATTTTCATAGATGAATTTTCTTATTGCTTTTGCTATATAGTCCTTTTTCTATTATGCTTTTTCCTATTTGGTTAAATATTCTACCTCAATGATGATGAATCTAGTTTTAGATGTTCTTGTTGGTGGGTCAATGGATCCTATGAAATCTATGGCCCATTTTTCAAATGGTACTTTAGCTAGAACTAGGTGTAGAGGAATCTCATCTCTTGCCATAGGTTGACCTAATCTCTAACAAATATCACATTTTTTAACATCTTTTTGTAAAGTCCTAGCCACCATAAGCCTACTAGTTTTACCTTTTTACAAGTCCAACATCTTCAAAGATCTTCTTGTTCATGCTCATAAACCACTAGGTGGGTATTATCATCTCTTCCTACTTTGTATAGTTCTCCTACTATGAGTGTAAAGGGAAGGACCTTCCACAATAGTTTTTTTTTTTGTTTTTTGGTGTCATATTAGGGGATATTGGCCTTTAGAGGGTAATGTTTCTATGTCATATAATTCTTGAGGTTCCATAATTATTCTAAATAAGGTTGCACCAAGAAATTCTTTAGTGTGCTCATTAGGTTCTTCTCTTGTATCAATGTGGGAGAGATAGTTTGACCATTGATTGTTCCTTCCTAGATTTACCATGATTTAAAATTGAACTCTTGAAATAACAATAACCATTTACATGTTTTTCATTATATGGATGGTTTGTTAAGTAAATGTGTTAGTGGTTCATGGTCAATATAGAAAGTAAATGATGTGGACAATAGATAATGCTAGAATTTTCAAAGAGAATACACAATTACATGGACCTCTCTTCTGATAGTAGTGTAATTTTATTACGCCTAAGAGAATTTGAGGCTTGCAAAGAAAATTGGGTGGTCTTCATTTTCATGGGGTTGAGCTAGAACAACACGTATAACTAGCCTAAATGGATTGACATGAGCATGAAAGGGAGAATTCCAATCCATAAATATCAAAATGGGTGCTTTAACTATCTATTTTCTTAGGATGTCAAAATATCATTGGAATTATTCTATCCAATCGATGGATTTATTAGTCTCCTTCTTAAGTAACTCTTGTAATGGTGTTGTGATTGTTGCATATCCCTTGATGAATCTTTGGTGATAACTAGTATAGCCTAGGAAGGTTTTCACTCCTAGTTTGGCTTTATAGTGGAGGTAATGTCATGATGAGTCTCACTTTTATGGGTTCAACGATTAAACCTTCTTTGTAGATTATATGCCCTAATAGTGTCCCAAAGGATACCACAAAGGTATATTTTTATATTCAACAAAATTTGTTAGCTCTAACATCTTTCTAATGCAATTTGAAGTGTTTGCATGTGGTCTTTAATTAGCCCATATACTTTCCAATCATCCAAATAGACTTCTAAAAAGTCATGAATGAAATCCTTAAATACATCTACCATGGTGTGGGTGAATATTGACAAAGTAATTTTTAGGCCAAAGGGCATGACTATAAACATAAATAATCCCCATTCAATAGAAAAGTTTTTTTTGGTTGATCTTCCTCTTGAATTTTTGCTTCATGATATTTGGAAAGTCCACCAGTGAATAAATACATTTCCCTACCTTCCACATATTCAAGAATTTCTTCTATAAAGGGAGTTGGGAAGGGGTCATGAATGGATTTATTAAGCTCCCTAAAATTTATGCAAATTCTCATCTCCCCAGTTATTCTATTTTGTATGACCATATGGCTAATCCATTTAGCATCCTCCATTGGTTTGATGATGCCAGCCATAAGCAAACTAAGTAAATATTTTCAACCCCTTTCTGGTTTCCCTTGTTTAATTGAATTTTGATTACACCAAATTACTCTTTAATACCCTTCATGTCAATAAATATCCAAGTAAATATTTCTTCATACTCAGTTGTTCAATTACATTTGCTGCAACTTGGTCTTCCCAATAATCTCCTATTTTGACCATCTTGGAAAATTAGTCATTATAAATATATATTTCTATTTCCCCTTCTACTACTTGAAAATTAATGACATATATAGATAGGTATGAAATGTAATATTTCCATGGATATACAAAGGTGAGATTTGAAATTGAAGAGAATGCAACCAACTGCTCTTTAATGGCAACGATCATAGCCCAACTTTACACTTCAATATTATATACATATACAAAGTCACTAAATGTTAATTATATATTATGCATAAACATCCAATTGCTAATATTAATATATAATAAACGCTCAATTTACACAATATATGTGATACAAACTAAGCGATATGATTGTTAAATCCTCAAGAGGACATGCTATGAAATTTTCAATTGCGGGAGGAGAGGGAATTTGAATGATGAGAAATATTATAGAATTTGTGGTTAAACAAACATTCAATAATCATTTATGCTCACAAATCGTTGACCAAATTTTCTTTGCTGTCTAAGAGTGGAATTTTTACAAGTTTCTATATTACAGAGAAGTATTACAGGCGAAACATTGGAAGAAAAATCCACTAGAGAGTAAGTGTAATCTGGCATAGAATGCCATCGATAGAGCTTTCTAAACAGCAAGAATTTACACAATCTACATGCTATTAGAGAACGCAAACAGCTCTCCAAACTCGGTGCTAACCTGGATGCCACATCGCACACGTCAGATAAATTGTCCACTAATCTAAATACAATCGTAAACTATAAATTGAGCATCGAAAGTGTTCCTTGCCTTGGTAGAGCTTGAAGGAGAAACGCCTTCAGTAGTGGACGTCTCCTTTGGATCCTGATCCGCGTGACCAAATACAACACGTTAGAGAAAGCTACGGTTAAAACATATACTGTAATTGAGAAAACGGATAGCAAAATTGCAAACCTCTGCCATGCACTTGACTTGGAGGCTCCTGTGTGGCAATCTATTTATATGACCCACACTATTCCTTTGAATTGCTCCGCAGTTGAGGGCTGCAGGCGCTTTCAACATCATCGAAGCCATGGCCACCACTGATGATTGCTAAGAAATGTTGGATTCTGTATAACAGTTATGCTTCTTCGACCAGCTTTATGAAAGATTATTGATTGGTATATCGTCGGAGTCTTGCTGTTTGCTTTATAGCTTCCTATTCGAAAATTCTATTTGAAGGTGAAAATTAGGCCAAGTCATCGATGTCGGGCGTTGTTTGGTAAAAGGAGTTTACAATTGGGTGGGTAAGCATATCACGACGTGTCTGGTAAATTGGCCACAAGCATTTTCAAGAGAAGCTTCTACATTTAACTCGCCTTCTCAACTTCGACATTAGATATTTTTGCAAACTTTGATTGTTTCTGAGTCCTCCAGCGTGGTCATCACTAAAACGAGTTTCAGGAGTTTCACTTTCGGTATTCTAGTAATTTGACCTGTTTTTGCGAACTCTTGTGCGTGAAGTGTGATTAAAACACGGGTGATGATGTTGTACGGGGGCCTCGAATTTGGTATGTGTGGACACCTTTATTTAATTTTAGGTCGTATTTGTTTTATAATTATATATGATAGGGAAAGGACCCAGTACCTGAGCATGTTCCAATAGTTGTGAGGGTTGTTGTCACATTTTTGTCCATTAATAAAACATGTATAGACCAATACTTGAACATTAAAATATCAAGTTTAAAACATTTGTGTGGTAATAACTGAAATATGATTAATCATTTTAAAACTACTTTATATGTATCATGGAATTATTAACATTTCAACAACTAACCATTAAGGAATATGCAAATAAAGAACCATTGTCCTTACTTACATATTGAACATAGAACCAAATAAAATGATTTCCAAAACAACTTCAAATTACTCCTGGAAATGTAAGAGAACTCATATAAATTATTATATTCCAATATGCATAATTTTACAATATATTGTAGTTAAATCATTACATGTTGATGTATAAGAAATAATCTAAATTGTTCAACTTTTGGTTCCCAACTTGGCATCAATAAAATAATGTATTCCCTGCCATTCATCCCATCCCCCGTAAATTCTAAGTTGTCCATTCCTAGCCTGCAGACTTCAGCCGCCTAGCCTACTGACTTCAGCCGCCTAGCTTGCTGACTTCAGCCGCCCAATTTCTTGTACCTGCAAATAAGAAACACACAGCTCTGAGGCTCACCATTCGAATGAAAACAAGCAATCAAAATGCAAAGATTTAAAATTTCCTCCATCAATCCACCCCATCACCTCTTTGTCCAATTAAAATACAGGATTTCAAATCCATGGATCAAACAATTTTTACAAATCTGGAGGGAAGAAAACTATAAGAATAACATACGATGCAAGAAATCCATTTATATTTTCACTTCACTGCAGACAGTTCAACCTTGTCCACCATATCAGACGAGACATTCTTGCAGTTTTCAACAATTACTTCTTCTCTGCAGAATTATCAATTTTCTGCTATTTTCTGTCAAGGTATTTTATTTTTTCCTTCACTGTATTTTAACACAATTTTATACTTCATTGCTTTTTCCTTTAATATATTTTAACACAATTTTACAATTGATTCATTCTGTTGCAAGAACTGAATAGTTACAGGCTATGATCATATATTGTTTTTTTGAAGTTATGATTTAGCTCCTTATGTAAATAATCATGAAATGTTGTTTCAGAACTGAATAAGCATTGCAATTTAGGTTCTTACATGGTATTTACATTTTTCATACATGGTTTATATATATTAAAATACATTTGTGTATATAAACATACACTTATATGTAATATGTTTATATATATACATAAACACACACATATATATACAAATATATGTGTGTTTATATATATATATAATATATATATAAACATACACACACGTTCCTTCAATTATTTATTTTGTTTGTTAAAACGTTCTCATGACTTTCTGATAAACCAACTAAAAGTAAACATGTTTCTTAGTCATTGTTGATTTCTAATATGGCAAGATGCATTTCATCAAGAGATAATCTTTTCAGGTTAGACAATGACAATATTAAATCTAGATTACACAATTTCTTTGTGTGTGTATGTTTATATATATTATATATATATGTGTATGTTTATATATATCTGTAGTAATATATATTTGTTCCATTCTGTTGTGCAAGCACCTGGCAGGGAAGTGAGAGCTTCTCTGCATTATTACATATTTCTATTTGTACCATGTTCCATTATGCTGTGGAACATCTCAATGCATTTCCAGGTGGGGCTTCACCCAATGCATTTTCTTTATCTTGTCCAAGTGAAAAGACCATCTCAAGTTTATCAACAGGCAGTTACAGACTTTACAGATAGTTCAGAGGTTACTTCCTGCTGCACTGAGAAAAGAAGAAACCATCTAGCTAGTGGTCCTATGGAGGGCGGTTTGGACACTTTTCATTGATATTTCAGAGGGTTTTTATCTATTAGAAGTTTCAGGATTTGACTGATAGGCTCTTTTTTATTTAGATTTTTAGTTGTTGGATTGTATAAGAAATGAGGTGTTTTATCTGATAAATTTGTACAATAGAAACGATATATATAGAATCTGAAACAAATAACTGATTAAAAAAATAAAAACACAATACACAATATTTTGTTCAATTCTTTTTACATTTAATATTTAGACCTGATTTGAACTCTATAAACAAAATTAAAAGTTCTCATGGCTATCAAACTTTGTCCTAAAGATTTAAGGTTTATTTTTTTTAAAGATAAGTCAGGAAGATACTTTTGTATAAGTGTTGAAGGCTTTCAATAAGAGTACAGGCAGATAGATACTTTTTAGAGACATTTCAGAGGTTGGCTATAGTTGCAGTGAACAAAATGGTCTCATGGAGCGTTTGGAGTCTTTTCAAAGCTGTTGAACTCCATAGGAAAGGGGGCTGCAAATCTTATGAATTCCTCCTGCCTGATACAGTTTCTATTCATCCACAAATACTTGAAGGTTTAGTCTCTTTGTGCCGAGGTATCCTTTTGCTGGATGGGCCCTTGCAACTTTGGGGCTATTATAATATTTTTATAATATTTTCATGAAAAGGTAGGATCTTTTCAGTAGCTACAACTATCTCCAATAGATAGTAAGGATATTTGCCTAGTATATATTCGTTCATCTTTTCAACATCAATATATTTGTTCCATTCTGTTGTGCAAGCACCTGGCAGGGAAGTGAGAGCTTCTCTACATTATTACATATTTCTATTTGTACCATGTTCCATTATGTTGTGGAACATCTCAATGCATTTCCAGGTGGGGCTTCACCCAATGCATTTTCTTTATCTTGTCCAAGTGAAAAGACCATCTCAAGTTTATCAACAGGCAGTTACAGACTTTACAGATAGTTCAGAGGTTACTTCCTGCTGCACTGAGAAAAGAAGAAACCATCTAGCTAGTGGTCCTATGGAGGGCGGTTTGGACACTTTTCATTGATATTTCAGAGGGTTTTTATCTATTAGAAGTTTTAGGATTTGACTGATAGGCTCTTTTTTATTTAGATTTTTAGTTGTTGGATTGTATAAGAAATGAGGTGTTTTATCTGATAAATTTGTACAATAGAAACGATATATATAGAATCTGAAACAAATAACTGATTAAAAAAATAAAAACACAATACACAATATTTTGTTCAATTCTTTTTACATTTAATATTGAGACCTGATTTGAACTCTATAAACAAAATTAAAAGTTCTCATGGCTGTCAAACTTTGTCCTAAAGATTTAAGGTTTATTTTTTTTAAAGATAAGTCAGGAAGATACTTTTGTATAAGTGTTGAAGGCTTTCAATAAGAGTACAGGCAGATAGATACTTTTGAGAGACATTTCAGAGGTTGGTTGTAGTTGCAGTGAACAAAATGGTCTCATGGAGCGTTTGGAGTCTTTTCAAAGCTGTTGAACTCCATAGGAAAGGGGGCTACAAATCTTATGAATTCCTCCTGCCAGATACAGTTTCTATTCATCCACAAATGCTTGAAGGTTTAGTCTCTTTGTGCCGAGGTATCTTTTTGCTAGATGGGCCCTTGCAACTTTGGGGCTATTATAATATTTTTATAATATTTTCATGAAAAGGTAGGATCTTTTCAGTAGCTGCAACTATCTCCCATAGATAGTAAGGATCTTTGCCTAGAATATATTCGTTCATCGTTTCAACATCAATATATTTGTTCCATTCTGTTATGCAAGCACCTGGCAGGGAAGTGAGAGCTTCTCTGCATTATTACATATTTCTATTTGTACCATGTTCCATTCTGCTATGCAAGCACATGGATCAATATTGAGCAGATGATTATGAATTTTTCAGCAAGAATGAGGCATTTTCTTAGTGAACTTGATAATTGTAGCTTTGCAGAATTGAAAAGGGACATCTTTTGTCGGACAGTAGTTGGTATTTGTGATTTTTTTCCTAGTAATTGTGAGCATTCAGTATATATATGTGAGTGTGTATGTTTATATATATATATATGTGTAGTGTAATCTTTTTACTTTCAATTCTGATTACTAAATGGTTTTTTTCTCAAAATCTAGACCCTATTAGTAATTTTTGGAGGGATTAATGGTTTATATATATCTACAGGCATTATGGTAGCAAGGAAGAGAAAAAGTAAAAGAACGGTCAGAAGGCCGAGGACCCATTTACCACGGGGAGTGAAATTACAAGTGATTGACTCAGATGATGGTGACACTTCAACCAACCCACCTCAAGATAACATAGCTTGTGATCCAGTTGTTGACAATGTTACAGAAACAATGGATGTTGCTGACAAATCTCAACATCATAAACAGAAGACTAAGTGCAATAATGGCAAGTGGACACAAGAAGATATGGACCATGCCATCAATGATGTTGAGGAAAATTTCTTATCTATAAGAGCAGCAGCAAAAAAATGGGGAATCCCTGCAAGCAATTTAACATATTGGCTGTCAAGATTGAGAACAACAAAAAGAAAGGGACCACCAACAATCCTTTCTGTGGAATAAGAGCTGGAAATAGTTGACTGGTGCAAAGACTTGGCTCAGCTTGGTCGTGGATTGGAAGTTATTTAGTTGAAATCGCATGTGGCTCATATTTGTCAAACAAGGCCAAATCCATTCAAAGATGGTTTACCAGGCAGATCATGGTGGGTAGGTTTCCGCAAACGTCATCCAGGATTGACCATAAGGACTACAGAGGGTCTAGATAGGGATAGAGTTGTTATGTTACGACCAAGCATTGTGGCAGATTTCTATGATAACTTAGACAAGTTATATAATGCTAATCAGTATGGACCAACCAAGATATGGAATTGTGATGAAACAGGCGTACAAGCAGGCAAAAATTGTGGGATGCGAGTGATTGCAAAGTTAGGTAGTAGAAGTGTGCCACATATTTTATCTAAAAGTAGAGAATGGATAACAATATTATGTTGTATTAATGCAGCAGGTCATAGCATTCCAGGATTCTATCTTTTTAAGGCAAAAAGACAACTGAAAAATTACATTGCTAATTGTGAAGCAGGAGCATGCATGGCAGCACAACCACATGCTTGGATGACCAAAGAGTTATTCTTGAATTGGCTGCATCATTTTGCTAGATCAGTTCCAGGTGGGGCTTCACCCACAAACAGACATCTCCTTATTTTTTATGGGCACAGAAGCCACGTTGCTTTAACTACAATCCAAGAGGCTAAATCTCTAGGCATTGATCTTCTTACACTGTCTGCACATACCAGCCATAAATTATAGCCTTTGGATGTAAGTGTTTTTTCTCCATTCAAGACATATTTCAAGTTTGAGAGGTCCAAGTGGATGGCAAAACATCCACACTTAGAAATAAGGAGAACAGAACTGGCAGAACTTGCAAGTAAAGCTTTCAAACATGCCCTTGTGCCTGATAACATCATTGCAGGTTTTCGAAGAACTGGAATTTGGCCACTGAATAGAGATGCACTCTGTAATGATATGAGACCAAGTGAGGCATTCACTGTAGAAGATGATAATGAGCTTGCAGGAATTGCAAGCATTTTAAGATTGGCTGGTTATGAAGAGGCTGATGTAGAACAGTGCTTGGAACAAATGGAAACAGAACAGTCAGCAGCAACAATAGATCCAGATGAAGGAATAATTTCACCAACTCATGTCAGCCAAACACAATATGAAAATGACTTGGATAATGGCATGAGCTTACCAACACAAATTGACCCACCAGATTGGGTTCAAGAAAGAGCAAAAGAGTTAGGAGTACAGATTGATTTCCAAGGTGAAGAAACCTCATTATCCATGCCTTCTCCACCTCCACAGCCAAGGTCTGAAGTGATTCATTATTATGCAGATACATCAGAGTGGGATACTACAAATCCGGAACCTAATGGAGTTGAAGACGATCAAGGTGGATACAACGAAGGTTCACAAATGAAATCTAAAGCTTTTGCAACAAATGAAGAGGTTCTATGTAGTCAAGACTCCTTAAAAAGGTTTCTAAAGCTACCTATTGAAAGGGTTAGAAAGAGGTCCACTGCTTCTAATGATAATACACTCAGATTGGGCAGGCAATCTCAAATACTTACTGCAACTGATTACATAATATTGCAGGAGCAGCAAGAAGCAAGGAAAGCTGAACTTGAACAGCAGAAAGCAAGGAAGAAACAACAGATGGAGGCAAAGAAAATTAATCAAATTGAACAAAGAAAAAGGAATGAAGAGAAGAAAATTGAAAGGCAACTAATGAAACAGAAGAGAGAGGAAGAAAGGCTACAGAAGCAAAATGAGAGGGAGTTGAAAAGGAAACAAAGGCAGCTAGGTAAGAATACGAATTCAACACATCCTTCAACCAGTTTAGGGGAGAGGAGTACTCCATCAACCCCCCTCCCTGAGCATCATCAAACTCTAAGAGATATGTACCAAATTTTAACCCCTGCATATGCTGCTCTTACCAACTTCCAAGTTAGTTTAGATAAGAATCCAACACTAGATGCAAGCAGAGCAGGTCAACAAAGTACTCCAACAACCCCCCTACCTGAACATCATCAGAACTTGAGAGATATGTACAACATTTTAACCCCTACCTATGCTGCCCTTAACAACTTCCAAACATCTACTAGCCATAGCCCTCCTCATTCCCCTGTAAAACAATTTCAATTTTCTGGCCTTTTAGAAGAGCATATGTTTAGTCATTTTGCTCCTATTACACCTCATGTTGACTTAGTTAATCCAAAAAAAATTACAACAGATAGTCCTGTGGAGGAGCCGGAACCATTCCCTGGCTTTATGGTGAACTAGTCAATTCTACAATGGCTTTATGGTGAACTAGTCAATTTTGCAATGCCCATTTTGCATATCTTATGTTCGATTTGGCAAAACTTGTATTTTACAAAAGCTATAATTTTGCAGACAATGTAACTTTTTTTTGCAAACCATGCCTGCTTTGCAATATCCACGGGCTGGTCATTTTGGCATGTTATTTTGTAGATGATGTAACCTTTTTTGTAGACCATGCCTATTACTTTGCAATATCTACAGGGTGGTCAATTTGGAATGTCATAATTTTCTAGATGATGTAACCTGTTTTTGTAGACCAAGGCTACTTTGCAATATGTACAGGCTGGTAATTTTGTAATGCATTAAAATTCCATATACTATATAACCTTTTTTCCAGACCATAACTACTTTGCAATGACTACAAGTTTCATCATTTTGTATTTTTTCAATTTTGTAGACAATGTAACATTTTCTGCAGACCATGCAATGTCTATCATTTGAGTCAATTTTGTTCAAATTTCCAGTTTAAGCTGATTAAGTCTATCCCAAAAACAAAATCTGGTAAATTTTTCAAAACCTACCATGAGATGTTTAGAGCAGAAAACTTATGTGGAACTGTGAATTACCAGGTAAAGCGAGCAGCAAAGAAGTAATGATCTTGTACTTCCCATATTGATTTGTTGGCACTAAGATTTGTAAGCAGAAAAGTGCATCTAGTTTTACATTTGGCACTAAGATTTTTTGACTTTCCATTTGTTCATTTCCCATATTGAAAATATACTGTCCGTCTTGTTAACAGATTTTCAGAATAGGGTTTACCTTCATCCTTATTTATAAGATAGAGAACTTTCTTGAAGTTTTGAGAATTACCCTAGAAATTAGTCATACTGATTCTCTCTTGTACACCAAATTTTTATAAAACATCTAGATTAATTATGGGCAGCTTGTTTCTGTGTAAATATTTTCTACCCAGTATTAAACATCTAAATTAAATATGGGCAGCTTGTTTTTGTGCAAAGATTTTCTACCCAGTTTTTTTTTTTTCAGCATAACACAATATCACAGGAGGACGATAAATTCAAGAAAAACCCTAAATGAAAATAACAAAAAAAAGGTAAAATGCCTCTCTAGAACTATATTATTCAGATGGATAGTTGAAATTTCTACAGATGCAAGCCAAAAAAATTGCAGAGTACACAAAAAATAACAAATTTCCATGAGCTAAAAATTGAAGCCGATACACAGAAAGATCAAACAAAAATTTGAGCAACAAAAAACAACGGTTCATAGCCTCAGTAAGGTCATAGAAGACCTTACCAACTCCATAGATCCAAACTCCAACAGGTAAGCACAAATGAATTGTTGGATGTCGTCAATCAAATACCCATCCAGAAGATGAATCGTGCCCTACACAACCCAAAATATAGTGAGAGAACATAACAAATAAAAGCTAAATAATGTGATTAAAAACCACACAATCCTTACTTCTGGACACGTTCCTTCCATGGTTGCAACGATAATCTTGCAAGGTGCCACGAAGCGCTGTGGAGACAACACGGAGGACTGGTGGAGGTTGAAGCATCTGGTGGCGGCAACAATGAAACACCCGGCGTTTTAGGATATTAGGGTGTGAGTTATGGTGTAGAAAAGTTAGGGTTACATTTCTTTTATTCATTCATTGATCAGTTTACTATTAATTTCTAAATGCAAAATATACAAATAAACATATAATATATTATAGTTGTAAGGTAATTAATAAATAGAAGTAGTTTATTTGTATTTAGTTATTAATACTAGGATGTGTATTTTATAATTACTTTTTATTCATATTAGAGTGTATAGGTAATTTATTTCCATGAGAAATTGTTCAGCTATTGGTGCAAGTGTGTTCGAAGATCGTGGGTGGTAATTCACTACAATGGGTAAGGGGTTAGAAAAATGGTGTTTTGGATACTTTTTATGGTTACGCATAGTAAAGATATCAAAAATGCTCACAACTACTTGAAACCTTAGTTATAAGTAGTCGACTAGTCGAAGAAGATTGTATTAAATTTTTAGAGTCATCCGACATCGGGAAGTTAGATTTTGAGAGACACGAAGTTAGGGTGCACGACTACTGGGTCCTTTCCCCTACTTCAAAATTATTAGAAGAAAAAAATTATTGTATTACAATTATATATAAGGTTTATATTATTTTTTATTGATTAACAAATAATAATATATTATTGAGAAAAAGTGGATGGTAAAGAGGTGCATGCTTAGAGTTTAGGTAAGATCATCAATGGAAGGGTGACCATGTTGGCGTTTGTGTCGGCCATTGTAACAGAGGCAGTGAGTGGAAGAGATTTGTGGTCACAGCTCAATAATGGAGGAGTGTGGTTGAACAACAATATGGAAACATGCCACCTTCAAGCAAGGGAACTTGTCCTAATTTGGCTAGTCAAGAGCACCACACCCATGAGAAGAGGCAAAAGGTACTAGCCAATAGGGTTGATAACATCCACATGTAGTATAATCCCTAATGGGCTTGTGCCTTGAAGCTTTAAGATTGGGATTCATAATCTCATTTGGTAGATTGACCAAGACCACACTTGCGACCACAAACTGGGGAAGAAGTAGGCGCTATAACTCTATCAATTATGTAGGGAGTAGTAAACTAATTGTTAATAAGAGCCTACAAATGTGTAACTTCTAATGTAATATCATGAGCTTGCACGTATATCTACAAGAGCACATTAGATAAAATCATAACCTTAGTGTATAAATAAAAGTGAACATTAGCTAAACAACTAAAAAATAGAGATGAATTTCTATCTTTTGAAATACTAAAGAGAATTTTCAACATAAAATTTTGCCAAGACTAGACAAGTTTAAATAGAACCTAGGGCTAATCACTTAGCAACACCATATGCCATGTGAAAGGGCCAAGCCTAAACGGCTTCAAAAATTCATGTATCCAACTCCAAGCTAATATAGACCTAGAATAGAACTAAAAAGGATGCTATAAAAAATATTTAATTCTTTGGTTTTGAGGCATATACATGTGCCTAGGGAGAAGTGATCTAAGTTGGAGAACAAGGTTATAAAAAGCATCTTAATTAGCTATGACAAGGTTTGAAAGTTTACAACTTTTGTGATCCTATGGTTGAATTTTTTGCTATAAAATAAGTGTTATCATTAGAAATTTAAATATTCTTCCATAATATTATAGCTAAACAAGAATGAAAATGAATGTAGTTCAATTTCCTAGAAAGATTGAGAAGGTTAAAATAGAAGCCTGCAAAGGACTTGAAGAGGAAGAGAGCTCACATATTTCAAATATTTTTGAAGAGATAGATCCTCCACCTCAATTCTTGAGAATGTCTACTCGCCAAAGATAGCAACCTAAAAGGTATAATCCTCATGATCACTAGTGTATTTTAACTTTGATTACTAACATAGATGACCCTATGATTGTGAAGGAGGCATTGGGTATGGATATTGTAGTCCTAGATTTTGGCCATAGATGAGGAGATAGATAAAATGATGAAAAAAGACATGTTGTACTTAGGACCTTTTCTTGATGGATAGAAACTCGTGAGATGTAAACCAACATTAAAAAAATTGGTTTAGATGAAAATGTTGAGAAATATAATGTGATAATGGATGTGAAGGGATATATCCAAGTTGAGAGAATTTATTGTGATGTTATTTTCTCTTTAGTTGTTACACTAACATCCATGTGATTCTTATTATCTATTGTCATAACGCTTTTATATTGAGGTTGGGAAAATGGATGTTAAGATAGCTTTCCTTCATGTTGATTTAGAGGAAGAAATTTGCACAACATAACCATTGCAATTACAATTATAATACACTAAATCCACATTTGTCTACTTCCCATCATATATTAAGAAATATTTAAAAAGGACCTCTTCTTTTTGTTCTATTTTTGTGATAGAATGAGCAAAAGAATATACATGCCAATTTTTTGTCAAATTTATTCATATAGATCAATAAGGAATAAATATCAAAATATACAATATACTTTATTTATAGCTTTATATATTTTTCATATCAGTTAGGGACAAGTTTTTCTTATGTCAAGCACAAAAAACAAGTTTATATTTATGGTCATGCTAATTATTGAAAAAATAAATTCTAGGGTAATTTTATAGATCTAGATTTGTTTTAGGTTCTCCAACATAAGTGTCCTGACATGTAACTTAAACAAAAATGATCTTTCCCTCATGTTTGATGATCAATGAATGCAATTGAATTCCTTTAAGTACAATGATTTGTATCTATAAATTACCCAAATGTATCTCTAGTTGGCTTTAGCTAGGAAAGGAATGGGAATGACTTGACAATAGTTTTATTTTTATTTTTATTTTTATTTTAGAGGTCCAGTCCTTTAGTGTAGTATAGATCCTAGAAAGTTATAAATGAATCAAGGCCCGTGAATGGTAAAATCAAGGTTGATAATGATTTTTTGGGGATCCGTGCATGAATGTGTGTAATATTCAATAATTCAAGTGAATATATAAAAGAAAAATGTATAAGGATAAGGTGGGGGAAGTATATTTGAATATATATGTAGATGGATATGTAATAATGTCTGGGGAGGAGCTCAAATTTACAAAAGATTTTACCAATTATTTGATCCATTTTTTGCAAACGGGTATAAAATTAAATGAATTATAATTATATGCAAAATTCACCATTATATTTTTCACCACTTTGAAGTGCATGTGAACCTTATAAATATCATTTATCTTAGATTATGTAGCACTTACAAACTTGGATGCTAAGTAAATATTCCTTTGATCTATTCTTGATCTATGAGAGCCTCTATCATTAATGATAATGAGAGAGGAAGGATACATAAATTTTACTTCTATCAAAAGTGTCAATTCTCTTATTGGCTTGGTATCCATGAGATGCTAATGTGTATTATGTAGTAGTGTCTCATATGAGAATGATCTATATATTCATCTCAGTTGGTCTCTATATAGAAATTTTAAATCATGTATAATCTAAACATAAGAGTTTTAGAAAGAAAATATGCCCCTTAATTAGTTGTATCCATTGAATGTAAGGAATTGAAAGGGAGGGAAACTAATATATGAAATTTAAATTCTATAGTTATGTGATCATATAAATAATTTATAGTAATGACTATAATAAATGTATCATACAATAAGTGGGTAAACCATGTTGAATGATAAGCATGGTAACCATTTTAGCTAGAGATATCATCAAGTCAAGTATTTTTTCCCCTAACAAGTTTGAAAAAGTTATTGTAGTCCTAAATGGCTAGAAAACACATATATAAGTATATAAGAAATTAGAAATATATCCTACAATGTGGTATCATGATGACACAATGGTTGAGGTGATATTTCTCCTATGGTGATATTTTTTTGATACATGTGTAATAACATGTAATAAATCATTTGAGGAAGGTTACTATTTCCTAGTGGAACACTTACAACATGGCTAAGTTTAGTGCACACATAGCATAATAAAGAAAAAAAGGTTTCTGATTTCTCCTAATGTGGTAAGTTTACTCTTAAAGTATGGTTAGTTAATGGTAGCTTAATAGTGTAAAAATTAATAAGAGAATACCTGTGGAGAAATTGGCCCCACATAGGTGATATAATATGATAATACATAGATGAGTACAATTAGAAATAATAAAAAATAATTTATAATTAACCACAGAGATAATGACACAAAAGAACCATTAATTATATGATAAAATTCATGTAATGATTGATAATAGGTAGTAATGTCAATATTTTTAAGTGTAATTAGGTAATGGGGTGAGCTCATGAATGATTGTATAAGGCTAGTTTCCCTAGATGGGAAGAATAGTGTAATTAAGCTCATAAAAAGAAAAAAGGAGAATGAGAAAGAGAATGATGAATTAATAGGTAGTTTACCATAGGAGTTAGTATTTACATTTTGGTATTTTGTGAATATTATTCATGAAAGATATCTTTCAATTTTGTTTTTTTATTGATCTATAGTATTTTATTATTTTAAATTTATAGCTTAAATATATTTTGATATACCAAACTTGCCTTGTCAACACAATAGCAATAAATTTATTTAGATGACACTATACTTCTTCTAATTAAGAGGTGGTTTTTAATAATATGAGAAAAATGTAACCAACTATTTAAAAAATATAGATTATGTCCCAACTTAATATTACTAATTATATATATTTATCAACATACCATTTAACATTAAAATACAATTACTAATATAAATATATAATAAATATCCTCTCTACACAATATATTTGATACAACTAACATATATGTTGTTTAAATATGAGACAACAACGATATATTTCAAATTACAAAGTTTACAATTGTCTTGAACGCTGAGAAGCCTTATACCAAACATTCAATAATTATTTATGATCATAATCCTTGACCAAAATTTTCTTTGCGGTATAAGAGTGAAACTTTTACAAGGCTCTCTGTTATCGACCCCTGTAACAGGCTTAACAGTACAAGAAAACTACACTAGAGAGTAAGTGTAATTTGGCATTGAGTGCCACCGAGAAAGCTTTCAAAATTAAAGCTCGAGTTCTAAATAGGAAGAATTTATACAATCGGTGTGCTGTGGTTAAGAGACGTCTATTTCCTAAACAATAACTATTATCTACCTCCTATTTAGGTGTTTATACAAGAGGCCCGCCCTTGACGTATTCAGTGAAGGCCAGCGCCAATAAGCCAAGCATAGCAAAGCGTCCATTCCACATCTCTGCTGACGATGAAAATATTTGCTGCGATTTGCTCTCCGTCGAGATTCCCTTCAACATGGGCACCAACGTCCCCACGGACAATATTACTGCGCTTAACACAAACCACGACACTCCTCCATTGTTGAGCTGCGACCACAAATCCCTTCCGCTCGCCGCCTCCACTGCAATGGCTGACACGAAACCCAACATGGCCGCCCTTCCATTGATGATCTCCGGCGCAGGTCCTGAGAACGCAAACAGGTCTCCAAACTTGGTGCTAACCTGAATGCATCATCGTACACGTCAGATAAATTGCCCACTAAGCTAAATACAATGGTAATCTATAATTTGGGCATTAAATTGTTCCTAACCTTGGTAGAGCTTGAAGGGGAAACCCCTTCAGTAGTGGATGTTTCCTTTGGATCCTGATCCGCGTGACCAAATACAACGCGTTAGAGAAAGCTACGGTTAAAACATATACTGTAATCGAGAAAACGAATAGCGAAAAACAGCAAACCTCTGCCATGCACTTGACTTGGAGGCTCCTGTGTGGCAATCTATTGATATGACCGACACAATTTCTTTGAATTGCCCCGCAGTTGAGGGCTGCAGGCGCTTTCATCATCATCGAAGCCATGGCCGCCATTGATGATCGCTATGAAACGTTGGATTCTGTATAGCAATTAAATTACTCCAATCAGCCTTTGAAAGATTGTTATTTGATGCATCGTTGGAGCCTTGCTGTTGGCTTTACAGCTGCATATTCGAGGAGGATTGTATTTGACGGTGAAAAATTGGCCAGGTCATCGATGTTAGGGGCGTTGTTTGCCAAAAGGATTTTACAATCGCATGGTTAAAAATATCACTACGTGTCTGGTAAATTGCCACAAGTGTTTCCGAGAGAAGCTTCTACGTAGTACTCGCCTTCCCAACGTCTACCTACATCAGGCACAAGAGTTTCACTTGATATTTTTGCAAACTTTGATTGCTTCTGAGTCCTCCAGCGTGGTCATCAATGAAACGTGTTTCTAGACTTCCTAATTTGATCTGTGTTTACAATCTTTTGTAGCGGAAGCGTGTGATTAGAAGACGGGTTACGCTGTTGTACGAGGCCTGGAATCTGATGTGTAGGGACCCGGTTTATTCAAATTTAGGCCGTATTTTACAATTTTAAAATTTATTGAAATGTATAATTTAATTGTTCTATTTTTATAATTATATATAATTATTAGAAGTTAAAAGATATTGTTAGGATATAGAAATAAGTTAAAATATATTCAGAAGCTGTTTCTAGATGAGATTGTGTGAGCTTTTTTGGATCAACGTTTCGGATCACACTCCGTGATCCATCATCCTGATGATGGATCACGGAGTGTGATCCGAAACGTTGATCCAAAGTGTGATCCGAAACGTTGATCCAAAAAAGCTCACACAATCTCTATCCTGATGGATCACGGAGTGTGATCCAAAACGTTGATCCAAAGTGTGATCCGAAACGTTGATCCAAAAAAGCTCACACAATCTCTATCCTGATGATGGATCACGAAGTGTGATCCGAAACGTTGATCCAAAAAAGCTCACACAATCTAATCCAGAAACAGCTTCTGATTCTTATGGATTGTGGAAATCTAATAATATTGATTAAAAAATATTGTTAGGATATAGAAATAAAAGGTGTATATTACTTTTATTGATAAAAAAATAGGGGAGAGGGGCTCATAATGGAGCAGGATTTAATAGTGGGGATAGAAGTAGTCTTCAGTGGGCCTCATAGTGGATCACTTTAATATCCAATTGCAAAACACTATTTATCCATAAAGTACACAAAGTGACAAATCATGTGATGCCACATCAGTGCACCAATAAAACATGACTTAGTGCACCACTATCGGTCTCACTCTTTTTTTGGGCCTTTTTGGATACCTCAACAAAAAGCATGTTGATGTGGCATCATATTTGATGATGTGGCCCTAAAACGAAATATAGAAGCACATGAGTTGCCAAATAAACTGTTGTACAAAATTGGGAGTGATTTGAGATTTCCATATAGGATTTTGAGAAACGCGAAGTTAGGGTGTTCCACAATGGGTCCCTCTCCCATAATGATATTATTTTTTAAAATGTGGGTGGTAAAGAGGTATACTCATAGAATCTAGGTAAGATCCAGTTCATATAAAAGATGAATATAATTAAAGAGGGGATTTCGATGAACAATAAATGCAAATAAAATCACTAAGCAAGATCAATACTAAAAAGAGGGGGATAATGATCATTAGGGTTACTCATACATCAATTAGGATAGTACTATTATCAATAAACTTCCACCTAGTAATTTAAGCAACCTCATCTTGATCTTCTACATGTTGAGAAAGAATGGAGAAACATGCCACCTTCAAGTGAGGGAACTTGCTATAATCTTGCTAGCCAAGAACAACACATCCATGAGAAGAGGAAAAATGTAGCCAAGATGATTGAGAACATCCATAAGTACTACAATCCCTAAGATATTATGCCTCGGAGCTTAGAGATTGGGATTCACAATGTCATTTAGCAAATTGGCTAGGACCATGCTTGTGATCATGAGGTAGGGAAAAGGTAGTAGCTAAAACTCTAGCAAGTATGTAGGGAGTATTATATTAGTTGTCAAGAAGTGCCTAAAAATGTGTAACTTATAGGGAAACATTATGAGCTTGCACCTATATTTGCATAAGCACATTAGAGTAAATTATAGCCTTAGTGTATAAGGAAAAGTGAACACCATCTAAACAACTAGAAAGGAGAGCTAAATTTATGTCATTCCAAATACTAAATAGAATTTTCTCCCTATAAAAATGGAAAATATAGACAAATTTAAATAGAAGATGGGGTTAAATACTTAGCAACACCATCTGTCATGTGAAAGTGCTAGGACAAAAGGGATTGAAAAAGTCATCCATCCAACTCCAAGCTACTTTATGTTAGAATGAATAATTTATCTATTCATTATACTTAAACTTGTACTTCGGTTGATGAGGACTAGACAGCATCTTGTCTAAAGTTGAATGTGCAACGTTTTAGACCTCTAGAGGTTACCAAGTTATTTGGTAAACCTCATGTGCTACATTACTAGGGGGAGGTGTGTTATTAAAACATGAGTTATGTCATTGTACAAAGGCCTAGAATTTGATGTGTAGGGACTAGGGGCCCATGTTTTTCAACTTGAAGCTATATTTTATAATTTTAAAATGTATTGAAATGCATAATTTAATTGCTCTATTTTTTATAATTATATATAATTATTAGAAGTTAAAAAATATTGTTAGGATATATAAATAAAAGGTGCATATTACTTTTTATTGATTAAAAATAATGATATTTTATTTTTGTAAATGTGGATGGTAAAGAGGTATGTTTTGATGAAAATAATTAAAGAGTGGATCTTCATGAACAATAAATGCAAATAAAATTACTAAGAAGAGAAATACTATACAAAGAGGGATCATGATCATTCAGATTATCCATACATCATTAGAATAGCACTATCACCAATAGACTTCTACCTAATAAAAACACTCTTATCTTGATCTTCTACATTTTGAGAAAGAATGGGGAAACATATCGACTTTAGACAAGTGAACATGTTATAATCTTGCTAGCCAAGATCATCATATCCATGAGAAGGGGACAAATGTAGCCAAGACGGTTGAGAACCTCCATAAGTACTACAATACCTAAGACATTGTGCCTTGAAGCTTTGACATTGGGATTCATGATGTCATTTAACAAATTGGCCAAGACCATCCTCGTGCTCATGAGGTAGGGAAAAATTAGAAGTTGTAATCTAACATCTATGCAGGAAGTAGTATATTAGTTATCAAGAAGTACCTACAAATGTGTAACTTCTAGTGACACATTATGAGCTTGCACCTATATTTGCATGAGAACATTAGTGTAAACTATAGCCTCAGTGTATAAAGAAAAGTGAACAGGTCATCTAAACAACTAGAAAAGAGAGCTAAATTTCTATCATTCCAAATGATAAATAGAGTTTTCTCTCTAAAAAAATGGAAAATCTAGACAAATTTCAGAAGATACAGTTAAATACTTAGCAACACCATATGCCATGTGAAACTGCTAGGAAAAAAGGAATTGAAAAATTCATATATCCAACTCCAAGATACTTTAAATTTGCAATCAAATAGAAAGGGATGTTATATGAAGTCTTTAATTCTTTGGTTATCATGAATATTCAAATTTACTTAGGGAGAAGTGGTCTAAGTTGGAGAACAAAGCTATAAAAGACAACTTAAAACTACCTATGATGAGGTTTGAAAGGGTACATGCTTTGAAATCCTATGGTTGATTTTTTCTAGCATGTGTTGTCTTTAGAAAGTTAAACATAATTTGTTAAGAAGTATTATAGAAAAAGAATGATAATAAGGAATATGGTTTAATTTCCCTAAAATATTAACAAAGTTAAACTAGAAGCCCATAAAGGACTTAAAGAGTAAGAGAGCTCATCTATCTCAAAGAGTTTTATAGATGAGGTAAATCTTCCATCTTAGCTCTTAAGGAGGTACACTTAGTAAATATAGTGGGCTAAGAAGTATAATCATCATGATTAGATGTGTGTATTTTCACTTTGATTACTAACATAGATGATCCTAGGATTACAATGGAGCTTTCTATTATGGATAACACAGAGTTAGAATTTGGCCACATATGAGGAGATACATAAATTAAAGAAAAATGACATGTTGGACCTAAGACAGGTCTTTCTTGATGGAAAGAAACTACTGAGCTAACAATGGTTGTTAAAGAGTAATTGGTTTAGATGGAAGCGTTGAGAAGTATAAGGTGAGATTACATGTAATGAGATATTTTCAAGTTGAGGGAATTTATTATGGTGATATTTTATCTCTAGTTGCTATTTAACATCCATTTAGTTCTTATTATCTATTATAACAACTTTCTATCTTGAGGTTAAGAAAATAGATTTGAAGCTAGTTTTCCTTCATGTTGAACTCAAGGAACAAATTTGCATGATATAACTAGAGCATTGCATTGAAATGTGCAAAAAAAAATTGGTTTGTAATTTGGAATAATGAAAAGAAGGCAGGTAAGTGGGAAAAATCCCTACACCAATATAACATAGGAGAGGGTTACAAAATATTCCTTATACCCTTTAACTATTGCAACAACAAAAATATACATATGTAAATTCAATTTAACCAATTAAACAATAATAACATAACATCATGATTTACATGGGAAAACCCTTCAAGGGAAAAAAATCCATTGTCCAAACACCCAAATCAAATGTATTATTTAGTAATGAAGAGATAACAATACAATAACAGAGCTTATTCCCTTCAAATTTTATCAATCTATAACAAAGAAATTGGAATAGTTTTGATAGAATATTGGTAGCTCAAGAAATAATCAACTTGTCATAAAAATGAACTAACATAACAAGTATTTATAGAGAAGCAATATGGACACTCAAGAATTACATGTGTCACTTCCACATCCACTTTAAACATGTAACTATTGAAGGAAGGCATGTAAGGCGTCCATATACACCCTATTAATCCATAGCTGAAAAACTCAGCATGCACACGAGCTTAAACTCAACCCATTGATAAAAAACTCATTATCATCTCGAGAATCCAAATCCAAGAAATTAATCTTATCAATATTGTATCCATATCTCGAGCCCTAAAATAAATGTTAAAACTAAAATATATTTTATTCCTCTTTAGTTTTGTTATAGAAAATATTGATTGAGGCTCTTAATTGCAATAGGAAGTTACTATGATAAGTTTTAGTGTCAAAATAGAAATATATGGCAGCACCTTCCTAAAAAATAGGACCTCAAAGAGTCGGTGACAAGTTTCTATAAACTAAGGATCTTGCCCTATCTCATCACTTGTCATGCATAGGATTTATGAATCTTAGTATAGAACAAACAAAGTGAATAGAAAATTAGAAATTTTAATACATTATGGTAAATTAATATGTACCTAATAAGAAATTAATTAATGTGAATGCTAGGACTTAGAGGTTGAGAAACCTTAATCCCAATATTCTCCCAATTGTTGAAGACCTACCAAGATTCCACTTCATCAACTTCTTAAGGCCCCAAGGCCCATGGATCTAGAACACCATCTAAATTTCTCTATACTCACTAGCTTCATCATTGCATCTATAGTATTTACTAGAGTTTCAAATTTCTCCAAATTCTCCTTTTCATCTTCTATCATATCACAAACAAATGAAATTGAACATCAATGTGCTTTATTCTAGAATAACAATTAGGGTTTTTCCTAAGAAAATAATACTCTCAATATCACAATAGATGGTAATTTGTCCTACATCAAAACTGATATTAGAACACAACCTCTTAATATAAATGGCTTCCTTAAAAGCATGAGTATCTTTCATTTACTCTACTTCTATAATAGACAAAGTTACTACAACCTACCATTTACTCATCCAACTAATAGAACCACCAAACATCATGAAAATTTTTGCACTTGTGGATCTTTTATTGTCAATGTCACTTTCCCAATCTAAATCCACATATCCATGAATATTAATCAAATATTGATGTCCAATAAGATAACCATGAAAACATAAGCAATACTAGGAAGTACCCCACAAACTTGAATACTCTTTTTACCACATCCTAATGTGCCTATCCAAGATTAGCTATATACCAAACATGGGCTCCCATTGTCTGGGAAATTTTAGGACTTGTACAAACCATAGCATAAATGAGACTACCAATAACACTCACATATGGTACTTTGATCATGTCCTTTATCTTGATTAGATATTCTGGACAATCCTCCATGGAAATACTTTTCCCCTAAATTATAGGAACTTAGATCTATCTCCAAGTTGTCATGTTGAATCTCTCCATAAGTTCACACAATTCCTTTGGTTTAACTAAATTTTTTTGTTAGTTTTGTCTCTTTTGATATCTATCCCCAAAATATACCTTGTTGCACCTAGATCCTTCATTTCAAACTATGTTGACAATTGAGACTTCAAACTCTAAAATAATATTTGTACCATTCCCAACAAACACCATATCATTTATATGAAAAATTATGATGATAATGTAACCATTATCAAATTTGAAATACACACAATGGTTAGATTAAGATTACAAAAATCTCAAATAAAATACATAGGTGTCAAAATTATGGTATAATATTTTAGTAGATTTCTTCAAACCATACAAAGATATTTTTAACTTTCATTCCAAATGTTCTTTATCTTTAACCATGAATTTATTTGGATGTGACATACATATTTCTTCCTTCAAGGCACTGTAAAAAAATGATGTCTTCACATCCATTTGTTCCACTTCCAGATCATATGTTGTTACAAGTGATAACAAGAACGAAATAGATGTAAGCTTCATAGTAGGAGAGAAAATCTCACCATAGTCAATTCCCTCCACTTTAGAAACCCATTAGAAACCCATTAGAAACTGACCTTTCCTTGTGAGCTTCTGAACACCACCATCTAGACCAAATTTTCTCTTGAACACCTATTTCCATCTAATGGGTTTTCGTCCTTCAAGAAAGGGAACTAGATCCCAAGTATCATTTTTCTTCAAAACAACCATCTCTTCATCCTTGGCTTTCATCCAAGAAATTTATTCATTCATATCCATAGCCTCTCTAATAGTCCTAGTCTCATTGATGTTAGCAATCACACAAAAAATGCAACTAGAATCCAACATTGACTAACCAAACCTTTCCAATATCACCTGATACATATAGACCTCCTTAAGTTTTGAAGTGGAGGTTCTTCTTATTCTTCCAATATCAAATAACTTTCCTTGCATGCAATGACTAACATGAACCATAACATGGTTTCTCTTTCATTTATGATCTCCAATGTAGGTTCTACTCAAACTTGGTGCTAACCTAGATGCCACCTCGCATAAGTCAAATAAATTTTACAGTAATAAAAATACAATATTAAACTATAAATTTGGGATTTAAAGTAATTTTTTGTCTTGGTAGATCTTGAAGGAGATATGTCTTCAGTAGTTGACATCTCCTTTAGAACTTGATTTGTATGACCAAATACAGTGCATTATAGAGTAAGGTAATCAAAGAAATACTTTAATTACATAAACTAATAGAAAAAATGCAAACCTCTACCATGCGCTTGACTTGGAGGCTTATGTGTGGAAATAGAATGATATGACCCACATACCTAATTCCTTTGAATTTCTCCATAGTTGAGGGTTGTAACACATGCTTTCATCGTCATCAAAGCCATGGTTGTCATTGATGATTTCTAAGAAACATGAGATTTTGTATGTAACAATTATATTTCTCCAATTAGCCTTTGAAAGATTATTAATTGATGTATTGTTAGAGCCTTGTTGTTGGCTTTATGTCTTTGTATTTGAGGAGGATTTTATTTGGTGGTGAAAATTTGGCTAGGTCATCAATGTTAGGGGCATTCTTTTCCAAAAGATTTTATAATCAAGTACTTAAAAATATGATAACATGTCTAGTAAAGTGGCTAGAAGTCTTTTTGAGAGAATCTTCTACATAGTACGCGTCTTATTAACATCAACATCACTTGCAAGATTTTCACTTGGATATTTTAGGAAAAATGATTCCTTCTATGTCCTCTAACATGGTAATTTTCGAAACGTGTTTTTGAAGTTTCACTTTAGGTATTTTATTAATTTGACCTATTTTTGTATTTTTTTGTAGGGGAAGTGTGATTAAAACATGGGTTATGCCATTATATGGAGGCATGGAATTTTATGTATAGGGATTTTTTTTTTCAATTTTAGGCCATATATATATAGAAAAGAAAGGTGCATATTATTTTTCATTGATAAAAATAATGATATATTATTTTTAAAAAGGTGGGTAGTAAAGAGGTAAACTTTAAGAATTTAGTTAAGATCAAGTTTACATAAAAGATGAAAAAATTAAAGAGTAGAATTTGATGAACAATAAATGATAATAAAATCACTAAGTAAGAAGAGAAATACTCGAAAGATAGGGATTGTGATCATTAGGTTTACCACACACATCAACTAGGATAGTACTATCATTAGTAAACTTCTGCTAGTTAAAAAACCCTCATCTTTATCTTCTACATGTTGAGAAAGAATGGGGAAAGAAGTCACCTTTAAGCAAGTGAACTTGTTTTAATCTTGGGTATGTGCAGGATCATGATGGGCCAAAAAGTGGCAATATGATGGGTATTTGTAGGGTATGTGGCTGACGACTTTTTTTAAACCTAAAATTGATAAAATGAAAAGGATTTTTAAAGGATATTCTCAGCTTTCCACCAATATAAATTATGCTTTACTTTGAATTTAATAAATAATTATTATTCATTTTCTATTTGAATTACAACTAAAGTCTTGATTGATAGGATGATTGAAAAACATCTATAGCTTTCAAATAGTATCAAATATTTGGAATCCAAAACATGCATCACATTCTATGCTTTGCATACTATAGGATTCGGAAAAGAAAAATTGAATTTCATGAAGTTTTGACCAAGTTAAGGTGGTCAGACATACGAGTTTTTATATTTTTAAAATTTGTAATAAAAATTCATAATTAATTATTTACATGGAAAAAATTACAAAAAATATGCATCACATCTGGACATGAGTCCTCTACTTATATCTAAAATCTTATAAAAATATATTATCATTTTATTGTGGTTAGGGTGGTCAGACAAACACCTACTTCTTATTTTTTCCTTGAAATTTAAGTACTACTGCATTGAAATTTCAAATTTTCACCAAATGGATTATTATTATTTTTAAATAAACCTAGTAGTTTAGAAACTAAATTCAATTTTCTACAGATTCTATTCTTACATATTTTTGAAATAATATAGATAACTTATTCAAATTTTTATGTCAAGTTGCCTGACTCTAATTTTTTTGAATTTTTTTCCACTTAAGAGCTTGTTTCTTCCATGATGATCCTACACATACCCTCTTGCTATCCATGATTCTCACATCTATGAGAAGGGGAAAAATGTAGCCAAGAGGGTTGAGAACATCCACATGTAGTACAATCCATAGGAAATTTTTCCTTGGAGATTTGAGATCAGGATTAACAATATCATTTAGAAAATTGGTCAAGACCATACTTGTGATCATGAGGTAGGGAAAAAGTAGGAGCTACAACTCTAGCAACTATGTAGGGAGTAGTATATTAGTTGTCAATAAGTTCCTACAAATGTGTAACTTCTAGTGAAACATTATGAACTTGCACCTATATTAACATAAGAACATTAGAGTAAATTATAGTCTTAGTGTATAAAGAAAATGGAACACCATCTAAACAACTAGAAATGAGAGATAAATTTCTATCATTGAAAATGTAGAGATAAAAAATATAGAGGGAGAAGGTGAGATAGAGAGATAAAAAAGAGGGAGAGGGAAAGAGATAGAAGGAGAGAAATTATGTGATATGGGATATATATAAAGAGAGGGATGGAAAGTGATAGAGATATAGGGAGAGAGATAAAGAGATATGAATAGAGAATTATGGTAGATATATAAAGAGATAGAGGGGAGAGAGAGAGAGAGAGAGAGAGAGAGAGAAAGGGAGAGAAACATAAAAAATGGCAACAAAGATAAAAATAGATAGAGGGAAAGGGAGAGAAAGCTAAAGAGAGGGATAGATAGAGAGATAGAGAAGGAGAGGGAAGGAGAGAGAGAGGGAAAGGGAGAGGGAGAGAGATAAACAAGGAGGTCTCGAGAGAGATATAAAGATAAAGAGTGAGAGGGAGATAAATATACATAAATGGTGAGAGAGAGAGAGATATAAAGAGATAGAAGCAAGAGAAGAGGGGGAGAGGGGGAAAGAGAGGTAGGAAGATAAAGAATAATGAAGGGAGAGAGAGTGGTAGGTAGAGAAAGGGGGATGGAGTGATGAAAAATTAATTCAAAATTGATGATGTTCATCACTCCTTTCATTTCAGATATTGTACTTATCAGTTATCCTTTCATTCTAGGCTACATATTTTGTATACAATCTTCTAGATGGTGCAATTTTTCATCTAATGAAAATAAAATAAAATTTTAAGTTCACTCTAATCTAAAATCTCAATCTATATCCTTTTTATTAGGTTTTTTTTAGTGTGTAGGAATTATTGAGTTTATTTATATTTTGTAGCCCAATAATAATTCCACCAAAGTATTTTTGATAATAACTTACTCTAGGATCTTAGGAATGAAGTATGGATGGATTAATGTGATAGAAATTAAAAAATTTAGTGAGAGTAAGTGGATGGGAATTAATAAAATAAGAAAGTGCATTAGTATTAGTAACATGATGAGAGTGATTAGTTCCAAGAAAGAGAAGCATTTGGATCTAGTGGAGGGGGTAAGGAAGGAAATGTAGAGTGAATATTGTCATGTAGTCATGTAGAAGGGTTTTCTTATCAATTATTGTCAAAATTTAGGAGACAATGCAAGGTGAAGGTGGTGAAATGGAATTAGGATAGTAGTTAAGAAATGAAATAAAAAATTATTGGTGAGACAAGAGAAAATTTAGCTACAAGAAGTGAGAGATAATAATTTTTTTAGGAAAGTGAGAATATGAGAATAAGTGGAAAATAATTTATGAAAGTATCAAGGTCAAGTAAACTATCATATATAGAGGGTGATGAAGAGGAGGCCATGGTATTTAAGGTAGAGATCAAAGATAGGGTGGGAAAGGTAGACTATGATAGTGAAAATAAGGCTAAGAGGAAAACGATAAAGGAAAATGAAAGAAAAATGGAAAAAAATATAAAAGAGCTGAGGATTGAAACAAATAGGAGATTAAAAGAGAAAAAACGAGAAACTAATACTATATGAAAAAGGAATCGAAAAAAATAAGATACATTAATAAACACAAGAGATAAGTTCTCAAAAATCTAATATATACTAAAAGTAGAAAATTATGAACTAATATAACACTTAAAATTATAATTTTTCATTTACATGGTATTTTTTAGGTTCACAAAATCAAAGAACAAAAAATAATTCTAATTGACTAAGTTAATTAAGAAACCCTAATTATAACTAGGTGTTTTCTCTAGTCTATTTGTTGAAATACAACAAACTAAAGCCTTTTAGAATCAATAGAATTATCCTAATTTGAAACTAAGTTAACATACAATACAAATGAGTCTCAAAATATACAAAAGAAATAACTTGAAAACATAAAATTTGAAAATAGAAGAAAAAACATGAACTAGGACTAAGAGCGATAAAATAAAGAAAAGAAACCAAATAAAATTGGGATACCAATGTTACCAACTATATGGATTGATAAAGAATATTGGAATTGATTGTCCAAATTTAGTAGATGGAAGAGGTGCCTCTACTAAAGGGGTTATGCATATGGTGCAAGTGTCTAGATAGGGGCACTAAGTAGATACAAATGACCTAGGTGTCTAGAATATAAAGAGAAAGAAATAGAGAGAGAGAGAGGGAGAAACCTATAGAGATAGTGATATATATATATATATATAGGGAGAGGGAGAGAGAGAAATAAAGAGAGCGTGAGTGAGATAGATAGAGGTATAAATACAAGAGAGAGGGAAATGGAGAAGGAGAAATATAGAGAAAGAGAGAGGAGAGAGATATATATAGAGGGAGATAGAGATATGGAGATGGTGTGTGAGAGAGAGATAAAGATAGGTAGGAAGAGATATATACATAGAGAAAGAGGATAGAGATAGAAAAAGAAATATAAATATGGAGAGATAGAGAGCTACAGAGTAAGAGACATATACAAAGATAATGAGAGATAGAAAAAATAGAGGGAGAGAGTGAGATAGAGAGATTAAAAAGAGGGGGGATCTAGATATATATAAAGATAGTAAGAGAGATAGAAAGAGATATATGGAGAGGGGGAGATAGAGAGGAGGAGATAGAGAGATAAAAAGGGGGAGAGATAAATAGAGATGAGAGAGATATAAAGACTATTGAACACCTAGAATACTGAGAGGGGGGGTGAATCAGTATTCCATTAAACCATTCAACTATAAACCATCCAATTATTAAATCATATTTGACTGTAGGTAAGAATGTAGACATTAAAAATGCTCATAACACCATAAGACACATCAACACCAGATTTTTATGTGGAAAACCCAAAATGGGAAAAACCATGGTGAGGATCAACTCACAATACAATATATCCAAATATAAAATATTACAATGGCTAATTGCCAAGAAAAACTTTCCTTAAAGGCTCACAGCCTTAAATACAAAATAAAGTATGGCTCACTACCAAGAGATGAACTGAGATAGAATGCACCTTGTGCTAGAGTTTAGTTTGGTGAAGCACATTATATGAAACACTTCTCTTCAAGTGAAATCTTTGCAAACCAACATCTATTGATCTTCCTCTCTCACTTGCTTGAACTCAAAAGAGTTCACATATATATACCATGTGTTGGTGTAATTAAATATCTCGTACCTTGTCCTAGGTCATAATTACACCTTAGTTAAGTTTACTTAGGGACCACATAGGAGGTTGTTGGAGAATTTCCACTTTTGGTGGACTTGACATCTCATCACCTCATCATTTCCACCTTTTGTGGACACATCATGTGATTATCTCTCCATCTTTGGTGGAGTGATAAGTTTTCCTAGTTGTCTCATGTCATAAGATTCTGACACTTGTCATAATCTTATGCCCTCCTATGTTCTCACCTTGGCTATTTAACCAAGGGGTCTTTCTCATTTGTAAGCAATCATAATCAGCATATCATATTGATGACATTGAATACAGTTTATTCTTGTCATAATATTTCTCTCTTTCTTGTGCTTTCCATTTGGTCCATAGATCTTGGGTGGCAACCATAGCCAATTCTAACATGGTATCAGAGCGTGTTTGAAGCCATTGGAGAGTCTTATTCTGAAGAGAGGTTCTAGATCTGAGGAGGTTCTATTCATGGCTCTTTGTTGCAGGTTCACATCCGAGCTTGCTGGTGTAAATCTAAGCTCACCATTGTGTTCAGAAGGTTCGAGATAGTCGATTTTGCCTTTTGTTTCGTCCAAATCGGAGCTACAAGGCCAAATCTATGAGGGTTTGAAGCTGAAGAGTGGTTGCCAGATCCAGAAGGTAGCTGCAATTTTGGAGCATTTTGGGTCAAATCTGATCCTGCCATCGCGTCCAGAAGGGCCAAAAACCCTAAGATCGACTGTCCAATTGTCCAATTCGGAGCAAGTCATCCAGTGAGGCAAAAAAATTTTACCCGAGAGCCGTACGGCCCCCAGGTCGTCATTATTACATCGGTACAATTCAAAAATAATAATAATAATTCCTATTTTCTGCGAAATATTTTTTGTAAAATTTATTTAGGAATTTTCGCAGTTTTTTTTAGACATTTGTAAAAGGTCTTTTATTAAAAATCAAATAAAAATAGGAAAGGATTTTTTTCTGCGGATAATTTTTCCGCAGTACATAGTACTGCACAGTCTGCAGTACCTGGCGCAGTGGCCAGTGCTACGTGGCATCCACGCAGGCACTCGTGGGCCCATCTCCTGGAACCGGGCATTGTCTTTTCAATCACGGCTCCACATCCGCCCCCGGCATCCTCCACCGGCGCTCCATTCAAATTTCGGCTGGCATTCACAAATTCCGGCAAATTCTAAACCGGCGGCAAGTTTAAACAAAAATCCGGGCGGTCGACACAAACTTCGGCCGTCATATCAGCATTTTCGGTGAAAAGAGCATATTCTGGCATTTCGAGAATATTTCGTCAAAGCATATTCCGGCAGGGGCACGTTTTCCGGTGACAGGCGGGAAACCGTCAAATTTAATGTCTTGGTTTACTGACATCAGCAATACGTCAGTACAGTTTGAAAATTTTCTACCCCTCACGGATTGCATTTTCATTTTTGCAGTCAATCTTTGAAGCTTCATAACTCGGTCAATTTGGCTCCTTTTTTCAAGAATTTTTTTTTTATTTGGGCTAGAATTTCGTGCTCTATGCATTGGTGTAATCAGTTTTTGGTTTTGGTGCCTGGTTTTTCCAGAATTTGCAGATTCTCACAGGTGTTTCTGCTTCATCCTCATTTTGAGAACTTCGGGAGCTCATAACTTGCTCCTACGGTAACATTTTTTAGTGCAATTTTTTTTTGAAAGTGCATTATTTTTCCTGTACTTCTCATTGGTATGATCAGATTGATCTCATTTTATACCAAAAATTGTACTTGATACTGTGGCCTATTTTGGCATTTGTAAGCACTAAGATCAAGTCTAGCTTGCTGTTTTTGGCATCTAGCAACTGTAAACGCACTAAATATAAAGTGCCAAAGTAGATATTGCTTGGGGGGTTTCTTGATTGAGTGATTTGGGGGGGTAATCTTGCAGTGTTTGTTTGCATTCTTTTGCTTGATTTGTGTTCTTGCAATGGGGAGATCTCAAATTGAACCCTTAAATGCACATAATTATGCTACATGGAGAAAATCAGTAACAAACTATCTCATGATGAAAGGTCTAATAGGTCATCTAAAGGACACAATTCAAAA